>OX104130.1:20594744-21329952 GCA_944470555.2 Heterobilharzia americana
AGTCGTTTACTCTTGTCATGGCCATGAGCTAGGTGACACCATGACTGCCATTCCACGTTAACCAGAAAGGCTTTCTTCTTAATATGCTGATACCCTTCTACAGTTCAACATCAGCAAATGGGGGTGGATCTGCGTTGATAGTAGTAACCTTGACTTGATATCTAAAGTATCCGGACAACAGTTACCAAAACGTAGTTCCAACTCAGACCTGTTATCATTATTTTTCCCTTGGGTTCCTAGTGGAACATCGGGCTTTAGTAGCACACCTCCGTTGTACTCCCTCCTCTGCAGTCGTTTCATCCTTTCGCTATGACTGCCAGCCCATAAGCTTTCATTTGTTCCTCACACCATCTCCTCCATGTCACCCTCTCCTGGACGCCGAACTCGTCGTCTCCTCTTTGGGTTCCACTCGAGAGCCTGGCGTGTAATGCCCCCAGTCGACCTTCTCAGTGTATGCCTAATCCGTCTCCACTACCTCCTGCATATTCTTTGGGTGATAGGTCCCTGGTTGGTTCCTTCCCAGGTCAGAGTTCCTTGTTGCTTATTCTTATTATTCTGGCCATGTGATCTCCATCTTCAGTATCGAGTGAGTGTAGGCGACAGTTGTTGATGAATGTCTGTAGTTTGTTTGAAATATTTCTCGTAACATACCAAGTCTCTGAACCATACAGCAGCACTGACTTGACGTTGGTGTTGAAAATCCTGATATTGTTTACGCTTCATGCTGAGTGCAGTAGACCTCCACACTGATTTCCGTTCAATGAAAGCATGTCTTGCTTTTCCGATCCTGGCTGGCTCTGACACCCTCATCTGTGCCGCCTGTAGTTGAAACGGGTGCTGCCCAGGTAGGTGAAAGAGACTACTTCCTTTAGGTTTTCTCCCGTCATGGTGATTGGTGCCTGTTGTTGCTGTGGTAGTGTTGTTTGGGTATCCTCTGTCACCTCCGTCGTCTCTACATTCACTTGAAGTCCCGTCTCCGTTGCCTTACCTCTTCCGCCAACTTGTTAGTTTTCGCTTATAGATCCTCGAGTTTGCGCTACATCAAGCATAGACCATCGTCCGCGAAATCCAAATCTTCTGGGATCTTTTCATCAGTCCAGCGTATCCTCATCTTCTTGCTCCTCACGGTTTGCTGCATGATCCAGTCGACCACAATCCGGAAGACCATCGGTGATAGTAGACAGCCTTGTCTTACTCCTGTCTTCACTTCAAAGGCTTCGCTGAGCTTTCCACTCTGAATCACTTGGCATGTGGCACCTTCAAACATTTGTTGAATAAGATTGACAAAGGTGTATGGCATTTAAAACCGTAATGTCGAAGCAACTGCCAGATTACTTCTCGGTCGACGCCTCGATAGAAGGCCGTTTCAAAGTCGTTGAAGTTGAGGTTGGGTTGAGTTGACTGCCATTCTACGCTCTGTTCTATGATGATGCGCAGCGTAGCGCAGTGTTGCAATTTGGTCCGCACATGATTTGTACTTTATGAACCCAGCCAGCCTGTTCCGGTCGTAATTTTTAATCCAGTGCATCCTTTAGTTCGGCTTAATATTTTGCTTGGGGTGAACAGGAGCGTGATTCGGCACCAGCTCTTGCAGAGATTTATATTTCCCTTCCTTCTCAGTTTGACAAGGTAGCCCTTCTTCCAATCTGCAGACACTATCCTTCCTTCCAAATCTTGTGGTGTGGTGTGAGCACATCTGCTGCTGCTGTCTCTGCGCCTATTTTAGTGCCTCTGGTCCTACTGCTCTCCTGAATTTCAGCAGTTTTATGGCATTCAGGGCTTTTGCCTTTGTCGGAGGTCCTGTGTAAACTCGTAGTTCTGCCGTTGCCGGTGGTTTTTCTGGGCGAGTTGCAGGTGGTAGTCGATTCAAAAGTTTTTTGAAGTGGTCAGCCCATCGCTTCCTTCGTTTCTCCTCTTTGGCGGTAACTAGGTTTCCCTCGCTACCTTTCACTGGTTTGCTCTGTGCTCTGCTGATCTCCTTCCAGATGGTACTTTGGTCATTTGATATAATGTTGTCAGGTCTCTCCTACCAGCCTGCTGTCTATTCTGCTTCACTTGCCAATGGTCGTGGGAGTGTCTTTCGTCTTTCCTTGTACTCTTCTTCACTTCTTTGTTCAATGCAGTGTTTTATAGGTTATGTTCAGTCCATCTTTCCTTTGTTCATCCCCTGCGCTGCACTTCAACGGTTTATCTGCTTCACCATCTTCCTCTCCCTTCTCTATCAGCTTCATGTCTTCATCGAGATCCATTCCTTGTCTCGTCTTTTCTTCTTTTTTCCTAACATGGTTATGCAGATTTCTTTCCACATCTCTTTCATGGGGCTCCATTGTTCTTCCACTCTGGTTTCTTCAGGGACGTTGCTCAGTATCTCCTAGTTTTTCCTGATGACTGACGTCAAGATGTCTGTCGTAGCTTCGCCCTTCAGTTTCTGCCCTGGGTGTCGAACTTCACCTGTGGTCTGTGGTTAACTTCTTTGAGGGCTTCAACCTGGTTTAAAAGGTTCCTTGGACTAGATAATGGCCTAGGCCTACATCTGCTCCTCTTCTTGATCTGATCTTGTGTCCAGTGGGCTGGCTGCGTCTCCACTTTCTTGGGATTGAGATGAGGTCGATATGATTTTAAGTGTGTCCATTTGGTGAAGCCCGTGTCGCCTTGTGAATATCCTTGTGTTTGTACACACTGCCTTCAATCACCAAATCGTTAAATGCGCAGAAACCCGCAGACGGTTCTCCGTTCTCATTCATTTCACCAGGTGCCTCTCGACCCATGATGAGTTCTCTTTCTGTGTTGTCTGCTTCCAGTTTGGCATTCATGTCACCCATTAAAAATTTGATGCCGCCAACCGGAGTCTTGTCCAGTACTCATTGCAGTTGTCTATAGAATTCCTTTTCCTTCTTTTGATCTGCATTATTTGTTGGCGCGTAGCATCGAATGATTGTGATTTTTCTTCCTTTTCAGTTGAATCTTGTTGTCACGATCCTAATCCTGCAAGAGAAGGTTGGTTTTCACTACGCGACAGCTTTCGATGATCTCAGAGACATCATGATAGCCACTACTTCCGTGTGCTGGTGGTTGTCATCTGGGTGACCGGAGTAGATTATTGGCTCTCCAGTTGATAGTGTGGAAGGTCCACTTCCAGTCCACCTGCCTTCTCAGGTTTCTAGCATTTTTTTGCTATACCTTCGCGTCTCTTCTGTAGTTTGGGCAGCCTTGCCAAGTTCATGCATCATGCTGACATTCCATGTCTCCATCCTTACTTTCGCTTTCATCGAGAGACGACATATCGGCCCACTGGCTTCCCGAAGACTTTCACCAACCGGCGCCATTTCGTCTCTCCGATTTCAGCGGGGAATGAGTTTGTTTTTATCTTTAATATCTTCCTTGTGCTTTGAAGTTTCTTTAGCAATTACATTGGCTTTACGGGGTACGGTTGCTAGCCCTATGCCCAACCTTCCGTCTGTATCCCGGCTTAGGGCCGGCTAGCAACTAGTGGACTAGTTAACCCGGTGAGGTTGTCTCAGACCTAGGGCTCAGACATTCTAGTGACTTGAGTTTTTCTGAGCAGGTGGCGTACAGCGAAAACAAGTCACGTAGACTCCTAGGATTCATCATTGGTAACCTTTATAGTACTGAATCAAGGGTCCAACTCTACAAATTATGCATCCTTCCGATCCTAAAATACTGCACATTTGCCATAAGCAGCTTTCTAATACATGACAGACTAAAAATTGAAGGGATATAATGCCACGTTACATTAAGAACACTAGGAGCAGACTGCAGTCTTGACCATGTCTCCAAGTAGGTCAAAAAAGTTACGTTTTAATACATGAATTAAAGTTCACGTGTGGCTGGAGTGACTCTAAGAAGACAGGAACTTCTCTCTTCCCAATTTATTTCATATGGTATGTCACTCACCGGTTTTCGCTCGTGCCTTCCCCTCTTCTGCTCTCTTCATCTCAAGCTGGAATAGAAGATATTGAGCATAATTTTGATCTGAAATGTCAGTTTCATGAACAAACTACTTCGTACGTGATGTCAGAAATTATCGAAAGAATTCTTCAGCCGGCTTTCCCCCAACGATTCCCAATTTTCTGAAAAGTTTCACTGTAAGCTCAACTGGTTAACAACATTCTGGATGCTACCGTATACGAAGACTCAACTACGTAGCTGGTCTTAGGCTCCTGGACAGTCGTAATGGCGGCGGAAACCTGGACAGACAACGAAATCTAAGAAATAATCCCAGCTAGTGACTCAAAGTGAGACATATCCGTAAACAAACCCACACAGTACTTATTTGGCCCTGTCTGACGAAAGATAATTAACCGCCAACAGGCCATCTTGACAACACTTAGATGCAAAACCCATTACCGCTAAAAATGGTCCAAAAAAAAAAAAATTCTTTCCACTGAAACAACTACTTCTGGTGGCCTACGTCTGCATTGCTGTATGAGGTAACATGACAGGTGGGAAGTGAGTGGACGTAGGTATTCATGTGGATTAGATGGCTATGTTAACACTCACTGTTGCCTGAAATCGATGGAGTGGGTTTTTCGGCCGATGATTTTATAAACACGTGAACTGATGTCAAAATGGATGTTTATCCGACGAAACACAACTATACTGCCAGGTTGGGCATTTCGGTCATATGTAACGTGAGCGTCGAATACCGCGCAACTTTGGTGCCACTTTGTTGTGAAAAAAGAACGGTGAGCTGAAACGACCAAATTTCATGAACAATCTGTATGTACTGTGAGGTGATATTTTCCTGTTCTTTTCATAACTCGCAGACACTTTTGATGTCATGACGAAAGCTGATATCCCCCTTTCTGTATCATTCATGACGGCTCAATTGTTGGAGATTTCTTCATTGCTATCAATCTGATGACGCCTGCAAACTGGCTTTTCTCACATAAAATCCTTAACTTCAGACTATTTACTCATCTATTTATCTCGGCTATGATTATGAACGGGTAGTACCCCGGAATTGGATGGACGCAGACTTTTTAAAGTAGGACCCTTGATTCGGCATCACAGAACTCATGAATGATACATCCCAGGAGCCTGCATGACTTAATTCTACTATTCTCTGCTTGCTGAGGAAGGTTCAAGTCACTGGAATATCCTGGCCTCAGGTTTGAAACGTAACCGGGTTTTGGTAGCTGTTGTCCAGATACCTCAAATATCGAGTCAAGGTTACTGTTATCGGTATGGATTTGTAGGGATGTGTGTTACAATTCCGTAACGTTTGATCAACCCTACTTAACTTGATGTGCTCTAGTACCTGCTTAACCAGTACTTTACCTAACGTGTAAGTACTGATAACAAAACACAAATCAAAAGAACTGATACGCAATGTATTTGAAGGAGCTATGTATTTAATTAAAGTAAATGTAATAATAATGAATGAGGGAAAAGTTTAATCAACTTATCTGGCTTGTAAGGCTGAGCTAGGGACTCGGAGTACGTGCGTGGTAATCAGCACAATGGAGCGCAAAAATGGCGTCCAAGACTGCTCGGATGCATGCTCGTTAAAAAAAACTTAAAACACCCTAAGCATCCGGAGGCAGGCTAGAGATTTATTTAGTGAATTTAATTTAAACTATTTATTTTAGCCCTGGTTGTATTTTGGTGCCAGGAAGGTGCACTAAAGATTCATCCGCATCTGTTGATGTTGAACCACAGAAGGGTATCAGCGCATCAGGAAGTAACCTCACCCAGCTCGTGTGGAATGGTAGTCATAGCGTTGCCGAGCACATGGCCTCGACGGGGGCAAACGATATTTACGTCATCAGACTGAAGAAAGGTTTAACCGTGGCAAAGCCATTTCAAACTCTACTGATTTAAATCATAAGCATGGAAGCCCAAAAACGCTACCCTGCACAGCTCTGTTTAAGGTGTACCTAAGGGTAGACGGAACCGAGTTAATTTTTGTTATAGGGGTGCGATCACTGTGAAATGATTTCGGCCAACCTAGCAAAGGGTTACTAATACCAATGCGTTTGACTTTTCGAGCGGTATATTATGTGAGAGCACGTCAAGCGCCTTTGATTTTTCGAAGTACAGAACAAGGATTATTTTGCATGCCTCATGGCTTCTGTTGGTGAGGTTGAAGAAGCCAACGTCACGTGTGACCCACATGTACTAGTGCTTTAATTGGTCACCAGATAATTCGACTTAGGTTAGAAGTTCGAAACGTACTTCTGGTATCTACGTTGAGACATCTGCAAAAAGCCTGTTTGACTTATGAGTTTCAAAGCAAGCAAAGTGGTCTGCTCAATGTACAATTTGACCTCCCACAGCTAAAGCCAGATTAGGTGCAAATCAGTCCTGAAGCATCGTCTTACACTCGCCTATTTTACATATATAAATATAGTATCCTCACATTAGTAATTTAACATGAGGGGAGCCGAATTACAGGCATCATCAAGTTGATATATGTTGAAAAACTTGCAGGATTTTACAAGTGCTGAAGGGTACAGAGGGTATGTCATTAAACTCCAGTAAAAACATCAGAAGATCCTGCTAGCTATGAAACAAACGGGAAAATATCGCTCTTCAGCGTACACGGAGTTCCAAAGTTTGGATAATAATAATTCTTATCCTGGTGTAATGAGCGATGCCAGTTCAAAGTACCGTAAAAATAGCATTTAGTATTAAGTAACTAGCATACGAAGTCATCAGTGTGCACAATCATATCAAGACTCGCTGCAAATAGTGAGACGGGCAAGCATTTTAATTTCCCATCACAGAGATAGGTTCCACTATCATAACAAAAGCACGCAACGTTCGACGCTGCGCCGTAACCAGCTAATGTTGTCAGTCCATCCGAATAGTGTTATTGAGTAATATAGTCGTCCATTCATTAGTAAGTTCTTCAGTTTTTGGCCCTGCTAACCAAAAACGACCAACTTATACTGTCAGAGGCATCAGGGAGTATCCACAGTTATATGACCAGCGTCTGTAAATCAGTGCTTTCCGGTTTACCATGTTACGCTCAAAAGTAATATAGATCAGTTCCGCTGTGGATACTTGTCGTGGTGCATGGAAATAGACGTTGAAACAGTTAATAGTCCAAATGGCAGCATTTATACATAGATATCGGGTATCTTTTGCATTGGCGTAGGCAGCATCATTCGGAAGTGCATTCGATGCATGGTAACTTTCATTTGAAAGGATAACTTGATGCGGAGTACTGGAGAACATTTTGGAGAAGAGAGAAGTCCCTACGGTTTTCGACCTATTCGGATTTTATGTACATTTTCATTCATATATGTGGAGTCAACTACACAGTTTTTCACCATACGGCCCTTAAAATTCTCCACATTTGGGATGTATCGTAATGGCCTGGAGAGGAAAACCGCATTCATTAATTTCGCTATGCGAGGGGAATCAGTACTCATACCCTTGTATGGAATCATAAACCTACCAGTGTAAGAGGAACTTAATGACTTCAATAACTCTCATTCATACATTTGGAGGTACTTTCACCGTGAACGCAATGGCCGGACCATGATTGCCTGCCGATTGCTCCACTATACTTCTTGTTTGTGGATAGAAAATACGAATTTCAAGAAATTTATGGATATCCATGAACTCTAGGATGTCCTTGAGTAGACGTTGAAACTGAAATGGGAGCATGCAATTGCTAATACAGCGTGGGAGCTCATTCTGTAACTTGCCTTTTGTACCATAAAGAGTGATGGCCTAAGCTTAAGGAGGTATTTTTCGACAGGTACCGCACACTCACGTTTGCATGGACTGTATGAGGAATAGGCCTAAAATTAGGAGGGCAACAGGCACGAGTAACGCCACACAAAAGGCGCCTGCACTTGGATACAAGGGACTGGACATACTCTGTAAACTTTAAGTTCCGAGAATACCTAATAAATAAATCCCATACTGAGTTGTATGGTTGCGGCACAGAATCACCAAGGTGTAAACTGAAGTTTGGGTAGGAATTATTAAAACAGAGAATTCCGCATTTACTAGCGTTGAGTGGAAGTTACCATATTTCACTCCGAGCAAATCAATACATCAGGTCCCCCTGCGTACTACTGAAACCCTCACTTGATGATGAGTGGGGAAGCTATACATAATTTTTAAGACATCGTTACGTTGGAAATATCGTTTATGCACAGGAAGGAGGGTAGGGGCTACAATACACTACCCTGAAAGACACCTCTCAAAATAGGCTTTAGGAAGCGATAGGTGTGACTGAACTTTACCATTTGGGTGCGCTGTCTAAGGAACGAGCTTATCCATGATAATAGACGGTCACTAATTCCCAACGATTCAAGCTTCAGAATTAGTTGATTACTAAGCGCTTTATCAAATGCTTTTTTGAGGTCAAAAAATAGAGAAGTTACGAAAATACCTTCACCTCGTTTGCAGGTGGCAACCCCAAAATAATCTGGTAAGCAAGTACTGCATGAAAGACACTTTAAGAAACCATGCTGCATAGGGAAGAGTAGCTGATGCGCGACCGTAGAATAAATAAGTTCTTGCACAACTACCTACTGTATGATGTGAGAGGCTGCAGACGTGTTATCTATGGGACGATAGTTTTGAACATTTGACGTTGGTGCAGATTTTTAATTATTTGCAGCAACAGCTCGATGAGGACATTTGATACCAAATTTTAATTGAACATATCTACTTAGTGGAAACAATAGCTGATTTTTTGACTCCAAGAATTATTGGACCACCCCCAGTCTTTAGCTGTTTCTGGAACGTGTTTACGATTAACTCACCTACTGATCGGGATTCTAAGAGTGATGAACCGTTTAAACTTTCGCAACATCCACAGTGGGACAAATATTCTGAACGAATGATTAAACCAGAGACCAATATACATAATGGCTCAAAACACGACTTATCTGCACCAGCTCCACACTGCATGTTCTCCAGTACTCCGCATCAAGTTATCCTTTCAAATGAAAGTTACCATGCATCGAATGCACTTCTCGAATGATGCTGCCTACGCCAATGCAAAAGATACCCGATATCTATGTATAAATGCTGCCATTTGGACTATTAACCGTTTTAACACCTTTAACGCCTTCACTTCAGTCAGTTCGATGAAACCACGTAGGTCGGTATCAGCGCTGAAACTCATCGAACTGTAGGCTACTAATTGTAGGGAATTGTTGAATGCTGCAGCTTACCTAACCCTAGTAGACTTGCGAGGTATGTGAAATGGCGCTAGCCACATGTACAACACCCAGTGATTTTAGCACTGGTAAAACGTTTCCTACGGGCGCACCACGGGAAGGGGTCTCTGGTTATCTGAGCTTATCCTAGAAAGTCGTTAGGAGAGGGACCGCGGCGGTTTAGCAGGGTATGCATGGTGTCTGGATCAGAAAATGCCCCTAAAGTCGGGTGAGGAATCGAAAGTGGGGATCTAGGAGACTCGGGGGATGTTTTACCAACTTGGATCGTTGGCAGTAGTCCCAGAAGAAGGGCCCAGAGGCTATATGAAGTTTGATACTGATATCAGGTGGTGAAGGCAGGGAAGTGGAAAAGGCAAGTAGGGTATGTTATGCTTCTTGTTCTTTAGGGAGCGTACCAGTAGTTGGCACTTCTGGGGAGGAGTGGGCTGTTTCTGCAGCCTTCCTTTTCTACTCGTAAATAAGATGAATGCGTCGAAAGTAGTGATGGTGAACGAAATTCATGTAAGTATTTTCCCTTTTGTGGAATATCCTGGTGCGCCATTTTCTGCTTGCGGCAGCCTTCTGTGGTGACTGTCGATGAAACTTCGGGGCATTCACGCATAACGGGCCATCCACGGGTGTGGCTTGGAAAACCACTTGGGTATCCCTTAAAGCACACTGCAACCAAGATGCGAACTACCCGAGATAGTATACTTCTCACAGTATAGGTCCACCACCAGTACCACCATGAACTGGGAATTGTCCTTCTCTGAAGCAGACCCAGAGACGAGTAGCTCTGAAATTTGCTGAACCGGGACACTAAGTGTATCCAATCCTTCCAGAGACACATCACGATTTCGACCTGAAGTTTAACAAGAGGTACAGAAAGACTGATGCCCACAAACATTTCATGGCCACTGAAACTGATATAGATCATTCTGTGTGTTCTTTCCGTACTTTTGGTCCGTCGTGAATACTTATTCAGGCTGCCAATAAGTCACGAAAGGCTATTTTTGTTTCTTATAATTCTGACGTAGGCCCGGATCAGAAAATAAACGACCTCAATTTAATTCCGTACGGACAATACAAAAGCCAAAAGCTTGAGGGCGGTCTTAGATCATTTTATGGTGGTTGGTGACGGGGTAGAAGTTGCTACCCCCTGATAAGCCTCCGCAGTCGGAAGAGGCACGCAACCGACTCCTTTGTTCATGGATGTGGCCATCGAAAAGCAGAAGAGCAGTGAAATTAGTGGCAATTTAACCCGAAGGCTCATGCTGAATTCTAGAATGTGTGTCAGTTTGCAGCTTGAATGGGCCTCTGTTTGATCTGAACCATTTCGCAAGAAAAATGTTCTCGGACTCAATGACTTTTGCTCAGTGAGATACACATTTTATTTTCAATCCCGACCTTCCAATCCTCCAGTCAGGAGTAGTCCAAAGACGAGTTGTCATTTCGATCATCGTTATTGAGGTGGTTTGGATAAATTTGGATATTTAGAATGTCTGAAGTTTGTAGAAAGTCTAATTCAAACTTTCGCTATGAAAAGCTAGATACCACCATCACAGTTACTGCCAGAATGTTTGAATTTCAGTAGGATTGTCACGGATCTCAAGTATCCCTGACCCCAACCGATACACAAACTTTCACAAGGGGTGTTTGATTGCAATTTTATCTGCTCATGTTGTGCAGTTGGAAGGTTACAAGTTAGAAAAGCACAAATGCAATTAATGTATGGACAGCATTCCTCTTATGTCTGTAAAGATGGAAATTTGAGTACCTCGATCTGAGCACAGGAAACAGTTCAACGGAATCAAGCTAACACGATCCAGACAGGTTTCTGCGTTCTTCTGCATAGTTTCCCAAACTTCCTAGAATCACGCACAGCCGGAGATTATGTTTCAACAATATCAAAACGCGGTTTGGCGTGATAAATCTGTAGTACTGTTGAACAACAACACGTTATATCAAGCTCGCGAAAGTACCTCAACAGTGCCACCGGGCGACTATGTTGAGTGTGTTTTGATTTGTTCTTGTGGTGCATTCAAAAAACATTGACCACTCATTTTTTTAACTTCATTCAATTTGCTTGTGCAACCATATTTAACCTCTTGTTTCGATTACTGTTACAATTCTATTCTGTTTTGGATAGAAACTGCAGTGGCCGTAAAAATTGAAGGTTTGTAATTAAATTTTGTACATATATTTTTTTGTAAAGAACAATTTTCGCAGGGTTCACTTACTGTTTGAATATACATTTCCTTTTTGGCAACCGATTGTTTTGGATTTGGTCGATTCCACATCGGGTCTCGGGAACTCCAAAAATTCGTATCTCTTGACGTGCTACTCAGTGGATTTGACGTAACAACTATACAGGCCAAACGTTTCTCTCGCATGGAATACATACTGTATAGCAAAACATTGGTTTACCAAATGCAACTGTCAAACACCTGATGGTCAACAGGAATATTCCCAACAAAATTAGATCGAAAGTGTCCACAATAATCGATCAACCAATAGGTGTTTCCAGTAGACAGAAGACAGGCGGTCACTTCACAGCGCAACCTTAAGTTGAGCCAAACAAAATGTCGGGAACAGTAGACCAGCGCCATGTTGTCGACTGTCTAGCACTACACGATAGCAAATGAAGCATTATTGGTAAGTTTCAGTCGCAACAAAAATGAATAATGAGTTTCAAGCCAACGGAAACGGTCAAATTACGGAATACTATTACATCGGTTGGGGTTACGGGATGGGACCCGTAGAGGAAGCAAAAATGCCCAAATAAATGCCGTTGCTATTAAGTAGATTTGTGAATCATGTGTTCCACTTCACCGGCCGCTCGAATCCCTCCGGGCGCCGAAAGACGCCTCTTAATGCATTCTGTCCTAGCCCTGTTCACACAGCTGTATCTATGATTTTCATTTCATCCACTCCCTCAAGAATACAGTGCCTTCGCACATCTCTTCCCACAGTACCTTCTTTCATACGCGCGATCACTGCTCTCAGCAGGCCAGCCCCATCCTTCTTGCATGCTTCAACCACTCCCATGGGACGGTAACCACGTGGGGTATCCTCACATGACACAAGCACCACATTTCCGTCCTTAAAGTTTACTTCCCTGCCCAGCCATCTTCACCAAATTTGCAGGCATGGCGGATGCTCTCCATCCATCAGCGCCAAAATACATAGGCTAGATAGTCAACCTGTTTCCAACGCTTCGCATACCCATCGGCAACAGCACCCTCCTTAAGTACTTTCCCACAGTCACTCGGTAGCACGGGGCTGTTGAGGGTGAAAGCTAATTGATCTTCCGGGTTGGCTGTCATTGGAACAAAAGGGCTACTCTTCAAGATACTTTCCATCTCGAAAATATTCGAATAAATGTCGTTACTGTCAGGTAGATTGCTCAGGAGGGATTTGCAAACCATGTGTTCCGTTACAATCGCCACAAATAAACACTGCATACCTAACGGCTTCCATGAACTTGAAGTAAGGAAAACAGATCCATTGTTTTCGTGCGCGTCAACCAATGTGTACATATGGCTCGAATGAGTCTGAGATAGTTGGAACACTCCCGTCCCTATTTGTTTTGCGTGGCATACCGTTCTCTCGTTCCTGCACATGCTTTCTTCTTCATTCTCTTTTCAGCACACACCTGAAGAGAAAATCTCAAGCATACTTTCGGCCAAAAATATCAATCTACTGAAAATGCTACTTTGTATATGGTATTAGGAGTTACTGAAAGGATTTTTCGTCTGGTTTCCTCCAACTGTTTTTGATTTTCAAAGGTATCACATCAAAAGGATGAGTAATGGATGCGAGCTGCTCGAGTGCAGTGCGGACTTCAGCTAGCATTGTACTAAGCTCAATGATTTTGACCGCATTGGAAGTAGCTAAGTTGCTGAGATCCATGACAAAGTCAGTTATGCCTACAAAAGGAGTTTGCTACCTATTCGGAGAGTTTTGAGACTGTGTCCTGAACAGATCTGTGGAGCATTAATTTCTCTTGTCCAAGCTATCTGTTCGAGATCTTTCTGCCTTACTGTGTCCGATTAATACGTTAGTGTTTGGATCTCTGGGGTAGGTATCTCACCAGGGAAGTGTTTCTTCAGTATACTAACTGACAAAAAATCACAGTCGACTAGTTTGTTACACAGACAAGTGGATGGAAGGAACAGTATCTAATGACTGATCCCTAGAGGCGATGATTCAATAGCGTAGATGATAAGTGCCCTGTTTAGCAGCTGGGTACCTTTGGTGTTTAGAAGTACTAAATCAAACGATTGATAACGTTAAAGTTATAATTTAACAGATCACGTGTAAATGCAACGCAAGTTACGAAGTCACCGCATCTTGTTTGATACTGGCACTGCGGAAGCCACAAACTTTTTAAAATTGTGTGTAGATATATGATACGATCAGAGGACATAACATTATGATTTTAACGAAACAGTCCATTGGAAACTGATGCAATATGACAGATGGAAAATTCAGTAACCCAGATATTCAAGCGGGCTGCTGATCGCGTTAATCATGGCTGCCTTATTGATAAATTGAAATCAATCGGGGCCGGACCACTGCTCACTGACCGGTCACCTTCACGTTTACGAGGTCGTTCACTTTGGGTTCAAGTGAGTTTCTTCATGTTTGAAAGAACCGAATGTACTAGTGGAGTTTCCCAGGGGTCATTACTAAGGGCCTCTTTCCTCAATACACATAAACAACCTGCACTGACAGGTTTATTCCGACACCCTTCTCTTGTCGATGACGTGGAAGTATGGGGAGAAATCAAGAGTGATGGAGCAGTGTTTCTCCACAGGAATGCTTAACTCAACTTCAAAGCTCGGCAGTCAATAATGGGCTGGTATTCACCCTGAAAAACGCGAGGTTGTGCATGCAAAGGATGATGCATGTCATGTACATGACCTCAACGGCACGAGACTTGAAGTGTCGCCGACGGGGTAGGAATCATGCGTTTTAGTCCCCTGAGACTTGAAATCCTAAGCCAAGTGTGACAGAAATGCATTTCGTGGGGACTTGGGGCTGGTAAACCTCAAACAACTTTTCTCACAATTCGATTGTAGATGTTTACACAAAATTTTCAACAGCTTCAAATGGACTCAACCGGGGTTTGTGGCTATCGTCTTCCTCTCTTCTCCACAGAAGTTTTAAAGATTTACCCTGTTAAAGGCCCTGAAATGTCAAGTAAACCAATGTGAATAGACTTTTTCTGCTCAACGGAGAGAGTCCAGCGATTCCACGCTATCAAAAGATCGGTGTACGTGACCTTCCATGTAAAATGCTGTGCTGACAGTTGTTTGAGATTGATTTCTCAAGCCAGGAGGGGTAGAATTTCTTAGTTGTTCTTGGGTTCATAGGAGTGTTATCTTTTATCATCTTGGGGATTGTGTCCTCAAAAAGATCCCATCTGATATGCAGATCCAGTTGGTCATCGTGATTTAAGCAAGTGGAGCCTTCTAGATCTTGCCGGACCTTCTCAAAACCAGTTCTCCTGTAATTCCTGACTAGTTGCTGGTCGGAAGCGGGTGGCTCAGATGCAGAAATACTGAAGGAAATAACGCATGGTCACTCAATCCAAGAGGGCTAGGAACATTCAAGTTGGTTACCCCAATGGACTGGCTTGTGAGAATCTAATCTAGTCGGAACGCCTTGCGGTCAAACCCCCAGTGAGTGCACTGGGAGACATGTTCAGCCAAGGAGTTCTCCGGTAATTGTTCCCGAAAGTCATTTAAAGAAGCAGACGGACTTTCAGTGTTAAAGGGTTGAGGAAAGTTGAAATCTCCTATAACCGGGACCTGTGGAAAGCTCATGGGTGTACGCGGAAGATTACCGGCTTGGTTCAGAGATTAATTTCATAACTTGAGAATAAAGATATTTACTTATTCGTCATCTTTACAAGGGGTTTCTGTTAGTCAGGGTTGACTCCTCTCCATCTAACCGGTTCCTGATGCTAAGCGGTGTGCCTCAAGGTTCTATTCTGGGCCCACTACCGCTTTTATCAGTGACCTACCAGCAGCCCTTAGTTCTCATTCGCTTTTATATGCCGATGACCTGAAGAGTTGGAGGGAAATATAGGTGACAACGGATATTTCGGTCTTCCAGGTAGGCCTACGAAAATCTCAAATTGGATTGCAGAAAACCTGCTTCCTCTCAACTCTCAAAGAAGTGTTGGATAATGATAGTTGACAGTCTCAAAAGCAGTCCCCGTTCTTACTCTCTAGGTGAAATAAATATCTGTCACCCTAACGTGGAAGAAGATCCGGGGGTTACACTACGTGACACACTAAGAGCCTCAGTACACTGTCGCCTGGCAGCCAACAAGGCCTATGGAGTCTCGGGGTTTCACTCGCAAACTTTAGGGGTCTAACTCCTTCTCAGCGGTTGTTACAGCACCATCCCCTGATACTTTTAAAAGGGGGTTAGACGCATACCTTGAGTCCTGCAGTACCGACGGGCTGTACTCGAGAAGCTTCTCGTCATCTGCAGATCGGGCGCAGTAGTACAATTTTGAGACCAGACTGATCAATAATTAGTTAACCTCTATCCATTCAGGCTTTTCGGAACCGGGAAGATAATTGTGGCCATTTTAAACCCAGAACGTATTCCAATAAGACAAACATAGAACCTTAAGGAACCGCTCCTCACTAATTCTACAACACGATGTTCGAACTTTAAAGTTTCGGGGACAAACCAAGTTAAGAACGCATCCAGAGGCGCTTGAGCGAGCCTGTTCAAGGACTTAGGTCTGAAACATATAAAGAACGACTGGTTTGGATTCGGATTCAGATTTGCTGTTTCAGGATAGGAGTCTGGCAGCCTGAATTAATCTTGTCCCAGTGGATTTCTGGGCTCGTCCAATCCTCTTCTGAACGAGTCAATTGATGATGCGGACACCACCCCTTCTGGGAGTCGGTTGGGGTCAGTTAGTGTGCAAAAGTTTTCAGGTCATGACTAACCGTGGCTCCTAGGTCATTGTGGGTCAGTACTGGCGGTAAAAGAGTCCCATCAATATCGTAAGTGTTGCTTTGTGTGTGCCTCAAGTGCGTGCTAATACATTTACCCGCATTTATAGGCATCAGCCGCTTCTCTGACCAGGTAAACAAGCTGTTTGGGTCTGCCTGAAGCGCACGTATATCCTCATCATCCCTGATTTCCCGCCAGATTTTGACATCATTGGCGTAAGGAACCATGGGGGATTCATGGTGTTTGGCGGTTCGTGTGGGTATAGGAGAAACAGTAGGGGGCCCAGGATTGTGCATTGCGCCACTTCACTCTCTACCGGCTTCCAAGTGGAGACTTGAGAATTGATCCTAACTCTTTGTCTCTTACCAACAAGAAAGTCTCTCATCCATGCGAGCAGACTGCCAGTGATTACAAAACTTCCCAGTTTCCTGAGCAACCTGTAATAAGGTACTTTGTCGAACGCCTTACTAAAGTCAATGAAAGTGACGGCTACAGGTATTCGGTCATCTTTGGACTTACACAAACTTTCTCTGGCTGCTAGAAGTTTCGTCAAGCAAGAGAAATTTCTACGAAAATCATGCTGTGAACGAGATAATAGGGTGTTGCTCCCTAGGTGGACTATGATGGCTTTCTTGATTACTCTTTCTAGGATTTTCGCTACAGCACTAGTCAAACTTATCGGTCTGTAATTTGATGAGAGCTGCCTAGAACCTGCCTTGTGGATAGGTGTTACTATGGCATCGTTCCAGTCACAGGGGAGTGTGTCTTCACTGAGAGACAGTCTGAATATAGTAGTCAATGGGCCAGCTACATGGAGTGCAAGCTGTCTGAGCAGCCTCGGGTGCAGCTCACCCGGTCCTGTTGATTTTTCTACATGGAGAGTACTTTGTGTCCAAAATACATCATTACGATCGACATCCACGGAGTTTATAGCTTCCATATTCGCCTTCCATATGTTGAGTATAGCTGGAGCATCGGCCTGGTACAAGACGTCTGCGGTGAATCTGGGGATGACCACAACGTGATTACTTTTACCAAGGGGTGCTAGGTGCCGGGTGAAGCATACATCATCTGTATGTGAGAATACTGAGTCTAGAACTGATGGATTATTCTGATGATCATATCTAGTTGATGTCGTGATATGCTGTATGGGGGCTAAGGGAATTAATGTTTCCACCAAACGGTGGCGGACGAATTACGTGGTGCTTTTATTGTCAGTCTATCCCAGTCAACTGACGGTGTGTTGAAGCCTCCTACAGCTGGACATCGACGTTCATCTTTCCAGAGGGTCGGCTTACTCAGGAGGAAGTCTGCTTCCTCACAGTCAGGGCCTCTATATATTACGAATAAGTTAACATCTTGCCCCTTGCATTTTAGTCTGCAGCGCAGCATTTCACATGTCCCAATTTCATGTGCAACTGTTTCTACAGCCTTCACATGTAAGCTATTCTTAACGTAAAGGATAATGCCACCAACTTTGCGTGCTAACCTGTCACTTCTGGGAGGGATGAATCCCCGTAAGTGTGTTTCACAGTCACTGATCCAAGAAGAGAACCAAGTTTCTGAGATAGCAATGATGTCAGGCTTTCGTTGCTTATCACGTTACTAAGCTCAGTCCACTTGTTTAAAAGACTACGTGCATTTGTGTACAAGATAACGAAACTACTTAAATGAGTCCCCATTATATCCAAAGAGGCTTCGGCACCATTTGTTGCCGAAACCTCACTACACGAAGACCCACAACTTTCAGATCTTGCTCTCCAGGTGCTAATTTCGATTTTAGTTCTGCCACTGCTTCTCGTTGCTCGATTCGATAAGCAAGGGCCAGATCCTTTTGCACGAACACTCCAGATCCCTGAAGTTCATGTACATTCTTCAGAATCTTATACCTCTCATCTGCTGACTTGAACACCACTTTAAGTAGCCGAAACTTATTTTGAGGGATGATTGTTTCCTGTTTCCCAACTCTATATATCTTGAGTATGGTGACTCCTGGCATGTTTTCTGGTAAACGCTGGTTTGTCAAACTATGTACCTTGCCAAGGTCATGTCCGAAACGTTTACGTGGTTCTGGGTCTCTACCTTATTCACTCTGTGGAAAATTACGGACCTGTCTGGGGTCTCTACTTTGTCTTTGCCATGTGGAGTGATGATAGCTGACTCGGTTACCGTTATTGGATTCTTAGCATGTCGTTGGGGCTTAGTTATTTGCCATTTTTCAGGGTCGGGCATGCAAGGTGTAGTAAAGCCTAGTCCAGTGACCTTGACACTGAGAGCCTCAGAATGGACTTGCACTCCAAACTGCGTGGTCTTCGTGAGTGATTGGGTTGCCGAACTGGGTATGACCAGCGGCCTGCATGGCTCCGTCGTTGGAACTGAGAGCCCCTCACTCCTGTTCCTTTCATCTGGAGTAGACCTGGTCTTAAGTCCGGCAGACTGGGTCTGCCAGCCCTGGGGATGCGAGATCCAGAAGATACTCGCCTCACCCTGCTTAGTGTAGTCTTTTTCAAGTCGCTGTCAGCAAACCTAGTAGACAGTCTACGCGCCCAACTTACAGCTTGTCGTAGGAAGTTCCTAAAGTTTTGCACAGAAACCCGTGTGTCAATGAATGCTGTATCATCATCACCATCACAGTTCAGTTTCAGTTTACAGTTATAAGTATAATAGTCCAGTTGGCCTGTGTTAATCCTTGCGGAAGATATCCCTGTGAAGATCTAGTTTCTCCTTGAACGCGTTGACAGAAGGTGGTGATACTACTTGCTGAGGTAAGGAGTTCCAGCTGTTGACACCACGATGGGAGAAACGTAGATTCACACTAAGTTGACTCGATCGCGGCTATCGTCCTTGACATTCGAAGACAGTTTCTTAGTAATGGTTGTGCTTAACCTGTATCCCTTGGAATATAGGAGGCTCAGAGGAAACTTCATAATGACTCACAACATCTTGAGGACACCTGGAAGCTCACCCAGTCACTTACTGAACCTCTATTGTAGCACCAGCCTTAGAGAAACGGCCCAGAACATAGTATGTTACACACCGAACACAACTTCTATTCTCAAAGAGTTGTTAGACCCCGGAATACCCCTCTTGTAGAGATGATCCGGGATACTAGGCGTGTATCCACTTAACACCGGTTTGATACTTGGTTGAGACGGGGAGGGGATCTGCTCAGAACTGACTGAATTTTCAAAATGCTACGGCGAATTTCGCTCTCTCCTCAATTTTACACACGTTAACGACAACAAAAAGTAGTGATACACGAATTTTAGACGCAGATTCCGGTAACACGAAAGCTTCTTCTATCCCGCTAATAACTATTTGTACCGTTTGGAACATTTGTTTAGCACCAGCGACAACTACCGTAACCATTCTAAGAGCGGGGTTTGTTTTTAAAAAATGTCAAGTAAGGATACGCAACAGAATATTCGTGTGGCTGTTCGTTGCAGGTTAGAGTTCTCACAATTTTCACTCAAATATTGCTTAGACCTTCAAACAAGCAGGAGTTGGAGAAGGGAGTGCGCACGTGTGTGGAGTGTTCGCAGAATAAAGTTACTGTCAAAGAAAAAGGTGTATCTAAAGTTTTCACCTTCGACCATGTTTTCAACCAATTTTCTAAACAAATTGATGTCTATAAGAGTATGGTTGCTCCCATAATTGGCGAGATAATAGCAGGCTACAACTGCACGATTTTTGCGTGAGTTCCATTGCTTACATGTGATTGACCTTTTTTAGCTATGGTCCTACGGGTAGTGGTAAGACATTTACCATGACCGGTGGTAGGTCGGATCAACTCAGATACTCTTGGGAAGGAGATCCGTTGGCCGGCATCATCCCACGTGCGGTCAGTCACCTATTCGAGACACTACAATCGAATGTATGTTGTTCACTGAAGTTCTACATTCTTAGGGATCTGACTTTTCCGTTCGTGTCTCTTTCTTGGAAGTTTATAATGAAGAGCTGTTCGACCTCCTTTCCGCTACGGAGGATGTATCTCATCTTAGCGTATATGATGATTTGAACCGCAAGGGTTCCGTTATTATTAAGGGTCTTCGGGAAGTGATGGTCCTGGATAAGAACGACGTACATAGCGTCATCGAACGTGGTCTTGCCAGACGACAGACGGCCGCAACCCTTTTGAATGCACAGTCAAGGTACTTTACACGCGTTCCTTACTTCCAGTCGTTCTCATTCTATTTTTACGGTTACAGTGCATATAAAGGAAACAAACCTAGTCACTAATGAGGAGTTGCTGCGTATTGGAAAGCTCCACCTTGTCGACCTTGCGGGTAGTGAGAATGTTGGCAGGTCAGGTGCTGTGGAGAAACGAGCTCGGGAAGCAGGATCAATCAACCAAAGCTTGCTAACTTTGGGTCGTGTAATAACGGCACTTGTGGAACGTGCACCTCACATACCGTACAGAGAGAGCAAGTTGACTCGTTTGTTACAGGTAATTAATTGGTTTGCAATTGTTTGTTAGTTGGTTTCATTTAGTTGGTGATTAAATAGACGGGTGACGAATGAACCCTTATTAGCGACATATAAGTTTGTATAAGTGGCAAAGTTGGAGATGTGACGAATTTCGGTTGGTTTGATAGTACGAAATTAAGGTGTGCGTTGGTGGCATGTAAGGAGGATTTGGAATATGTCAGTGGTTGTTCACTTTGGAAAGTTGGTAGAGTTTGAAGGTGATTACTTGTTTTAGTACGAAGTATTTTGGGCACGAAAGTTGGCAAATTGTATTAACTAATGCATACGCTTCTGCACGAGGTTGTACCTAGATATTTTGTATGTAATTAGTGTTGTACTTTTTTTCACATCGTTGTTGTAGTCAAGTAATGGTACGGATTAAGAACAAGTATATGTACTAGTCCATGAACCTTCCTCCGGTAGCTGGTAGAATAATGCATTGCCTGAACTTGTAGTCCACCAGTTGGGATTTGAGGACCTCTGTACGTGAACTACGGTCATGAATCTTTGCATCCTTTTAAGATCAGTGTAATATTCATGAAGTACGTTGATAGAGCATCAACCTAATGGCTATGTCAAATCTTTTGTGACAGGTGCAAATGTTAGTGATCGCAACTAGATAAGAAACAGCGACATCGCTGCTTAGTGTTGACTAACAGGAAGGTAACGATGAATAGAGTTCACAGTTCCATTCAGATACTGTTCGGTTTTGTTTGGACAGGGTGAGTCGGAATGGAAGTACTAGTTCTCGCCTTCAAAGTATGTTCGTCGTACCGTGAGGCTAACAAGCGAAGAAGTTGCCTAAAGCCTATTCTGGAATCTCGAGAATCCCCTGAAAATCCTTTACGCTGGGTCAAAGATGTCGGAAAGGTGTACTGAAGCGATTAAACAACATCGGAGGCGTCTGTTACAAAAGGCCTATTTTCTATTTCGTCAACTCAACCATCAGGATTCATGTAGATTTGACCGAATAATTCTGGAGAATGGAGTTTGAGAAGTTGGTAGCTTTTAAACCGAACTGTGGTGGACACATGAAGGTCGGCCGAACGTTTCCATTAGAGCACTAAAGATTAACCGAAACGCTTGTAGTTCACGCGATGGATTTACATCCATCTAAAGATTTCTTACTCTTCCAATTCTCATAGTACGCTTGTCGTTGGAATGCGTTTTTAGGGTTGAAGGATACTAATTAGTTATTCCAAGGCCATCTGGTTAATTGTTACTTATGGTCCCTACCTTTTAATCTTCTTGGTGTCTCATTCCGAAGAAAAGAGTAGAGGATTTGGCGAAGAAAATTTATGGTCACTATGAACAAGTAAGCATCTGTATTGTTGCATAAGAAATGTGGTGTGGTTGTATTAGTGCTGTGACACTGAACATATACACAAAAGACTTCGCAGTGGTCAGTGAGCTGATGGGAGCCAACGGAAATTGTACCCGAGGAAAGCTTTCGAGTTGTTGGATGTCAGTTTATCATCAACATATTCGTATCGAATGCTAACACGATATTTGTGCTGACAAACTGGAGATATTACCAAAAGTTGGAAGCTTTTTGTGTTCTAATATTCGAAACGCATGTATGTGCAAACCACTGAAACGCACTTGACCACCTTGTGCACATCCATGCAGTAGAATATGAGCCACACCCATTGTGTGAAGACTAATGATACTACCTGCCTGCCCAAACATCGGTAGGTGTGGTGTGGCGAGGTTTGAACTCGTGACCCACTCGTTAATAGTCACGTCCCTAAACCTCTGAGGCATAGTTCCACGTACGTATGTATGTGTTTATATAAGTAGAAGGAAAAGCGTAGAACTTAATGAGATGCCAATTGTCTGTGGACGTGAAGTCTCAGAGCTACATATCTGCTTGAGGTGTTGAAATAATGTAGAGAGAAGAATAACGATCGCAGTGAAAATGACAAAGTAAATACTAGTGTTAAAGGAGTGAATTTCAAGGCTGTTGGAGGACGCATACGACACTTATTTACACAGGTCAGACTTAAGTAAGTGCCTGATACCTCTGCTACACCTGAAGTTGTGGGTCTTTCGTACCATTTGTCATGTGAGTGATATCGAGGTTGGGTGAAGGGTTATAGAGGAGAAAGGCAAGTCAGTCGGTGAGGCCGTGGATGCACTGAGTAGGAATGTATGTTTGACTGGCATGCGTTTCGCACTTAGTGTAAGATGATACTCCAGAACTGATCTGCAACTACTCCCAGTTTACTGATAGGGAGTGAAATGCATCGACTACTTCACTTACTTGGGTAGTTGCATCAGCTTAAACAGGGTGTCTGGAAATGATATCTTAGCCCATAAAGAGAGACCCCGTTGTCTGTGGCACCAACTGTTGAGATATCCAACTATCTACCAAAGGACGAGTATACTGCAATGTAGTCCGTTTTGTCCTGTTACACGGCTGTCAGACGGCCGTTGAAAGTAGAGGTGGAGTGGTTACAAGTATTTGATTGCAAGTGTCTTCATAGTGTTGCTCGCGTTTGGTGAGATCACCGTGTGAGCGGCGATGAGATCAAGCCAAGGGTACTAGGTGGGTCGATTGGTGAGTTTGTGGACCTTCATGAACTGAGATAGCTGAGACATGTGTTGCGCATGCCTGGTCACCGTCTACCTAGTCGTGCAATGTTGGCTGATGTAGGTTCAGGTTGAAAATGGGCTCGGGGTGGCCAGACTACAATATGTCACTGTATGAAGTACTTGACTGTCCGTTTGAGCCATGTTGGGAGGTGTAGAGTAGCCGGTTGAAGTATGTGGGACAAGAGGAACCAGTGGTTAAAGATTCCGGCTGATGTGGCTCAGAAGTGGTGTCAGTCGCGCAGACGTATCCACACTTTATCGTCATCTTGACTGCTATACTGAGTTCAACATTTTCTCATTTCTATTAAGTGCTTTCTACTGCTTTTGACAGAGTTTTCTGTCTTCATTGTTTGCCCCACTGCCTTGTTACGTGTAGTGATATGAAGTGTGGCAACTCGAACCATCATGGAGTTATCCCTGATCCTATGTTAATATTGATTTGTTGATCTTTGTATGATCGGAGAAGTAAGTAGACTCGCGAAGATATCAGTCTACGTGTGATGAGTTCTTGAGCTCAAACTTGTGTAGTTCCACGTGGGGTAGAGTAATTTAGTGAATTTTAGAACACATGGTTAGTAGACGAGTAAACGGTTTCATCCCCTCCGTATACTGAGTTTCATATGGTGAAGATATTAGCTCGGGAGATAAGTTGTTGATATGGCTCTTGAATTTATTAGATAATTGTTGATAGTCTTTTCGAAATCACACAATCCTTTGACCACACTGCTATACATGCTCATTATCCGAATATTTTAGGACTCACTAGGCGGGCGGACGAAAACGTCAATCATTGCAACTGTAAGCCCTAGTATGACTTCTTTGGAGGAAACCTTGTCAACACTAGACTATGCTCATCGAGCTAAGAATATTGAGAACCGACCGGAAATCAACGCAAGACTAAACAAAACTGACTTGGTCAGGAGCTATAATGAAGAGTTAGAACGTTTACGACGAGACCTTGAAGCTGCCAGAACGAAGAATGGAATATTTGTGGATGAGGACAACTACCAGACTCTGCAATGGCAACTCGCTGAGTTAGACATGTCGAAAACTTAACGAAAAGTGAGACCAGGTTTTTGTACTTTAACTGGACCATACAACCGTTGCGTATTACTTTCTGTAGATCTAAGTGAACCCTACATTGGGCCAAAAATTGTCTCTCCCTTTTCGCTTCTTTGAGCGTATTTGTTATCTGCTTTTCCACTTAGTTCAATATTAGATTTGTGTATTTGATTTATGATACAGTGCTACAAGATAATTTACTTGATGACGTTTCAAGTATGAAAGACCTTTGCACATTGCTTCAGTCCCATGACTGTAGTCTTGTAGATGGTCCAGTCCATCTTGGCTTATGCTTTCCTTGATCCCCTCATATCTTACTGATTTCTAGGAAATCCATCGCTTGACCTTTTATATTAGGAAACTCAGACTGTCTGGCATAACTCAGCCTCTACTCTTATGTTTCACTAATTCTTAGGTTTTACCTATACTTACTTATAGCCGAATCTGTCAGCTATCTGTTTTTGCATTAGACTGGGCACTTATCCAGCCTAATGAAGATTATTTTTGATTTGAAGTTTGAGTTGAAACATCGTAAATAATGCTGCTGGAACGGGGTAAATTCACTGCTGATGATAAAATGTATGTCAGTGTGCTTCAGAAAGAGTCTTTATACCTTATGACATCATTACACAGAATAATCGTTCATCCACTCGATCGGGGAATATCCCCTTAGCCGTGGAATTTTGTCGCTTCTTTTATATTCAGAAGTGCGGTCAGCAAAGTGATCCAGTTAAATGAAAGTATGACTCACTGTAGCGGCCAGAATTCAATAATTTTGGCCCGAACGCGGGGAATAACTAAGCAGTGCCAACTGACGTGAATCTGACTAGTTCCTTCGTTCTACTGTATAGCTTCCTAACTTTCGCGAGTGACGCACAGTCAAAGGTGGATCAAAATATCAAAACACAGTTTGTAGTGATTCAATAGTAGAGTCGTAACAGAATCTGTGGTACTATCAAAGCAACAATAAGTTATATCAAAATCACAAAAATACCTCAACAATGCCCTTGGGTAACTATACAGTCCAAAACGTTTTCGGGTGCAAATACGCACTACACGGTAAAAACTGGTTAAACAAATACAACTGTCAATAGGAATATTCCCAACAAAAAGGATCAAAACTCTGCCTACAAGGATCAAATCAACAAACAGAGGTTCCCAGTAGACAGTCAAAAGACAAACAGTCAAATCACTGCACAACCGTAAGTTGAACCAAAACAAAATGTCGGGCGCAGTAAAACAACATCACCTAGTCAGCAGTCCAGCGTCACATAATAGGAAAGTGAAACATTCATAATAAGTCTCAAACATACAAGGCAAATGCCGAGTGCAAAGTCAAATAAGACAGTTAAACAAGCAAATAACATCACACCGGCTAGGGTCAAAGGTACACCATCCATAACGAGGGTAAAAATGTTAAAATAAATGTCAATACAATCAAATAAGGGTGATCGGGAGGGATTTTCAGATCAATTTTCCGTTACACTCATTGCTTTGCAAAGTGCTGAATTAGCTAATTGAAATACGTGATTTCTAATGAATTAAGTCAGTGAGATCGAAGACGTGAGAGGGAATATTATTGCATCACTAACCTGATCTAGCAGATAGACAAAATTAATGTTATGAAATGGTGGGACAATACAGTTTTTCTGAAGGTAGGATACTGTGAGTCTGAGGCATGGCAAACATGTCGTGTAACTATAAACGTGATCGCAAAATACTTTCACAACTCAGTTACCCCATAATCTTTAGATTCTTTACAGCTAAGAATTTTATCAGGCTACAGAACAGCACTAAAGATCATTGAAATTTCAATGAAATTGTCAAGCTCTGAAATCTGACTCCAAATTTTATATACGTATCCAGATACACTATCGGCTATTTATAATTCCCGACACTGCTGGTCCATCTGCGTCAGACAGCGTAAGTATCACGAGTTAACGCGAAGTATATATCAGGATGTTGCATTAGTCAACGAGCTAGCAAAAAGTCTTTTTCAGTGCAACTAAACAAAAAATGTTAAATGAGTTGTTACACATATCAACACAATACATTGAAATAAAATGCCACATAAGTCCCTCCCCAGAATACAGATATAAGAGGGAATATCTGTATTCGATATGAAATATTATGGGGAAGGTAAATTCATTCTGAACATATTAAAAAGATAGAAGGAATATTAAGGATATCTATTATCAGGATGAAAAATGATTAGAAGAGTGTTCATACAAAAATGATGTGTATGACATTCGAAACGCTGAAATAACTTTACCGAGGTAATAATATGTCCGGAGATAAAAAGAATTAACAACCAAAATCGTATTACCTGGAACATTGTTGAGAAATGAGAGATTCGGTAGTCTGTGGTGCCCGGAAAAAAATTTTTGTTTTGTGTATGCAGAAAAGTCTGACAAAATCGTGTGGTCATGTTTTCAACAAGGTAATGAGCGTAACCGATGATAATGTTACTAGGGAATTGGTTTTATGAAATGTAAATTGTCTGAAAGTAACGTCGTGGCCAACGGACTCTTCTTCCGGATCTCGTGGTTCTGCTACCGTCGCTACTATTGGGTGATTCCGATGCCGTTGTTTCTGTTTTGACGGTGGTTTTCGGTGTTTCCGGTTGCTTCACTGTGGGTTCAGACTTGGTATCCGTGACATCTGGTTCCATAAACGCTGGTTTGATCTATCAATGCTGACCGTTTCTCGTCTACCCGAGCGTTCGACCGTGACAACTTTGTCTGATTTACTAATTACCTTGAAAGGTCCTTCATACGGGGGCTGTAAGGGTTTTCGTACGCCGTCGTGTCGGACGAAAACGTGAGTGCAGTTTGAGATGCACTGAGGTACGTAAACTTGGTTGTCTCGGTATCGTGGGGACTGAGGTCGAAGTGTGCTCATGTGTCGCCGTAGTTGTTGTACATAGTTAGTCAAGTCCGGTGGAACGTCTGTTGCCGGGTTAAAATACTCTCCTGGCAATCTTAAAGTAGTTCCATAAACTAACTCAGCAGTACAGCAGCCAATGTCCTGCTTGACACTCGAACGTATACCAAGGAGTACTAGTGGTAATTTGTCACTCCACTTGTCATCAGTCTTTACTGCCATCAGTGCTGCTTTTAGTTGTCGATGGAACCTTTCGACAATACCATTGGATGCAGGATGGTACGCAGTGGTTCTTATGCGCTTGATCCCGAGAAGTTCAGTTAACTGTTGAAATAGACTACTCTCGAACTGCGCACCTCTATCTGTGGTGATGACACTTGGGACACCAAAGTTAGAAATCCAGTGTTGGATGATATTTCTCGCTACTGTTTCGGCAGATATATCCTGCAGAGGTATTGCCACTGGCCATCTCGTGAATCGGTCTACACATGTTAAAATGTAGCTAAAACCATTTGACGGAGGTAGTGGTCCAACGATGTCAACGTGTATATGGTCAAATCTGCCATCCGGTGGGGAAAATCTTCCCGTAGGTGAAAGAATATGTCTTTGCACTTTCGATCGCTGGCACGCTAAACAAGCTCTGGACCACTGTCGAAGATCTCGATTCATCTTTGGCCAGACGTATCGGTCAGTAATTAACTTCACCGTAGCTCGAATACCAGGATGTGAAATGCCATGCATCTTAGAGAAGACTAATCGTCTCATTGATAAAGGCACAAACGGGCGCGGTTTACCCTTGGATACATCACAGGTGATGGATACAGAGTCATCAAGTGTCACTTCTTCAAGACGTAATGAGGTGTTCACATTGTTTTTCAAATGTTTCAAGTCCTCATCCGTGGCCTGCAACTTTGCCATTTCTGCTAGGTCAATACGGTCACGTTCTAAGACGTTTACGTACATACGAGACAAAGCATCAGCTGCCTCATTTTTGCTGCCTTTGATATACCTTATATCTGAAGTGAATTGTGAAATAAATTCTAAATGTCGGGGGGAGTAGTTGTCATGCTTTGCATCAATTGCTTTTGTGAGTGGCTTATGGTCGGTGAATACTATAAATGAGTACCCTTCGAGCATATATCTGAAGTGCTTGATAGCCAAGTAAATCGCCAGTAGCTCTCTGCCGAATGTACTGTATCGCGATTGAGAAGCATTAAGTCGTTTCGAGAAGAAAGATAATGGTTCCCACTGACCGTGAACAAACTGTTGTAGTACTGCGCCTACCGCAACATTTGAAGCGTCTGTCATGATGGCTAGTGGTGCTTCTGAATCACGACGAGAGAGAAGAGTTTCAGAACTTAGAGCCAGCTTCAGTTTGTCAAAAGCATCATGGGCCGCTTGGGTCATGTGAAACACTTTGGCTCGTCCTTGCAATAAATCTGTCAGCGGTTGGGCTACTTCAGCACATTTAGGTATGAAACGTCGATAGAAGTTTATTAACCCCAGAAATCTTCGCAGCTTTCGAAACGAGTCTGGAACAGGATATTCTCGAATTGCATCTACTTCTTGCGGAACCGGTTTAACACCGTTGGCATTAACAATGTGACCCAAAAACTGTAGGGATTCCTTGCCAAATTCGCATTTCTGCGGATTGATTGTAATGCCATATTCACGCAGTCGTTCGAAAAGCGTCCTCAGATGTTGCAGGTGCTCTGTTTCAGATGCGCTAGCTACTATTAAGTCATCTATGTATGCACTGACGAAAGGTAAGCCATGGAGTACCTGATCTATAAATCTTTGGAATGTTTGAGCAGCATTTGTCAAACCAAACGGCATACGAATAAATTCGAATAGTCCGAAGGGCGTAGTGATGGCCGTCTTAGGAACATCATTGGGTTCCACAGGAATGTGATAGTAAGCTCGCACGAGGTCAATCTTGGAAAAAATATTTACTTTTGTCATAGAGTTCATAAAATCATGTATGTGAGGAATTGGATACTTATCAGGGACCGTACGCTTATTCAACGCTCGATAATCACCGCAAGGCCGTATTTCCCCTGATGCTTTTTTAGGTACCATATGCAGGGGTGATGACCATGGGCTCTTGGAAGGGCGTATAACTCCCAACTTTAGAAGTTTATCAAATTCCTGTTTTGCTATCTGCAGCTTTTTAGGGTCTAAGCGTCGAGGTTTTGATGAGACTGGAGGACCTTTTGTAAGAATATGGTGCGTCACCGTATGTTTTGGAGAGGACTTCGTGTAATCCGTTTGAGTGAGCTCGGGAAATTCTCGCAGAAGGATATCGTACTCGGAAGTGTTGTTTATTGGAGCTACGACTAAGTTTATTGTTTTTGTCTCCGTAGCGATACCGGTGATAGAAAATTCACCATTACGGCTGACTAGTCTATGGCGACTAGAGTCGACCAATAGTTCGTAGTGTTGAAGGAAATCCATGCCAATGATAGGCGACGATATGTCAGCTATGACGAATTCCCACTGGAATGGTGTATGAAAGCCAATGTCTAGGATCAAAATTCTGGTCCCATATGTAGTAATAGCAGATCTATTTGCCGCTTGTAGTACCAAAGTTGGGTTGGGATGGCGTTTTTCGGAAGGTGTGGGTGGGATCACGCTCACTTCCGCTCCAGTGTCAACCAGAAACTGAGCTCCAGTCTTCCTATCCGTCACTCGAAACAAACGACTGTGTTGTTGTACGCCGGCGACAGCAGTCGTCACTGATCGCCGGCCTTTCCGTTTCCCGATGAAAAGGTTTTAAAATCGCATGGTAACAAACAACGACGTGCTTTACTGCCAAACTTCTTGTGATACCAACGTTCTACTTTTAGACGCAATTCTACTCGTGGTCCTATCACGACTACGGGATCTGCTTCTACAGAACTTCGGTGACCGTCGGTTTAACTGCAAAGCCGTCAGTTGTCCTGTGTGTCGATCTTCCTCTCTAAAGCGGCCACTCGGTCGTTTTGCGTTGGCTCAGCAATACTTTCAACCGGTTTAGGCATCCTTTCGTACATACGGTCAGCGATGTCAGCCAACCTGTCAATGTCAATGTCCGCATCTCCGACAGCTAATATCTGCTGAATGCATGAAGGAAGTCTCCGCAGCCAGAGCTGGTAGAATAAACGGTTGTCTACTTTCCTATCTTTCAGCAGACTTTGCATATGTCGCTTAAGTTGTGAAGGTGTTCTGTCACCGAGGCATATGCTACTTAGTAGTTGATCGACAGCCTTCTGGTCAGATAACGAAGTAGCTTTCAGCACCTCCTGCTTCAAAACATCATAAGGTGTGTCTGGGTGGGGCTTTAGTAGTGTCTCCCTTACTTGTTCAGCCACTTCTTCCGGCAAAACAGAGCTTGTGTATCCCAACTTTGTGTTCTCTGAAGTTATATGATTGGCCATGAAGAAATTTTCTAGACGGACAAACCACAATTGCAGGTCGTTAAACTTAAAACAGGGCACAGGAAGATTATTGGCACCCACGGACCCTAAATTCGAAAAGTCTTGATTATGACAGTTTGAGGACATCAGTACTGGTACAGCAAACAAAATATCTAAGAACAAGAGCAGGAAAAATACGATAAACGAGTGTATCAATGCCTACTACAAAGCAACCAGAGAAATTCCCAGTATATATGTATATTCGTATTGTATAAGATCATTATTGACCGGTTGCAGTATTCAACTGAAAACAATAATAATATCCACCCGTGAAACTTGCGAGGGTTTAATCACGTCGGGCTCACCAGTTTGTCGAGCTCTGAAATCTGACTCCAAATTTTATATACGTATCCAGATACACTATCGGCTACTTATAATTCCCGACACTGCTGGTCCATCTGCGTCAGACAGCGTAAGTATCACGAGTTAACGCGAAGTATATATCAGGATGTTGCATTAGTCAACGAGCTAGCAAAAAGTCTTTTTCAGTGCAACTAAACAAAAATGTTAAATGAGTTGTTACACATATCAACACAATACATTGAAATAAAATGCTACAAAATTATTATCATGCCACACAGGACACCATCAACGTAGAAGACGTTTTAAAAACGATTAAATCTTTCCGCCTGCAATTTCAGAGGCAACTGGATGGGTGGAGGGATCATGATATCGAAATGGTGTAATAATCCATCATTACCACTTGAGGAACATCCTTCTGTGGGTCTTGATGTGATTCCTTCGACTAACTTGGGAGAACTAGAGCTATAAATATAGGAATTCGTGTTAAAAAACCGCTTCATCTGGCGAAAAATTGAACTATGTAGACGGGTTTAACATCTACAACGTCAAACGTCCAAGTGTAGGAAACCGGTAGTTTTGATCCTTTGTGTCGAGTTCTTGTTGTTCAGTTTGCCCTGCAGTGAGCAGGGAAGTTTCCTCTGCTTTCAGCTCCGGTTGTATGAAGGTTTATATGGGTAGGTGGTGTGATTTGTAGATTGATTAGGGAGCTACGAGTTGCTGGGACGACTAAGAGTTTTTGGTGACTCCTACCGGTATAGGCATTTAAATAGGAATATCAGGGTAGTGGGAAAAATATGTAGGAGTTATCCGAGTGGCAAAAGTAGATGGTATGGATCTGGTTACTGGGGAAGAGCTAGTCGATAATGTAGTTGCATCCATCTGAGAGATGGCCACCGGTAAACAGGAAGGAATGAGTGATGGGTTCATGAAGTTGTAATGCCGTGAGTACGTGTGATAAGCTGTACTAAATGAAGCAACTGTCTAACCCTCCTTTGAGCGATCCTACCCGTTGAGATGTGACTACGTCCCATGGTAAGGCATTCTGTAAAGCATGTACTGTTGATGAGAAGCTAAACCTGAACTTGGTGTTAGATCTCTGAAGTACTATCATGAAGGGGTTCCCTTCAGATTACCGTCATATTGAAGACAAGGTTAGGTTGTTTGCGTAACTTGAATGATCTTGCAAGCTATAATAAGGTCACCGTATTTATATGATAGCCCAAAGTGAATAGATTTAGGTGTTTCAGTTTTTCAAAGTGCACCTTCCCCCCTAGTCCTACGACTGGTTTTGTTACAGATCTTCATATTTTCTGAAGGAAACTGGAGTCTCTCAAGTGTTAGGGGTGCTACCATGTTGACCCTCAGGTTCCGTCGTACCCAGGATTTGAAGACTGCCAGAAACAGCTCAGGAGTGAGAGCACCAAGCTGTCTTCGCAGAAAGTGCGAAGTGGCGTTCGCTGTAGCTTCCATTTTTTGTGGTTAGAGCTAGTGTTCTGGATTTCCGAGAAGTTGAACCCTAAATCCTTTTCCATGGATACTATGATGACAGTACGGTTGCTCGCATTTTGTTGGAATTCGGACGTCCTTGCTTGGTTGGTACTGTTGTACATTGCTTTTCACTCACCCAGGTTGAGGCTCAAAGCAGCCAGAGTCCTAGTGCCTCTAGATGGTTCCAAAATGCTGCACAGTCGGCTTCTTCTTATACAGCCCACCAAATTTTAATGTCTTCACCAAAAAGAAGGATGGGTGAGATTTTGTGTGGTAGATTGTTCAAACACTGGCACGGAAGGAACTAAACCAGTTAAGCAACTGGAGGCTTCGATTCAATATAGACAGCTGTTACTAGACATGCTTCGGAGCACCAACAGTTAACATGTAACTAAGTCTGTAGCCTAAGAAGTTAACTAGCCTCCAAATTGTCGTCAACCTAGGTGTGAAGTATGCTAGTGATTTGACACTCACTGAACTAGTTGCAACTCAGATTCCAAAGTCAAGAATTCTTTTACACTGTTTAACCCGAAACTTCTACAGCCATGAAGGAAAACTACAGGACTACTGTTAGACCACTGCTGGAAACAGTTCACTCGTTCAGAGTAGTGTCTGTATAAGTGACAGATTTAGGGTAAGAAGTGTTCAAAGGTACCTTACACGTAGCCTGCTGGGATACGAATGTGGACAGGATTACATGTAAATATGTATATCCCTCAAGCTGCAGCCACTTAAGAATAGACCACTGAAGGTGAATCTTGTTTTCTTTTTCAAGATTCTGTTTGAAATATAGTTCCTTTTCGGCCAATGACTTCCATTTCCAAGACCAGGATGCTATGAGTTGTGTAACCAAGTACATGGAGTTGAAATATAAACTTTTGAAATGTCTCCTTGTGCTAACTCCTTTTCCATCAAGTTCTTCGAAATATGGAATCAACTCCCTGTTGAAATTAGAGCTTATGGTTCACCTACTTGGTTTCCCGTCTGCCAAACAAATCCCTTGTTTCCAGCAACCGGATAAACACATTAAGTCCATCACAAGCAAGTTCCACAACACCCAACATATTAGGTCCCCTGAATGTCTAGATGATCAAGCGTGTGAGGTAACTACTAAACCTACTCTACTTTGTCAAGAAAAAATGCCGGTACTTCGGAGTGGAACTCAGTGATTTGGCAAAAATACCCTCCCATATGACCGCAAGATCCTATGCGGTGACTTTAATCTACCCGAAATTAAGTGGGATTCACTTACTGGTCCAAGTAGGTATAACAACCTTCTCCGTACACCGGTTATTTTTGGATGAAAACAAATTGTCACCATTCCTACAAGAGGTGATAATGTATTGGACTTAATATTTTGCCCCAAAGCAATTCCTCTTTTGACAAATGTCCAAGTTTCTAGGAAGTGATCACAAAACGGTGATATGCACACCACCATTTTCTTCAACTAGGAAATCAGTTGATACTTCCACTCCACACCAAATAATATATAGAGACTACAGTAGGACGGACTGGGAGCCGATGTTTCACTGATTAGGCGTATCGGCTGGAGATCATACTTCACCACTGCAGACCTCAAATTAGCCTTCAGTATATTGTACAACAACTCCAAAACCTGTCTCGATTCCGAGGTTCCATTGAAAGGTTTCAAAAAATGTCTTCAAACAACAAGCCATATATAACTTCCAGTGCTCATAAAAAGTTTCGAAAACTGTCAACAAGATACTACCGACATCATGACTTCGACAGATTCTTGGTGTTCTTAACTCTCACTGACCCACGATATGCATATGAAGAACGAAGAGAATAGTGCGCTAGCTAGCTCATCTAGAGTATATGCTCTCAGCACTCCTTAAGAAGCAATCGAACTGCATAAGACATAACATTCTTCTTCTTATTCATGACACTAAAGCTTACAATAACCCATAAGACGTGTGTGAAGTATTCAGGGCCTTACTTGCAGTTTGTTATCTGTGATGCTAATACGGTCCGCACTATAAAAAGCTACTCTTTTCCTACAGTAAGGCCAACAGATACGACTGAATTCACAAATTTGAATATTAACCAAGCCATTAGAACGCTAAATATGGCAGCTCTGACATCCCAATATTATTGCTTAAAATATTTTCTTTGTCTTTAGAGTCATTCTCATACCCTGATATCTAGAAAACATAGCCTATCCCATCTGGAAGTAATCTGGTTCAAAAACATCAGGCGGTAACTACAGACCAATAAATATTACGCCTGTAGTTTCTAGAAGTATGGAGTAAGTTATTAAGGAAAGCGTTCTCCGGCATAGGTTTAGCAACAACTTCACATCGAGTCTGCACAGGTTTCTAAAATCGAGGTCCTGAATAACTTGCCATCTTGACCTCTTTAAATTCATAACTACTGTGCTCGATCGACACCAATTAGTCGTTGTACTTTATCTAGACATTTCAAAGGCATTCGACACGTTTTATCACTTACTCTTAGTAAGTTGAAGTTTCCAGGAACTGACTACATATTATGATGGATTCAATCTTTCTTCAGTAATTGCACTCAAGTGGTAAAAGTAGACCCACATACCTCAAAACCTACACCAATTACCTGTGGCATAGCTCGTGAATGGCATTTACAGCCGCTCTACACATGGTAAATGATTCTTGTTTAGTGATGACTTCAAAGTTACATGATCATTCTCTTATGCTGATTTGTCCCACTTCCAAGCATTAGTACAAACAGAGCCTGGTAAAGTGTCCACATGGTCTACTGCTTGGAAACTTCAATTCAACATGAGCAAATGTGGCTGGATGTTTTGGTTCTCCCTCGTTGGACATCCGACTCCATCATCAGTCTATATAACTACTTGTTCTTGAAGTGTCTGTGATCTAGGGCTAAGATATTCAGGTGACCTCACATTTTCTGAACAGGAAGCATTACAGACCAGAAAATCTAGGACCTTATCGGGTTGGATAGTACGTAACTTTCACCTCAAAGAAGTCAAGTTACTACTCAATAAAACTTGCGTACGTACACGATTGGAATATTGTCCATTTATATTTAGTGTATCCGCATTAAAGATAAACCAAAAACAGCGGTTGTCCTAAGGTATTTTACAGCCGGATGACAAAGATACAGTTGTACAAGGGCCACAATTCCAGATGCACAGCCCCAATTCTAGAACCACTTTGGGTGAGACGGCTCAGAACCAACCTGATACTATTTAATATGATTCACAAATCCCCTTTTATGGCTAGTGGTGAGTTGTGGTCCAAACACAATAGTTGTTGCGATCTGCGCAACCACGCCTACAGCGTCACAGTGAAGGCGTTCAAATTTTGATTGCTTGCAAGTTTCCCCACTGTAAGATTCTGTCAGATTTGGAATAGACTTCCTGACAGAGTGAGGGGATCTAAATCAACCTCTGAATTTAGTCGGTTACTAATTAACTTCTTATCGTCCGACAACTTATCCGGCTGAGTGCACTGACACCGTCCTTAATAATATTTCATATACAAGGCCCTTTTGACGTATAAGGAAACATGTATCACACCTGCACTCGCGCTTCATGCGAAACGTTGACGGGCTTCTATAACTTCACACCTCACACTAACGGCATATTCTGCCCTACCCAGTGTATTAAGTAAACAGAAATTTATTTTCCCAAGTGTTTAATGGAGAAAGGATATACAACGAACACCACAGCAAAGAAAGTTAAGTAAGGAGAAGCATGCACATAAAAACGCATTCCTTGCTTTCCTGTCTGCCCGCTGCTTTGTTTTTTCCTCGTTGCAGAAAAGCAATTTAGTTCTGAGTGTTGATTTGGTTATCATTGAAAACTATATATTTAAGGACCCAAACTAACAAAAATACGGGAACAAAGAAGGGGGCATTAATGGGGCGATCTATCATGATAGGTACTTAGACTGAAACCCTTGGGGAGGCTTAAACTCATCAAGTAGGTTTCAGTTTTCAGTTTTAAGGATAGTAGGCCAGTTGGCCTGTGTTAATCCTTGCGGAAGATATCTCTGTGAAGATCTAGTTTCTCCCTGAACACGCTGACAGAAGGTGGTGATACTACTTGCTGAGGTAAGGAGTTCCAGCTGTTGACAACACAGTGGGAGAAACGCAGATTCACGCCAGGTTCATTCGACCGCGGTTTTTGAATTTTCTCGTGACATTCTCGGAGACAGTCCTAGCAGGGGAGAAAAGATTGGACACATCGGTACCGAAGTCATTATTAAGAACACGAAACGCCAGTATGAGATCACTCTGTTTCCTACGGTAGGACAGTGAGAATAAGTTCAGCTGACCTGGTCGTTCCTCGCAGAACAGACTTGAAAGGCCTGTCACAAGCTTAGTACCTGCCCTTTGAACAATCTCGAGTGCATCAGCATCCTTTTTCAGGCATGGGCTGGCAGCCTGAATGCAATATTCTAAGTGAGGTCTAACGTAGGTAGAATAGAGTATTCTGAACATGTCCTGATCAAAACATTTGAAAGCTCTGCGGAAGGACCCTAATATACGAAGCCCTTTGCCGCAGCAGCAGTACAGCTTGCAGAGGTTTTCAAATCATGACTAATGATGACACCCAAGTCTTTTAGTTCAAGGACTGGAAGTGGTGGTGTACCATCAACAGAACCCTGAAACCAACTGCTATGACCAATGTGCATTATTGCACTTTTGTCAGAATTGATTTCCAGCCACCAACGTTTGGACCAACCTACTAGTTCACCTAAATCCGTCTGAAGTACACGCCTATCTGCATCACTGCGTGAGGCCTTCCAAATCTTTACATCATCGTCAAATAACAGTACCGGAGAGTTGAGCATATTTGGTAATCCGTTGATATAAAACAGGAAAAGTAGTGGACCTAGGATTGTTCCTTGAGGAACTCCACTCGTCACAGGTTTCCGCCCGGATAGTATTCCATTTATCCTTGCCCTTTGCCTTCTACCGTACAAAAAGCCCCTAATCCAGGCCTGCGATGAAGCACCAAACCCGGAGGAGAGCTTTTCTTGTAATTATACATGCAACACTTTGTCGAATGTCTTACTGAAGTCTACAAACACGGCAATTATTGGTAGTTTGCAATCACGGGCTGCGACTCATTCCCCTCTTGCGATAAGGTTAGTTAGACAGAAGTGTCCAGTACGAAAACCGTGTTGTTGTGGTGCAAAAAGATTGGTTGATTCAACATATTCAAGTAACTTATCACGAATTATTTTAAAAAATCTTAACAATTGTGCCAGTTAGACTCACGGGGCGATAGTTAGACTCCAAATGACGACTTCCGGCCTTAAAAACTGTGCTGATTAGAGCATCTTTCCAGTCTCTAAGGTGGCGAGTCTGAGTTAGGGACATGTTGAAAAGACTGGCTCAGCAATACTATCTGCTAGCGAAGATGGAAGTCTGGGATGCAACTCATCGGAACCCGGCAATTTTCCAGGTTTAGGATTAATAAGCAACTGTAAGACTCTTTTCTTTGTTGCGAACACAGAATCCATTCTTGGAACAGTGCTGACACCAAGAGTGAGCACTCCATCGCCGTGATCTAAAGAGTAAACTTCACTAAAGTAGTCCGATAGGTGTTTAGCTCTCGGCAGATTTGATCCCGCCAGACTTCCCATTTGTCCCGATGAATGCGAACAGTCTTTTAGGATAATTTGGCAATCTCCCAAAAGCCGTTTCTCGTAGGACAGCCGAGACTGTGTAATCAAAGTTTTGCAGAGATTACTGACTTACAGTACCCAATGTTAAATGTTCCCAGTTTAGTTTCTAGGAGCAAGTCCCATAAACGTTTTCTCTGCCTTAACAGCCTCTTAATGTCTTTATTAGACCAAGGAGGGCGATATGAGGATCGCCATGGAGTCGAACATGGAATATATGGCGTCGTTACTTCTTTAAATACACTCCTAAACCTATTCCATGCATTCTCAGTTGATGAGTCTTTGTCGACAGCACAATCCTTACTGACTACACAACCCTTTATACTTGAAATGTCTGAGCCCCGCAAATTAGGTCTAGGTGAAGCAGTGTCATAACCAAACTCATTAGTACCATAACCAAAGGTTAGTACTACATGGTCGCTGTTAGCTAATGGAGAGAAGTGTTGCAGATCCGAAATTTCTTCACATTGATGGGTTAAAACTAAATCTAATAATGATGGACTGTGTTCACCATCGTAACATGTTGCACATGTTAGGTTTTGAAGTAAGGCAGATTCTAAGACCATCAAGAGTAAGTCATTTTCGAAGGAACGGCCGGATATTGAGACTATTACCTCCCTCTAGTCTATGTAACTATAAGGCATCTGTTACTCCTACTCCAGTTACGCATATGGGTTAGCACGAAGTCATTTGCAAGACGGGATGCACTGCGGTAAACGACCCGGATAGTACAGAAACCTTGCTCGACTTCAGCTCGCAACTGGTTACTTCACAGGTCCCGCACTCATGTGCTTCGGAAGTGACTTATTGTACGTGGATGTCATCCCGAACATATAGTGGTTTGCCGCCACTCTTGCGACTCACAACCCTATCCGCTCTTACACAGCAGTACCCTGTGAAGAGTGACGCAAAATCTAGATCCCTAATTAATCGGGTTTCAGTACGGGCTACTATGTCAGCACCTAGTTCACAGATTAGAGTCTCGAGGTCTGTCATTTTACTTCTAATACTGCGAATATTAGTGTATATTACATTAATTGTGTCGGAAGAGTTCTATGACCAACCCATACAGGCTTTGGGATCATTCGCTCCCAAGACCTCACAACCCGAAAACCCACTATTTTAAGACCACTTTCCCATTAGTTTGTCGAGCCTCAAGCTCGGCGACGGCTTCTCTTCTTTTTGTGCTGTCTCCAAGGGGCCAGTTAGGTAGGATGCGAATATCCCAATTTCGTAGTTTGGATGCGTTACTCGACAGTACACCCACTTCATCCCTGTCGTCTAAAAAACCTCTAAGCTTCTTTTCATCAGGTTTTTCGTCCGTTTTTTAACCTAACCTTACCACTTTGAAGATGTGTACCCCTTTAGACTTTTCAGGTAGAATACATCTGATGGCCAACTCGAATAGTTTCATGACCGTGGCGTACTGAAGTATCTTCGTCTGATGACTCCCCAACACTGCAGATCACACTGGGCGTTGGATTGGAATCCTCGAGTCTTGTGCTGATACTTTGACTAAAACGTTTAAGGGGGCTTGAATATATCAAGTAGGTGTAGTATATTATGTATTTTGTAACCTTCAGTAAACATTACCAACGCTTCAACTCAGCAGATAATCACACCAACTTCAGTAATTCAGTATTTTTTCCATGTATTGGAATACTGAAGTGAATTTGATTATCTAGATAATCAGTTCAGGAGCTCCTGATTTGAATTGTTGGTAATGTTTATTGAAGCTTACAAAATATTAAACATATTACACCTATTTGATGTGTTCAAGCCTATTTAAACGCTTGAGTAAAAGTGCCCACTGTAATGGATTTCCCCACTCCTCCATTTTATTTCCACATTTTTGCTAGTTTGAGGAACAAACCTTGACGGTTTAAACTACCCTACGTCGAGGGCAGTTAGTGTTGATGCGCCACAAGTGACCAACTAAAACAAACAAAAAGAAAGGACTTTCATTGGACCAAAACTTCATAATTATCAAAACTCTGGATTCGCGGATTATGAAGTTGACCGAGAAAGTCCAACACCTTCTAGTACCAGTTGCCAGACGTGATTTCCGCTTGCAAAGTGCAATGTCAAATTTAGCGTGAGATAAAGCGTTAGCTGTCGTTGTTCTGATTGGTCAGTTCTATGTGGTCCTCAGAAGAGCCGAGCTAGTTTCTAACCTTACCAGCCAGTGAATTTCAGAAAGTATGTGAACATGGGTCACCTGCACTTACTGTTCATGTGGAAAGCAAGGGATCATAAGACACCCATTTAAAGTACACGGTTGCAGTTTCGGAGTGAAATGTAAATTTCAAGGTCTGAGGTTGATTAGAAGGCCGCAACTCCTCCCATCCGTGAGAACAGTCTTGCCTCTAAATTTTGAAACTGCCCACTAATGTTTTGGTTTACATCGAGGGTGGGTGGGCACAGTGTTGTCTTACAAAATAGTCCGTAGCCATCTCTGTACTCAGTCGTTTATGGTCCGGGATGCCTGGAGCAGGCGGCTAACGGGAGAAGAGAAGAAGAATTTCAGATCTCTTTCCCAGTAGTCATCCTCTACAGATGATGTTGTTCTGCATGCCATGGGTGAGTGGAACAAGGTTATTACGGCCGAAGGATGTAAGAAGCATGAAGTTGACAGCCACTAAAGGTAGTTTTGCCATTTATGAATATAGTCCTCTTCAGACAGTGGGACGCAATCCGAAATATTCGACTTTTTGAGTCAAAGGGAAAGTTTGAAGCAGTTTCATCCAGAGAACGATAGTTTTGAAGTGTTATTTAGAGTTTGCGAATACGATTATATCACCAGTATGCGGAAGGAGTCAGCATCGACTGCACTTATAATGATTATTAGATAGGTACCAATTGTTTCATTGGTGATTACTGATAACTGCGGCTGTGGGCGTCTTGTGCTGTTTGCATGGACCAGGAAACAGCTGGTGAGGGATGTTACACGGGCCCCGGATAGTTTTCGGGAAATAATGCAGGAGAAAAGAGTGACCCAGATTTTTGTTATGGATCGCTCACACGTGGAAATCTCCGCCACCTAAGTGATGTACAGGTAAGCCAGCACAGTGCTTTGTGCGTTCCATGTATGCCGGGCCTTGTGTAAAAAGCAAGCAGGAAAAATATTACGATGACACAATTTTCAGACTAGGAATTCTATAGTGAAAGCATACTTGTGTCGTTTGGCGTCATGTGAATGTAGTGGAAGGTAAGGACTATGTTGCTCTAATTTCTAAGGTTCTGTAAGCATCACAGAATCATCAGTAGATTAAACCGCGGCGTAGCCGATTATGACAACCAATACCGCTGAGTCGAAAACGTATGTAGTGTTGCATTTAACAGGGATGTTCTTGCTCTTTGGAAAAACACAAACGACCGCGTCGAAGGTTCCCTCAGACAACTGAGGAGGTAACCATGGCTACCCAGTTCCTCTCATGGGAGTAAGTTCGAGATGTACACCTGGAATGTGCGCGTTTCGTAAATAAAAAATACCGAGGCAGCTATCGCGCTCATGTGGATTAGTTCCCCTTCTTAGTCGCCTAACACCATTCACAGCCCGCAGGGTTACTCAGGATTTCAAAGGAAGAGACAAGTACATAGGATGTGGAAGCTGTAACTACTTTTTCGTCATGGACAACGAGCACGCTGCGGAAGTTGATCTGCTATCATTTGAATGCACTCGTAGAACATTTCCAACCTGCCGTTATCCATGCAAACACTTGCCTCTGGTACATTTAAAAAACCCCAGTTTCATGGGTAGGTCATATTTGCTTATTGCCCGTTTGAATTTTGTAGCCGGTCGTGTTCTTCGGCATTGTCAAAGTTGAACTTAGTCATACATTTTTAACATTTCGCTCACCACATTGGCAGTTTCCTTCGCAAACACATGTGGTAGGTACATCCGTGAAATGCGCAATATGCAGTCAAATATCCGTCGCATACTAGAAGAATTCGGAGATGAATATGCAGCAGACGTTGCAGCTGAAATGAATAAATTCTGCGGAAGAATTCTAGGAAGACGAACTCAGTTTTCCACATTTTTGGCATCGTTGCGTTACGCAGGCCTACAAGAATTACCCAATATGTTTGCTGCAGTTCCCTCACCAGAACACTTCCTCGAGCTCATTGATATACGGAGGCCTTTTCACTGAGGATATGGCGAAGTGCGAACGGTTGTGCGCTGAAGTTTCTTACATTTTCTCTACAAACATACCTTATATCTATTTGGTACTCAAATTTCATCGTACATAGTGAGTGGGTTGGTACTTGTAAGTGGAAATCGGTGAATGATATTATGCCTGAGTACCGCGGGCATGAGTGTGTCCGAAGTCTTTGTTGTATAGACTTACGCCCAGGTAACAATCATATTGCTGTGGATGTCAACCTTAGTAAGTACCACATGCTTCATGTTGAGAGAAGGAATAAGTGGTAGTAGAGAAAAACACTAGCGCAGATGAAGCCAGCTCATGTAAGGCTTTCGGTTGCACAGGTTACATTTTTTCTTATAATACCACTAGCTTAGCGTCATCAGGTGGTCACTAAGTAAGGTCCATGACTTCTTAGGCCTGCGTGCTGCATAGCCTCCCTAACTCAGTCAAAAAAACTAATTCATGAATTCTGCTTCCTTGTAGCTTCAGGCTTATGTCTGGCACTTCAGACAAACACTGCTACTTAGTGAGCTGCCTCACAACTCGTTAGTGCTAGAATCTACTGCTTAAGGGAACGTGATAATTAAAACACATCCCGAATGAGCACCGATCTATGTGCAATTTCTACTGCCAAATGATTAGTATGACCTAAACTTCGAGCTGAGGGGAGCATGTTGTCTGTAGCCTAATTTACGATTTTCGCAAGGTCCTGGAGGTGCGAAGCATCCGTTGGCGCCTATATTCTTCTCTAGATCCTCCACACAGATCAGTAAACGACGATCGACAGATTCTGATAGGCCGTTGATTAAGGCGAGAAATAGTATTGGACCCAGAATAGAAGCCTTGAGGCACACCACCCGGCATTGGGAACCAACCGCGTAAAGAGGGGACAGCTCTGAGTGCAATCTAGTGCAAAGAAAACCTTTAGGCCAAATTATTAATTTCGAGTGTACATATAGTCTGAAACCTTTTACACAGGATATCATGGTTTAACCCATCAAGGGCCTTAGAAAAGTCAGGTAAACTAATGTGAATGGGCGTTTTCTGGCCAGTAGGGAGAGTTCAACCATTCAGAGCTACACAACGTTCCACGTTGATGTCGTTTAAGAATGAACTCCTAAATAGGTCATCGGCAGGTAAACCGTTTATTACCCTCTGCATGATCTTCACTACTGAAGGTATCAGGGAGACCGGTGCACGATTAAAAAGAAATGGTCTGTTTCCGCCTTTACATATTGAGGCGACAGCCACCCGTTTCTAATGACAGGGTAACTTGCCTTTCGGGAACGATCATCTGAAGGGGTTTGCCAGTGGGGTACTCAGAACATCTCCACACCCTTGCGTGAATCCTATCACTTCCTGAAGACTTGTTCGGATTTAGGTTCCTGAGATTCCCCTAGTGATTGAAAATTCGATATTCATTACAACGCAACTGGAGAAACCAATAAACATTCGCCTATGCTTAGCGTAAATTCATTCAAAAATACAGTTTCTGCATAACTCCCTTCCAAACGGATTTTCCGAAGCAGTAGTCCATCGACTTCATCCACTTGCCTCCATTTCACCAAACGTAAATCAGCAATGAACCATCTCTCGATAAGTATAACCTCATAGACTGATCTGAGGAAGAACGAAAGGAAGCATATTTCAAATTTACCTTCCAATACACAGCCCTTTTTCCAGCTTGTCAGAACCAGTTGATATTTTGTGCCCGATTTTACGTCTTGCGGGACACTTCCAGGTCTTTGATGCAGCACATCTCCCTACTCACCTCCTGAAGCAGTTTTCGCCGACTTACTTTAAAACCGGAAAACACCCGCTTCCATACAGACCAAAAGGGGGAAAATAAATCGGAAAACAGAGAGAAAGCAGGAGATGAGGAGAAAGCACAGTAGTAAAATAAAGCGACATACCTGAAGAAATGCAACTTATTCCCTCTGTTACGCTTTTTCACCTTTTTTGTCCACTTTTCCAGCCTTAAGTAGCTTTCCTCCCTCAGCCTACATAGGTTGAAAGGGCGAAAGGCAGACGAGTAAACATACATATGTCCTATTTTCTGATTTCATCCCTGAAATCCGCTTCATTTCCTCCTACCTGTTGACTTTTGTCCCACACTGTCGCCTGAAACTCTACTTTTCCCCCTTTTCTCTCTCCTTTAACGCCTTCCACAAACAGCATCCCCATAGATATCGAATTTTCCCCTTTATTTCCCCATTTTTACCATTCACTCCCTCTTTTTGCAAAAAGAACAGCTGTTTTTTGATGTTCTCCACGACTTCACTTACTACAACTGATGGATTGACCTGAGGTCTAAATTGCAATCATAATTCTTCACTGTAATAATTTGAAGGCCCAATTATCCTGTTCTTATTTGTAATTGTCTTCCTTCATAAATAAACTCACACTTGGCCGCAGTTCCCCCAGTGAAGACTTACAGCACAAGATGATTAACTGCGTTTCATAGTGTAGATACAGGCAAAATGTACCTCCAGAAAACAGAAAACATGCATTTTTTCCAATTCTGCGCGATAACTCATACCGAGCCAGAAGGTGACTTTTAGCAACGCTCCAACACCTACCGACCAGGACCCGTGAAAATGGCAGTCAAGCTGTCCTCAAGTCCACTTGCCACGTTCAAGCGAAAATATTGCTGCTTCTGCATGCTGGAGTTGAAAAATGCGGATATTTAGCTCTCGGTTGTAATATCCAACAGGATTGTGAATCTTTGATGTGAAGTGGTATGAACTTACATGTATTCTAAAATTCTGGGATCTTCAGCAGTTTGTATATATCCCCTTGTGAACTTTCCATCGCTATCCCAAGCAAAAGTACAAGGTGTTACAACAGAACACGCAACTGCACAATGCTCACAATCACGCCGCCTCATCGGCTTCATTCACTGGAATTTCCACCTGGGTGGAACCAGTCATCCTGTATAAGGTGAGTGCGCGGCCACCACTAGGGTACTGGCCTATCGTACTTAGTTGCTCGTGGCCTAGTGACAGTCAGAAAATAGAGAAAACTCAACTACACTTTAACAGGCTTGTTCACCTCGGTAATTCATACGGAGTCAGACGTCATGCTAACCGACTAGAGCCTATGCGGTTAGGGCGTATAAGGTTGAACCTCAGCATTGTCTACAAAGTCCTACACCATGAAGTGGCTACCATTGCTGACAAGAAGCCACACAAGCTTAGAGCCCAAGATTGCCTGGTCACACCAGTTTACGCCTCCAAACGGCCCAACTCTTTATTTTTAACAACTCGTTATGCTGACATTTGGAACGGACTGCCGCGCAACTTTCGGCGCCGAAAGACCATATCCCGGTTTCAGTCAACCTTGATCCACTACCTCAAAGAACTTGGAGTATACAGGATTCTTAATGTACGCTATATAGACAACATTATGTCCCTTATTGTCCCACCAAATATCTAGAGTCCAACAGACAACAGTCTTATGCAACTACCCAGGAATTTATCAAACGGTTTGCCTAACCAGACCTTCATCCGTGTGGAATACTAGTAATCGCATCTTTCAGCGTGCACCACACCATCAAAACTTTATGACGAACGAATACAACCCAAGGTCATGGCTGCACTGCCTGCCCTACCTTCTCCCGGTAGTGCAGGTAATGTTTAGACGTAAACCCTAGTGTTTTTGTCAATGTGAGGACAATACTTCCGGTTGCCCAACTTGTAAATTTTGCATACCTATTCTGCCGGGATGTTTCATGATATAAACACGCGGCACTTGGATCCTCTAGCGATAGAATAGATAGGGATTGAGATCGCCCGCCATAAAGACATATGTGGCTTATATAGTAACCTATTCATACCTGTAAAAATAATATGTGTCCGTATTTTCAAAGACAAGTATTAGTATTATTGTTACAATATCCTCACCAATATAGCTGGCTTAAGGTAGGCCTAAGCTTATGAGACACATCAAGCTGCATGATAACCTCTTAATCGATTGAATAAGTCAAAATAACGAACGTTCAACATCCATAAAACAACTTCCAGGCCACCTCCTCCCATAATGCTAGGGAGGCTTTCTCACAAAATTTCTCTCCATATCAACGGGGTACACCCCTTTCTACTCACCATAATAAACAAATGTAGGGGTCTTGAAATATATAAAAGCACGGAAGTTATGTCCTTACGTGTTTAACAGACCAGACATGTGCAACTAACGTCGCGGAAAACAAAGTTAAGGAAATAGAAGTGGCACCCTCCATCTCAGCAAATCCCACCCAGAAGTAACACTACACTTGGGTGACATCACATTGCGGGTATACAACACTGGGAAAGACCCCAGAATCACTTACTCCAGGAGGTTGACTTTTACGGAGTATGCAGATTCAATAGTTTTCAAAGGCAGAAGACTCATAATTCTACACAGAAACACACACCTGAGGTAAAACTTATGGTATACAAAGTCACGGTTCGTCCAGCATTAGAGTATTGCAGTTATCGATGGTAACTTGAAAGTATCTGATAGAACTCGAGTAGAGAACATCCAACGCAACTTTACCCGGCGCCTGCTTATACATAACGAAGGAATTCCTCAGGAAGTAAGGTGCGAAAAACTAGAACTAGAATCACTGGCTGAGACACCCTAAGCTCAACCCAACTTTCCTTTTTCGCCTTTTATTTGTAAAATCTAGAGCAAACTGGGCTGTTACTCTTAAATCAACACCGGCATATAGTCTCCGTGATAGCGAACATACCATTTCAATAAATAAGTATTGCTCAAAACGTCGGTGCAGGTTTTTCATAACTCAATACAGTACTCTGTGGAACGAATTTCCCGCTTCTATACGAGCGTGTCGACCTCCCGGCCAGTTTCAACGATTACTTAATGAGTTCTTCCTATCTAACAATTCTCTCCAACTCGCTGACAACCAAATCACAAACGGTAATACAATGTACAATGGTGCTACAGGTACCTAGATTCAAGGGGGTCTAACAGCAATGATAAACGCATGCAATACCGAAAACTAAGTGCATGGGTTAAGATAAAATCTAATTTTTTCAAAACTGACCAAGAGTGAACAAGAGGCGGAGTTGGATACGATTTGCAACATCAAACTCTGTAGCTTCTCTGGTGTAACCTCCATTTCTTCGTAACCTAACTGATCTCCTGACTTAACACCTGTTTCTCGAAATTCTTCCCTTAAAACAATCTCTTCACCCCTGACTGACAGATGAACTGTTTGTCGGTAGGTCTTTTTAGCATGTAACATGTTTTATTATTTGCCCTTTGTTATCAGTACTTACATGCGAGTACTCTGCACCACCATATTGTTCCTGTAGCCCTGATGTAATAACACTCAACAGGCAACACCGTTACCATCCCTCCCCCATGATTATATAAAGCGTGGTTACCATCTTAGAAAAAATCATGAATTGTATCTAAATGCTTGTAACTTCATCAAACATTCGTACATGAGTTTTCTACACATAGCGAATACCTGGTCCAAAATCCCTAAATCTCTCCATTTCATAGTGACATCTTCGGCTCCAGTTTAGTTTCTACTGCTTTCACATGCACCTTTATCTTCTTCCCCATAAGCTTACCTCCATATGGTTGGTTTGGGATACCTCTCCAAGTGACTTTTGTAGTCAGTACAAAGAACTCACTGGGATGTGTCATGGTTGGTCTACTCCTACGTAGTATTTTTGTGCTTCTGTTTTGAATTTCGCCTGCCACTCGCTTTTGTTATTCATTTTTCAGGTCTACCTAACCCGTCCTGATAAGTGGATAAGCTTAGACTCCCATTTCCATTCCCTTTGACAAGAAAGTCTGAGGATGGTGGTTCACCGCTTGCACTTTCACACGTGAATTTAATGTGCGGAGGATAAGTACTGTTTGTTTCGAAGGGGCTGCGCGGGCAGATCCTTTGATAGTTATAAGTGTATCATTTATGTGCCCAAACCAAGCGCGGTTAGAAAAGAACATAGCTTCAATGTGAAGCATGAAAAGGTTTGTGACAACAAGGGACACCAGAAAACCCACTGTCACTCCATTTGGTTGATTGCATATTTTTCTGTTGGGTGGTGCTTGAAGGTGACATGAAAGTCTGAGCCGCGACCGTGTTCGAAATAGCGACCACTGAGTAGCACAAGGCACCAATCTACCAGACTACAGCTGCCTCATATAGTCAAACGATAATATATAATTTTCAACTTAAACGCGAAAAGTATAAAATCCAAACAAAATTCGAGTGCTCACATAAGGAGACTGGGGTTCAAAGGAGATCTGTCTGACGACGTGTGGTCGTCCTATAGCAATTCCTTTTTGAACTCCGAACATTATTCTGTGGGAATGCTAGTGCACACTGAAACGACAAAACTCGCCTATGTTTAATTCTATGAAACATATAGTTCCGGCATTCTTGAATTAAATTCATATGAATCTTTAACCAGGATGACAACAAAGCGTTGTGGAGGCTTTTATAATGGTGATAAATACTTCGAAGGCCCACGCGCCAGATAAATTCAAAAATACAACGCCGGTCTTGGAAAGATATCAGGTTTATAAATTTTTGGTGATCGAAGAAACCTGATGATGTCCATCGGTATGGATGTCGAGAAAACTGTCAACGATTTCCGGTGAGCGGACTCGGTTACTAAAAAAGGCGGCCTGGTGTCCGCTTTCATACTCTTCCTCATTGTGGGCAAACTTTCGGTACAATTAATTCCCACGGGCCGATTGGGAGATGTAAGCATGTTTCACAGTCGTAATTCATTGAGTTCGAAATAGCGAAAATGGATGATTCAATGATTACCAGCCGCTCCAAGGCACGGGAAGAGAGAGAAGTTGGGCGTAGGGCCAACAAACCTACACTGGAAAACAAATCCAATCACTAAAGGAACTTCAAAACACAAAAAATATCAAAAACTTGAATAAACTTGTTCCTCACTGGAATCGGATAGGTGAAATGACGCCGGTTGATGAAAGCCTTCGGGAAGCTAATTGACCGGTGTGTCTTCTCTCTCTCGATGAAAGGGAAAGTAAGAATGGGGTCATGGAATGTCCACACGATGTTTGAACCTGGTTGGCTGGCTAGGCTGTTAAGATTGCAAAAGAACTGAGAAGATATAACATAGAAGTGCTTGGAGTCTGCAGACGGAATGCAAGCGGACTCTCGAGACTTTTAACTGGAGAGTCGACAATCTACTTCGATATTGTCATCCAGACGACAACCATGAGCACATGAGTATTGGAGTGTCTATCATGATGTCCGCGTGAGCATCGAATGCTCTCATGCAGTGGGAACCAATCTCCTCCAGAATCGGATTATGACAGCAAGATTCGAATCAAAAGGAGGCAAGGTGACAATCATTCAATGCGGCGCTTTGCGCCTACAAATGATGTAGATGAAGAGAGGAGGAGGAAGTCTACAGACAACTGCAATCCGTAATGGACAGGGCCCCACCCCAGATGGCGACATGGAAACGCAGTCTAATGGGTGGGGTGACGTGAATACCGAACTGGGAATAGACAACACAGGAAGAGAAGCAATCATGGGTTGGGAGGCACTTGGGTAAATGAACGAGAATGAGAACCGTTTGCAGACTTCTGCGCATCCAACGATTTGGTGATTAGAGGCAGTGTGTACAAATACAAGGATATTCACAAAGCGAGTTACATGGATTCGATTTCATCAGACACCAGGACACACTACTCTAAAAATTAGATCGACTTCATCTGAATGTGAAGAAAGTGGAGACGCAGCCATCCTACTGGACACAAGATCAGATCGGATGAAGAAGGGGAGCAGGCGTAGCTTCACACCACTAGCTATCTAATGCAAGGAACCTACTTTGAGATCGGGTTGAAAGCCCTCAAAGAAGTTGGTGATAGATCACAGTTGAAGTTCGACACACAGAGCCGAGAGTGAATGAGGAAACTACTACACAGGACATCTTCACGTCAGTCAGTCAGTCAGTTATTAGGACAAAATGTGAGATATTGAGCAGCATCCCTGAAGAAATCGGCGTAGAAGAACACTGGAACTCGTTTTTGAAAGATATGCGTAAGGAGACCTGCATAACTGTGTTATGAAGGGGAGGGGAAGAAGAGACAAGACAAGGAATGGATCTCGATGAAGACATGGAAGCTGATAGAGAAGGGAGGGGAAGATGGTGAAGCAGAAGATGAACCATTGCAGTGCAGTGCAGGGATGAACAACGAAAGAGGAACTGAACACAACCTGTAAAACGCTACACTGACAAAGAAGTGAAGAAGGGTGGGCGAAGAGATGAAAGACACTTCTACGACACACTGGCAAGTGAAGCAGAACAGACTGCAGGCTGGTAGGAGAGACCTGACAACGTTATATCAAATAACCAAAATACTATCTGAGAAGGGATAAACAGAGCATAGATGAAACCAATGAAAGATAGTCAAGGAAACCTAGTCACCGCCAAAGATGAGCAACGAAGGAGACGATGGGCTAACCACTTCGAAAACTCTTGGATAAACCACCATCTGCAACTCTCCAGAAATATCACCAGCAGCACAGCCACAGAATTACCAGTGAACACAAGCCCTCCGACAAAAGCAGAAGTGAAGTCCTGAACACCATAAAGTCCCTGAAATCCGAGAAAGCAGCGGGACCAGGTGGAATTTCTCCAGAAGCACTGAAAACAGATGCAGAGACAACAGCGGACATGCTGACACCACTGTTATAGAAGCTTTGCAAAGAAGGAAGTGAAGGTGCCCGCCCATTGATTGGAATAAGGGCTACCTTGTCAAACTTGCAGAGAAGGGAGACCTGAGTGTTTGGAGGAACTGGCGCGGAATCATGCCCCACCCCTGTCCCCCTCAAAGCAAGCAAAATATTAGGCCGCATCATCTTGAGGAGACTGGAGGATGCGCTGGATTCAAAACAACGAACGAATAGGCTGGTTGTATTCAGGAAGTACAAATCATGTGCGGACCAAATTGCAACACTACGCTACGCTGCGCATCATCATAGAACAGGCGTGGAATGGCAGTCAACTCTCTATCTCAACTTCATCGACTTTGAAAAGGCCTTCGATCGAGGCGTCGACCGAGAAGTAATTTGGTAGGCAGTTGCTTCAACACTGCAGTTTTAGTGCCACAAACCTTTATCAACCCCATTCAACAGCTATATGCTATATGAAGATGCCACATGCCAAGTGATTCACAATGGGAAGCTCAGTGACGCCTTTGAGATGAAGACAGGAGTGAGACAAGACAAGGTTGCCGCCTACTATCACCGATGATCTTCCTGATTGTGGTGGACTGGATCCTGCAGCAAACCGTGGGGAGCGAGAAGATGGGGATACGCTGGACCGATGAGAAGACCCTAGATGATTTGTGATGATGTGTCTAACGCCGCACAAAGTCGAAGATCTACAGGCAAAAACCAACAAGTTAACCGAAGAGGCAGCTAGGATGGGGCTTCAAATGAGCGTAGAGAAGACATAGATGATGAAGATACCAACCAACAACAACAACAACGGAGCACCAATCACCATGAACAGGAGAAATCTAAAGGAAGTAGTCTTTTCATCCACTTAGGCAGCATCGTTTCAACCACAGGAGGCACAGGCACAGATGAGGATGTCAAAGCCAGCCACGATCGGAAAGACAGCAAGAGAGGCCTTCCTGCACTAATCTGAAGTCAGTGTGGAGGTCTGCTGAACTGAACTGCACTCAGCATAAAGCGTGAACAACATCCAGATTTCCAACAATCATGTCAGTCAAGTCAGTGCTTCTATGTGATGGTTGAGAGACATGGCGCGTTACGTAAAGCGTTTCCGACAAACTACAGACGTACATGAACAGCTGCCACCTACGCTCACTCGATACTGAAGATGATCAGGTGGTTAGGATGAATAAGTGGGGAGGAACCCTGGCTGGCTGGCTTGCAACGAATCAACCAAGAACCCATCGCCCAACAAATATGCGGAAGGCAGTGGAGCTGGATTGGATTGGACACAGTGAGAAGACCATTTAGGGACATCACGTGCCAAGCCAGGCAGTCGAGTGGGACACAAACGGAAAGGACGAATTGGGCGTCCGAGGGCGACATTGAGGATATCATATGAGGAAGAAATGAAAGCTGGTGGACAGTCGTGGAGCCAGGTTGAAATGACAGTAGAGAAGAGAGTGAAATGGCGACGTGCTACTGAAGCCCTATGTTCCACTAGAGACTCAAAGGACAATTAATAATTTCAATCCACTGGAGTAGAAACGCGCTATCACGTCTCATATCTTTTAAGGAGGAGACGCGTAGGTAACGAAATGCTTCCGACCCTCGGCATTTCTACTAGTAGGGTCAAGGTGACCAAGTGCTTCGTAGAAGACGATGCCACACAGTGCTTGCACAACCCTGGAGGGCTAAATGATGCTCATGATGGTTTCAGAAAGGGTAGGTCCTGTGTCTCAAACACTGCGGTGGCCGGTGATAAGTGGACGGCATGCTGGGACTCCCGAATTCCTGCACATGTCGTTTTGCTGGATTTAGCTGGGACCTTTGACGCGGTCCCGTATACCATTCTCATTCACAAGATATGAAGGTTGAACATTAAGGATCAAGTGCTGTCTTTGCTACAAGACTGTTTAGATGGCAACAGAGTTTGCTCGACTTGGAGGACATCATCATCTGGTGTATCACAGGGGGCGATTCTGGGTCCGCTGCTATTCCTTCCTTCCGCGAAAGACCTCCCACTGAATCTCAGCTCCCCAATTCTAATCTACGCCGATGATGTTAAGCTATGGAGAGCTGTGACGTCAGAAACAGAATCAAGTGCACTGCAAAGTGATCTCAGATTACTTGGAGAGTGGATGGATATTAATGGACTTGCATTTAACCGAGATAAATGTCGAGCCATGTTTCTCCGCACCCCTGACTCTCAGAATGTACCCTATTCTCTCTGTGCAACACAACTCTCCCACACCACCATAGAGAAAGACTAGGACCAACACTAACTGACAAACTAGACACTAGCCCCAATTATCCAGAAGATGCCTCCACAGCCTACGCAGTACTGCACTTCGTGCGCAGACAGTTGGGTGCCCTGACCCCAGGAATTCTTTTTGAAGCTGCATAAGACCTATATACGACCCCACCTAGAAGTACACAACGTCATTGCACCACCATATCTGAAATGAGACATGAACCTCCTAGAGAAAGTCCAAAGGAGAGCTACAAAGGGTGTCGTGGGAATGAGGCAAAAACCATATCAGGACAGGCTGAAAGATCTGGGGCTCTACTCCCTAAGCTAACATAGATAACGGGGTGACTTGATAACGGCTTACGAAATACTAAGTAACCCAAGTCATCCGAACAGTGGAATCCTACCGAACGACCACTATGGCCACTATGGCTCATCCAACTGGGGCATGGGCCAGGCTGACACGACCTACTAACTCATCACGGCCAACCCATTACCGAATACCATGTACCGCCGCTACCATTGAGAACTTAGCTCAACCTTATACTTCCCTATAGACGTCTCCTCCAGTTACCGTCTCCTACCAAATGAATTACTATATTCCTATTCGTCCTACCATGTTATTTATTGTTCTTCCTTCTGACTTTGCGCTCTCAAACTTTAACAAAAGCTCTCCCTATCGCCTATTCCCCAATGAACCTGCCAATATTTATTCTTCCGTGCCGCTTCCTTTATCCTAATCTTCTTTATGTATTCTTCTTCTTCCTTTTTTCCTTTTTTCTATTTTGTCTCACTCTGCACTTTCTCTCCCTTGATTTCTCTGCACATACTTTTTTATCTCCTTTTTACAACCAGTCCGACCAATTGTCTCCTGGCACGACATTTGAGGAACCCATCTGCACCATGGTCCTCGAAAGAAAAAGTAAACAAACAAACAACACTCCCTACAAATCTAAACAGCATCCAAGCCCCTGTCGGGTTGACCACAGCTACCGCAGTCGAGTGGGTGGACCTACTGCATTGGAATCCACCAAAGACCTGGAAACGTTCCGCAAGACCTAGAAGCGAGCTCGAAGAAACCAATTAAATTACACTATCTCATAAAAAGATATTGGATATTGGACATTGAAGGTCAGGGTTGAATGCAAACCTATAATAATCGTCATAGCAGGTGTCTTGCTTGGTGTCATGTAAGCTGAATGTGGTACTTTAGATTTAAGGAAAAATACAGTAAATGAAAAGACTTATCAAAGATACTCCCGAGGTTAGTCATTTCTGACACTATTTGGACGAAATAACCACTAACGTCAGTCATACCACAGACCTAATATGGTAACACGCCCGATACCTGCAGTGGGTCATCGCCATAAGTTAGGGTGACTTTAAAGACCACCCTAGCAGCAGCAAAACAACCAATTAAGTTTCTTCGTTGTGGTTGATAAGGCAAATTTTTCATGAAATGTGTAGGTTAAATTGGCTATTTCAGTTGTTGTTAGGATGGTCTTTAAAGTACTTTAGAGTTACGTAACTCATAAATCATCCTTTACATTCTTCTCACTAGCAAATGGCAGTATTGGCGGTCTGAGCACCTTTGATATGTGATAAACGCATAAAGAGAGGAGTGGTCCAACTAGAGTGTCCTGCGGAACACCACTGGCGATAAATACGACTCTTGCTCTTGACACATATTTCCTAATCTATGCTTGAACCCCAATTTCATTGCCAAATTTATAGTTTTTTTGTCAATTCTATCTGACACTGTCAAAAGCCTTGCTAAAACCAATAAAGACCAACTTCACATAAAATGTTTTGTTCTTAGCCTTAACCTAGTCATCTCTCGCCAGGAGTAAGTTTGTCAGGCACGAACGCCCAGCCCAAAAGTCATGTTGATCATGTGTCAGTGGGTTGTATCTTTCAAATGGTTCTAGTGGTTGTTGACGGAATAGAAGTTTCCACTTAAGTGGCTTCCGCGTCTACAATCCGTGGATCACTACTCCTTTTGGTTGTTAACCTGTTGTACAAGTAAAGAAAAGTGGAAAAGTGGTGATTTAAATGTGAAAATTCACTTGTTCTGGGCAGATCCCAGACACACATCAGGTGGGTATCCGGCCGGTGTTTAAAAGATTCAGACAAAGTAGCCTAGATCACTTCTTCAGGAAGAGCGTTCCAGGGTTTAACAACTCTTAGGGGACAGAAGTTGTGCCTGACATCCAGCCTGCTATGTCCCAGGCTTAGTTTCTGTGCATGTCCCCTAAATACCTTAATATCTTGTCACGTCTCCATTATATTAACCACGATACTAATAAAACTAACAGTTCGGTAATTAATGGTACTTATTGTGGTATCCCTGCAGTCCTTAGGAAGCTGTACCTAGGATGAAAATATGTTTATTGGCACACTTAAAGGTGTATCAGGGATATCAACCAAAAGCAGAGTTTTAGGGGTGTAGTCTGTCTGGGGTTGGTGGATTTCCAGGCTGTAGATTTCTTGTCAATTGGTGGACTGGTTTCTTTCGAAGTTTAATAGGTCCCACTAGGGGAGCTATGGAGGCAGTATGAGAATTGTCGGCAAAAACCCTTAATCCAATGTAGTTGGATAAACTTTCTGACTTATCCGGGTCCTCTTTCGTCACAACTGCTTCATCATATGATTTCAAAAGCGGTAACACCTCACTCCTAGTCCTCTTAATAGGGGGGAACAGACATTTATACCTGCTCAAATAACCGTCCACTAATGACTTTTCGTATGTTATTCACTGATATATTTATATTTTTTTCTAACTTTAAAGTATTCCATGTGATGTATTATCCTGTCGTTCATTAGACCGATCAGTCCTATCTAATAAACGGCACACAAGAAGCGGCTGTTGTGCTTCGGTGGCCTAGTGGATAGCGCCCTGGCCCCGGGTTCCAGTCTCAGTGGGAACAACACCACTCACTGAGAGGCAGCATCCCATCCTTTTCAATGATGGTCTCACTAACCATCTTCTCGCCCAGTATCCTTGATAACCTTAAATAGTTTTCGGGTGTTACCCAACGCTGATTCCTTCTACATGTCTCCCTTTCGCCTCCCACAATTGCTCGCGATTATAAGGAAAACTCTTAATCAACTGACGTTTCAGTTGCTTTCGCTTTCCATCGTGATCAGAGCCTTTCGTGGAGCAATAACTTGCATTTAGGTGACGCGAAACGTATCCGTGTCAAATTGTCATTCAAAATGTCTAGAGGACTTCATCTTGTCAGCGTCTTCACCTAACATAACTATTTCATCTGCATACCCTGGACCGACCTACTAAGGAATCTCCTGTAATAACTTCAATCCCTGTAAAGTCAGACGATGACGAGGGGGCGACTTTCATAAGAACATCTATGATAAGATGGAATAAGTGGTGAGAGTTGGCATCCTTGATTCACACCACTTGAAATACGCAACTCACCATAGACTCCAACCTGCCTACAGACGTTTGAGTAACGAGTCTTCAACAGAATGATTCACTCATCTGGTATCCTTTTAAGGATAGACACTACCATATGACTTTGCCATTGTCGACGTGGTCGAATGACACCTTCAGATCGAGATCGTAAGTGTGCGTGTGTTCCAGAACCTTGCCGAGGATCGAAATCGCGTCAATACATTCGCAATCAGGTTTGAGTTTTGTTTGTGTCTCTCGTGTTTATTGTTCTTTGGCTTCACTGATCCTTTATGATTATATAAGCTAGAATCTTACACACTGTGTTCGCTAGGCTGATTCCCCTGTGATTATCACAATATGAATTCTCAGCTTTCATGAAGACTGGGACAGCCAGTGATTAAGACCAGTCAGAGTGGATCATATCTGGTTTCCATACACTAGTCACCACTTCAGTTGACCTGACCAGTTATACGCGGTCATGATCCCTAAATATTTCGGTGCCAGTCCGTCTGTCTTTGCTGCTCTTCCCTATCTCAGATTACTTGCAGCTTTCTTGACTCCTGCAAGGAGGCTCCATGGATGGTAAGCAACAACATGGTGGTTGTACGCCAGTCGAATTGTTCATCTAAGTGTTCCACATATTATTTCAGTCATCTCTCCTGTGGTGGAATCACAGACCCATACTTCTTTGCCATATTGTCGTCAACTATTGACATTTCCACCCCAGTTTCTTTAATAAAAGTATAAATAGCTGGCTACTGTTACCCGTCGCTGCGTCCTACTCCATCTCATTAACCTTTGCTACTAACCAGTGTTTGTGGTCATTACGTAGACGTTTTATTACTCTATATTTGCATAACTTCCGTTCTTCATCGTACTTGGAGCCTGCAAGAATGCGTACACGCGCATGCATTAATTCAGAAGCTGCTGATGTCCTCTGAGTCTATTTTCCCACTCTGTGATAGTCGACTACAGCCTTCAACGCTGTTTAACAACACACTGTAGATGGCAACAAGTTTCTTCTGAATGAGTGCTGTTATCCTGTTGCGATAACTGTCTATTCAGTTCTTCGGTGTCACCAGCCTTGGTATTCTCAGCATCGAGATGTGCTCTCAATCGTCTTGTTGATACAGTTTTCTTACATCCTTTCAGATGCAGGCATTGGCGTCGTCGAACCAACGCTTGATTACTACTCAGACATGCTCTAAAAGGAGTAGGAGTTTCACACCCATCATCTTTAGCGATAACTGATAACAATTTCATCTATCTCTGTCAACCACTGAATTAAAGTCAGTGAACGCCATGTGAGACAATGTCTCTTTATGTCGGAGTTGGTAGTGGCCAGAAACACGTGGTTATTTGAACACAGTTTTTGCATGTGAAAGCCGTTATCCCTTCGTTCGGCTGGGATTAAGAAAGTGCAACCTACGTGTTCTGTGAAGTCAGATGGTTGTCGAGAGCTGCACAGCTGGAAGGAATTAAAGGTAATGTGGGGTTGTTGACCGAGAGACCTAAAGGAAGATTATATGGTAAGGATGTGGGGAGATAGCAGTGATGTGGGGGAATTTGAGTGGTGGCGGTGGTGGTAGGGGAGTTGTGATGACGACTGATACTTGCCGGCTGCGTACACCATGGAAGGCTATTTGTGCTTGAGGTACCTGCGTGACTGCTGAGTTCAAGAAATATGTGAAGCCATTCATACGCACAGGCGTTTTAGAAGTTTGAGATTTAGGTTGGTTATATTCTTACATGGCTATGAACTGGTGTTGCAGGCATCGACATGTCACTGGGTGATGAGTGTGTTGATCTTTCCCAACTGTTGCTTCCTATAAGGAAGGCAGCATTAGCCTCGCACCTCTGGTCATCCTCGGGAAACACTAATGCCTCACGTCCGCGTCCAGCCAGCAGTACGACTTCACTTGAACCTCCATCATATCGTAGCAATTTACACTATACTGGAACTGCTTATTGTCTAACCACCATCCAACAGATCCTTCTGGCATTGCAGGACTCCGAAGGAAAATGCGTTCCAGTCAGCATTGTCATTGTGATATAGAACCCTAGTTCCGTTAGGTCAGAGATTACTATCGTGTGGTTTTTACTGTGCTAAGGGAGGCCAGACTGTGACGTGATACCAGTCTATGAAGTCATTGACTGTTATACTGAGCTGTATAGCAAGGTGTGAAATGCCTCGCTTGGGTACTGAAGACGACAAAATTCGATGGTTAGCGATTCTTGGCAATACAGTTCAGTGCGTCTCAGTCGTACATTTGTATACACTTATTCATTATATCCATGAAAGATTGTGCGTTATGGAGAGAATCAATTTATTAGAAATATATTTTTAATAAATGTTTACACACAATGATGTTATTAAGTTTTTGGTATTATTTCGAGCAAAATTACTCCTCGTGATTTTATTCATCTTTAAAGTTTTGCATATTTTCACTGACCATCTATTTGTTGTCCTTTCTGTCACATACTTCTACTATTATTTCGTTCTTGTATCCATCTTTCTGCATGCTACTGTAAAGTTTGTCATCATGAAGTGACGCACTTCTCTTCCATATTTTACATTGGTCTCTCTGTCTGTTACAGTTGTGTACTGATGCCATTTGACCTTCATTGACGAACATAAGTGGGGGTTTTTCCCAAAAAAGTCGGAAGTTTCATAATTATGATGGTACTTTGTGTTTCGCTATTGCAGTCTTAACGTCAATGTTGCTTGATTTTTGCATGAAATTAGAGGACTGTATATTGGGAAGAGACAGAATAACAGTTCTTAATACTAGGATTATTAGGCAGAGAAAATGGTTGTTCAGTGAATCGTTTGCTCTTGATGTTAGCATCTAAGGCTTGCGATGAGAATACCTTAACACTCCATTCAAGATATATAGTGAATTCCTGTATCAATACAAGAAAAGGCAAACGGAGCAGTAAAACTAAAAAGCTAAGGAAGTGTGACTCTGGATATTGTTATGAGCGATAGGTTGTGCTCTTAATATCATCCAGTAAACGATATTGCTGTTTTGTGAGTAATATCAAATGGACTGATCTAGGATGTTGACCTATGACCGCTGACTACTCTCATGAAGGACCGCCATATTCTAATAATTACATGTATATATATATATATATATATATATATATATATATATATATATATAAATTATTTTTTTCCATTATTTATTTTTTGGAACATAGGGCTTCAGTAGCACGTCGCCATTTCACTCTCTTCTCTACTGTCATTTCAACCTGGCTCCACGACTGTCCACCAGCTTTCATTTCTTCCTCATATGATATCCTCAATGTCGCCCTCGGACGCCCAATTCGTCCTTTCCGTTTGTGTCCCACTCGACTGCCTGGCTTGGCACGTGATGTCCCTAAATGGTCTTCTCACTGTGTCCAATCCAATCCAGCTCCACTGCCTTCCGCATATTTGTTGGGCGATGGGTTCTTGGTTGATTCGTTGCAAGCCAGCCAGCCAGGGTTCCTCCCCACTTATTCATCCTAACCACCTGATCATCTTCAGTATCGAGTGAGCGTAGGTGGCAGCTGTTCATGTACGTCTGTAGTTTGTCGGAAACGCTTTACGTAACGCGCCATGTCTCTCAACCATCACATAGAAGCACTGACTTGACTGACATGATTGTTGGAAATCCGGATGTTGTTCACGCTTTATGCTGAGTGCAGTTCAGTTCAGCAGACCTCCACACTGACTTCAGATTAGTGCAGGAAGGCCTCTCTTGCTGTCTTTCCGATCGTGGCTGGCTTTGACATCCTCATCTGTGCCTGTGCCTCCTGTGGTTGAAACGATGCTGCCTAAGTGGATGAAAGAGACTACTTCCTTTAGATTTCTCCTGTTCATGGTGATTGGTGCTCCTTGTTGTTGTTGTTGTTGGTTGCGTATCTCCACTCCTCAGTTTGTTGGATGACTCAGTCCACCACAATCACCGAGATCATCGTTTATGTATATATACACAGTTCAATCTCATTACTATGATGAAGTAACGTTTGGGTTTGAACTGTTTTGTTATCTATTCAATTGTTCATCCATAAGTATTTTCTATTCATTTCACAATTAACCAGCTTCTCATCCTCTTTTTTTGTTAGTGAATCGAATGTCAAGATGGAAGAGGATATAGTTGAGTCTGATGTTCCAGGTATTATATATCTGTCAACTATACCGACTGGAATGAATGTTAGCATGATCTCCGATATTATGCAACAATTTGGTAAAATTGGTAGAGTTTATTTAGTACCGAAGCGAAAAAAGGTTGGCAAATACCGGCAGTACGAAGAAGGTTGGGTTGAGTTTTTGAAGAAGAAAGTTGCTAAACGTGTTGCCAAGCGGCTAAATTGTGTTGAAGTTCTGGGGTCAAAGGTTAGTTACTTCTTTTCGAATCACTGATCCATACCATATCATAAGATGAATCATTATTCTTATTTACTAGGTAACTAGTTGACTCGTAGTCCCGGAAAGAGAGAGAAGGTTGGGCGTAGGGCCAACAAACCTACACTGGAAAACAAATCCAATCACTAAAGGAACTTCAAAACACAAAAAATATCAAAAACTTGAATAAACTTGTTCCTCACTGGAATCGGATAGGTGAAATGACGCCGGTTGATGAAAGCCTTCGGGAAGCTAATTGACCGGTGTGCCTTCTCTCTCTCGATGAAAGGGAAAGTAAGAATGGGGTCATGGAATGTCCACACGATGTTTGAACCTGGTTGGCTGGCTAGGCTGTTAAGATTGCAAAAGAACTGAGAAGATATAACATAGAAGTGCTTGGAGTCTGCAGACGGAATGCAAGCGGACTCTCGAGACTTTTAACTGGAGAGTCGACAATCTACTTCGATATTGTCACCCAGACGACAACCATGAGCACACTGAGTATTGGAGTGTCTATCATGATGTCCGCGTGAGCATCGAATGCTCTCATGCAGTGGGAACCAATCTCCTCCAGAATCAGGATTATGACAGCAAGATTCGAATCAAAAGGAGGCAAGGTGACAATCATTCAATGCAGCGCTTTGCGCCTACAAATGATGTAGATGAAGAGAGGAGGAGGAAGTCTACAGACAACTGCAATCCGTAATGGACAGGGCCCCACCCCAGACGGCGACATGGAAACGCAGTCTAATGGGTGGGGTGACGTGAATACCGAACTGGGAATAGACAACACAGGAAGAGAAGCAATCATGGGTTGGGAGGCACTTGGGTAAATGAACGAGAATGAGAACCGTTTGCAGACTTCTGCGCATCCAACGATTTGGTGATTAGAGGCAGTGTGTACAAATACAAGGATATTCACAAAGCGAGTGACATGGATTCGATTTCATCAGACACCAGGACACACTACTCTAAAAATTAGATCGACTTCATCTGAATGTGAAGAAAGTGGAGACGCAGCCATCCTACTGGACACAAGATCAGATCGGATGAAGAAGGGGAGCAGACGTAGCTTCATACCACTAGCTATCTAATGCAAGGAACCTACTTTGAGGATCGGGTTGAAAGCCCTCAAAGAAGTTGGTGATAGATCACAGTTGGAGTTCGACACACAGAGCCGAGAGTGAATGACGAAACTACTACACAGGACATCTTCACGTCAGTCAGTCAGTCAGTTATTAGGACAAAATGTGAGATATTGAGCAGCATCCCTGAAGAAATCGGCGTAGAAGAACACTGGAACTCGTTTTTGAAAGATATGCGTAAGGAGACCTGCATAACTGTGTTATGAAGGGGAGGGGAAGAAGAGACAAGACAAGGAATGGATCTCGATGAAGACATGGAAGCTGATAGAGAAGGGAGGGGAAGATGGTGAAGCAGAAGATGAACCATTGCAGTGCAGTGCAGGGATGAACAACGAAAGAGGAACTGAACACAACCTGTAAAACGCTACACTGGACAAAGAAGTGAAGAAGGGTGGGCGAAGAGATGAAAGACACTTCTACGACACACTGAAAAGTGAAGCAGAACAGACTGCAGGCTGGTAGGAGAGACCTGACAACGTTATATCAAATAACCAAAATACTATCTGAGAAGGGATAAACAGAGCACAGATGAAACCAATGAAAGATAGTCAAGGAAACCTAGTTACCGCCAAAGATGAGCAACGAAGGAGACGATGGGCTAACCACTTCGAAAACTCTTGGATAAACCACCATCTGCAACTCGTCCAGAAATATCACCAGCAGCACAGCCACAGAATTACCAGTGAACACAAGCCCTCCGACAAAAGCAGAAGTGAAGTCCTGAACACCATAAAGTCCCTGAAATCCGAGAAAGCAGCGGGACCAGGTGGAATTTCTCCAGAAGCACTGAAAACAGATGCAGAGACAACAGCGGACATGCTGACACCACTGTTGTAGAAGCTTTGCAAAGAAGGAAGTGAAGGTGCCCGCCCATTGATTGGAATAAGGGCTACCTTGTCAAACTTGCAGAGAAGGGAGACCTGAGTGTTTGGAGGAACTGGCGCGGAATCATGCCCCACCCCTGTCCCCCTCAAAGCAAGCAAAATATTAGGCCGCATCATCTTGAGGAGACTGGAGGATGCGCTGGATTCAAAACAACGAACAGAACAGGCTGGTTGTATTCAGGAAGTACAAATCATGTGCGGACCAAATTGCAACACTACGCTACGCTGCGCATCATCATAGAACAGAGCGTAGAATGGCAGTCAACTCTCTATCTCAACTTCATCGACTTTGAAAAGGCCTTCGATCGAGGCGTCGACCGAGAAGTGATTTGGTAGGCAGTTGCTTCAACACTGCAGTTTTAGTGCCACAAACCTTTATCAACCCCATTCAACAGCTATATGCTATATGAAGATGCCACATGCCAAGTGATTCACAATGGGAAGCTCAGTGACGCCTTTGAGATGAAGACAGGAGTGAGACAAGACAAGGTTGCCGCCTACTACCACCGATGATCTTCCTGATTGTGGTGGACTGGATCCTGCAGCAAACCGTGGGGAGCGAGAAGATGGGGATACGCTGGACCGATGCGAAGACCCTAGATGATTTGTGTCTAACGCCGCACAAAGTCGAAGATCTACAGGCAAAAACCAACAAGTTAACCGAAGTGGCAGCTAGGATGGGGCTTCAGATGAGCGTAGAGAAGACATAGATGATGAAGATACCCAACCAACAACAACAACAACGAGCACCAATCACCATGAACAGGAGAAATCTAAAGGAAGTAGTCTTTTTCATCCACTTAGGCAGCATCGTTTCAACCGCAGGAGGCACAGGCACAGATGAGGATGTCAAAGCCATCCACGATCGGAAAGACAGCAAGAGAGGCCTTCCTGCACTAATCTGAAGTCAGTGTGGAGGTCTGCTGAACTGAACTGCACTGCGCTGCACCACACGCAGCATAAAGCGTGAACAACATCCAGATTTCCAACAATCATGTCAGTCAAGTCAGTGCTTCTATGTGATGGTTGAGAGACATGGCGCGTTACGTAAAGCGTTTCCGACAAACTACAGACGTACATGAACAGCTGCCACCTACGCTCACTCGATACTGAAGATGATCAGATGGTTAAGATGAATAAGTGGGGAGGAACTCTGGCTGGGGGGGGGGGGGGGCTGGCTGGCTGGCTTGCAACGAACCAACCAAGAACCCATCGCCCAACAAATATGCAGAAGGCAGTGGAGCTGGATTGGATTGGACACAGTGAGAAGACCATTTAGGGACATCACGTGCCAAGCCAGGCAGTCGAGTGGGACACAAACGGAAAGGACGAATTGGGCGTCCGAGGGCGACATTGAGGATATCATATGAGGAAGAAATGAAAGCTGGTGGACAGTCGTGGAGCCAGGTTGAAATGACTGTAGAGAAGAGAGTGAAATGGCGACGTGCTACTGAAGCCCTATGTTCTACTGGGAACCGAAGGGAGAAAAAATAAAGTAATAATTTTGCGTCTGGTGTATTAGGATAGTTAACGTTTGGTATTAATTTTATGCCTGTTATGCGGATATGTCTCTGTTAACAAGGCGCAGTAGCTCAAGCGTATACTAGTGTCACCGTCTTTGAATTTTCGATCATTTTATTGGAATGGCCCACCCTGCTCTCTAATCATTCTTTTCTCATTGGACCGGCTGATAAGCTTGTGTGCAACGCTGCGCATAAATTCGTGTCTGTCTGTTTGTGTGTTTAACTGCATTTCAATATTTTCTTGTTTATTTCAGACTTTTATTGACTTCTGGCTTTTTGTTTTGTAAGATTTGGTGTAATTTTTCTGATAAAATGTGCATACAAACTTTCAAAGTTGTTGACGCAACTCCCACCTTTCGATTGCATCATATATTCAATATAACGTTTTATTTCCAGCGTAATCCTTGGTTTGGTGAACTATGGAATATTAGATTCTTGAAAGATACTTCATGGAATGATCTTTTCGGTGCTGAACGCGAAGAAGAAGAGCAGAGACGTGCAGCACATGATCGTGACATTGTAGTTGCTAAACATCAGTCTCGTCAGTTTTCTGCAGCTCTAGATGCTAAGAAACTGGAAAAACGAATGAAGCTGGTGAAAGGGAAAAGGTATGCATTTTTTGAGGAAGTTGTGGGGACTTGGAAGTATTTCAAAATGGTATTCATCGTAGACTGACATCAGTTAGAGGAACAAAAGAAACCTGGGAGCACTGGACAGCTATTTTGTCCTAGTATGGGATTCCTCAGCAGTGCGCACCCACGACCTCGCCAGGGGTCGAACTCGCGACCTTCAGGTTCCGTGGCCAGCAAGTTACCATTGAGCCACTGGGTGGGGATCCAGTGGTTCATATTTCCAACTGCTGTTAGCTCACAATATAGAGCAACCGCCACCCAATGTCACCGTTGAGTAACTGTCCTCATGACCATCAGGCTTTGCCTCCACCGGTCACAACTTCTCACTGGGACTTCGGAAATACCTCTCGAAGCATTTTTGTTTTTATTTATAGTGCTTGAGATATAGTAATCTTACTTGATTAGCATCTTTCTAGTTTTATATAAATCAAGGTTTATGCTTAGTTTGTTGGGAGAAATCTAGTGTAGATACTGTAGTTAGTTCCCTATTTCTAATAGCTTTTCTGCGTTACCTTGTCATGATGCATAGAAATTGTTGCGCTCAAATTGTATACGTTGAGTAGTATATGCGGTTTTATAGCGTTGGGATGAAACTTAGTAAATATATAAGATAAAGCTTGATAAATGGTTATAATATGAGATGTTATCGATGGAAAGACAAACAATGAAGCGTATAAATACATTTTCACTGTAAATAATCACTTGTCAATGCAACTTGTGCTCACTTCATGATTTTTCATTGACCGTTAAAGGTAGTAGATATGAAGGGGTATAGAGCTTTAATCAGGGTGTCTTCTAGGCATTACTGGCGTTTGGTGGAATCATCGTGTGAGTAATGCATAGATCAGGTGAAGGGGTATCAAGCAAGGAAGGCAAGTCAGTCGATCAGGTTGTAAACCGTCATCGACTTAGGTGGCCTAGATACATATGTTGCGTATGCTGAGCCAACACCTACCTCGACATGCGATGCTAAGAGTAGTTGGATTAGGTTGGAATAGGGTTCAGAGTGATCAGACAAGAAATGGCACTAGTTCATGAAGTTTCTCACTACTAGTGATAACTGTGTAGGGGAATGTAAGTTTCCTGGTTGGAGTCCGCATGACAATCGAAATCTGTAGTTGGATCCATCTCAATGGTGGGTATGCATTCACATTCATTTATCTTAATCGTCATATCGAATTTTGTTATTGTGTTGTCTCTTCTTATTTCTACATGAACTTCTACTTCCTTGATGTGTTGATATAATCTATTGCTACTTAGACAGTTACGTTAGTAACACAAGGTTCCATGACGATACTGACTACTGACTGGATTATTCGACTTCATTTATTCCTGATCTGTTTGTTAAACTTACGAGTAACATTAAGAGTCATTTAGCGTCTTACTGCAAAAAGTAATATGAGAGTAAGCTAAATTGCTTTGATTACTATAACATAAATTTGGCACACTTTAGACACTAAGCATTGAAAAATAAATGTGAGGTAAAGGAAGGCGAAAATAGAAATAGTGAGTGTCAATCGTTGTAAAAATCATCATTTTAGGCTACTTTAACTATCAAGTAGGAAAGCTAAATAAGTCGGAATCCCGTACCAATGAGCTCAAGATAGTGATCGTCTGACAATCACTTGTTTCTGTCTAGAACTAACTTCAGACTTAAGGATAAATGACGTCTCACATGATATCCACTGACATCAAAGTAACAATGGACACAGATAGATCGTTGGAGGATTGTCATTCTTTGTGGAGTACCTATTTGGACTTTGATCACACCTTAGTACGGACATGTGTATGTTTACACCTTATTGGACGCAGAAAAAAAGCAGCAACAAAAGCCGTGTGTGCTCATTGGGAAGATGAAAACGTAAAGTACGTATTTAGAGAGGGGTTAGTGAAAAATTTATCTGGATGTGACAGCAATGCTCATCCTGAGGAAACCTTGCGTGATATTAAGTCTGTTGTATAAACAGAGGTAAGGACAGTTTGTAACCTACACCCGAAGGTTAGCGACTAGTAATAGGTTCCCAAAACGTTATCTGAACTGATCGATTCGACAATATTGATCCCAACTGGCTCTGATTACAGTGAAAAGCAAAAGCAGACTAAGCTTAAATTGACTAAAAGTTTTCCTGATAATCTCAAGGAGTGGTGGAAGGCGAAAGCGAGAGACATGTAGAAGGCATCAGCGTTGGGTAACACGCGTAAACTGTTTAGTCTCATTACGCATACCGGCAAGAAGAAACAATCATCGAAAAAGATGGGACGCCGATAACCTTTCAGTACAGGCGACTAGAACGTTGGGCTAAGCACTTTGAAGCTCAGTTCAACTGACCCTCAGCACCGATTTAGTTGCTCAACATCCAGCCTGAACCTGAATGGGATGTAGATGTTGGTCATTCAACTCTACTTGAAGTTGAGAAAGCCTTATCAAACCTGAAATGATGCGAAGTAGTATGACGTGACGGCTTGCCACCTGAAGTTTTTAAGAATGAAGGTAGAAAATTGCTAATTCAAGTGACGGATGAACTAGGTAGTGTATGGAAATCAGAGGTAGTGGTGTCAGAATGGTGTACATCAGTGATCATCGCAGTGCACAAGAAGGGAGAGAAGTCTTCATTTAACAACGATAGGGGAATTAGTTTGGCTAATATTGTGTCCAAGATCCTAGGGTTCATAGTTATCCAACATCTGATTGAAGCTCGAGAGCAGCAAAGTTGAGAAAACCAGGTAGGTTTCAGACTTAGATGAGGGTTCATCTACCATATTTTTACTCTACGGCAGATTCTGGAAGACAGTTATACCTACCGCTGACCGACACTCGCCATAATTGTTGATCTGAAGGCAGCATTCGACTATGAAGGGAGTATTAAACAAGTATATAAGGCTAATGAAAGCTGTGTACTTGAACTCACAGCCAGCCGTGTAAGAGGTTTTTGAGAGTTATCATGTGAATTGACGACAACTAGTGGTGTTGGCCAGGGTGACAGAGGATACTCTGTCACCGTTGCTGGTAGACTTCGTCATAGACGTAGTAATGGTCACAATCATCGGTACTTTTGACTTCTTATGTACTACACATACCAAGCCACCGCCTACCTCAACGTGGAATACTAGCAGAAGTTGGATTAGGTTGGGAGAGGGTTCAGGTTGCTCAAATCAAGATATAGCATCAGTCGTTGAAGTCTGTGACTGTTGGTTTAAGTCGTATGGAGGCGATGTAGATTGTCTGACTGATGTCGTCGAGACGATAGGTACTAGTGGTCGTGTGCTGTTGGTTACAGCTGAAAATCAGTACCAGTAGCACATATGTATTTACTCTTTGATATTCAAAGCTTGAATATTCACACTAACCGTTATCTTCAGACTGTTATTCTGTCATACTACTTTGTCTTCTTTTATATCAGTCTTCTTTCCATCTGGCATTTCTGTACTACTATGAAGTGTGTCGGCTTATGCCTTTGTACTTGTGTGTGAGGTTTTACGTTGATTGTGTCTGTATGTCTATCTATCTGTGCTGATGGCATATCTGTATTACCACTTCATACCTCTTTCAGAGTTATCTCGAGAATTTTTATCGATAGTTAAGTGGGAAACGAAGTGGAAAAGGTTAGTTGCGCATTCTCGTTCAACTGCTAATTTCTTGATATCATAGCTACCTTCGAATTGTTGGGTAGGTTTGTAATCTGGAATTGTCCGTCGGAGAAAGTGTGTTTCTGAAACATCTTAAAGACCCCATATTTTAACACCTTTGACAGGGGAAATGCCTACAACCATTTATCTTCATTGTTCCAAACTAAATGTTAATTTTAGGCAGGGTTGCATGATTTCACCATTCTTCTTTGTCCACTAATGATATTTTTGGGAAATCCCTGAAGGAGGTATTTGTTGGGGTGGGGGCAGGTGGATAGAGTTAAAAGACTTTGACTGTGAGTATGCAAACGATATCGTCATGCTATGCGACAACAAGTTTTCCACTTATATCGCAATCTACCGGTTAACGATCAGTGTGCACAAGTATGACATGCGCTTTGCACCACCAAAGTGCAAAGTGGGTTTTGTCTACAAGTTTACGTACGTGGTTAGTTGTGTAAGTGTTACTGGAGGTGTGACAAGATTTCCAACCATATATCGAAAACCAGAGTAGTGTGCACCATATTGTGTCTCCTTTAGTGTAATCTGTATGTTAACTTTGCTGTGAAAGGTCCTGTATACAACGCGTTGGCGTAAGCAGTTTTACTGTACGTTTGTGAAACCTGACCTATTTGAGCTGAGGATGTCCAAAGACTGCGCGTTCTCCATTACCGTTGTCGCCACAGAATTGCTCTCATCTGGTGAAACATCATGTAAGTAATTTTGAGATGAAGCGGCATGTGTTTAGGATTCAATGTGATCATCTTGAAACACCCTATTCAGTGGCTTGGACATATGTGTTATCTCCGCGACTCTCACGCCTCTCACTACTTACTTACCCTGGGAAGAAGCGAAGAGGTGTTCAGTGTAAGATATAGCACTGTAGGATGAAAGCGTATCTGTAGGTGCCTCATGACTCTTTAATAGGACTCAAGAGATAATGCAACCCACTGGCTTTAGACGATAGCAGACACATAGCTTAGGATGGAAACCAATATTCGATCATGGTGAATTCTTCATTCGACGTATGTTTAAGGCTACTTCTTTGATAGCCCTCTTGTGTTTTTATCTCCATTCTGTTTTTATGTGCCTTCTCAATGTTGCTATTAAGTATTTTCTATGATTTATCGCTTGGTTCCTATCTTGCAGCACATTTGTGTTCTAAATTAAAATGTGTGACAACAGTGTGGAACAGTTGAATGGAGCAAAGGTAAAGAAAGGTATCAGAAAAGGCACAATCCATAGGCAAAATACCAAAATATTGTGAATTAACGTAGTGTATCATTTACATAGTTTGGCAGAATAGTATTTATGCTGCCAAACTACGGCTGCTATCTCAGATAGTCAAACTGATAAGCCATATGCTGCCCCCCTCTCTGTAATTCAGTTAGATTCCGATTTGGATGAGAAGTCCTGACTCTGGTGGGCAGCCAGTGTGAATACGATCAAGGAATAGTAACGCATCACTAATTCACATGGTAGTCGGGCAAAACCCTGCTTGTAATTGAAGTGAAATAAAAATATGGTGGGCAGTCGAATCTCGTAGATGAGTTGGTAGAGCATAGGACAGTAAACATAGTGGTCGCTGGTTGAAATCTGACCAGTCCGAATTTCCATTTCCCCTTCAATTATCACTCAGTATAAATTAATATAGTACTGTAATCATGACTTGTTAGGCCTGATCAATAGTAAAAAGTTTTATAATTGCTAAAAGATGTTACCATAGAGTCTTTCTTATCATGATTTGTCTCAAGACTGATATCCTGTTAGGATAGATATCACTACTGAAACGTGTAGCTACGTTAAGATGTTAAAATATATAGCCCTTAATTCGTATCATCATCAAGATCAATATCGGACTAGTGGTTACTGCTTAACGACCCAAGTTGCCACACCTCATTATACCAGCATATCAAGTAACAAGGTAAATGAAATTAAGGATGAAGGAGGAAAGAAAACTCGGTCAAAAGAAGTAGAAGTAGGAAGTAGTGAAAGAAGGTAGGAATGAGAAAATGTGGTGACTAAGTATAACGGTTAATGTGAGGATAATGTGTGAATGCATCTGGGTCACTGACATCGGTTCTCAGCCATATCATCACCTAGAATCTCCAATTACTGGTTTCTCTTGTCCTGTGGACTCCATCCGGCTAGTCTGAATTGCCTTACATGGTTCAAACCAACAGTCGAGGACTTCATGCTTTGATGCCATGTTTTAGTCTGACTGCTCTGAGCCTTTTTCCTAGCCTGACCCTACTTCTGCCAACATTATGTGACGATATAGACGGTGGTTTAGGCATGCGTAACACATATCCCAGCCAGCCATCTCAGTCGATGATAGTTCGCAACAGCTTCTCCTGCCTAAGACTTTACGTTTGACTTCTGTGTTACTCAGATGGTGACATCACAAGGCACGGTCTGTGCTACAAAGGTCTTTAATTACTGAGCAAACATTCTAAGGGATATTGGTGACCAGGATAAATCCAAAAACGTTTTTCTCAGGACACTGGGTTATATGTGAACCATAAGTTATACTGAAATCAGGGTTCTCCAACTTCACTAGATAGTTACGTGTACATTCACAGATCTGGTGATAAGTTATTAGATATCGTTGATTGGTCACTATCCATCATTAGTTTATAATCCAAACTCGGGTAATATCGGGGCGGGCATCCGCCAATAGAAACTGATCAATTCGGTCCAATCAATGATGGGATAATACAAGCAACAATATTAAGACGACTACACTTGTTACATAAGAAGTGGTTATTGTCACTCGATAGCCTATCCGGTGTTTGAATTGATCAATTCAAGGCTGGAGCTTTAGTGGAAACAACATCGTTCATTGGGAGGCAGATATTACATTCAGTTGGTGAAACACACTTCTTGGATTCCATTATTAACCACTATCTATCATTAATTCTCTTATTTTGTAAACATCACCTTCATTTGAACGGTCAGTCTGCTCCACTTATGTGCTTGTGTGTGTGTGTATCCTAAGCTGTAAACCACACTTAGTATGATGAAGGCTTGTGTGTAATACTACGTCTTGGTTGGCTGGGTCATAGTGAGTTGAGGGGGACTATTATGAAACTTCTGTAGCTTCTGACTGTTACCAGTATCAAAAAGCGATGGTAGTTGTATAAAACGTTAGGAGACACCGAATTTATATGGATATAGAGTATGGTAATAATCACTCTTATTTGACTACAGAAACTGTTGTTAAATTTATTATGACTCTAGTAACACTTAAGAAACTGCTTGGATATATGAACTTTCGAAAAGTTAATAGTAGGTACTGAATTCTATGAATTTTACAGTCCTTGGTTTTCCTTAAATGGGCTCACATTGAATCCCTCCAAATGGAAGATGGTTAATTTTAGCTTAAGACATGTTTGTTTCACTTGGATGACTCTTGTCTTATAGATAGTTTTATTATAGAGAATATATCAAGCGTGATCCATCTTCTGATCTTTCTTGGTCCCATCATATCTCACTGATTTCCAGGGAAATCATTCGCTTCATCTTTTACGTAAGGAAACTCAAACTGTCTAGCATAACCCAGCCTCTAATCTCATATTCATTAATTACTGTTTTGCCGATGCTTACTTCTTATTCCACCTTAATCTTTTATGGACTCCGGAAAAAAGACTACACTGTACTGTGTAGGATTTTGGAAGGTGTTAGTAGAAGAAGTGGTACACCAGTAACCGTGTTGATAAATGTAGTCGTGGATAAACATCTGAACTCTTGTAGACAGTTGGCTGAGAATATTTTATCTAATGACAAGCATCCTGTTCATCTTCACCTCTCTGCTCAGGAAGATAAGAAGCAGATACATATATTAAACTGTATGCACGCACACAATAACATACAAAAGGTCAACCATACCGCCTAATTTAGCTTGTGTATTGTCTGACCGAAATCATGTTAAACAAGGTTTTATCAATCAAGTTTTGCAATAACGGACAGTTGGCTGATAATCGATGTGGTTGGCGCAGATGTGTATACACACATTATCGTCATCTTAACGACGTTATACCGAATCTCACCATTTTCTCATTCTCTCTTCTCGTACAATATATTTCTCTTTCGACTGAATTTTCTTTTCTTCATCTTCTACTTCACTGCCTTTTTACTTGATGTAGTGATGTGAGGTGTTGCAAGTTGGACCGTTACGCAGTAATGCCTGGTCCTATGTTGATTTGGATGGATGGAATAACGGGATAGTTGTCAAGTCCCTGAAGTCACTGAACATTTCAACAATCCTGTTATTGATTATTATGTGTGGTTAGCCAGTACCATTGTTAATGTAGATTTGAAAAAAATGTTTTACAACGAGTTAAGTGATGTAATATGACATGCTGAGAATTCTGTACTTTAAATATGTAATTATGATATATAATAAAGCAAATTCGGCACTACGTAGTCATCATTTTGACTATCTGAGATAGCAGACTTAGTTTGTCAGACTAGTATTGACACTGGGTAATGATTTAAGGTGAAATGAAAATTTGAACCGCAACGGGATTCGAACCAGCGACCAACAGGTTTCCAACCCGATGCTCTCGTAGCTCAGCTGGTAGAGCATCGGGCCAGAAAGTCAGTCAGTGTTATTATCAGACGAATCTGCACATCATTATATAATCACATTATAGTTTATTATTGTTAACTACTCATCCATAGTTAAATTCCGCTTATTCTATATGCTTGATTTAGGTTCAATGAACGGAAAGCACTAGATTTGAATAAACGTCAAAAACTCACAGAAGATGAAATCAAAGAAAGACTTGCTCGATCCAATCGTACACCACCAGATGGATGTCTTGGTTTTTCAGCTGTGTCTAATGCAGAATTTATGAACAGTCTATTTGCTGGTGGTTTGTAGTCTGAATAACTAGAACTGTGTATATAAAAATTGTATTGACCTTGAATGTAAATATTAATTCTGGATTTATGCCACTTGTACATTGAAATTGGTGATTATTATTTGAATAATGCAATACTAATGAGATTTTGTTACATTAATTTATGTATTGATAAACTCTGAGATGGTTTGGTTTGCGTATATTTTGTATTACTTCTCGCTGGTAGGAATGTTGTTGCAAGGTGTCCAAGTATCTTAGCAATTGAACCTTACGAAGTAAGTTTGCCTGATATAAGCAATGGAGTAAACATCAGCAGTATTAGTCTCAATCGTTATTTAGTTGGAAGATTGGTCAATGTTATAAAGGGGTTTACTAAGTGTTATGATGCTGAGTTGTGAGAACGAACGAAAATACTTAATGATTGATAGTCGAGGGTTGAGACGACTCAACCCGAGTGATTTGCAAAGAGAGATTAATAGACTGGAAATCAGATGAGTTTTTAGTATCTCGGACTGCAAATGTTTATGAGGGAAACGGGCCCTATTTATAGAGTTTATAGTAACCCTGAAAGACAAGGGATAATTATTACAAATAATGAGGCAATCAGAACACTATCGGGTCATACGAAATATGACCCATGCATGAGAAAAGAGCGCGAATAAATCAGTTCAAATATATACAAACTGTAAGTATTGGGGGATATAGGCATCCCTTACACTAGAATGAAGGAAATCTGTGCTGTTTCGGGATTTGTAAGTGTTTCAGTAATCTCGAATGAGGACTGAGAGATTGTACAACTCAATGCCTTAAGACGAAGTCAGATACTATGGCTCAGAACTGAAGCCAATGGTGTACACAGTGCTGTCTCGCCTTTTCATATGTTATCGAAAAGATGGTAAGAGGTTCACTTTTTTATTCTCTTAATTTTGTTGTATTATTTTGTACGATACAACTCTTGGCACACATTTCGCACCATGTTTGAATTCTGAATAAGCTTATCCGTTGCATATCATCTCTCTAAACCAATGAGCAACATCTCGATAAATCAGTCCTACAAGACAAACACCTATCTATTCTTACTACGTACTTACCACAGCATGCGTATATGAATTGATAAATACTATTGAAATGTATTTTTGAGATGGATGGGGATTTTTAATTTAGAAGTAGTATTCATCATGGACTGACATCAGTTGGGGAACCATTGAAAATCTGGGAGCACTGGACAGCTGTTTGGTTCTAGTATGGGACTCCTCAGCAGTACGCACCCACGACCCGGCTAGGGATGTAACTCAGGACCTTCAGGTTTCACGGCGAACGCGTTAACCATTCGGCTTCCAGTGGTTCAAAATTTCCAACTTCTGTCAATTCACGACATAGCGCGACTGTCACCCAAGGTCTTCAGTTAACATTCACTTCCGGCTGGTTGACTCCACATGTCACTGCTGACGAGTCCCATACTAGTTGGATAAAACAGCTGTCCAGTGCTCCCAGATTTTCAATGGTTCCCCAACTGATGTCAGTCTATGATGAATACTACTTCTAAATACCACTGAAGTTAACAAGAGTCAGAAATATGGTTGTGATTTAGCATGTTGTTCGATACAGCACAACAAATTTGGTGATTTGATGATAATTTCATGCAGAATAACTGGAGACATGGCTAGACTGAAGTTTCTAAATAAGTTATCCGTTTTCTGTTTAATTTCTTCAAGTCAATATAGTCACTAACCACTGTTTGGTAAAACCTTTCCTGTTGGGTTCCTAGTGGAACCATAGGAATTCAGTAGCACGTCTGCATTCCACTCTGTTCTCTACAGTCTTTCGGAACTGGCACTACGACTGCCTACAAGCTTTCCTTTCTTCCTCACACCATCTCCTCCATGTCACCCTCGCATCGGACGCCCCAACCGTCGTTTCCTCTTTGGATTCCACTCGAGGGCCTGATGCATGATGTCCCCAATCGGCCTTCTCAGTGTATGCGCAATCAATCTCCACTCTCTTCTTCAGCATATTTATTGGGTGATGGGTTCTTGGTTAGTTCGTTCCCAGAGTTCCTTGTTGCTTTTTCTTTCTGGCCATCTGATCTTCACTATCCAGCTAGCGTACGTGGCAGTTGTTGATGAATATCAGTAGTTTGTTGGAAATGCTTTTCGTAACACGCCAAGTTTCTGACACATAGCGCACTGACTTGACTGTCATTGGTGTTGAAAATCCGGATCTTGTTGTTTGTGCTGAGTGCAGTAGATCACCACACTATTTTCAGGCTAATGAAAGCCTGTCTTGCTTTTCCGATCCCGGCTGGTTTTGATATTTTCATCTGTGCCCCTGTAGTTGAAATGATGCTGCCTAGGTAGGTGAAAGAGATACTTTCTTTAGGTTTCTTCCGTTGATAGTGATTAGTGCTTGTTGTTGATGCTGTTGTTGGTTGGGTATCTTCATCATATGTGTCTTCTTTACGTTCAGTTGAAGGAGGTCCCATCTTCACTGTCAACTTGTTAGTTTTCGGCTATAGATCTTCGAGTTTGTGTGACATTAGACATAAACCATCGTTGGCGAAATCCAAATCATCTAGGGTCTTTTCATCGGTCCAGCGTACGCCCATCTTCTCGCTGATAAAACCTTTCTATATATATATATTATATATATATATATATATATATATATATATATATATATATAAATGAATCTTGCTATGAACTAACATACACCGTAATGTTCCTTGGAAGAGAAAAAAACAAACATCGGCGCATAATAGTATTATCCATCTATTTTGTTATTTCGGCAATCTTCATCAGCTGAAAAGTGAAGAAACTGTCTAAATTAAAACAAAGTCACAATGTCATGTAATAATATCATATCTTATTAGAACAAAAGTTTTAATGAAGGTTGAATAGGGACAGGATTCAAATGAATATTGTGGAATTTTGAAAAAGAGATTAAGTCGATGCTTAGACAAGTTAGTAATAATCAGAAAACAAAATGTACTAACTAAAACAACTCAATAGATTGAAATTGAAGTATGTTTAGTATGAACTGAAAATCTAATGACAGTACAATGAAATAAGTTAGGAGGTTGAGAAATTAGATTACCAGGATAGTTGATGATTAACACAACATATTTCTTTTCAATACATAAATCTACTTACAGATGTTTGATTAGATTGGCTTCAGTGTAGTGAAGAGGATTTGTTCATTATTTTGAACAATTCCAAAGCATCTGTCTGTCTACTTTATGTACTATGGCTGAAAAGTGCTTAGTAATTTCACTATTGAGGATACTTGTACCATGTTCAAATATCGAAGGTAAGCCTTCTCTCAATGTAATTCCCCTGGCATATACACGTGGATTAATACACACAATAATAATAATGACCAAAGGTATAGTGTAAACTATTTCAGGAAGCCTCTCATATGCTTGCTTCATAAATTCGGTCACAACTAAGCCATTGGTATTGTATTTCAAAATATCTGGTGGGTGAGAATCTCAGGTTTTTAGGCGCAATTTAAATATACTTAAGATAATGTCAGGGCAACATTATAGGCCACCTTAGCAACTGATAAGACAGTCAATTACATTCCTTTATTTTATCAGAAAGTACTTACTCAGGTGACATACCCAAAGTCTTATTGGTCATTTCAGTTGTTGCTAGGGTGGCCTCCAAAGTCAACCTAACTTCGAGGACTGATTTTAACGGCCACCCTGACAACTGCTGAAATGACCAATCAGGTTGTGGTATGTTGCGTGGACAGAGAATTTTTCATAGAGTAGGTTAACGCAATTGGTTGTTTCATCAGTTGTTAGGGTAGTCTTTAAAGTTCCTGTTAAAGTCACTGCAACTTCGATTAACTTTATGGGCGATTCTAAGATCCATCCCAGCAACTGCTAAAATGACCAATCATGCTTTGTTATTTCACCTGGAAGAGAATTTTCCACAAAAAGGGCGGAAAGACCCCAACGTCGGTGTGACTTTAAAGACGTCCACCCTAACAACAACAAATAACCAACCAAACTCCTTTATTTTATGAAAATCTGACTTTTTAGCTGAAATAAAGAAACCTAATTGGTTATTTCGCTTGCTGCTAGAGTCGCCGTCTCGAAGGCTTTGTCATTCATAAATTTAAACAGCCTTAATCCATTCAAACCTCACCTGATGGTATTTGTTTCAAACGAACAGACTATTGGCGGTGGTGATATGAATTATTTTTGCTCCGACCTTTTCATTTCACTTTATTTTAGTTCTATGGTCCGAAAGAATGAGACAATCCTAGTATTTCGATATTATTACACCTTGTAGGCAGAATAAGTAAAGTTAACGCATAACTTTGAAGGCTAGCCTAACAACTGATGAGACGGCTAATTATATACCGCTATTTTGTCAAAAAGTACTTTACCAGGCGGAGATACCGAAGCGTGATTGGTTATCCTTAGCAGTTGCTGGGGTGGTCTTTGGAGTCGTCTTTATAGTCAATCGAAGTTACAGTGACTTTGAGGGCGGCTTCAAAGGCCATTCTAGCAATGATCGAAATACGCAATTAGGTTTCTTTATTTCAGCTAGAAAGTTAGATTTTCATAAAATAAAGGAGTTTGGTTGGTTATTTGTTGTTGTTAGGGTGGACGTCTTTAAAGTCACACCGACGTTAGGGTCTTTCCGCTTTTTGTGGAAAAGTACTCTTCCAGGTGAAATAACAAAGCATGATTGGTCATTTTAGCAGTTGCTGGGATGGATCTTAGAATCGCCCATAAAGTTAATCGAAGTTGCAGTGACTTTAACAGGAACTTTAAAACCACCCTAACAACTGATGAAACAACCAATTGCGTTAACCTACTCTATGAAAAATTCTCTGTCCATGCAACATACCACAACCTGATTGGTCATTTCAGGAGTTGTCAGGGTGGCCGTTAAAATCATTCCTCGAAGTTAGGGTGACTTTGGAGGCCACCCTAGCAACAACTGAAATTACCAATGAGGCTTTGAGTATTATTCAATTCAGTTGTTACTAAGGTTGCCTTTAAAGTCGTTGCTTCGATATATCGAAAATATTCCTCCTTGAACCTATTTATGCAGTAAAACAAAGTTTGTCTTCATACAAAGCTTTTGATCAGTTTCTTGTTTGTTTTGGAATAGATGAGGAAGAACTTTTGTCACCTAGCCTTTTCAGACTATTAGGGTCATTTGTTTTTGGAGGTACTTAGGTATGTTTTCAACTAGTCTCAGCTACATGTCACGATTGCTCCTCTGTGTGTGTATGCGGATATGATACACTCGTTCATTTATTGTTTAGGTTTAAGTTGAAGCACGAGTTTTGTTTTCTCCTTTAAGGTTACTGGAGTAACTTTAAAAGTTATCCCAGCAATTGATGAAACAGCCAATTGCATTCTTTTCTTTCACAGAAAAGTACTTCCCCAGGCAAAATATCGAAGCCTGATTGGTCATTCTGTCAGTTGCTAGGGTGGCCTTTAAAGACACTTATACGTTGTACCACCACGCGACCTGAGTCTTTTCTTCTAAATTAAGTTATTTGATTCACGACTGTGACAATGTAGTATACACATATTTCTTATTGATTGTGAATACTGATTAATTAGTCTCACTGTTGTACCAATTTAACACCTGTTGGTAAAATTAAATGAATATCCACTTTGTGTCAGTGTATCTATGGTGTTGCTTGTATTAACTGATAGGAACAGCACTGAATCGGAAGCACATATATCCAGCTGATAAGTCTCAAATCGGACGAAACTCGCATAATGGATTCCGTTGCTACTCAGTATCCATAATTACTACGAAATGTATCTATTCGTCAACGATTTTGCTTCATTTCCTCTGTGTAAATACAATCAACTATATTAGATAAACACATGACTACACCACGCTTATTTTAGACTTGAAAGTAACTGAGGGCATTAAAGTATTGTCCTGTTCAAGTCGGTTTCTTGTAGATACACCTTCTGGTTAATCTGATCCCTTTTCGACTAGTCATTAATTCTGAAAATCATAATTTTTCATTCATTTCATCTAATAAGTATATTGCCTCGTCAGTTTTTCCATAAATAACACTTATATCATCCAAATATCTCTATATCGAAATAAATGTTTGTAATCCATATCTTTGGCTAACTCTTTGATGTACAATTCATATGCATCATTCAAGGTAGGACTTGAAGAGTTGACTTCAGATAGGATTCAAAACTTTTATTAACCACTTTACATGGACAAGCCAATATCCTAACTTCCATAGCTATTGCGTAGTTCAGTATAAACGCTATTTAGTTAAATGCTTATTCAACAGGATAAACCGCATCTGTACGGATATGACACCAGGGAGGAAGAGACCAACTTACTGACGACAACACTGATACATAATAGTTACCCATTGAAATTTATCAACAGGTGCAAAATTTATGTACCATTGAAATGTACAAAGTGTTTTGTTGTTAAGACAAATGTCTACATCTCATTACCATTTAGAGGTGATTCACACAGCTTTGTTGTGAGGAAAAGACTTAGATCAGCCATCTGTAAAACATATTAAGCAGTCAAGATCATCACTGTAAACAAGACGAAGTCCATGTTACAGTACGAACCAAAAACAACATATAAACAATTACATCATATCCCACTGTATTTATCAATTTATATGTATGTTTGGACACATATACATAAGGAGGAGTAATCGTGATCTACAGTTAAGAATGGTTGAACATGTACCTAAGTGGCTCCAAAAACAAACGTCCTCAACAAATCTGATAAGTACAAATGACAAACATCCATCTTCGTCTATCGCTTAACATATACAAGAAACTAACCATAGGATAGACATGAAAATAGCCTTTAAAGTACTACATAAAAGTGGTCAGAGCCGAGTGCTTAAATTTATTGAAGCTTTTACCATCTCTAAATTCAAACAATTTGTACTCATACTGAACATACCTTGGTTGTACTGATTTTAATTTTCATACTAAGAGTAATGTGATTACGATTTTGTTTTTTTTCTCTGCCCTTCCTATTCACTTCATTGACCTTTTTCGTATATTTTCATATAAATAGTTCGACAAGTCCATATTTGCTATCAGATTGTTCGAAATGTATAGCGCTAATACATCACATCAAATCAGTGCTTCTATATGGTTGAGAAACTTGATGCGTTACGGAAAGCATTTCCAACAAACTACAGACATTCATGAACAACTGCCGTCTACGCTCACTCGCTATTGAAGATGGAGATCAGATGGCCAGAAAGAATAAGCAATAACGAACTCTGGTTAGCTGGCAACGAACCAAGCAAGAACCCATCGCCCAACACATATATACAAGAAGAAAATGGAGATGGATTGTATTGGGTATTCACTGAGAAGACCATTTGGGGATATCACACATCAGGCTAGGCAGTCGAGTGGCACCCAAAGGGGAAACGACTTGTTAGGCATCCTAGGAGAGGGTGACATGGAGGAGATGGTGTGAGGAAGAAAGGAAAGCTTGTGGGCAGTCATCGTGCCAGGTTCAAGAGACTGCAGAGAACAGAGTGCAATGGCGACGAGCTACTGAAGGCCTATATGTTCCACTAGGAACCTCAGCAACAAATAATAATAATAATACATCACATGTTTCAGATAATGTTTGTCTTCTCATTACTCTGCTTAAATTTATCAAACGGACCAGTTGCTTTAAATTATTGGTTTATGTGTAGATGACTGGACATATTATCTTAGAAAATCCATACAGGTGTGGTATATCAAGTAACTAAATTCCTCTTTGATGATATATCTTGCGCATCTCTGTCGTCGATAGGATTGAGTTGATCGGTCGTTATTAGCATATTAGCTTCGTCAGTTGACGAGTCCCAAATAGGACGAAACGCATGTCATAGGGGTTCTACTGCTAGTTACTACCCATTCATTAATAATATTGAATTCCTCCTTGTTAATACCATTCATGTTGAATAGTTTCAGTAGGTTACAATATCCATCAGTCACATGATTTAATCGTTCAATGATCAATTGAATCACATTGAAACAAACACATCAAAACAGTCTAATTATTCATTTCTTTCTATATACATTGAACAAGATGACTAGTCAAAATTTAACTGAAGAACAAATAGATGAATTAAGAGAAACTTTTAGATTATTCGATAAAGATCATAATGGATATATAACAATACAAGAGTTATGTTCAATAATGAAGATGTTTAGTCGACCATGTACATTGAATGAAGCTAAAGAGATGATGTTACATGTTGATAAAAATAATGATGGTATTATTGATTTTAGAGAATTTCTTGAATTAATGTCTCCACTTATAATATCAAATAATATAGATGATACATATTTATGGGGATCATTTAATTTCTTTGATAAAGATAAAGATGGTAATATTACATCAAAAGAATTAAAAATTGTTTTACAAAGTTTACATTTAAAGTTAACTGATAGTGAAATTGATGAAATGATTCATGAAGCAGATATTGATAAAAATGGAACTATATCCTTTGAAGAATTTAAGTTGATTATGAATAAACATAAAAAGTAGTATATGTATACTATATAAATTTATTTTATATTATTTCTTTGTTTCAATTTTGATTTGTTTAAATAAGTGAATGTATTCAATTGTCAATATTATTATTATATATAATTATTTATTTGTTCCTTGGGTTCCTAATGCAATATTAGGCTTCAATAGCACGTTTCCAGTGCACTCTCGTCTCTGTAATCTTTTGAACCTGGCTCCACGACTACCCTCACACCATCTCCTCCATGTCACCCTCACATCAGACACCTAACTCGTCGTTTCCCATATGAGTTCCACTCGAGGGCCTGGCCTGATGCGTGATATCCCCGAATGGTCTACTCAGCGTATGCCCAATATATCTCCACTGCCTTCTGCACTTTTGTTGGGCGATGGCTTCTTGGTTGGTTCGTTGCAAGCCAGCCAGCCAGAGTTCCTCCTTACTCATTCTTTCTGGTCATCTGATCTGATCTTCTGTATCAAGCCAGCGTAGGTGGCAGCTGTTGATGAATGTCTGTAGTTTGTTGGAAATGTTTTTCGTAACACGCCGATTTTCTCAACTATCACATAGAAGCACTGACTTGACTGGCATTAGTGTTGGAAATCTGGATGTTGTTCACGCTTTATGCTGAATGCAGTGAAGTAGATGTCCACACTGGTTTCAGGTTGATGAACGCCTGTCTTGCTGTCTTTCCGATCCTGGCTGGCTTTGATGTCCTCGTTTGTACCGCCTTTAGTTGAAAAAGTGCTGACTAGGCAGGTAGGTAGGTAGGTGAAAGAGACTACCTCCTTTAAGTTTCTCCCGTTCATGGTGATTGGTGCTTGTCGCTGTGGTTGTTGTTGTTGGTTGGGTATCTTCATCACCTGTATCTTCTCTACATTCACTTGAAGTCCCATCTTCGCTGCCCTACCTTGCCCTACCTCTTCTGTCAAGTTGTTAGTTTTCGCCTGTACATCTTCGAGTTTGTGTGACATTAGACTCAAGTCATCATCGGCGAAATCTAAATCTTCTAGGTTCTTTTCATCGGTCCAGTGTATCCCTCTCTTCTCGTTCCTCACTGTTTGTTACATGATCCAGTCCATCACAATCAGGAATATCATGGGTGATAGTAGGCAACCTTGTTTCACTCCTGTCTTCACTTCACTGCAAAGGCGTCACTGAGCTTCCCATTGTAAATTACTTGGCATGCGGAGTCTTCATATAGTTGTTGAATGAGATTGATAAAGGTTTGTGGTATTCCGTAATATTGAAGCAGTTTCCAAATTACTTCTTGGTCGACGCTGTCGAAGGCCTTTTCGAAGTCAATGAAGTTGAGGTAGAGAGTTGACTGCCATTCTATACTCTGTTCCATGAGGTTGTCAATGTTATAGTAATTTTAATACTAAATTATATGAGAGTAAAAATCGTTTCATATCCTAGAATGTATATTTCGTTTGAAGTTCATGAGATTTAAGGAATCAGCGATCGAAGACCGTTAGTTGTCAGAAAGACATAAACAGAATGGAACCTCTGAAACAAAGGAATTGGTTTAAGTTGTTACACTTTATAGTAGTATACGAAAAACAAGGAGATAGAAAATATTTCTATGAGAGAATAAGCAATTTGACGATAAAGGTTTGGTGTAAATATATAAGCTTTTGAAAACGTTAAAGATTGAGTTCATCTGTGCTACTGAAACCGACTTTCAGAGGTATCACCAAGAATCCTATTGCTTCGCGAACCTCAACCATTTAGTCCATATCTCGCCACACGACTCACATCAACAGTTAGAACTTTATGGACTGCTACTTCGTCTTGATCTGGTCACCCTGAACTCTCTTTCCCCAACCTTATACAACTCCATTCAGCATGGTACATCAAGGTAGGCGGTAGCTTGGAATGACCAACATATGTCCTAGCCACCTCAGTTGATGAAAGTTCACAACATTATCAATCGACTTGCCTGTCTTGTCCAGTATCCTTCGACTGACTTCAACATTGTTTATTATTTTTCTTTTCTTTTCTGTCTTTTAACTTTTAAGATATATACAAGTATTCAGTTGTCGATCACTGCCACATATTTTGACCTGAAGTCAGCATTCAACTCTGTTGACCGTGATATGTTGTGATAGGCAGACAAGTGCATCAGTTGCAGTTGTCAAATGAACTGGAGACAACTAGTACTGTCCGCTAGGGATACTCACTATTACCGTTCTTATTTAATTTCGTTGTAAATGTATTGAGGAACATAACATTAGGCACTTCTAACTTCACAGGGATTGATCTACTCCCTGGAGGATATCTTGTTGATTTGGAGTACGCAGACGCCAATGTCCTGTTCAGTGAAAACCATAACAAAATGCAGGGTCTTCTGGACACGTTCCAGCAGGAATTTAAGTATATTTAAATGTCACATGTTCTGCGCCTGTGAAATGTAAGATGATGTTCCAAGACGTCTACAACTACATTTATTTTAAGGATATGAAGTGAAGTGATGGCATGCATCGACTACCTCACTTCTTTGGGGTGGTTTGAGCATGTATTACTCATATCTAGCCACCGACTTCCTCGACATAGTATGCTACAGGAAGTAGTATTAACTTGAAAGAAGATTCACGGTAGGCCAGACCAAGATTTAGTTGCAATGCGTAAAGTCTCTCGAAGTTACTCAGAGTTATTTGTGGAGGTGTGGATTATCTGGTTGTATTCACTGACAGGAAAAGAATCAGTGGTTGAGGACTGTTTATGATACCGTTAAAAACTGGTCAAAATTACTCCGATGTGCTCAATCTCTGGTTTGCTCTAAAGCTGCTTGAAAGATAAGAGAACATCGTTATTACTATCTGTCCTCTGCGTTCCTAGTGAAACAGAGGGCATCAGTAGCACGTCTCCATTTCATTATCTTCTCTCCAGTCATTTCAACCTTCCTCCGCGACTGTCCATAAGCTTTTATTTCTTCCTTATACCATCACCTCCATGTCACCCTCAGCTGGGACGCACAACTCGTCGTTTCCCATTTGGGTTCCACTTTTTGGCCTGGCCTGGAGCATGATGTCCTCGAATGGTCTACTTACTGTGTCCAATCCAATCCAGCTCCACTGCCTTCTGCATATTTGTTGGGCGATGGGTTCTTGGTTGGTTCGTCGCACAGCCAGCCAGCCAGAGTTCCTCCCCACTTATTCATCCTAACCATCTGATCATCTTCAGTATCGAGTGAGTGTAGGTGGCAGCTGTTCATGTATGTCTGTAGTTTGTCGGAAACGCTTTACATAACGCGCCATGTCTCTCAACCATCACATAGAAGCACTGACTTGACTGACACTGGTATTGAAAATCCCTATCTTGTTCACGCTTCATGCTGAGTGCAGTTCAGCAGACCTCCACACTGACTTCAGATTAGTGCAGGAAGGCCTCTCTTGCTGTCTTTCCGATCGTGGCTGGCTTTGACATCCTCATCTGTGCCTGTGCCTCCTGTGGTTGAAACGATGCTGCCTAAGTGGATGAAAGAGACTACTTCCTTTAGATTCCTCCTGTTCATGGTGATTGGTGCCCGTTGTTGTTGTTCTTGGTGGTGATGGTGGTTGCATATCTCCACTCCTCACTGTTTGTTGCATTACTCAGTCCACCACAATCACCGAGATCATCGTTTATGTATATATACACAGTTCAATCTCATTACTATGATGAAGTAACGTTTGGGTTTGAACTGTTTCATATATGTGGGAATTTTGTTATCTATTCAATTGTTCATCCATAAGTATTTTCTATTCATTTCACAACTAACCAGCTTCTCATCCTCTTTTTTTGTTAGTGAATCGAATGTCAAGATGGAAGAGGATATAGTTGAGTCTGATGTTCCAGGTATTATATATCTGTCAACTATACCGACTGGAATGAATGTTAGCATGATCTCCGATATTATGCAACAATTTGGTAAAATTGGTAGAGTTTATTTAGTACCGAAGCGAAAAAAGGTTGGCAAATACCGGCAGTACGAAGAAGGTTGGGTTGAGTTTTTGAAGAAGAGAATTGCTAAACGTGTTGCCAAGCGGCTAAATTGTGTTGAAGTTCTGGGGTCAAAGGTTAGTTACTTCTTTTCGAATCACTGATCCATACCATATCATAAGATGAATCATTATTCTTATTTACTAGGTAACTAGTTGACTCGTAGTCCTGGAAAAGAGAGAAGGTTGGGCGTAGGGCTAACAAACCTACACTGGAAAACAAATCCAATCACTCAAGGAACTTCAAAACACAAAAAATATCGAAAATCCGAATAAACTTGTTCCTCACTGGAATCGGATCGGTGAAATGACGCCGGTTGATGAAAGCCTTCGGGAAGCTAATTGACCGGTGTGTCTTCTCTCTCTCGATGAAAGGGAAATTAAGAATGGGGACATGGAATGTCCGCACCATGTATGAACCTCTCAATGCTGCGCAGATTGCAAAAGAGATAGAAAGTATGGCACAGAAGTAATAGGAGTCTGCGAAAGCGTGTGGAATGCAAGTAGACTCTCCGAACCGTCAACTGCAGTGTTAGTAATCTACTTCGATATTGTCACCCAGATTGCAACCACGAGCACACTAAGTATTGGAGCGGCTATCATGATGAACCCAACAGCATCAAAGGAATGGCTCTTTAAAAGAAGTCGCCGTTCGACCTTGGAAAATAGAGGAATGCCTAGAAAACCTAGGTATGATTTGTTCATTGATGGCAACAAAAGAGTGCCATCGCTGCATTTAGCCAATCAAAAATGGTCAAAACTCATTTACTTTTCATCAGACAGCTTCTGTTCAACTGCACATTATCTATATACTGGGAATAAAGTATATTTACCTGCGTCGCATAGAGTTATTCATTGAACTGATAAGTTGAGTATACAACATGTATAAAGAAAAGTGACAACTAGTTTTTAGTAAAAAAGAATTTTATTTTTTAATTTTATATGATCTATATTCTGGAGGTTTCTGGTAGTAACTTGATCAATTTGTCAATCAAAAGTATAAATGTACGAAACGTCTGAAATGGAAACAGTAAAATAAAGGGGAGGAGGAAGTTATAGGATTTTCAAAATTATGTTAAGTACATATATTTTTTTCTGGGTTCAACTTCACTGTGGATCATACATAGATTTGTACTGTTAGGAGATTGCTGAGTTTGCCAAAACAACATTCTCTTACTCGTATGACTCTAAAGGTCACTGTAGCAACTAGTAAATTACCATCTGATTCAGTGGTCTAGTGAATAACGACTTGGCGTTCGAAGTGATCGGTACCGGTTTGAGTTGTGGTGGGAATAATACCACTTACCGGGAGGCAGGTACATCCAGTTGACAAGTCCCGACAGTTGGACAAAAGCGCGTCCTGGATCCCATTGTTAGCCATTATCCATTACTACTATAAAATTGAAACAACAAGCAAGCGCGTCTGCGCAGGAGCTCATATGTCAATAGGGATCGATCAGTTCGGTCCACTCAACGATAGTTTAAGACAAGCAACAACATAGACATCTTCATTTCATGAGGAAACTAGCATTTCAGCCAAAAAGAGAGAAACCTTTTTGGTTATTTTAATCGTTAGGAGGGGGGGACTTTGGAATCGCTCCTTTTACTCTCTAAATTTGGTCCGTCTTTCTTGTAATAGGGATGGTTTTCCCTACGGGGTCAAGATACCCAATTGAGATGGCTTCAGAAGTAACTCCTTAACTGGCGTAAAAAGATTTTGACGCAGGCATAAAACTTTAGTGATGATGATCGAGCAAGGCTATGCTCTCGGTTTGAACCTAGTCATTTTATGACTGACTTTAAAGGTCACCTTAGCAATAATCATAATAACCAATTGCGTTTCTATATTTCGATTGGAAAGGGAGCTTTCATTAAATACGAAAGTCTAATTATTTATTTCAGTTGTTACTAAGGTAACCTTCAAAGTTACTCGAAATCAACAATTAGCCATCTTCACTCGATGACAATCTGCCTTTACAGTTGAAATAAAGACGTATAATTTGCTACATTGATAGTTGATGGGGTGGGTCTCAGAGTAACTTAAAAGTCCACACTACAGCAACTGCTGAAATAAACAATTATGTTCTTCTTTTCTATGAAAAACTACCTTCTCAGTTGAAATTTCAAAATTTGATTGGTTGAATGTCTTTAAAGGCCACCTCAACAACTAGTGAAATAACCAATCAAGCTTCGGTATTTTGCCTGGAAAAGTACTTTTCCGCAAAAGAAAAGAATGCAATTGCCTGTCATCAGTGTCCTTCCTGGTTTTAGTTGGTGGAAATAAGGAATTCTAGTGGAAATGTCTCTTAATTCCATATCACTATGACAATGTATATTTGAGATGGTTCAGGTAAGAGAAACATTCAGTAGTTTTATAAAGTATTCACAAGCCAATATGAATAGTTCAGAATTAAAACTACGGAAGGTCAAAATACACTCTAGAGTATACTATTCATTAAATTCCTCAGTGTCAACATTCCTCATTTTGTTGTTATGATATTTGTGAATTCACGTTCTAATACAGGGTCAAATTGCTCAACCTTTGTTTACTGATGGGCTCCTATGTGAATGCTCCTATACTCCTGGATAATCATGATTTTATATTGATTTTGGTGACTAATAGAGGGAACCAGCTTGACTTGCGTTCCGTTCGACTCGTCAGGTAGATGTACCTGCACCTCAGAGAGTGATGTTGTTCCGACTCGGACTCGAACTCTGTACCCATGGCTTCATACGCTGGAGCGTTATCCACTAAGCTATTTGGACAAGGCTGTTAAGTTCTACCTTCCCTTTTTCTTTTGGTGTCTTAGTGTTAGTGCGCATTGTGTACGCACCTGATCAATGGTTGTTTCATCTATTGAATAGCACTAACACCCTAGAGTATTTAATTGCCGTAATAAATCAGAATGTCTAGTCTTCAGGAAATAAAAACTGGTGTATTAATTTTAAGACAACTGGAAAACAATCTTATGGTAAGTAATAACACTTTTATTACTTTAGAATGGAAATCCTTGCTTGTATCAAAGGAAAAGACTCTGCTTATGTAATGAAGGCAAAGTTATTATTTCTTGTTGCCTTATCAACAAGAAGTGTACTGATAAAATAATTTTTGGTTGTTGCGCAATATAGACAAGCACTAAACTAATGTTTTATTCTTCTCCTTGTATATACCCATTATGTTAGATGTTATATCGTCGAAATAAATTTATTTTCCAGGCATTCATATTAACGTGAAGCTTTATCTCTTGTACAGTGTTTAAACGAAGTGTTCAAGGTCAAGGTCAAATTTATGGTGTACATTTGAATGGTCTACGAGTAGTTTTATAACTTCAGGTACTACATTTTTTTCGTGACTTGATATACCCTGAATTGTGTATTTGCTGACGCGTGCACAATACCTTTAGATTCCACCCTTAATGTTCGCTCAGATCTTCCATCATAGAAAAAAGGTGGTAATATTCCAGAAGGTGCATTTACAACGTCAAACAGTATATACAAACTATAATGTTTATACGTACTAAAATGACCTTGGGTATTTCCAAGCCTTTATAGGTTTAAATCCTAGTGATTTTCCCTCTCTTCAACCAACCTGATACTTACAAGTTGATTCAAGTGTGTTCTCTCAAAACTTGAAAGCAAAGTGATTGGTTGAAAAAGGGTATAAGCATACTCGGCTTCTTGTGAAAATTGTGTCGATCTTTCTGCACACTATAACAAGTAGTCAACTGATTTCCGTAACCGGAAGACGTCCTCTACTAAAGAGAGACGCAAGTACTGTCGAGAATGTGCAGAAAAAATCGATAAGGTCAGTTGTTGGATTAACAGGTAAACCATATGAGCAACGCCTTAGAAAACTCAACTTATTTACATTAAGCTATCAAAAGAAAAGCGGTGACCTAATAACAGCCTACAAGATCATTCACAATGTGATTTTCCCAAACAGGTCAACATTATCGGTCGAAAACCGACAGTCTCGCAGGAACCCCACTCGCATACCTCACCGGAGGGAAAAGACGAGAATGAGGTAAAACGTCTCACATAGAGTGCTTTCTTTATGAAACGCTCTCCAGAAGGAAGTAGCCACAGCTACATCTGTTGACTCCTACAAACGAATGCTGGGCAAGTATGTGAGCACGAACTGCTTACCATGAACATTCATCAGTAGCTACTGAAGGGAAACTCATCCACCTCTGTATTCTCCAACTCTAGTATGTGCAATAAGACCCATCGCAGTAACACTTATTTTCCCATGAATAGTTTTCATTCCTTTGTTTCTCATTCCTGTTGTGACCGAGTGGTGGGGTTGCGCGCGTGGGTATAATGAATACTGGGACCCAATAGACACCTCAACCGAATACCTTTACGACTGACCTCCCTTAGTACCTTCTGCTTCACTGAGCCGCGTGAAAATCAGAAGACAAAGACGGCCTGTGACTGCCAGAACAGCGACAACAACCTTTATTAGACAAATACATGACAAATATGTAGTTACGAAACTCTCTGGAAGTGAAGCCACAAGTGAACCAATCAGATTTCTTGTATGAGGTCGAATTTCTCTAATCATGTCAGCGCATGCATAAATCATGACCTGAACGTGATCTGGTCACGACTTGAAAACTCCCCAATTGGCTGCCTTTTGTCGCTACGTATCAATTCCCCACTTAACCTGTTTCAAGCACTTTAAGTAATGTTTAATACTTACTTGCAAGTGCTTACGAAACAGAACTTGTTAAAGCTTAAATGATCAAATCGTTAATTCCGTTGCTGCCCAAAATAAACACACCCACAATTTGCAGATAGACAATCACCACCTCCAAAGCTATAGGCAGTTAAACTATTTGAAAAATCTTTCATTCCAGCTTACAGTTCCTGAGTTATGCTGAGTTTTTAGTAACACCGTAAGATTTCAAATACTCAAAGGCCTTCGTGTTGAGCATGTGATTATACAGTCAATGGTTCAGCGTTTTTCAACTTCACTTTATTTAAAACCCATTACTAGCACTCAGTTTCTTTCAAGTTGTTATTCATTGTAGACTGACATCAATTGGAGGAACAAAGGAAACCTGGGAGCACTGGACAGCTGTTTCCTCCGACTAGTATGGGACTCCTCAGCAGTGCGCACCCACCACCCCACACCACCAACGATCGAACCTGCGACCTTCAGGTTCCACGGCCAGCGCGTTACTATTCAGCCATTGGGTCACAATCCAATGCTCCATATTTCCAACTTCTGTTAGCTCACGATATATAGCGCAACCGCCACCCAATGTCATCGCTGAGTATCTGTCCTCATGACCATCAGACTTTGACTCCATCGGTCACGACTTCTCATTGGAACTTCGGGTATACTTCTCGAAGCTAGTCACCAATGAGCACCAGTTGAATTGAATTTTGAGGGAGTAGTGGAGATTTGGAATTATTTCAAGTTGTTATTCATCGTAGACTGCTGAGAAGTCCTATACTAGGAGGAAACAGCTGTCCAGTGCTCCCAGGTTTCCTTTGTTCCTCCAACAGATGTCAGTCTACGATGAATAACAACTTGAAATAATTCCAAATCTCCACAACTCCCTCAAAATTCGGTTTCTTTGTTTCTGGTGATTTATTGATCGCAGTTACCGTCCACTGTTCATTACGAACACTTTCAAAATGAGTTTGTCGAAGTTCTAATCAGAAGCCGTGACTGGTGAGGTCAATCAAATCTGGTCTGAAAAAAAAACTAGATAACAATGACATTGAATGGATTGACAGAAGAAGGAAAATGTAGACCGTCAGATTTTGGGGTCTCTAGACTCGATGATCATGAGTGTACACTGCTGAGAAGTCTCAAACTAAGACAGAACATCTGTCCAGTGTCATTAAAACAAAAAAATTCAAATGCTATTATTGATCTTGGTGACTAAAAGAGGAATCTAGCTTGATGCATGCTCCGACCTATTTGAGACTCATCAGCTAAGTGTACCTGTACCTCAGTCAGTGATGTTCGAAGCCAATATCTTTGGCATCAGCAAATGTGGCACAATAACCACGGGTATTATTTGTTGTAATGAAACTTGTAATTTGCGATTGTTATACACGGTCGAATTCCTCGACTTCTGTTCGTTTAACAAGAACAAGGCATATATCAGCGAAGAAGAAATATTTCTAGCCAATGACTTCATTATCAAGCTGTACAGTAGTTGTATTTATACTCAGTAAAGTGACAGACAATTACACTGAAAAGGGAGTTGCTCAATTAATATGCAAAATATACAATCGATGGAGGTGGGGGTTGTTCAAGTAGAAGAGATAGAAAATGGGTCACTGTGAATAAGGAGGAACGAATTGATAACACTACGAAACATGCCCATTGCGTCATAGAGAAGAGATAATTGGGCGAAGAAAATATTCTTTTTCCACGATATCATTTTCTAAAGCTGTACAATCGTATTCATGTATATATCATAAACAGTCTACATAACAGTCGATTATAAAACAATAGGGTATAATTACATCATTAACCTAGTGCTAAAAAACGAACCAGAATCAAGAATGCAAAGTAGTTGCGTAATAATCTAAGTCAGTAGAAATATCGAGGAAGGCGAGGAGTTTGACAAGGTGAAAATTGTTGGTAGATAAGAAACGCGAATATTGAGTGTCCACTTGGTAGATAGATAGATAGATGGATGGATGTAGAGAAGGTGAAGAATGAGACAAGGGTCATAATGAAGGTGATGATAACAATCTAACTAATTAGAATGAAATCGAAGACATTATGAAAGTGTTAAGATCATGGTAAGATGAGAGATTGAACATACTTCTTCGTTTGTACGCAGAGATCAGGCTTGAATTGATGAATTGCCAGTGCCTCCGCTGTGCACAACTGTTAAAGTCCTACTCCTATTGAACTATTCCATTTGACATGATAAAAAACACTGTAGGAGGATTCTAGTCTAGCTTTATGTCCACAGTTGACCAGATATTCAAGAATTGAACTGTTAATTGATTTACATTCAGGATAGTGTTTAGAGATACGTTTGAAAAGTGTGCGCTTTGTGCTACCTATAACTGATGAGATAAGAGACAAGTGTTGTCAAAGGTGTGTTGTACAATGGTGATAATTAAGCTGAAACATGTGAAATAAGTCAATGAATAAGGAATGAATTGATAATGTTAACTAGTGAAATATGGGTTAAATGTTGTCAATGAAGTGAAAATTGGTGATAATGATGATCATGATGATAATAGAAGTTTACCAAACCGTAGTGAAGTGAAATTGACAAAAGTAACCAACAAGGAATTGTTATGGCCAAGGTAGAGAAAGTGTGGTTTCACAAAAGGTTTTTGCCTTTTGTTCATGTATAAGCTAATGCTTCAGTTATGCATAAGTGGTGGAAATGTAAACTCCTTTGGAGTAGTTCAATTTAACTTTGTAAATTATTTTCAAGGATGAATCTTGAGGTGCTGAATGACCCAATTCAATAAGATGTTCACATATAGATGAAATCGTTTTCCTTTGCTCACCTGTGATAAGCTAAACCGGGTAGTGTTCAGCAACACGTTTTCAGAGGGCCCACTTACAACGTCCAATATAGTCAGCTCCACAGGAGCATGTGAACATGTAGATACACATTGACGAATCAGAAGGCGGCTACAGAATATCAATGTCAGTTTAGCAGCATAGAAGCTACTATTGATACATCTTGACAGACGACTTTTCAGCACTTCGACTGTAGTGTCTCCTATTGAATTCTAGATTCATGGTTAAAATTCTCTTAGGGACTGTAATGAGATGAAGAGTGATTCGTTTCTTCAGATTCTTATCAATAAATCTCTTAGAGTATCCGTTATTAGATAGTATTATTGTAAGAGTTTCGATTTCAGCATCCATCGTATCTTCTGAACATATTGACTGAGCAACTCCCTTTTTAGTGTAATTACCTGTCACTTTACTGAGTATAAATACAACTACTGTACAGCTTGATAATGAAGTCATTGGGTAGAAATATTTCTTCTTCGCTGATATATGCCTTGTCCTTGTTAGTGAATAAATGGGTATATTTTGTCACTTCTGTTTCTCCTGTTCCTTTAGAAAAATGTTAATCTAAGAGAGTTTAATCAGTTACATCACTTTATCAAGATACCTGTAAGTGTTTTTTTTACCTTAAGGAGAGAAGAAATTGTACCTCATGTATACACTTTACAAAACCAACATATTCATATAATATATCTTACTTGTTTAATCACCAAATTTTCGTCTGATCATATATTGTTTCAAATGACGATTCGAGTACAGATTGTTTATGAGAATTATCTAAACATCGTCCCATAGATGCATAATGACAATTAGGATAGAAAAGTTTACTTCGTTTATAAGATCTTGAAGTAGCTGGTGTTTTGTCAATATCATGATAATTCCCTTCATTATTCAATCCAGATTCGAACTAAAAAACATTAAATTTTGAGGGAGTTGTGGAGATTTGGAATTATTTCAAGTTGTTATTCATTGTAGACTGACATCAATTGGAGGAACAAAGGAAACCTGGGAGCACTGGACAGCTGTTTCCTCCGACTAGTATGGGACTCCTCAGCAGTGCGCACCCACCACCCCACACCACCAACGATCGAACCCGCGACCTTCAGGTTCCACGGCCAGCGCGTTACCATTCAGCCACTGGGTCACAATCCAATGCTCCATATTTCCAACTTCTGTTAGCTCACGATATATAGCGCAACCGCCACCCAATGTCATCGTTGAGTATCTGTCCTCATGGCCATCAGACTTTGACTCCACCGGTTACGACTTCTCATTGGAACTTCGGGAATACTTCTCGAAGCTAGTCACCAATGAGCACCAGTTGAATTAAATTTTGAGGGAGTTGTGGAGATTTGGAAATATTTCAAGTTGTTATTCATCGTAGACTGATGAGGAGTCGCATACTAGTCGGATGAAACAGCTGTCCAATGCTCCCAGGTTTCCTTTGTTCCTCCAACTGATGTCAGTCTACGATGAATAACAACTTAAAAAACACTATCAAAAAAATAACTGAAATATTTTCAGCTAGAGAAAATTGTCATATTATTATGCTAATCTAAGTAGTTTATCGGTATGGGCGTTGGTTTGAAAAATTGACTGATGTAGACTCAGTTCTTCGTAGGTGAAATAAATTTCTGTAATATATTTCAGATATGACTTAGTAATGCGTATTAAGAAACAAGGAAACTAGATTTAAGGATTAGTCTTCAGTTATCTCGTAACGTTTTAAGCATTGGGATCTGGTTAGAGAGACTTGCTTCAACATTTTAGTTTCAACTGATGGATTATATAGATCATAGGCAAATTTTCAGTGTGTGCAAATGAGAAAATGTTTTCAAATAAGCTTAAAATCTAAGGGTTTTACTTTCAAGTAACTTTCTTGTCAGCATCTTCGATTAATATATCAAGACATGATGCTAAATCTAACCAACCAGCAGTAGCGAAGACAACCCATCCAGCCGGAGTAAGTCAACTAACTAGTGTGAAGTAACCCTTTCCAACACATACAAGTTAACCAATCACATTACGACAACATTCATCAGCTTGTTCATACGAAGTTCGGACACCAATCACAACGAAGCGATCTCAATGCAATACAAGCAAACAAAAAGAACCAACCAATCATATAGTTGTACAGAACCAGCCAGGTTCAGTATTCGCCAATGCGTTCATTAAGCGACCAATCAAATTACACTCAGAGGAAACAGAAAATTATAAATATCCATGGATAGATAATTACATCACTTTCTTGTGAAGCTCTGATGACGATGTCGAGCATGTCGGTAGGAAGCCCTGCCGATTAGCTCCAACCAACTAACATTTATCTCGTATCATTTATGCGTGTATATCTTGACTATTGACCATCAGATTGAATAGTGTCTAATTATACATTCAAAAACGGGATCTCGAAGTCAACTAGCAATGAACACAGAATTATTGTTTAGTCGTGCTTAAAACGAAGATATTCAAAATCACGAAAGAGGCGACTTTTAACGCATATGTTTCACACTGTAATGCAGCAGGGATTGAAGTCAGTATCTTCATTGAATGCGATACATCGTCTTATATCTTACAAATTAATGTTTGGTAATGGCTAGAAGTGGAATCTAGAAAGCGTTTTTCATCCCATTTTGAACTCGTCAGCTGGATTTACCTGCCTTCCAGTGAGGGATTGTGTTCTCACTACGACCCGAACTTGGCTTCAATTGTCAGAGCGTTGTCCACTAGACCAGCCAGTCACGATACTAACTGCTTGTGCGATGGATATAGTTTTAATTTTGTTGCTTGTGTTCTGATGAGATAATACAAGCAAAAACTGTAAGAATTAATTTTCAATACGCTTGGATTCAAAAGTGGTTCAATTCTTTGTTGATCTAACTAAGTAGGCATTCAAATATACGAGCTCCAATTAGGGAAAATAATTACGACCGGAACAGGCTAGTTTCAGGGAAAACAAATCATGTGAGGATCACATTGCAACACTACGCTATGCATCATCATACAATAGAGCATAGAATGCCAGTCAACTAGATCTGTACCTCGAATCGATCGACCTTGAAAAGGCCTTTGACCAAGGGTTCGACCAAGAAGTAATTTGACACTGCTTCAACACTGAGGTTGTAGTGCCACAAACCTTTATCAACCTCATTCAACAGCAGCTATATGCTATATGATGCTACATGTCAAGTGATTGACAATGGAAAGCTCAGTGATGCCTCTAATTGAAGAGAGGAGTAAGACAAGCCGAGGTTGCCGCCTACTATCACCGATCATCTTCCTGACTGTGGTCGAATGGACTGGAATGGATCATGCAACAAACTGTGAGGAGCGAGAAGAGAGCCATACGCTGTTTGACTGATGAAAAGATCCTAGAAGATTGGGAGTTCACCGATGATGGTTTATGTCTAAGGTCTAAAGTTGCACTGACTTGAAGATCTACAGATGAAAACTAACAAGTTGGCACAATAGGCAGGGTAGCGAAGACGGGACTTCCTTCAAGTGAATGTGGAGAAGACACAGGTGATGAAGATACCCAACCAACAACAACAAGCACCAATCACCATCAAAAGGAGGAATCTAAAGCAAGTTGTCTCTTTCAACTACAGGGGGTGGCGGCACAGATGAGGATGTCGAAGCCAACCACGATCGGAAAGACAGCAAGAGAGGCCTTCCTGTATTAATCTGAAATCAGTGTGGAGATTTACTGAACGTAAGTGAACTGCACTGCACTCAGCATAAAGCGTGAACAATATCTAGATTGGCAACACTAATACTAGTCAAGTCAGTGCTATGTGGTGGTTGAGAGACATAGCGCGTTATGAAAAGCGTTTTCAACAAACTACAGACATACGCAAACAGCTGCCACCTACGCTCACTCAATTCTGAGGATCTGGTCAGATAGCGAGAATAATAAGAGTATGCAAGGAGGAACTTTGGTTGGCAGCGAACCAACCAAGAACCCATAGCCTAACAAATATGCAGAAGGCAGTGGAGATGGATTGGACATACACTGAGAAGACCATTCGGGAACATCACGTTCCAGGCCAGGCCATCGAGTGAAAGTCAAATGGGAAAGGAGTTGGGCGTCCGAGGGTAACATAGAGGAGATCATGTGAGGAAGAAATGAAAGGTTCTGGGTAGTCTTGGAGCTAGGTTAAGAAGACTCCAGAGGAGAGAGTGAAATGGAGACATGCTACTGAAGCTGTATGTTCTGCTAGGAACCCAAGGGATAAGCAGTAATAATAATAATAATAATAAATCAGGAAAAATATGTAACTGATGAAGCTAAGTTGGCAATATCTTTTACCGAAGTACAAAAAATTTCACGATAAACCTTGAAAAATGAACTAAAAGTAAATGAAGGAATTTATACTTGTAAGTAATAGTATCAAAGTACTATCGCCTATGGGTTTGTATGAATAAAATCTCTTTTAAGATTAGACTTTTTAAATGCACCGATTATCTGATCTTGAAATCTTGGAGGAAGCATTCGGAAATCATAAGAATTTCATGTCTTTCTTCTTATCTAACTTCTATGAAGCTGTGAGCGTTTTCCGATAACTTCTTATGCTTAACTTATGTTTAAAATGAACAAATCTTTGTACTTTTTGTGGTTCCAATTTACTGAATACACCATCACAAATATTGTTTATAACTCTAACCATAATGGGATGTTGACAGAAAACTTGAAGTCATACGAGAATTTAGACGAGGTAACATTCTGCACAGCAGTCCGGTCTGTTCTACTGTATGGCTGTAAAACACGATTATTGAAGGTGGAAGACATAAGAAGGCTTCAGGTATTTGACCACTGTTGCCTTCGTAGTATAGGCCGTATTCCGTGGTGCCACCACATGAGTAATGCAGACATCAGGTATAGAGTTTTAGGGAGAAGAGATAAGTCGGTTGACGAGGTTGTGAACCTTCATCGACTGAGATGGGTGGGAAATGTGTTACGTATGCCTAGTCACCGATTGCCTCGTCATACAATGTTGGCTGAAGTAGGTTCAGGCTGGAAAAAGGCTCGAGGTGGCCAGACTAAAACATGGCATCAATGTATGAAGTCTCTGACTGTTGGTTTGAGCCATATGGGGCAATGCAGACTAAGTGATTGGGGTCTGCGGGACAAGAAGAACCAGTGGTTGGAGACTCTAGGTGATGTGGGTGAGAACCGGTGTCAGTGGCGCAGATGTATACATACATTATCCTCATCTTAACTAAGCCATACCGTATCTCACCATTTCTCATTCATCATTTCTCTCTTTTTGGAGTTTATACTTCTTTTGACTGATTTCTCTTATGTTCATCTTGAGCCTCACTGCCTTTTTTTTTACTTGATTTACTGATATGAGGTGTGGCAAGTTGGACTGTTAAGCAGTAATGCCTGGTCCTAGGTTGATCTGGATGATGGATGATGGCGAGGTAACTTTGAATAACTTCAATCATTAACCTTTTACATATTTAGATGGATTAACGAAACTAAAGTTATTTCAGATATTTGTATTGAACAAAAAAGGTTATTACTTACGTTATGCGATTGTTTCAGTTGATGAATACTATTTCGTTGACTTTTATTTTGTTCAGTTTTCAAATGATTGTAACAGTCTTGTTTTAATACACTTATTTGAGAGTCAGGCGATTCAACTATATCAAGACATTCACTTGATGTAAACTAGTTAGAAAAAAAAGAATGAATATTAGATTACATATTTTTAAAGCATAGAATGAGAATCAACTCAACTCTACCTCAACTTCATTCACTTTGAAAAGGCCTTCGATTGAGATGTCGACTGAGAAGTAATTTGGCAGGCAGCTACTTCAACACTGCACTTTTAGTGCTACAAACATTTATCAACCGCATTCAGCAGTAGCTGTATGCTGTATGAAGACGTCACATGCCAAGTGATCCATAATGGAAAGCTCAGTGATGCTTTTAAAGTAAAGACAAGAGTAAAACAAGGCTGTCTACTATCACCGATCATCTTCCTGATTGTGGTTGACTGGATCATGCAGCAAACAGTGAGAAGCGAGAAGGGGGGATACGCTGGACCGATGAAAACACCATAGAAGATTTAGATTTCGCCAGTGATGACTTGAGTCTAATGTCACACAAACTCGAAGATGTACAGGCGAAAACTAACAACTTGACAGAAGAGGCAAGGTAGGGCAGCGAAGATGGGACTTCAAGTGATGTAGAGAAGATACAGGTGATGAAGATACCCAACCAACAACAACAACCACAGCCACAAGCACCAATCACCATGAACGGGAGATACTTAAAGGAGGTAGTCTCTTTCACCTACCTACCTACCTGCCTAGTCAGCACTTTTTCAACTAAGGCGGTACAAACGAGGACATCAAAGCCAGCCAGGATCGGAAAGACAGCAAGACAGGCGTTCATCAACCTGAAACCAGTGTGGACATCTACTTCACTGCATCAGCATAAAGCGTGAACAACATCCAGTTTTCAACACTAATCAGTCAAGTCAGTGCTTCTGTATGCTCAGAGACTTGGCGGGTTAGGAAAGGGATTTTCAACAAACTACAGATATTCATCAACAACTGCCTACGCTGGCTCGTTGGTGAAGCTCAGATAGCCAGAATAATAAGAATAAGCAACAAGGAACTCTGGCTGGTGACGAACAACCAAGAACCTATCACTCAACAAATATGCAGTGGAAAGAAATGGAGATGGATTCGGCACACACTGAGAAGATCATTCGGAGACATCACGCGCCAGTCCAGGCAGTCGAGTGCAACCCAGATGGGAAACGATGAGTTGGGCGTCCGAGGGTAACATGGAGGATATCGTGTGAGGAAGAAATTAGAGCTTGTGGGCATCGTGGAGCCAGGTTCAAAAGATTGCGGAGAACAGAGTGGGATTGAGACGTGCTACTGAAGCCCTATGCTCCACTAGGAACCCAAGGCACAAATAATAGTAATAACAATATAATATATGGATTAAATATTTCCAAAGATAATATTACCTTTGAAATGGATTCAGCATCATCATTATTATTATTGAGAAGATTTGTTTTAATTACACATGAATTATCAGGAGAGCTATAATTCAAAAGTTAAGTAGAGAATAAAACGTAGAATTACGTAGGTACAATTAGTGAATTCTTCATCATGCCCATACAATCTGATGTAACTGAATTGGCGACCATTTGATGTTCACCTGTAAGTGTTTTATTTCGACTACATATTGAATTCATGATCACATTTTTACGATCATAGTCTGTTGTTTGTACTGATTTATCAAACTGTGAATCTATATAAATGAGAATAACATAGAATATTTAGTAGAATACTAAGTATGATGTATTTACACAAAATATTTCCAAGATCACACACATTTATCGAAGGATTAGAAGACAAATGGAGTTAGCATAGCTATGTGCCGATAAAGTTTGTTAAGTCCATAACTAGGCCATACCTCTATATCATATATCGACAATCTGGCCGATTACCACATCACTAAAGTTTCTCTTTGTTATGATTTCGAAAGCTAATGGGCGTATGCATATATGTTCCGGAACGAATATAATACGCGCCCTTAGCTGACAGCTAACTTGGTTCGCAAGAGACACTGACTGCAACCCCGGGACGAATAGAGAGAAGACCGGACCTCGCAGATGGGAGACTGTATTACTCCGAGAATATAATATAATGAATCAATCCAAAACACGTGAATAAGTATACACATGAAAAATGACCTTGTACTCAATTTGAGGCATTTGCATAGTAAGACTAAAGATTAACCAATCAGCGAATTGCATTACAATCGGGGCAGAAAGTAGACTATTAGTCATGCCGTAAAAATGGTATGGGAATGACACGTTAAAATGTTCGGATCAATAACAATGTTTTATACAAAACTAAAGCATCACAACGCCTCCTTTTTGAAAAAAAATCAGGAAACTTAATACCTTCGCTTTTTGGGATCCAGATGGAACTGAACTGTTGAGGACCGATTTCGATCTGTACATCTTCTGGGGAGGAGGTCGACCGGTCTTCCACCATAGCTTCTTGGAAATAATCGTTATGTTGGAAGCCGTATCGATTTGCAGTCGTGCCAAATGGTTATTTGTCTGGATGATGATATATTTTCTCCGTGCTGATGCATGTGCTTGAAAAGCAGCAGTAAGACTAAGAGATTTGCCGACTGGTCGAGACTTCGATTTTCGACGGTGACTGGATTGTGACCTGCCTATTCTGTGATGGGGGCTGCTTTCAGAATCCGTCCTTGTGACCCACAGTATTACAATCTCTGCCTTTGTTCTGCGTATAAAGGACAAGATTTAACGAAATGGCATGTGTCACAATGCCAGCAGGGAGATGGTGGGGGTCTTCTTCATGTTTCTTCTAGTATTGTATGAGCTGCCGGGATGATGAATAGGAGACGAAGAACCGCTGGTCTTTGGGCCAGAAAAGGATGCAGAAGAATTAGATTTCTGGTGAACCGCAAGGACTTCATGATCACCCTGGCGTCCGGATTGGACTAAACTTGTATCCCGTTGTAGGTTCATCGATCATTGGCATTCAGCAGCGATATCATTCAACGTTGGAGTTGGTTCTTGCGTGGGAATTCTGGACTGAGCTAATAATTCGATAATCTTCATCTGTAGTTCGAGAATTTTGTCGAGCTTCGAAAAGTTCATTTTTGATCCCTCCCCGTCGCCACTGTTATGGTTTCGAAAGCTAATGGGCGTATGCATATATGTTCCGGAACGAATATAATACGAGCGCTTAGCTGACAGCTAACTTGGTTCACAAGAGACACTGACTGCAACTCCGGGACGAATAGAGAGAAGACCAAACCTCGCAGATGGGAGACTATTACTCCGAGAATATAATAACAATGAATCAATCCAAAACAGGTGAATAAGTTTACACGTGAAAAATGACCTTGTACTCAATTTGAGGCATTTGCATAGTAAGACTAGAGATTAACCAATCAGCGAATTGTATTGCAATGGGGGCAGAAAATAGACTATTAGTCATGCTGTAAAAATGGTATGGGAATGACACGTTAAAATGTTCGGATCAATAACAATGTTTTATACAAAACAGAGGCATCACAGCACTCTTCACAAGAGATATACCGATATCACAGTGATTTGTGAGAGGCATATGAATATGGTTAATTTATTGAAAAGACTCAGCTTCATACAAACTCATATTAGCCTGATTGGTGAGAAAGACAGTGATAATTGTCTGTCATTCATATATGTACTTTTTAGTCACAGAGAGTATACTCCGAACAAAAAGCCTACATGGAGAAGGTAATACCTGAATTTTCACAGCCTTTGTCCAACCCACTACAAATGAAGTCTAATCGAATGCCTCTTTGATAGGATCTATCATATTTGTACACCCGATACGATGGATGAAGATATCAAGATATCTTTTGATGTAAATTCTTTATTCACTAATGTGCTGTTGTCCAAGATTATTAACATTCTCTGTGACTATATATCTTCTAGAAACTTCCCATTCCTTATTATTCAAACTTTTCCAAGGGAACTACACATCTGAAGCTGAACGCTTTCAACAAGTTCACAGTGTAACTATGGATAGTCCCGTAGAATCATTACTATAGCTGATGTTTATATATCATAAGTCTCAATTACAGCTGATGGTCTCATCGCTAAAGTTCATCTTTACAACAGATATATTGATGACATCATAGTGATATGTGAAAGCTATGACGATATGGCTTATCTACGAAAAAGACTTAACACCATACAAACTCACATCAGATTAACTTGTGAGAAAGAGAATAATACTCAATTGTCATTCTTAGATATACTCCCTAGTCGAGGAGAAGATGGTTCAATAAGACGATCAGTTTACAGGAAGCCTATATGCACTGAACAACACCTGAATGTTCACAGTTTCTATCCAATCCAATCCAAGTGAGGTCAAATAAAATGACTCTTTGTATATCAGATACGATCGATGAATATGTCAAATTACTGACCAAAACACTTATAAAAAACGGATATCCACTGAAATTTATTCACCGTTGTACAAGTCAGGTAACACCCAAGTCAAACTCTATACTGGATTTCTAAGAAAAATATCCATATCATTCAAACACATACAGGGGAGCTGAATAGTGTAATTCTGAGGAGTAGGCTGCCATCAGCCATATTATGCAGCTAAGTTTATTGTTTTGAAGGCTACAAAACATATGCTTCTCCAAAAACCTTAACACTGCATCAATGATTACGTCATACTCCATTGTGTTTACCAGTTTACATGTGTGTGAACGTGGTCACACATACAGAGGGAGGAGCAATCGAACCATGTAGTTGATGATGAGAGAACATGTACCTGAATGGCTTGAAAAATATATGGAGTGTAAAACTTTGATAAGTGTAGGTGGGTGACGACCCTCTTCATCTATAGCCAAACATATTATAGAAACGGATCACAAAACTAGTGTTCAAACAGATTTCATATTGCTTTTATATAGAAACAGACTGTCAGGGACGCATCCGGAGATTTGCATAGGTGATAGCCATACGTAAATTGAAACCACCTTTGCATCTATAAAAGTATCCTTAAGTTTCATTTAAGTTAATTTGACAGGCAAATGTGTGATCAGATAGTTTGAAATGTGCATTGTCGAAATACATTCATCATTCGCATTGTTTGAATAAACTTCACCTTCTAACTAAATTGTCTAAATTTATAAAAGAGACTAGCTGTTTCGAACATTAAATATTTAATTATTAAACCGAGTCAAATTGTTTGACTTCTGTTAACAGATGGGATTCTATGCAGATGCCTTGATACTGCCGGATATTCATGTTGGTGACTAACAGAGGAATCTAGATTGACATGTGTTTTGCTTTGCTTGGAATTCGTCAGCTGAGTTTACCTGTATCTCAATGGGTGATGTTATTCCCGCTGAGACTCAAATACGATACCTACTAATCAGAAGTTTAAGTAAGCAGTTTGTATTCGTTTATAGACTGTAGCTATTGATGACCAACCAACCGTAAAGATTATCAACTCTCATATACGTTTAATTAAGATTAGCACTTCGTCGGTTCTGATCAGTGAAATTTGGTTAGTACTATCTACTAGATTGCAGCTAAGGTTTGATTTGAGTGTAGTAAGTTTCAAGGCGATTTCTTATATCATAGAGTGAAATCATTTTGATAACTGCGTGCTGCTGATGAGCCCCACACTAGGACGAAATTGTTGTCCAGTGCTCCCAGATTTTCAATGGTTCCCCAACTGATGCCAGTCCATGATGAATACTACTTCTAAAATAAAAAATCCCCATTCATCTCAAAAATACATTTTGATAACTATTAAAAACATGAACTGAATAACTGTTTCATATTAGTTTGAAATTCTTTGGTAATGGACATGTAATAACCTATGAAGGATTCAAGCTGCAACCTTCACTGGAGAGCAACTAAATTCCTATGGTCTAGCCCTATCGACCATTATGTAATACGGTCACCGAGCTAGAAGGTTTACAATCATGGTGCACTTAGATAGATGTTACTTTGATACAGGGATATGACAAAAAACCCTGAACCTAGGTTTCATGCCTATCAGGACTCTTCAGCAAGGCATATATATCTTCAATCTTTAGGGAAGTGATGACCCCTCTGAGATTCGAACCCATATCATCCTGTTGGACCGGATTACACACCTTGGTTATTCACTGGAGAGTTTATCTTCCCCCAGCCGGTGTATATTTTCAACATAGTATTAGCATCTCTCATTATTATAGGTAGACGTGTACTCGAATAAGTGGTTCAGCTGACGCTGTAGATAATACATTCCATCAAGAACTTGAAGAGATTTGTCTCGTAATCAGTCAGTAATCAACTGAGTAAGCGAGCTGCGATATGTAGGTGGTTGAATTTTTGGAGTGTTTATAGTGAGATACTACACTTCAGGTGATCCGACATATATAAACTTCATTATTACTGAACATCTTTACAAATGGGCGTTAAATTGTTCTACTTCTCTACGAACCTTCAGTTGTTGAGTAATATTCTATGGGTTTTTTTAATTGCATATTTTATGGGCTGAATATACACATTTCTGTTGATATACGCACTTACAAGTATAGATGTGCCCAACATTCTCATGGATTTTGTTACGTTAATGACTTTTTACAATTGTGACCAGTAATATGATAAAACCTAAACGTTTTATTCTATTTATGATTAGTCCGCTACATTGGTTGCTATTGAAACACAGAAAGATCTGAAGATATCAATCATTTTTTAGAAATAAGTCAACAATGAACACAAAAGACAAACAGTAGAACTCAGCTGACTGCTAGCGAACAATGTTTTGATAATTGAGCAAACCAATGTATGAGTTGAAATCCCAAGAAGAATACCAACATCTTAGTTGACATTTTCATCTGAGTTTTCTTTGACATTGTGTTTCACCATAATTTATTTAGTAGCTTGTCCCGATGGCCTTGCTTGTGATTCGTTATTCATGCCAAGGTCTTGTTACTGCTTTTATGTTTACTTTGATTGGTTGATCCGATAACCAGAAGGTTGACCTTGTTGTTTCGTATTGATTGGTAGATTGTGTCAATGTCAATATGTCTGTTAGCGGCTGACTGACCTGAATACCAAGCTACTAAAAATTCCCAAGCATTCCCTGTATTTCTTCTATCCAGACAGGATTTTCATATTTTCCCAGTCAAATTCATATCCATAGAGTTGTCGGTATGCATTGATATGAGCGAAGATATGCTGTGACGTCACATTGGTAGTCGATATTCATGTAGACAGATATGGAAATGGCTGCAAAATCTGGAGGTCGAGTGCCCGTTAATGATGAGGGCTCCTATATTAGGACGAGATAGCCTGTCGGCTGTCAGTTCATTATGGATACCAAAATGAAATCGATAAATGGATCCTGACACACCTCAAAATTGAATCATAATCCATTACTCATTACTAACTTACTTTGAAAAGTTTTCTATAGTTCTAGTAAACAGTCGTCATCGGTGGGACAAGATAAGTCTCACATGAGGTGAAATAATCAGCAATGATATTGGATGAAGATTACACTATTTTGTAAACTGATAGGAGTCAGAAAATGAATTCTGACCGAGTGGCTCAATGGTAACGTGCTCGTAAGGGTTCTATCTTTGGTGAGGTCATGGGTGAGCTCTATTGAGTACAATGCCAGGTCGAAACAGTTATGTATCACCCCCAGGTTTTCAATGGTTCTAAGGCATTAGGCTTTTTTTATCAACATGATAAGTTTGGATTGTATTTAAACTCAGATGTAATTATCATCTGACTATCTGAGTGAGATAGACCTAGTTTGGCAGATTAGTATTTTATGCTGGATGATGATTGAAGATGGTCGCTGGCTCGAGTCCGGTCACGCTTCAAATTTTCGTCCTCAATTATTACCCAGTATGAAATGTAATTATTACACAACTACTTATCGTTTGCATCTGACATCAGTTTTCTTTTTAGAAAGACTTCAAAACTGATACATATAGAGCTTGAACTGGTAATTTATTATTGATTCTTCATAACTTGTGATCATACTACACTTAAGCAACTGATAAAAACTGAGTATGCTTTCAGGTTGGTATTCATCATGGACTGACATTAGTTGGAGGAACACTGGAAACCTGTGAGCAATAAACAGCTGTTTTGTCTTGGTGTGAGAGTCCTCACAGCATTGCGCACCTATGACCTCGCCCATCCAACTCGGGATCGAACCCAGAACCTTAAGGTTCCATGGTCAGCAAGTGACCACTAAGCCACTGGTTCATATTTCCTACTTCTATCAGTTCACGATGTATGTTTTGACGACGGAAAGCCAATGAGGATCAACACTCTTAGTCTCAGAGGATTACAGTTGCTGGTAAAAAGAAACAATTACCTCAACATTCAAAAAGCAGTAACTTCTTCCCACGCTGGCAACGGGATATGTTGTATTTTGATTATATTCAACACTTACCTGAGGAGCAGAATGATTCTGTCAAACTAAAATGATCTCAAGGAGTACTATCAGCAAATAATCTTCTTCAAGATGTGCGTTCCGTCCTTTTAGGATTCATCAGCTAGATGTACTGAGATCCTAGTGAGTGATGGTGTTCCCACTAACATATGAATCAAGTACCAATCGCTTGAAACGTTAAAGCGTTATTTACTAAGTCATTGAGGCAAGAAAACCACCTCAATACAATAAAGCAGGAGGAAGTTACAAGGAGCAATCAATGACAACTAGTACTCTTTGTATAAGAGATGGATTTCATACGTCACTGGTCTGATGGATAACGTTTATGCATTTGAAGTGTTTGATACTGAGTTTTCATCCCAGTGGGGATATCATCATTTACTGGGATGGACGTACATCCAACTGGCGAGTTCAAATCAGGACGAAACATACCTTCTAGATTGTACTGTTAGCCTCCAAGTAAACTACAACACAATGAATATCCTGATAGTGTCGAGACATTCATCCTCATCTGTTAACAGAGATCAAGCAATTTGATCAAATACAGTAACAAAAAATTACAAATCTAAATGAAAAAATATTTTTTCATATTAACAATGTGGATTGATTAGTAGGAAAAAGGATAAATTCATTCTATTTCGTAGGTTTTCATCAGCTGCAAACAGCTTACAACTGAAGTGAAGTATTAGTAGTAGTAATAATAGTATCGAAACTGTTTGACACCTTTAGTCGAGGTCATCTAAATATTAATTTTACAATGGACTACGAAAATGAGGACAGATTCAATTTTTTGGATCTAAGTATGACATGGAGTTGAGAAAACTATCCACCGAAAAAACACGTAGATTGGTCAGTGTACCTTCACTACAATAGCTTCTGTCCAGTCAACTATAAGTGTAGTTTAGTCAAGACGTTATTCACTAGAATAAAAAGGCTGCGCTCTTGAGATAAAAACAATAGAAAAAATTCGTGATAATTGAGAAGGCTCTTATAGAGAATGGATATCTGAAGAAATTCATCATGAAACATGGAAAGGAACATACTGAGAGACCAAAACATCCAACTGTTGAGAAGAAACCTGTTTTCCTTCGTCTAGCATTCAAAAGTGATAAGACGTCTGAAAGAATGGGCAAAAGAATGAAAGCTGAACTGAGAAGGAGCTTCCCTACTGCAAGATTGATCTCAGTTTACAATAAATTATGCTCAATAAGACAGTCGAAAGTAAACAAATATCCATCTCATGTCATCTTCAACTGCGTATATCAATTCACATGTGCTTGTGGAAGCAAGTACATAGTAGGATGTTTAAATGGTAGAAAGGTCTTTTAGTGCTACAAACATTTATCAACCGCATTCAGCAGTAGCTGTATGCTGTATGAAGACGTCACATGCCAAGTGATTCATAATGGAAAGCTCAGTGATGCTTTTAAAGTAAAGACAAGAGTAAAACAAGGCTGTCTACTATCACCGATCATCTTCCTGATTGTGGTCGACTGGATCATGCAGCAAACAGTGAGAAGCGAGAAGAAGGGGATACGCTGGACCGATGAAAACACCATAGAAGATTCAGATTTCGCCAGTGATGACTTGAGTCTAGTGTCAAACAAACTCGAAGATGTACAGGCGAAAACTAACAACTTGACATAAGAGGCAGGGCAAGGCAGGGTAGCGAAGACGGGACTTCAAGTGGATGTAGAGAAGATACAGGTGATGAAGATACCCAACCAACCAACCAACGACAACAACAAGCTCCAATCACCATGAATGGGAGAAAGTTAAAGGAGGTAGTCTCTTTCACCTATCTAGGCAGCACTGTTTCAACTACAGACAACACGGACAAGGACGTCAAAGCCAGCCAGGATCGGAAAGACAGCAAGACAGGCTTTCATTAACCTGAAACCAGTGTGCAGATCTTCTACACTCAGCATAAAGCGTGAGCAAGATCCCAATTTTCAACACCAATGGCAAGTCGGTGCTTCTATATAGTTCAGAAACTTGGCGCATTACGAAAAGTATCTCCATCAAACTATGCTGGCTAGATACTGAAGATGGAGATCAGATGACCTGAAAGAATAAACAAAGAGGAACTCTGACTGGTGACGAAGTAACCAAGAACCTATCATCCAACAAATATACAGTGGAAGGAAGTGGAGATGTATTGGGCATACACTGAGAAGGCTGACTGGGGATATCACGCGCCAGGCCAGGCGGTTGAGTGGAAACCAGATGAGAAACGCCGAGATGGGCGTCCGAGGGTAACATGGAGTAGATCGTATGAGGAAGAAATGACAGCTTCTGGGCTGAGACGTGCTACTGAAGCCGTATGTTCCACTAGGAACTCAAGTCACTAATAATAATAATAATAATAATAATAATAATAATAATAATAATAATAATGTCTTTGTTCTTGTATTGTTCAAATAAATGAATAAACGAATTCAATGATAACATGAAATAATTACTTTTATTGAACGCATTAGGTGTTTGAATAGTACACTGACTACGAGCTGATGGATTTAAACAACGGCTACAAGATTGTAATCCATTCAAATTTAAATGTAAGCATTCATTCATTTTTGACGGTGTATATTCAGCATTTTGACAAAAATCTGTACAATGTTGATTTGTACATTCAATAGGATGATAAGTTTCCGTTACTATTTTTATAGCATATTTACTTAAAATATTTGATGTATTTCCTTCAGTAAAAAGATTACGTAATTTCATTTCCATAGCTTGTAAACGTTTATCAAAATTTATTGTTTGTAAATTGTTATATAAGCCTTGTTGAGATGAGAATAGTTTTTGTTCAGAAATAGGATTATAATGAATAGATGAATACTGAAAAAGAGAATAATGATTACATTTCATTTATAATTATTCGGAAATGAAATTATTGAGTATCAACACCATAATTATATTAGTAATGATGGATAGTAGCTAGCAGGGGAATTCAGCATGTGCATTTCGTCCTATTTGGGACTCTTCAGCTGGATGTACCTGCTCCCTAGTGAGTGATGTTGTTCCCACCGGGATTCGAACTCGGGGGCGGTCGCTTCAAACGCTAGAGCGTTTGTTATCCACTACACCACCAAGCCACGATAGTCACTTCTTGTGCGATGGGTATAGTTTTTAGTATACATGTTTCTATATAATACCGTCGATGATTGGACCGAATTGATTGGTCTCTATTGGCATATGGGCTCCTGTGCAGATGCCTTGATACTGCCTGCCTTCTAATTATATCAGTGATGGATCGTGGCTAGCAATGGAATCCAGGATGCGCATTTCGTCCCATTTAAGATTCGTCAGCGATCGCTCCTGAGTCCGAATCCCGGTGGGAAAAACATTACACCGGGAAGCAGGTACATCCAGCTGACGAGTCCCAAATAAGACGACATGCACATCCTGGATTCCACTGCAGCCAATATCCATCATTACTATCATAAGATCACAGGCATCCGCACAGGATCCCATTTACCAAAAGAGACCGATCAATTGGTTCCAATCAACGACGGTATGATATAAAAAACAATTATATAAACCATAATTATGTTTAAAGTACACAATTCTCAGCATGTCATATTACATCACTTAACTCGTTGTAAAACATTTTTTTCAAATCTACATTAACAATGGTACTGGTTAACCACACATAATAATCAATAACAGGATTGTTGAAATGTTCAGTGACTTCAGGGACTTGACAACTATCCCGTTATTCCATCCATCCAAATCAACATAGGACCAGGCATTACTGTGTAACGGTCCAACTTGCAACACCTCACATCACCACATCAAGTAAAAAGGCAGTGAAGTAGAAGATGAAGAAAAGAAAATTTAGTTGAAAGAGAAATATATTGTACGAAAAGAGAAAATGGTGAGATTCGATATAGCGTCGTTAAGATGAGGATAATGTGTGTATACACAAGTCAGTTGGCAATCCAATTAATGTGAGACCTGATAAGCTTGTTTAATAAAAGGGATCTAAGGACAGCCAAAGACAGAAATATAATCTAAGAAGACAGATCTAACATACTTTTATCTAGACTGGCAATGATATTATGTATAACAACGTCAGCATCTAAAGTACTTCTTCAGGGTTGGTAGGCAAGTTTAAATGGATCTCTGAAAGCCTCAAACGGAGGTCAAAGCACACAAAATGACAGTTTTTTCCCCATTGTTTTTAGGAATGGTGAGGTTATTGTGATCGATCGGAATCTAACGTTTGCTCCACAAGACATGGACTTAGGTACTGGAACTATTTTAATTGCCTTTCATGCGTTCGACAATTCATTTCTAGTTGTTATTCATCGTGGACTGACATCAGTTGGAGGAACAATGGAAACTTGTGAGCACTGGACAGCTGTTTCATCTGACCAGTATGGGATGCCTCAGCAGTGAGCATCCATGACTTCACCAGGAGTCGAACCGGCGAACTTCAGGTTCCATGGCCAGCACGTTACAATTGTGCTATTGGGTCAGAATCAAAGGGTCAATATTATCAACTCCCTCAAAATTCAATCGAACTGGTGCTCATTGGTGACTAGCTTCGAGAGGTATTCCCGAAGTTCCAATGAGAAGTCGTGACAGGTGGGGGAAAAGCCTGATGGTCGTGAGGACAGTTACTCAACGATGAAATTGGGTGGCGGTCACCCTATATCGTGAGCTAACAGAAGTTAAAAATATAGAACATTGGATTCTGACCCAGTGGCTCAATGGTAACATGCTGGCCACGGAACGTGAAGATTGCGGGCTCGAGCCCTGGTGGGGTCTTGGGTACGCCTGCTGAGGAGTCCCAAACTGGTCAGATGAAACAGTTGTTCAGTGCCCACAGGTTTCCATTGTTTCTCCAACTGATGTCAGTCCACGATGAATACCAAATTAAAATAAATCAGAATAGATGCATCCAGGAATCACGTAAACACTGATGATGTAAATGACAAATTTATCAGAATGTTTGGGACGATACTTAACAGTGATACAGTCTATACCGTCATTAGAATACACAAAACATGTACAATTTGATGAACACCATTGAGTGTTGATAAAGGCAGCTACACCTTCACCACATTTTCGATACTGACGAAATAATTTGTAATCATTTGAAGAAACTAAATTGTCATCATATAGGTTGTTCAACTAACTGTAACCAATACTGATTTAAATGTGAAATGAGTTCAGTGGACAACCACTAAAATGATTCCTGTGACTGGTAGCCTGACCTAAAAAGGACAACTTAAGGAGCTGAACCTCTTGTCAAAGTCTCATTTATAGACACAGTGGAGATCTAATGAAGTTACGCAGGATTTTAAGAAGTGACTTTGGACCTGATCTATCCTTTCTTTTCCTTTCTACTCGGTTGGAAATAGCAAAAGGACATAACAGCAAAGGAACAACGTAGTCTTCATACAGTACTACTAGTTATTGCATCCAGTAATCAGCTACTGAAACTAACTACATGAAGAAGGGGTGTCCACTTTATCATTTGAATCGTTTGAAAAGACGAATAAACAAGCCCACAAATCTACTAGAAAAGGACTAAAATAGGCTTGAAGCTGTCTATCAACAGTTAATCTACAGAGAATTCCAACTCAATAATCTCTCAATCACTGATTACAGTACCTGTTGTCAGAATTCAATTGATGAATATTTTACCTATTGGTTGTGTTCGAAAAGGAGGACGCCTCTGTTTACTTCCACACTCTACAACTTCTCAGTTAGTTTTCCTCGAATGATTATGAGATTGACTAGAAGGAATTGGATAAGAATAACCGAACTCTTAGAATATTTGAAGTAACTAATCTCTTCCATTTATAGAACAACAGGGAATATGGTTTTTATCCATCTTTGATCATTACTCTGTCTAACGAAAAAAGTTGATTTATAGAAGATCTCATGAAGTTCACTTGATTATTATTTGAATCAAAGAAAGAAACCATAATGTGGCGAAAGAAGCCTTCACTCGAGCACTTCTCCTTTCATGAAGTATTTCAGTTAACACTTTAGAGATCAGAGATATAACGGAGGAAGAAATTCACCTTTATCAGATTTGAAGTCGCTTATAATCACAAAAAAAGTATTCATTTTGGAGGTTTGTGAGGAATTATTATTGATTTGAAATTGTTATTCATCATGGACTGACATCAGTTGGAGAAACATTGAGAACTTCGTCCCAGAATTGAACTCTTCAGCAGTGACCACCGATGACGCCGCCTGATATGAAACCCATAACATTTAGGTTCCTTTGTCAGCACTTTGCTATTAAGTCACTGGATTAGAATCCAATGGTCCATATTTCCAATTTCTGTCAATTCACGATATAGCGCGACCACCACCCAAGGTCATCGTTCAGTGGTAAACCTTGTGGTTGTGAAGACAAACACTCAACAATGACATTGGATGATGCTAGTAATATATCGTGAAATGACAGAAGTTTCTCCAACTGATGTCAGTCCATGATGAATATCATCATGAATAATTCATTTCTTCCTCGCTTCTCAGCCTCTTAAGTTGACGAGAAGATACAAGATCGAAGCGTAGAAATAGTTGAACCTAACTTAATAACTGAACTCTAATGCAATCATGACCAATATACTATCTTTGACCTCTTAGCTAACAACTTGACCCTTCACTATATCATACATTTTCTCTTCATTTTCTGAATATAGTTAGGAAATGCATCCTCTCAGTTTGAACTTGTACATTCCGTTGTGCAGTACTCATCTGCAGATATTGTAACTCAACGTAGTGATGATAAGTACTTAATAATATGCAAGTTTATATGTTTACATTAGAAACCAAAAATGATACTTAAAGACTAGTTATATTATCTATGCATGTTTATTGTGTGATATCACAGAATATTCCAATCCCCTGACACTCATAGGTCGGTGACAAAATGTCTAGATTATGGAATATAGTTTGATGTCTAACGAAACTTAGTTGACCAATCAAGAAATAATTCAATTTTCAATCTTTTTCAATTATATGTTGTAACGAAGAGAGAAATATGCATTGTTGAATGGTTAAAGCATTCGCCGTGAAACCTGAAGGTCCTGAGTTCGATCCCTAGCCAGGTTGTGGGTGTGTACTGCTGAATAGTCGCATACTAGTCAGATGAAACAGCTGTTCAGTGCTCCCAGATTTTCAATGGCTCCTCAACTAATGTCAGTCTAGTCCATGATCAATACTACTTCTAAATATAAATATGCATTTTGCTTTCTATCAATACATTAAAAAGAAATAAGCCTGTATATGAGATTACTTTCGAAAAGTAAACATGAATATCTAAAACTTAAATTCCCTTAATTATAGATGAGAATGTTTTCTCTGTTGGTTTTAAATACTGGATACATTTCTACTGTAACCAACATGAATAACCAATAAGAACATGGTAGCCTGCTTTACCTCGCCTGGTTAACTAGTTTACTAGTTACTAGCCGGTCCTAAGCCCGGGTAAAGAGGGAAGGTTGGGCATAGGGCTAGCAACCCTACCCCGTAAAACAAATCTAACCGCTAAACAAACTTCAAAGCACAAAGAAAATATAAAAAATGAAAACAGACTTATTCCCCGCTGGAATCGGAGAGGCGAAATGACGCCAGTTGGTGAAAGCCTGTCTTCGGGAAGCCAATTGGCCGATGTGTCTTCTCTCGATGAAAGGTATTTGAAAGGTATTTCCAATAAACTACAGACATTCATCAACAACTGCTTACGCTCGCTGCTGAAGATCAGATGGCCAGAAAAAATAAGCAACAAGGAACTCTGGGAACGAACCAACCAAGAACCTATCACGCAACAAATATGCAGGAAGAAGTGGAGATGGATTGGCCATGCACTGAGAAGGCCGACGGAGAACATCACGCGTCAGGCCAGTTGCTCGAGTGGAATCCCCATGGGAAGCGACGAGTTGGACGTCTGAGGTGAGGGTGACATGGAGGAGGTCGTGCGAGCAGGAAATGAGAGCTTGTAGTCTGTCGTGGGACCAGGTTGAAAAGATCTCAGAGAACAGAGGTCACTGGAGGCGTGCTACTGAAGCCCTATGTTCCACTAGGAACCCAAGGGACTAATAATAATATAATAATAGCCTGCTTCAACTTTGGGCTAACAAATTTTTTAATGAAATTCTTTCCTTTAAAATTTGTTTTAATCATTCAAACTTGTCATTTGAACATATCATGTACTTCTTCTGGCACATTTTTAAACTGTTTCCAATTCTCCGTTTCACGAGTCAATAATAAGGTATAGAAAAAGTGTTACGTTGTATGGAAATGGACTTTTCAGTGTAAAAAAAGTACATCATATCTGAATGTGTAAGATGTTTAGCTTGAGTTGCAGATTTTTGAATTGTTTCGATGAACAGCCACCACCAAAATTACGTATGCATTTCTGTTAATTCTTCAATATGAACCGGATGCCAATCTAGAACCATCTGGCTGTTCCCTTGAATGCCTTGAATACTTATACCATTAACATCATATAGACGAAATAACCACTTCACTTGAAACTACTATTCTGGGAGTGAATTTGTTGAAAAATTACATCCAGAGAATTCCATACTGTCATACATATTATTGAGAATAAAGCTGCTATTATTACTATTATTATTATTATTATTATTATTATTATTATTATTATTATTATTATTATTATTATTATTATGAGTTATCTTAAGCAACACACACTGAGACAACAGTGGACACGCTCACATCACTACTGCAAAAGCTTTGGAAGGAAGGGAAGAAGGGGTACATTGTAGAATTCCCGAAGAAGGGAGACATAAGCCTTTGCAAGAACTGACGGGGAATCATGCTGTTGTCCAACCAAATCAAAACGTTATACCGCATCATCCTAGAGAGACTAAAGGATGCGCTACATTCAAAATTACGACCGCAACAGGTTGGCTGGCTTCAGGAAGTACAAATCATGTGCGAATCAAATCGCAACACTACACATCATCATAGAACAGAGCCTAGAATGGAAGTCAACACACTACCTCAACTTCATCGATTTTCAAAAGGCCTTCGACAACATCGACCGAGAAATAATTCGGAAACTGCTTCAACACTACGGTTATAGTGCCACAAATCTTTACCAAACCTCGTTCAACAACTACATGCTAAGTGATCCACAATGGAAAGCTCAGTGATGCCTTCCAAGTGAAGACAGTAGTGAAACAAGGTTGCCTACTATCACCCATGATATTCCTGATTGTGGTCGACTGGATCATGCAGCAGAAAACTGTGAGGAGCTGTGAGAACATGGGCATACTCTGTGCCGCGGAAAAGATCCCAGAAGATTCGGATTCAACCGATGTCTTGCGTCTAATGTCACACAAACTCGAAGATGTACAGGCGACAACATACAAGTTGACAGAAGAGGCAGGGTAGGGCAGTGAAGACAGGACTTCACGTGAATATAGAGAAGACACAGGTAATGAAGATACCCAACAAACGACAACAACTAGCAACAAACCCAACTAACAGAAGAAACCTGCAGGAAGTAGTCTCTTTTATCTACCTACGCAGCATCATTCCGACCACAGGGGGCGGCACACGCACAGACGAGGATATCAAAGTCATCCAGGATCAGAAAGACAGCAAGACACGTGTTCATTAACCTGAAACCAGTGTGCAGATCTTCCATACTCGCATAAAGCGTGAACAAGATCCGGATTTTCAACACTGATGCCAGTCAAGTCATCGCTGGTACATCGTTCAGAGACTTGATACGCTACGAAAGGCATTTCCAAAACACTACTGACATTCATCAAGAGTTGCCGCATGCGATCATACAATAATGAAGATGGAGATCAGATGGCCACAAAGAATAAGAACAATGAACTATGGCAACAAACCAACCAAAAACCTATCACTCAACAAATAGGCACTGGAAGGAAGTGTACATGGATTGGGTATACACTGAGAAGGCCGACTACGGACATCAAATGTCAGGCCGTCGAGTGGAACCCAGATGGGAAACGACCAGTTGGGCGTCCTGCATGAGGGTGACATGGAGGATATAATGTGAGGAAGAAATGAATGTCTGTGGACAGTCATGGCACCGGATGAAGAAGACTGAAGAGGAGACAGTGGAATGGAGGCGTGCTACTGAAGCGCTATGTTCCACTAGAAACCTAAGGCAAAAATAATAAGAATATGATATCATAACCAAAATATCATACAATACGTCTGCATCAACCTGCATATTCAACCAATCATAACAACAAGTGAAGGATAGTGTAGTGTGAGTGTGACTGTGACATATTTTATTCACTCAAACATAATCATGATAATTAGACTGAGATAATCGCAGTTTCTCAGATTAGTATTTATACAGGGCGATCGATCATCCTATGTGAAATGAGAATTCGGACACCAAACAGATTCAAACAACCAACCACCGCATTTCCGCCACAATCATCAACCAAATCACCTATGACGTCCAACTGCTCAACACAACATATGTATTTCACTTCAATCACAAACGGGTTCTCTACACCACCATGTAACTTCGTGATGAGTAACTACCACTTGATCGTACCCACAGTGGCTGACCACCAATCAGCACTTCTCATCCCCATCCCAATCTAAATGATCAATATCATCCTCTCTAATTCACTGACATTTCGATAGGGATGAGAAGTTCTCACCGGTGGGCAGACACTGTGAGTACGAGATCAACTGGTAGTGGTAGTAAGGCATCATGAATTCACATGGTGGTCAGGTCAGGCAAAAACCCACAGATGATTCGAGTGAAATAAACATGTGGTGACCAATGGAACCTCGCAGCACAGTTGGTAGAGTACTTGACCGGAAACTCAGTGGTCACTGATTCCAACCCAGTCACCGTCGAAATTCTCATCTCACCTTCAATCAACACCCAGTATGAACCTAATGAATCAATTCAAAGAAAGGTATATTATCATCTTGTTGAAACTCTATCTCGTCTCTCAGCTTAATTACTTTTCGAAAATCTCCTCTTCAATTCTTTATTCAACAATTGAAAATCGGTTTATGACCTAAATTAAAAGTTTCTGTTGCCATTTACTTTATCATATTTCTTTTCAGTATGCATTTAAATCAGATCTCTAGTGTTACAGTTACCATAGCAATATTTCTAAGGTAGTAGTAGGAGTAGTAGTAGTAGTAGTAGTATATGCATACTAGATGATAATACTAATAGTTTCGAGTTTTGTTTACATCAAAACAAAATCAATATGAAAATTGGATTTTTCGATTGTATTCTAATATTTGCATATACTAATAGATTTAGAATTTCGCCATACATAAGAAAATGATGGATGATAAGTACACTGCAAATGGAATGTATAGTGAGGTGTTAAATGTTCAATGTTCCATGTTAGTTAAATATTCACAATGTTGTAAACAGATTCGACTATATCACATTACATTGAATTAGTCTCACATATGAATAGGATATCCTTTGATTAATTCGATTATATACTCAATGTTAAACTATAAAGAGAAATGGGTATCCCTGTTATGTGGAATTTTAAAAGAGTATACGAGTTGAACAGGTAAATAAATCAACTCAGATCTATGTTTATAAAGAAGTATGTGAATTCAGGCTACTACACATCTGAACTGGTCACAAAAGACGAATTGAATGTAAATAACTACTGATAGAGAAATAAACAGAAGATTTTGAGAAGAAAAGAGAGGGATAAATCAACTTTATTGTTATGCTTCACTTTGAGTGGTTTCACCAAGCTTCTCTTTGTAAATCACACTTTCCAGGCATCCCGATATCTTATGCTATGAGATCCAATCTAGAACATGATCGATTTTGGTCTCTTCAAACGCCTTACCAATTTCTGTATATGAACCTATTCTAAATAACAGATGTCAGTAGAGTTGATTGATAATAGACGGGTTCATCGCCAACATACTAATCCATAGGTGGTTAAGCAAAGCTGCGAGAAGGTGGAGTGTAACACTACTACTTTCAATTAATCCATTCTTCATGACAAGACTTACAGAATAATAAGTGGACTGGTCTATAAAACGATTCCATTTGTTAGACAAAGTATATTACATCTATCACTGTTCAAAGAACTCACTTTATTGTTCTCATTATTACCTGTTGTGAAGTAGAAATGCAAAAGTGTGATGTAGATGGTGAACATTTCGATGTGAATTGATCCACCTGATTGAATTCTCATCGTTTATAGTCAGTCTTTCAACTAAGCTTATGAATGAGAGAAGAATACGTGCCAGAAATCTCAAACTATCTAATCTGAACAGAGAGGAGGAGGAAGCAGTGTACGACATGTGTATAACGTAGTTCAGATCAAGCAAAAGGTTTAAGGATTCTTGATGGTTGTTAGGTGTTCAAGGTTATAAGATACTTCATCATCCTTCAACTTACTTTTTAAATAAATCCAGATCAAGTAAGGTATATAATTCACTGTTTTCAACGCATCACAATAAGTGTACTGCTGTACTGTACTGTGCTATGCTGTCAACTCCAACTGTATTCATCAATTCGTTAGTACATAGGAAGAACAAATAGTCGGATGTCTACCACGATCACTAAAGACTCTCACTCCTAACTGAGTTATCCTCATTCAATGATGCAATAACTCATTTCTTATATTACATGAGACATCAAGTAGACGTGATGAAATATTTGATAGTAGTATAGTCAGAGTATAAAACACTCAAAGAATATATCTTAACATAATCCCAGTATGTTTAGAAAATCGATACAAGATATTTTGTATAGAAGTGAATGTTCGATAAGCCACCTAACCTATTTGTGTTATTCATTACCTTGGCTCTGGTTGTTGAATAACAATATTGTTTGAAGTATGTATATACAGTCGATGGGCTTATCATTCAATCTTTTGATTTTATTCAGTGTAGTTGGTCATAATCAGTTATTAATGTTAAAATTGTGAGCTAATCATTGTTTTCGATGACACAGTTTACTGTCATAAAACTCGAGATTATGCATTTTGTATACTACACTGAAAAAGTGATACCATTTGATTCTCAGTAAGTTTTTACGATCATTAATTAGAATTTGATTACATTTTCTCGAATATAAATAACCCGATCAACCTTAATTTATCTGATTGTAAAGTATTTGGTTCATCATATGGGGTATTTATCACTAAAAAGTCGAAATGAACAAACTTTTTAACAAAAAATGTAGGTATAGGACTAATCCGTATCTGCTAAGTCAATTTTAAGATGAACAGTGGATCATTTTTCAGAGACAATTGAGTAATTAAATAAGATTCGAAAAGGTTGAAAAAACGTTAAGTGCTTGGTTCGATTAACACGAAGGATTAAGTGGATGACTGTTAAGTCCTGAAATTCATTGCTTATTGGTCTATGAGGAACATCATTTCGAATCCGGATCTTGTTGACGCTTTATATTGAGTGCAGTACAATTCAGTTCAGTAGATCTCTACACTGATTTCAGATTAATGCAGGAAGGCCTCTCTTGCTGTCTTTCCAATCGTGGCCTCAACATTCTCATCTGTGGCTGTGCCGGAAGTAGTTGAAACGATGCTGCCTAAGTAGGTAGGTGGAAGAGACAACTTGCTTTAGATTTCTCCTGTTCATGGTGATTAATGTTTGTTGTTGTCTTCGTTTCGGTTGGATATATTCATCACTTATATCTTCTCTACGTTCACCTGAAGGAGGTCTCGTCTTTGGTACACTGCCTGTTCTGTCAATGTGTTAGTTTTCGCCTGTAGATCTTCAAGTTTGTGCGACATTGGACAATAGACATAAATCGTCATTGGCGAAATGGAAATCTTCTAGGGTCTTTTTATCAGTCAAACACCGTATACCCATCTTCTCACAACTCCTCACATTTGTCAGTTACATGATCCAGTCAAGTCCAGTCGTCCACAGTCACGAAGATGATCGGTGATAGTAGGTGGCAACCGTGGCATGTCTCACTCCTATCTTCGCTTCAAAGGCATTATTATTGGTCTATGAGGAACGTCATTGTGTCTCAGTGTAGACATCTATTTAGTTGAATCACCAAATCAGAGAACACGGAAATAAAGGTTGGTGGTAACCTGCATGTTACTTACTTGAAATCTTGTTTCCCTGACTGTCTACTTACTCACTTGATCTGGATTTATTTAAAAAGTAAGTTGAAGGATGGTGAAGTATCTTATAACCTTGAACATCTAACAACCATCAAGAATCCTTAAACCTTTTGCTTGATCTGAACTACGTTATACACATGTCGTACACTGCTTCCTCCTCCTCTCTGTTCAGATTAGATAGTTTGAGATTTCTGGCACGTATTCTTCTTTCATTCATAAGCTTAGTTGAAAGACTGACTATAAACGATGAGAATTCAATCAGGTGGATCAATTCACATCGAAATGTTCACCATCTACATCACACTTTTGCATTTCTACTTCACAACAGGTAATAATGAGAACAATAAAGTGAGTTCTTTGAACAGTGATAGATGTAATATACTTTGTCTAACAAATGGAATCGTTTTATAGACCAGTCCACTTATTATTCTGTAAGTCTTGTCATGAAGAATGGATTAATTGAAAGTAGTAGTGTTACACTCCACCTTCTCGCAGCTTTGCTTAACCACCTATGGATTAGTATGTTGGCGATGAACCCGTCTATTATCAATCAACTTTACTGACATCTGTTATTTAGAATAGGTTCATATACAGAAATTGGTAAGGCGTTTGAAGAGACCAAAATCGATCATGTTCTAGATTGGATCTCATAAGCATAAGATATCGGGATGCCTGGAAAGTGTGATTTACAAAGAGAAGCTTGGTGAAACCACTCAAAGTGAAGCATAACAATAAAGTTGATTTATCCCTCTCTTTTCTTCTCAAAATCTTCTGTTTATTTCTCTATCAGTAGTTATTTACATTCAATTCGTCTTTTGTGACCAGTTCAGATGTGTAGTAGCCTGAATTCACATACTTCTTTATAAACATAGATCTGAGTTGATTTATTTACCTGTTCAACTCGTATACTCTTTTAAAATTCCACATAACAGGGATACCCATTTCTCTTTATAGTTTAACATTGAGTATATAATCGAATTAATCAAAGGATATCCTATTCATATGTGAGACTAATTCAATGTAATGTGATATAGTCGAATCTGTTTACAACATTGTGAACATTTAACTAACGTTGAACATTGAACATTTAACACCTCATTATACATTCCATTTGCAGTGTACTTATCATCCATCATTTTCTTATGTATGGCGAAATTCTAAATCTATTAGTATATGCAAACATTAGAATACAATCGAAAAATCCAATTTTCATATTGATTTTGTTTTGATGTAAACAAAACTCGAAGCTATTAGTAGTGTTACTATCATTATTATTGTTATTAATATGATCATCTAGTATGCATATACTACTACTACTACTCCTACTACTACCTTAGAAATATTGCTATGGTAACTGTAACACTAGAGATCTGATTTAAATGCATACTGAAAAGAAATATGATAAAGTAAATGGCAACAGAAACTTTTAATTTAGGTCATAAACCGATTTTCAATTGTTGAATAAAGAATTGAAGAGGAGATTTTCGAAAAGTAATTAAGCTGAGAGACGAGATAGAGTTTCAACAAGATGATAATATACCTTTCTTTGAATTGATTCATTAGGTTCATACTGGGTGTTGATTGAAGGTGAGATGAGAATTTCGACGGTGACTGGGTTGGAATCAGTGACCACTGAGTTTCCGGTCAAGTACTCTACCAACTGTGCTGCGAGGTTCCATTGGTCACCACATGTTTATTTCACTCGAATCATCTGTGGGTTTTTGCCTGACCTGACCACCATGTGAATTCATGATGCCTTACTACCACTACCAGTTGATCTCGTACTCACAGTGTCTGCCCACCGGTGAGAACTTCTCATCCCTATCGAAATGTCAGTGAATTAGAGAGGATGATATTGATCATTTAGATTGGGATGGGGATGAGAAGTGCTGACTGGTGGTCAGCCACTGTGGGTACGATCAAGTGGTAGTTACTCATCACGAAGTTACATGGTGGTGGAGAGAACCCGTTTGTGATTGAAGTGAAATACACATAAGGTGTTGAGCAGTTGGATGTCATAGGTGATGTGGTCGAGGATTTTGCCGGAAATGCGGTGGTTGGTTGTTTGAATCTGTTTGGTGTCCGAATTCTCATTTCACATAGGATGATCGATCGCCCTGTATAAATACTAATCTGAGAAGCTGCGATTATCTCAGTCGAATTATCATGATTATGTTTGAGTGAATAAAATATGTCACAGTCACACTCACACTACACTATCCTTCACTTGTTGTTATGATTGGTTGAATATGCAGGTTGATGCAGACGTATTGTATGATATTTTGGTTATGATATCATATTCTTATTATTTTTGCCTTAGGTTTCTAGTGGAACATAGCGCTTCAGTAGCACGCCTCCATTCCACTGTCTCCTCTTCAGTCTTCTTCATCCGGTGCCATGTCTGTTCACAAACTTTCATTTCTTCCTCACATTATCTCCTCCATGTCACCCTCATGCAGGACGCCCAACTGGTCGTTTCCCATCTGGGTTCCACTCGACGGCCTGACATTTGATGTCCGTAGTCGGCCTTCTCAGTGTATACCCAATCCATGTACACTTCCTTCCAGTGCCTATTTGTTGAGTGATAGGTTTCTGGTTGGTTTGTTCCCAGAGTTGCTTGTTCTTATTCTTTCTGACCATCTGATCTCCATCTTCATTATTGTATGATCGCATGCGGCAACTCTTGATGAAAGTTATTAGTTTGTTGAAAATGCCTTTGGTAACGCGTGAAGTCTCTGCAGGATTTAGAAGCACCGACTTTCCATGGTTGTTGAGAATCGAGATCTTGTTCACGCTTTGTGCTGAGTGTAGAAGATCTGCACACTGGTTTCAGGTTAATGAACACGTGTCTTGCTGTCTTTCCAATCCTGGCTGGCTTTGATATCCTCGTCTGTGCATGTGCCGCCCCCTGTAGTCGAAATCGATGCTGCCTAGGTAGATAAGAGAGAACACTTGCTTCAGGTTTCTTCTGTTAGTGGTGATTGGTGCATGTGGTTGAAGCTGTTGTTGTCGTTGGTTGGGTATCTTCATCACCTGTGTCTTCTCTACATTCACGTGAAGTCTTGTCTTCACTGCCCTACCCTGCCTCTTCTGTCAACTTGTATGTTGTCGCCTGTAGATCTTCGAGTTTGTGCGACATTAGACACAAGACATCGGCTGAATCCGAATCTTCTTTCCAGCGGCGCAGAGTATGCCCATGTTCTCACAGCTCCTCACGGTTGTTTGCTGTGTGATCCAGTCGACCACAATCAGGAATATCATGGGTGATAGTAGGCAACCTTGTTTTACTCCTGTCTTCAATTCAAACGAGTCAGTGAGCTTTCCACTGTGGATCACTTAGCATGTAGCGTATTGCTGCTGTTGAATAAGATTGATAAAGGTTTGTGGCACTAAAATCGTAGTGTTGGACCAACTGCCAAGTTGTTTGTCGGTCGACGCTGTCGAAGGCATTTCAAAGTCGATGAAGTTGAGGTAGTGTGTTGACTGCCATTCTACGCTTTGTCATATGATGATGCGTAGTGTGGCGATTCGATCCGCACATGATTTGTACTTCCTGAAGCCGGCCAACCTGTTGCGGTCGTAATTTGGAATGTAGCGCATCCTTTAGTCTCTCTAGGATGATGCGGCATAACGTTTTGCTTTGGTTGGACAACAGCATGATTCCTCGTCAGTTCTTGCAAAGGCTTATGTCTCCCTTCTTCGGGAATTCTACAATGTACCCCTTCTTCCCTTCCTTCCAAAGCTTCTGCAGTAGTGATGTGTGCATGTCCGCTGTTGACTCAGTGTGTGTTGGCTAAGATGACTGATGATAAGAATAACAATAATAATAGCATCTCTATTCAAAATAATGTGTATGACAGTATGGAATTCTCTGGATGTAATTTTTCAACGAATTCACTCCCAGAATAGTAGTTTCAAGTGAAGTGGTTATTTCGACTGTATGATGTTAATGGTATAAGTATTCAAGGCATTCAAGGGAACAGCCAGATGGTTCTAGGTTGGCATCCGGTTCATATTGAAGAATTAACAGAAATGCATACGTAATTTTGGTGGTGGCTGTTCATCGAAACAATTCAAAAATCTGCAACTCAAGCTAAACATCTTACACATTCAGATATGATGTACTTTTTTTACACTGAAAAGTCCATTTCCATACAACGTAACACTTTTTCTATACCTTATTATTGACTCGTGAAACGGAGAATTGGAAACAGTTTAAAAATGTGCCAGAAGAAGTACATGATATGTTCAAATGACAAGTTTGAATGATTAAAACAAATTTTATAGGAAAGAACTTGATGAAAAAATTTGTTAGCCCAAAGTTGAAGCAGGCTATTATTATATTATTATTAGTCCCTTGGGTTCCTAGTGGAACATAGGGCTTCAGTAGCACGCCTCCAGTGACCTCTGTTCTCTGAGATCTTTTGAACCTGGTCCCACGACAGCCCACAAGCTCTCATTTCCTGCTCGCACGACCTCCTCCATGTCACCCTCACCTCGGACGTCCAACTCGTCGCTTCCCATGGGGATTCCACTCGAGCAACTGGCCTGACGCGTGATGTCCTCAGTCGGCCTTCTCAGTGCATGGCCAATCCATCTCCACTTCTTCCTGCATATTTGTTGCGTGATAGGTTCTTGGTTGGTTCGTTCCCAGAGTTCCTTGTTGCTTATTTTTTCTGGCCATCTGATCTTCAGCAGCGAGCGTAAGCAGTTGTTGATGAATGTCTGTAGTTTATTGGAAATACCTTTCGTGACGCGCCAAGTCTCTGAGCCATACAAGAGCACTGACTTGACGTTGGTGTTGAAAATCCGTATCTTGTTCCGCATGCTGAGTGCAGAAGATCTCCACACTGGTTTCAGGCTAATGAACGCCTGTCTTGCTTTTCCGATTCTGACTTTGACGTCCTCGTCCGTCCCGCCTGTAGTTGAAACAGTGCTTCCTAGATAAGTGAAGGAGGTTACTTCCTTCAAGTTTCTCCCGTTGACGGTGATTGGAGTTTGTTGTTGTTGTTGATGGTGGTGGTGCGGTATCTTCATCACTTCTGTCTTCTCTATATTCACCTGAAGTCCCGTCTTTGCTGCTGCCTCTTCTATCAACTTGTTAGTTTTTGCCTGCAGATCTTCAAGTTTATGTGACATTAGGCATAAGTCATCGGCGAAATCCAAGTCTTCTAGGTTCTTTTCCGTCGTCCAGTGTATCCCCCTCTTCTCGCTGCCTACTGTTTGCTGCATGATCCAGTCCACCACAATCAAGAATATCATGGGGGATAGTAGGCAACCTTGTTTCACTCCTGTCTTCACTTCACTGCAAAGCGTCACTGAGCTTCCCATTGTGGATTACTTGGCATGTAGCATCTTCATATAGTTGTTGAATGAGGCGGATAAAGGTTTGCGGTACTCCGTAGTATTGAAGCAGTTTCCAAATTACTTCTCGGTCGACGCTGTCAAAGGCCTTCTCAAAGTCGATGAAGTTGAGGTGGAGAGGTGATTGCCATTCTATGCTCTGTTCTATGATGATACGAAGCGTTGCAATTTGGTCTGCACATGATTTGTACTTCCTGAAGCCTGCCTGTTCCGGTCGTAGTTTTGAATCCAGTGCGTCTTTAAGCCTCTCTAGGATGATGCGGCTTAATATTTTACTTGGGGTGGACAGGAGAGTGATTCCGCGCCAGTTCTTGCAAGCACTGAGGTCTCCCTTCTTCGGCAGTTTGACAAGGTAACCCTTCTTCCAATCGGCAGGTACCTTCTCTTCCTTCCACACCTTCTGCAATAGTGGTGTGAGCATGGCCGCTGTTGTCTCTGCATCTGTTCTCAGTGCTTCTGGCGGTATTCCATCTGGTCCTGCTGCTTTCCCGCATTTCAGTAGCTTTATGGCGTTCAGGACTTCCATTTTCGTTGGGGGATTTATGTTCACTTGTAATTCAGCGGCTGCAGGTGGTATTTCTGGACGAAGTGCAGGTGGTGGTCGATTCAAGAGCTTCTTGAAGTGGTCGGCCCATCGTTTCCTCTGTTTCTCTTCTTTTGTAATTAAATTTCCTTCTTCATCTTTTATTGGTTTCATCTGTGTTGGTCTCTTCCCTGATAGCAACCTGGTTATTTGATACAATGTCGTCAGGTCTCTCTTACCTGCAGCCTGTTCTGCTTCACTTGCCAGTGTTTCGTAGAAGTGTCTTTTGTCTTTGCGTGCACTCTTCTTCACTTCTTTGTCCAGTGTTTTATACATTGTGCTCAGTTCCTCTTGTCGTTGAGCATCCTTGCACTGGTTTATCTTCTGCTTCACCATCCTCCTCTCCTCTATCAGCTTCCAGGTATCCGTCGAGATCCATTCCTTGTCTTCTTTCTTCTTCCTTCCTAATACTGTTGTGCAGGTTTCTTTCCACATAGCTTTCAAAGACTTCCAGTGTTCTTCCACACAGGTTTCTTCAGGGATGTCCTCGACGTCTCCCATTTTGTCTTGATGGCTGCCTTGAAGATCTCCTTTGTAGTTTCATCCTTCAGTTTCCGAGTGTTGTACTTGAATTGAGGTCTATCACCAGCTTCCTTGAAGGCTTTTAACTTGATTTGGAAGGTTCCTTGCACTAGGTAGTGGTCTGAACCTACATCTGCTCCTCTTCTTGACCTTGTGTTAAGTAGACTGCGTCTCCATTTTCTTGAGATTGAGATAAAGTCGATTTGATTTTTAGTGTGTCCATCTGGTGAAATCCATGTCGCTTTGTGGATATCTTTGTGCCTGAACACACTGCCTCCAATCACCAAATCGTTGAATGCAGAATTCTGCAAACAATTCTCCATTCTCATTCATTTCACCTAGTGCCTCTCGACCCATGGTTAGTTCTCTTCCCGTGTTGTCCCCTCCCAGTTTGGCATTCATGTCGCCCATCAGAATTTTGATATCGCCAACTGACGTCTTGTCCAGTGTTGATTGAAGTTGTCTGTAGAAATCCTCCTTTTTCTCTTGCTCTGCATTATTTGTAGGTGCATAACATTGTATGATTGTGACCTTTCTTCCTTTTGAGTTGAATCTTGCTGTCATGATCCTGGAGGAGATTGGTTCCCACTGCATGAGAGCCTTCGATGCTCTTGAGGACATCATGATAGCCACTCCCTCAGTGTGCTCGTGGTTGGCGTCTGGGTGACCGGAGTAGATTATTGATTCTCCAGTTGACAGTTTGGAGAGTCCACTCCCATTCCATCTGCTTTCGCAAATCCCAAGCACTTCGATGTTATACCTTCTCATCTCCCTTGCAATCTGGGCTGCCTTACTGGGTTCAAACATCGTGCGGACATTCCATGTCCCCACGTTTACTTTCGCTTTCATCGAGAGAAGACACATCGGCCAATTGGCTTCCCGAAGGCTTTCACCAACTGGCGTCATTTCGCCTCTCCGATTCCAGCGGGGAATAAGTTTGTTTTCATTTTTTATATTTTGTTTGTGCTTTGAAGTTTCTTTAGCGGTTAGATTTGTTTTACGGGGTAGGGTTGCTAGCCCTATGCCCAACCTTCCCTCTTTACCCGGGCTTAGGACCGGCTAGTAACTAGTAAACTAGTTAACCAGGCGAGGTAAAGCAGGCTACCATGTTCTTATTGGTTATTCATGTTGGTTACAGTAGAAATGTATCCAGTATTTAAAACCAACAGAGAAAACATTCTCATCTATAATTAAGGGAATTTAAGTTTTAGATATTCATGTTTACTTTTCGAAAGTAATCTCATATACAGGCTTATTTCTTTTTAATGTATTGATAGAAAGCAAAATGCATATTTATATTTAGAAGTAGTATTGATCATGGACTAGACTGATATTAGTTGAGGAGCCATTGAAAATCTGGGAGCACTGAACAGCTGTTTCATCTGACTAGTATGCGACTATTCAGCAGTACACACCCACAACCTGGCTAGGGATCGAACTCAGGACCTTCAGGTTTCACGGCAAATGCTTTAACCAGTCAAGAATGCATACTTTTATCTTTGTTACAACATATAATTGAAAAAGATTGAAAATTGAATTATTTCTTGATTGGTCAACTAAGTTTTGTTAGACATCAAACTATATTCCATAATCTAGACATTTTTTCACCGACCTATGAGTGTCAGGGGATTGGAATATTCTGTGATATCACGCAATAAACATGCATAGATAATATAACTAGTCTTTAAGTATCATTTTTGGTTTCTAATGTAAATATATAAACTTGCATATTATTAAGTACTTATCATCACTACGTTGAGTTACAATATCTGCAGATGAGTACTGCACAACGGAATGTACAAGTTCAAACTGAGAGGATGCATTTTCTAATTATATTCAGAAAATGAAGAGAAAATGTATGATATAGTGAAGGGTCAAGTTGTTAGCTAAGAGGTCAAAGATAGTGTGTTGCTCATCATTGTATTAGAGTTCAGTTATTAAGGTAGGTTCAACTATTTCTACGCTTCGATCTTGTATCTTCTCGTCAACTTAAGAGGCTGAGAAGCGAGGAAGAAATCGATTATTCATGATGATATTCATCATGGACTGACATCAGTTGGAGAAACTTCTGTCATTTCACGATATATTACTACCATCATTCAATGTCATTGTTGAGTATTTGTCTTCACAACCACAAGGTTTACCACTGAACGATGACCTTGGGTGTTGGTCGCGCTATATCGTGAATTGACAGAAATTGGAAATATGAACCATTGGATTCTAATCCAGTGACGTAATAGCAAAGTGTTGACAAAGGGACCTAATTGTTATGGGTTTGATCTCAGGTGGCGTCATGGGTGCTCACTGCTGAAGAGTTCAATACTGGGACGAAGTTCTCAATGTTTCTCCAACTGATGTCAGTCCATGATGAATAACAACTTCAAATCAATAACAATTCCCACAAACCCCCAAAATGAATACCTTTTTTGTGATTATAAGCGACTTGAAATCTGATAAAGATGAATTTCTTCCTCCGTTATATCTCTGATCTCTAAAGTGTTAACTGAAATACCTCATGAAAGGAGAAGTGCTCGAGTGAAGGCTTCTTTCGCCACATTATGGTTTCTTTCTTTGATTCAAATAATAATCAAGTGAACTTCATGAGATCTTCTACCAATCAACTTTTTTCGTTAGAGAGAGTAATGATCAAAGATGGATAAAAACCATATTCCCTATTGTTCTATAAATGGAAGAGATTAGTTACTTCAAATATTCTAAGAGTTCGGTTATTCTTATCTAATTCCTTCTAGTTAATCTCATAATCATTCGAGGAAAACTAACTGAGAAGTTGTAGAGTGTGGAAGTAAACAGAGGGGTACTCCTTTTCGAACACAACCAATAGGTAAAATATTCATCAATTGAATTCTGACAACAGGTACTGTAATCAGTGATTGAGAGATTATTGAGTTGGAATTCTCTGTAGATCAACTGTTGATAGACAGCTTCAAGCCTATTTTAGTCCTTTTCTAGTTGATTTGTGGGCTTGTTTAATCGTCTTTTCAAACGATTCAAATGATAAAGTGGACACCACTTCTTGTGGTAGTTAGTTTCAGTAGCTGATTACTGGATGCAAGAACTAGTAGTACTGTATGAAGACTACGTTGTTGTTTTGCTGTTATGTCCTTTTGCTCTGTCCAACCGAATAGAAAGGAAAAGAAAGGATAGATCAGGTCCAAAGTCACTTCTTAAAATCCTGCGTAACTTCATTAGATCTCCACTGTGTCTATAAATGGAACTTAGACAAGAGGTTCAGCTCCTTAAGTTGTTCTTTTTAGGTCAGGCTACCAGTCACAGGAATCATTTTACTGGTTGTCCACTGAACTCATTTCACGTTTAAATCAGTATTGGTTACAGTTAGTTGAACAACCTATATGATGACAATTTAGTTTCTTCAAATGATTACAAATTATTTCGTCAGTATCGAAAATGTGGTGAAGGTGTAGCTGCCTTTATCAACACTCAATGATGTTCATCAAATTGTACATGTTTTGTGTATTCTGATGACGGTATAGACTGTATCACTGTTAAGTATCGTCCCAAACATTCTGATAAATTTTTCATTTACATCACCAGTGTTTACGTGATTCCTGGTTGTATCTATTCTGATTTATTTTAATTTGGTATTCATCGTGGACTGACATCAGTTGGAGAAACAATGGAAACCTGTGGGCACTGAACAACTGTTTCATCTGACCAGTATGGGACTCCACAGCAGTCAGCATCTTAAGGAAGCAGAATATGAAGCCGCATCATCCTAGAGATACCAAAGGATGCACTGGAATCAAAACTACCACCGGAACAGGCTGACCGGCTTCAGGAAGTACATATCATGTCCGGACCAAATTGCAACGCTGCGCATCATCATATGACAAAGCATAGAATGGCAGACAACACACTACCTCAACTTCATCGATTTTCAAAAGGCCTTCGAGAACATCGACCGAGAAGTAATTCGGAAACTGCTTCAACACTACGGTTATAGTGCCACAAATCTTTACCAACCTCATTCAACAACTACATGCTAAGTAATCGACAGTGGAAAGCTCACTGACTCGTTTGAAGTGAAGACAGGAGTGAAACAAGGCTGTCTACTATCCCCCATGATATTCCTGATTGTAGTGGACTGGATCATGCAGCACACAACTGTGAGGAGTGAGAAGAGGGGGATACGCTGTACCGGGGTAAAGAACCTAGATGATTTGGATTTCGCCAGCGATGACTTGTGTCTAGTGAAGCACAAGCTTGAATATCTACAGGCGAAAACTGACAAGTTGGCAAAAGAGGCAGCGAAGACGGAATTCAGTTGAATATAGAGAAGACAGAGGTGAAGATACCGCACCACCAAGAACAACAAACTCCAATCACCATCAATAGGAGAAACTTAAAGTAAGTAACCTCCTTCAACTATCTGGGAAGCACTGCTTCAACTCCAGGCGGCACAGGCACAGACGAGGATGTCAAAGTCAGCCAGGATCGGAAAAGCAAGACAGGCGTTCATTGACCTGAAACCAGTGTGGAGATCTTCTGCACTGCACTCAGCATGTGGAACAAGATCCGGATTTTCAACACCAACGTCAAGTCTGTGCTTCTGTATGGCTCAGAGAATTGTCGCGTTACGAAAGGGATTTGCGATAAACTACAGACATTCATCAACAACTGCCACCTAAGGTCGCTCGCTACTGAAGATCAGATGGCCAGAAAGAATAAGCAACAAGGAGCTCTGGCAACGAACCAACCAAGAACCTATCACCCAACAAATATGCAGTTGAAGGGAGTGGAGATGGATTGGCCATGCACTGAGAAGGCCGACTGGAGACATCACGCGTCAGGCCAGGCCCTCAAGTGGAATCCCCGTGGGAAGCGACGAGTTGGACATCCGAGGGTGACATGGAGGAGATCGTGGAAGGAGGAAATGAGAGCTTCTAGGCTGTCGTAGAGCCAGGTTCAAAAGATTTCAGGGAACAGAGTTCACTGGAGACGTGCTACTGAAGGCTTATGTTCCACTAGGAACCCAAGGGAGTAATAATAATAATAATATATAGAGGTATCCGCGCAGAGGTCCATATGCCAACAGAGACCGTTCAATTTGATCCAATCAACGACGTGTAATATAAAAGCAATTATACTAACTTATTTATACCCATTAGATTTTATATGAAAATAGTTCAAAATCATCTCCTTCACTTACCTGATCGTTGAAGGTACTTCCAATGAATTTATCAGTTAGTTCATATTGTGTTGTTTCACTAGGTTGAATATTCTTCAAGTAATTTAACGAATCTTCAAGTTTTAATATTCTACATATTTTAATGATAAAGATATTTTTCATAATAGATTATTGTTACTTTGTATCAGATGAAAAAAGCTAGAAACATGTTTAACCGATCAAGTGTATAATTTATATCCATCATATAAATCGTAGTAATCAGCATCTTCCTCTAATCTCCTAATGTTGATCCACCAGTAGTACATTCTGCTAGTTATCGGTTGGAGGTTACAGTCTTGTAAAGGAGAACATCACTAAATGAGAAGCAGGTACATTCAGCTGACGAGTTTCAAGTAGAACGAACGCTCATCCTGTATCCCACTGATAATCAATATCCATCATTACTATCAAATTAAAAAATTACCGGTATATCGAGTCATCCAATCAGGAGCGTATCCTCCAATAATGGTCGTTCAGTTTGATCCAATCAATGATACAAAATTATAAATTTTAACACTAAAACTTTACTTGCTACACAAAAAGTGACTGTCGAGTAGTTAACACTATGGAACTGGAAGTGATTGATCCTCGGTCAGAGTCCTGGTGCATAGGTACACCTAATTAATAAGTCTCAAACGGGAAGAAACATAAGTCCTCAATTCCAACTCTAGCCACTATGCATCATTACATCCCTCTAAAGTTTTCTTTCGCATCATTTAAACCAGTTCAATGGAAACTGTGGGAAAGGGGAGTGTATATATTTACAGTGTGGATTGTACTATACTTACAGCATTGAACAATGTTACTCCAAGAATATTTATATAGAAAAGAATCAAATTAACAATGTAGATATATTTTTTTCTTGTACAACCACACTATTTTTAATCTCATAATCTTGAAATTATTACACAATGAAATGTGTACAACACTTTAAATCGATCGTTTCCACCGACTACTATTAAGGTCAACTAAACCATCTGTTCAAAGTTTAAACTCATACAGAAGTTGAACAGATAAAGTTTAGGAAGTTGATTTCTACATAAACTAATAACTTTTAAAACTAATACAAATGAAAGAGGTCTGTTTCATCCTTAAGTTGATTAGATTATTATTACTATTATTTATTTTTCCCTTGGGTTCCTAGTGGAACATAAGGCCTCAGTCGCACGTCTTCATTGCGCTCTCTTCTCTGCAGTCTTCTTCATCTGCCGCCACGACTGCTCACAAACTTTCATTTCTTCCTCACATTATCTCCTCCATGTCACCCTCATCCAGGACGCCCACCTTGTCGTTTCCCATCTCCGTTCTACTCGAGGGCCCGGCGCGTGATGTCTCCAGTCGGCCTTCTCAGTGTATACCCAACCCATCTCCACTTCCTTCTGCATATGTTTTTGGGTGATAGGTTCATGGTTGGTTCGTTGCCAGCCAGCCAGCCAGCCAGCCAGCCAGCCAGCCAGCCAGCCAGCCAGCCAGCCAGCCAGCCAGCCAGCCAGCCAGCCAGCCAGCCAGCCAGCCAGCCAGCCAGCCAGCCAGCCAGCCAGCCAGCCAGCCAGCCAGCCAGCCAGCCAGCCAGCCAGCCAGCCAGCCAGCCAGCCAGCCAGCCAGCCAGCCAGCCAGCCAGCCAGCCAGCCAGCCAGCCAGCCAGCCAGCCAGCCAGCCAGCCAGAGTTCCTTGTTGCTTATTCTGTCTGGCCATCTGATCTCATCTTCAGTACCGAGTGAGCGTAGGTGGCAGCTGTTGATGAATGTCAGTAGTTTATTGGAAACGCTTTCGTGACACGCCGAGTCTTTGAACCATATAGCAGCGATGACTTGACTGGCATCAGTGTTGAAAATCCGGATCTTGTTCACGCTTTATGCTGAGTGTAGAAGATCTGCACACTGGTTTCAGGTTAATGAACACGTGTCTTGCTGTCTTTCTGATCCTGGATGGCTTTGGTATCCTCGTCTGTGCATGTGCCGCCCCCTGTAGTCGAAACGATGCTACCTAGGTAGATAAGAGAGAACACTTGCTTCAGGTTTCTTCTGTTAGTGGTGATTGGTGCATGTGGTTGAAGCTGTTGTTGTCGTTGGTTGGGTATCTTCATCACCTGTGTCTTCTCTATATTCAACTGAATTCCCGTCTTCGCTACCCTGCCCTGCTCTGCCCTGTCTCTTCTGTCAACTTGTTAGTTGTCGCCTGTAGATATTCAAGCTTGTGCTTCACTAGACACAAGTCATCGCTGGCGAAATCCAAATCATCTAGGTTCTTTACCCCGGTACAGCGTATCCCCCTCTTCTCACTCCTCACAGTTGTGTGCTGCATGATCCAGTCCACTACAATCAGGAATATCATGGGGGATAGTAGACAGCCTTGTTTCACTCCTGTCTTCACTTCAAACGAGTCAGTGAGCTTTCCACTGTCGATCACTTGGCATGTAGCGTCATCATATAGTTGTTGAATGAGGTTTGGTAAAGATTTGTGGCACTATAACCGTAGTGTTGAAGCAGTTTCCGAATTACTTCTCGGTCGATGTTCTCGAAAGCATTTTGAAAATCGATGAAGTTGAGGTAGTGTGTTGTCTGCCATTCTACGCTCTGTTCTATGATGATGCGTAGTGTTGCGATTTGATCCTCACATGATTTGTACTTTCTGAAGCCGGCCAGCCTGTTCCGGTGGTAGTTTTGATTCCAGTGCATCCTTTGGTATCTCTAGGATGATGCGGCTTAATATTCTGCTTGCTTTAGGTGGAGAGGGGTGGGGCATGATTCAGTCCCAGTTCATGGAGACTTAGGTCTCCGTTTTTTGGAAGCTTGACAATGTGGCCCTTCTTTCAACCCGCAGGTACATTTCCTTCCTTCCAGAGCTTCTACAACAGTGGTGTGAGCATGTCCGCTGTTATCTTTGAGTCTATTTTCAGTACTTCTGGAGGAATTCCATTTGGTCTTGCTACTTTATCAGATTCCAGCAGTTTTATGGCATTGAGGACTTCTGCTTTTGTCAGAGGGCCTGTGTTCACTGGTAATTCTGTGGCTGGACTACTAATTGTGTGTTTCTGGATGAGTTGCAGTTGGTGGTGGTTGATTCAAGAGCTTTTTGAAGTGGTCTGTCTATTGTTTCCTGAGTTGATTAGATAGTTTTATAGAAATCAGATGACATGTTTAAGGATGAATTAGGGTTGATCATAGAGTGACCTAGAATTGGAAAATCTATGAAAATTGGCAAGGTATCATTGTGAGATTTCAACTGAAGGACTCAAATTTTACTACTCGATGATTTTGTGATGCGAGTTGAAATGATTTCATATCATATCATATCATATCATCAAGCATCCTTTAATCACTAAAGATTTTTCCATTGATATTGGTTTAAAATGCATGTTATACACAAATATACTTGTGTATACTTGATTAGGGTAAAAATAATAATTGGAACAGGATAAAATGGATCTATATTATCCCCCTTGATATCTTGATAACAGCTTACAATCTACAGTTTCAATGAAAACTTGACATACTTTCATTTAGAATGTTATCAAATAACTGATCTTTGAATATTTTGCTTACTAACTTACTAATCTAATGACTTACTTAATCTGTCTTATATTTTTAACTTCTACAGAAGTTTGGTTTCTGTCATGATTACTGTTTTCTAGAAACTTCAACTATGCTGGAGAATATTTATAGCCCCGGTGCAAGGTCTTGGCTGTATTGTGTTCTCTGAGCTGGATTGCTTAGTCATGGAGCTTTCATAGTCTTTCTGGACAACATTATCAGCACTAACTTCAGTATGAAGAGAGCTGATAGTATCTCTCCATGAGTGATTTAGTAGCTTGTCTAGACGAAGTGGTCTCTGATTGGTTGTTTCCTTTCATTGTTGTGTCATTGACTGACTGTATAGACTTTCCAGTTACCCGTTCCTCTGCTTGACCTCTGATATTTCTGTCGTGTATCATTTTTCTTAATGGTTGCGCTGATAATTTCGTCTAGAAAGACAACGAAAGCTCCAGGATTAAACAACCCAGTTCAGAGAACACAATACAACCAAGATTATTTCACACATGTTGTATAAAAATGGATATGATGAAAGCATCAACAAATGCTGGAAAGCTGGTAACCCAAGTGTACAGGGAGCCAACACACACTGATCAAATCCACAAATACAGTAGCAACAACAAAACTACACACAAAATTAGTTGCATGCACACTATATTCAAAAGAGCAACAACACAATGCAGTACAACAACTTCATAGAGAAACAAAGAAAATCACTTGATCTCCATCCTGAAGAAGAACGGTTGGCAACCCACAAAACTTTATCACAACATGCCTATCCCCTACATCATCAACTACAAAGTTATCGACAGAAATCAGCAAATGCATCATTCTACCACACATAAAGAATGTATCAGAGGTCATGACAAGATTACTGAGATCACTTAGTGGAATTCGTGTGGCCACTCACAAACCAACATATTCTCTCTAAACACTACTGTGCAGACCAGAGGATGCAACAACCAAAGAGGATAAACAGAATATCATTTACAAAATCAACTGGAACAACTGTAGTCAACACTACATTGGACAAAGTGGTCACCCTCTCTTCGCCTTCGTTTGCATGAACACCAATCGCCTGGTAAACATCATGACATTTCACCACTCATCTCAATGCATGTGGATAATAACGTCGATATGTAATCAATTTTGGCAATGTAGAAATTTTAGGCGGAGAGGGGAAACACAAAAGATATCAGGGAATTCCTAGGAGCTTGGCATTCAGGTCGGTCAGTCAGTCAACAATTAACAGATGTATAGGGATAGACCCAATCTATCAATCAATGAGAAAAATGATACACGACAGAGACGTCAGAGGTCAAGCAGGGGAACAGGTAACAGGAGAGTCTATACAGTCAGTCAATGACACAACAGTCAGAGGCACTGTATAATACGGCTTGAAGCTAAACATCTGGATTTTTGAACTCCATCATCCAGAGGTGATAATTTTGTTTGCCAGCATCAAGCGGAATTCCAGTTCATTTTGTCCTGCATTTTCACAGGTCGTGATAAAATTGTGGTCAGTAAGTGTTGGCTTTTACTGGCCAATTTCGTAGACAACAAACCCCGGGTTGCGATGATGATGAGGTTATAGTGCAATGAGTACTCTTTGTTTCTGTCTATTGTAGTTGGTTACTGTGAACATACTAACACTTCGACGAACAGAGGGTTTGTTTCTTTAATAAGTTATTTTTGACTGAGACCAATCCAGCAGTTAGAACTGAAACGTTCCTCTACAACGTAAAGATAAGCAAGGCAGCAAGCGCAGAAAAGAAGCAATAATTCCAACGAGGACTTTGTTTCCTATTTGCATGCTGATCCTTACTTGACTTTTTTGTCGTGGCGTTGGTTGTACATGGTTTTTCCATCAACTGCTTAAGAACATAAATTTGGCGCCATCATATAGTCTAAGACTTTTACTTGCACTCACTGTGTCTGGCAGAGAGGAATGCGCCGTAATTGCAAAGTGGGAATTTATGGTAAAGTCTCCTCAACTTTACTTATGAAGGGTCTCGTGAAGCTTCTGGAGGATAAGAACTTGCCTAGTCACCGACAGAATCCGAAGACTGACTTGGAGGCCTTGACTTCAATGAGAACTTTGTTCACAGTGCAAGGGAACCTAATGGTGAAGAAATTTGCATGAAATACTGACTTAAAGGGCTTCAGTGTGAAGCTGTGACCCTCCTTACAGTCGTATCTTAGAAATCTAGGCATAAAATATTTTTGGTTGATCAACAACGTTTTCAGTGACATCAAATTCACTATGGAGAAAGAGCCAAGCAACCAGCCACCATTCCTAGGTGCTATAGTCAGTCGGACAAATTCCAGAAAGCTGAAAGCCCACGTGTACAGGAAGCCAACACACACTGATCAAATCCACAAATACAGTAGCAACAACAAAACTACACACAAAATTAGTTGCATGCACACTATATTCAAAAGAGCAACAACACAATGCAGTACAACAACTTCATAGAGAAACAAAGAAAATCACTTGATCTCCATCCTGAAGAAGAACGGTTGGCAACCCACAAAACTTTATCACAACATGCCTATCCCCTACATCATCAACTACAAAGTTATCGACAGAAATCAGCAAATGCATCATTCTACCACACATAAAGAATGTATCAGAGGTCATGACAAGATTACTGAGATCACTTAGTGGAATTCGTGTGGCCACTCACAAACCAACATATTCTCTCTAAACACTACTGTGCAGACCAGAGGATGCAACAACCAAAGAGGATAAACAGAATATCATTTACAAAATCAACTGGAACAACTGTAGTCAACACTACATTGGACAAAGTGGTCACCCTCTCTTCGCCTTCGTTTGCATGAACACCAATCGCCTGGTAAACATCATGACATTTCACCACTCATCTCAATGCATGTGGATAATAACGTCGATATGTAATCAATTTTGGCAATGTAGAAATTTTAGGCGGAGAGGGGAAACACAAAAGATATCAGGGAATTCCTAGGAGCTTGGCATTCAGGTCGGTCAGTCAGTCAACAATTAACAGATGTATAGGGATAGACCCAATCTATCAATCAATGAGAAAAATGATACACGACAGAAACGTCAGAGGTCAAGCAGAGGAACAGGTAACAGGAGAGTCTATATAGTCAGTCAATGATACAACAATCAAAGGAAAAAGTCAATCTTGAACCAATTGGTCAGGGGAAGCTACCAAATTACTTACGGAGTCACTGATAGCTCATTTCGTACTGAAGTTAGTGCTGATGGTTTTGTCCAGAAAGACGATGAAAGCTCCAGGACTAAGCAACCCAGCTCATGGGACACGATACAACCAAGAAACTTCAAATGTATTTCGAATACAATTGTGACTATTAGTTACACTTAACCAGCCTACTTTACCACTGAACTGTGACTGTCTGTTCGCCCTTACTACTAACTGATATTGCGTTTTCTTTGAGTGACCTAAAGTGCTTTGAACTTCAATGAAATTACATATTATGACATACTAGACTGTAATCAGTTGACAAGATATCACCACAAAAAAAGGAACCAGGCTGTCGTTCAATTTCCTTCAATTAGATGCTTTTAAACTTCAAAAGATTTACCATATCTTAAAAGGTTTTAGTGTTAACGCAAGCGTTATTAATAATAATCCCACTAATAATAGTAATAATGGTGACAGGATTAAGAGAGAATTCAAAGCCTCTGCTGTGTTACCATACAAGGAAGGCACCTCAGAGGCATCACGAAGAATTCTCATTAATGCTCGCTACGATTAAACTGGCATTCAAACTAACAAACTCTCCCAGAAACAAGATTTGTGGGCTACATTATCCTATCGATACAATTAAGCAAAGTAATCTGGTTTACCAAATCCCTTACAATGATTACGAGGTCAAGTACATAAGTGAAAGTAGTTGACCAGGGTCGATTTGAATAACTCAGAACAAAAACTTAGCTAAATCAAGATTAGTACATCCTAATAAGATGAGAAATCTAGAGAAAATCTCCACTGTAGCTGTGCATACGATGACACACAATCATACAGTAGGGTGGGATAGGAGGACACTGTTGAAAACTAATTTAGTTGGGTGAAAGGATGGAGAGATTGATAACCGACTGAATCTCTGTTTATCGAATCAACACCAAATACATGTGGCAATCGAAATGATTGTGCACCTGTCTCAGATATGTCAAAAATTCTACTCGCCTTGTCATCACAGAGAATGAGAGAGAAAATTAGGAATATATAAAGTGTGTCTCGAAGTTATGGAGTCAGTTAACTGATATGAATATGGACAGTAAATTGTGTCCGAAACGTTGTTATCCAGTAAATGATACTGTTTCTTCACTGTGTATGATACTTTTAGTAAACAAACTGAAACAGAATTACAATCTACCACAATGTCCAAGTTTTACTCCTATATTAAGACGAAAAACTATTTAGAATTCGTAGCAATTCAAGTTATTGAAAGAACTACAGAACAGATCTGACATAATCATTCTGAAGTCTGACATTGGAACGAACATTGTTGTGATGAATGAATGAGACTATAGAAGTAAAATAGTATCCATCCTCAATGATGAAAACAAATTTATGGAAAATTGGAAGCGAAAGTAACCGCTAATTTTGGTAAAACTTTTGAATATAAATGCTACTGACAGAGATGAATTCAATTCATTAAAATCTAAGGGATCTTAATTTCCAAATTTATATGGATTACCTATTTTATTTATTATTTGTCCCTTGGGTTCCTAGTAGAACATAGGGGTTCAGCAGCACATCACCATTTCACTGTCTTCTCTACAGTCTCTACAACCTTCCTCAACAACTGCCGAGAACCTTTCATTCTTACCTCACACCATCTACTTCATGTCAACCTCGCCTAGCACAACCAACTCATCGTTTCCCATTTGCCTTCCACTCGACGGCCTGGCCTAACGCGTGATGTCCCAAAACAGTCTTCTCAGTCTATGTCTAATCCAATCCATCTCCACCTTCTTCTGAATAGTGGTTGGATAATATGATCTTGGCTGGTTCCTTACCAAGCCAAAGTTCTTTCTTGCTTATTCTAGATGGCCATCTAACCTTCATCTTCAGTATCGAGTGGGCGTAGGCGGCAGCTGTTGTTCATGTATGTCTGTAGTTTGTCGGAAACGTTTTACATGACACGTCAAGTCTCTCAACCATCACAGAAGCACTGACTTGACTGGCATTAGTGTTGGAAATCCGGATCTTGTTCATGCTTTACACTGAGTGCAGTGCAGTTCAGTTCAGTAGATCTTCACACTGATTTCAGAATAATGCAGGAAGGCCTGTCTTGCTGTCTTTCCAATTGTAGCCTTGACATCCTCATTTGTGGCTGTGCAGCTTGTAGTTGAAACAATGCTGCCGTAGGTAGGTAGGTAGGTAGGTAGGTAGGTAGGTAGGTAGGCAGATGAAAGAGACAACTTGCTTTAGATTTCTCCTGATCACGGTGATTAATGCTTGTTGTTGTTGGGTGTCTTTATCACCTGTGTCTTCTCTACGTTCACCTGAAGGAGGTCGCGTCTTTGCTGCCCTGCCTGTTTTGTCAATTTGTTAGTTTTCGCCTGTAGATCTTTGAGTTTGTGCGACACTGGACATTAAACATAAATAGTCATTGCGAAATCAAAATCTTCTAGGGCCTTTTCACTAGTCAAATAGTCCATGGCCATCTTCTCGCTCCAGATGGTTAGAAATAACTCAAATGGTAAATTAGCTGCATTTTATTTATAAAACTAGACTCAAAGTTATTTAAACTAATAACATACTCACCCGTAACATAGTTTCAGAAGATTAACAAGTACCCAGCTGAATTATTACTGACAGTCGTATACTCATTGACTGACTATACTTACAAAAATGAGGAGTCTTGATTCACTGGTATCAAATATATTCTTAATTTCATACGTTTGTGTACACTTATTTGTCGAAGGAAAGTTGAGTTCAAAAGATTACATCATAGTTGAAACAGTTACAACTATTCAACGTCTACCGAACTGGCGTAGATTTTAATCTTTATGTATTGTTACGTAAAGTATTGTAAGGATACCGAATGCCCTACAACCATTTAGATTTTATGGAATCTGAGTCTACAAAACTTATAAGTAACATAGATTATCCATGGTGTAATTATTTCTGTCCTCTTACTTGGATAATGTTATTAGATATAGATTATCTGAAAAATGTGATACATATCGAACAATCTGATCATATATTTACTTTTCACAAGGCATTATATATAAAAACTGGAAGTGGGGGAAGGATACATATGACATAAAGGAATTCAATAATAAGAAAGATAATGAAAGGAAAAAGAGATAAGATTTGAAGACAACCTTGATAATACGATAAAATAAGCACAGCCAGGATAAGCTTAACGTATGTTATTATTATTTGTCCCTTGGGTTCCTAGTGGAAAATAGGGATTCAATAGCATGTCACCATTTCATTCTCTTCTCTGAAGTCTTTTTAACCTGGCTCAAGGATTGCCCAGAAACTTTCATTTCTTTCTCACAAGGCTTAGCGTAAGAACAAACCTATTGTACATACACAACAGGGAGGGAGAGGGGGGATATAAACCTGCCGATGGATAGCGCTTCAACAAACCTACGTAGACGCCCCTGACAGTTTCTATACAAAACTGCCAAGGCTGTTTTAATATCAATCCTGCGACTTTTATCAATGATGATGATTTCCTGCCACCTGCGCTCATCGTTGTTTGTGAATCCAGCTGCCTTTGTAACCATTTTGGTACATGTTCCCCTACCCTCAAATGCAGATCACGATCAGTCCTCCCTATGTATGTTTATCCACACACATACATGTAAATTGATAAATGCAGTGGGGTGTGACGCAATCACTCATACAGTCTTGATGTTTGGTCTTCTCATCTACGACAAGCTTAGCTTCATAATACGCTTTGCTAACAGTAAACCTTATCTTTCGTTTTAATATTACGCTATTAGATTCTCCTCTGTATGGCGACGTGATGTAAACGGATTTCTTCAAACCAGCGTACAGAGAAGGTTTCAATCCAGTCTAGTTTTGCTGTGGTTTATAAACTTCAATGAATATCCCTTTTTCACTAATGTTTGCGTTAGTATTTTGGTGTCATCATCCGCTGAGCATTCTGTACAAATACGCTGGATCCTTTTCAGTTGGCAAGTTACCGAACCTCTTTTATATTCGGTGGAACAAAAGCTATGGAAACTTAAGTACTGACCTGTCCAAGTGGGTTCCCTATAAATTGAACGGCAGAAGGTTGTTCGTCTCTTCTTCACATGCTAAGCTTATGTTGTTTTGTACGATGCAAAGCCTTCCTAACAAACGTTATATCTTCATGCTTGTCACATATCACAATTATATCATCAACGTATCTCTTATAGAGAGTAACTTTACTGATGAAATTATCCGTCAAGCCTCCAATATGTGACATGCAAATATCAGCTAATAGTGGTCCTAGGGGACCTCGCATGGTCACACGGTCTATTTGTCGAAAATGTTCTCCTCCAAACGTGAAATGACCTTTATCGGTATACAATAACCTATTAACTGTTTACGCCAAGCAACGTTATTCTGTCGAATAAATAATGACTTATAGTATGTGACAAATTTCCTCAGAAAAGATTCATTTTATGTGAACTTGTGATTTTTAGGCGCTGTTTAAAGTTGATGAAGGTATATGTTAGTTATTTAGAGACGCTTTGTAGTTTGAACGAACTGTCACTGTACTAACAGTATAAATCAACAGGTAAGTTTCAGGTTTGAAATGCAACAAGATAGGGTTATCATAGAGTTTATGCATAATTATAGAGTGAAATGTGATGTCGATTTATTTTTCCTGACTTGTTTACATTTCCTCTTCAATATCGATCAACTTCCCACGATGATTATCATGGACCTGTTCACATGTTTTATCTTACATGTACAAAAGTAATGAATTTTGATAACATTAAAAGATACGTTGACTAAGACGTTTAAGAAACTTATTCAAAGCCACAAAGAAGAAGTGGATGTATTCTTGAATAACGCATCCAAACTACTAAATTCTGACATTCGCATCCAACCACACTGGCCTCTCAAGAATTGGATAAAAAGAGAGAAATAATCACTGAACTTAAGGCTCGACAAACTATTGGAGAAAGCCATCCTAAAATTATAGCTTTTCCGGTTGTGAGATCTTGGAAACGAATACTTCCAAGACCCGTGTGGGTGCGTCATCGAACTGTTCAAACACTGTAAACGCAGGCTGCACTGATGTTTGCAGGGTTAGAAATGAAATGACAAACCCTAAGACTTTAGTCTATGAATTAAGCCCTCCTTTAGTGGTGGCTACTGAAACCTGGCTAATAAAGGATTTCGATTTTACGCCTCTTCTAACAGTATATGAGACAGATAGGGTTGTAGGTCACAAAGGTGGCGGTATACTACTCTGTGTTCGTGATGATGTCCATATATGATCACTCACTTCAGAAGCACATGAATGCGGTGTTCGTAAAGTGGCCATTTGTGAACTGAAGTCAAATCAAGGTTTATGTACTATTGGAGTAGTTTACCGTAGTCCATCTTGCCTTACAAATGACTTCATGCTAACTCATATGCGTAAGTGAAGTAGAATTAATAGATGTCTAATAGTTAGAGATCTGAACGCTTCATAAATAAACTGAATGGCGCTTAAAGTCTAAGTCTCGGGCAGTTGCTTTGGAAATGACCTAATTTTAATGGTACCAAACTCTGTTATGGTTCAAAACAAAACTTATGCAGCATGATACAAGTTTGAACACAAAACATCGTTATTAGATTTAGTTTTAACCCACTAATGTGAAGATATTATGGACCTGCGATACTTCCCTCCACTGGCTAGCAGAGATCGAGTAGTGCTGAATTTCGGTTTCCGAACGTCTGAGTTTGATTATGACTACTTTCCGTAGACCTAATGTGTAGTGCATAGACAATTCAAGTATAAGGAATTGAGCAGTCAGTAAGGATTGGACTATGGACAAGGACTCATAAATCAAGAAAGCCTGGAATAGGTTTAGAACTCTATTTGAAGAGGTAACAACGCCATTTATTCCGTGGTCGATCCCAGGAAGATCCTCACACCACTCCTCGTGATTTGGTAACGACACTCAAAAACTATTAAGACCGAGGAAATGTCTATGGAACTTGTTTAACGAAACTGACCAAGAAACATTTAAAACTGGGTACAATAAAGTCCGTAATTTGTGTGAAACTCTGATTACACAGTCTCAAATGTCTTGCGAGAAACAGCTGGTCAGTGATTGTCAAAACTGACCTTAGAGACTGTTCGCATTCATAAGAAAGACCAACAGGAAATGTGGAATTCCTGTTCTGGTGACAGATGAAACGTTTGATAACCTTGCGGAATTTAATCTTTTCAAAGCTGAATTCCTATCGGATTACTTCAGTCTTCTCTGTAGATCATGGTGGGGAAGTGTTCAATGGCGGGGTCAGCACCGCCCCACCAACGGATACTGTGATCATTAGGAAGGAAGCAGTCTTCCAGTTGTGCATTAATCTTTAACCTGGAAACTCCCGGAGTCCCGATGAGTTGCACCCCAGATTGCTAGCTTTGTTAGCAGACGTTGCTACCAAGCCTATCGTTAATCTTTTCAGTATGTCCTTATCGCAAACTCGCCACCCTAGAGACTGGAAAGATGTCATAATCATCCCAGTTTTTAAGGCCTATAGTCGCCAGCTGGTGGCTAGCCATCGCCTTATGAATCTAACTAGCATAGTTATCGAGGTTTGCGAAAATTAACTAGTGGCAAGTTAATTAACCATGTTGAATCAAATAATCTTTTGGCACCACAGCAACATAGTTTACATACTGGACACTTGTTTGACAAGCCTCCTCATCGCGAAGGAGGAATGGGTTGCAGCTTGTGATTTCAAGCTGCCAATAGATGCCACGTTCAGAGACTTCATTTAAGCCATCGATGAAATATCTCATGTCAATTTACTGGGAAAGCTCTCAGACTTTGGGTTTAGTGCTGCACTGCAAGCCTGAATTATGGGATTTCCGCAGGATAGAAGGCAAAAAGTGAGGGTTAATGAGACACTGTTCAAATGGAAACCTGTGATGAGTGAATCTCCTTAAGGAACACTCATAGTCCCCCTACTTATTTTGTGTCTCAACGAATTACCACGAATGGTCAACTCTTCGGTGCAGCTATTTGCCGATGATGTAAAAGTTGGGAGAGTCATACTTGGTGATACTGATACGTATGTACTTAAAGCAAATTAAGATGAACTGGTAGGTTGGTCCAAACGTTAGTGCCTAGAAATCAACTCTAGTCAACGTGCAATAATGTACAATGAACATAGCAATCATTTCTGGTATTCCATTGATGGCAAACCACTACTCCCTATCTTGAAACTGAAAGACAGGTGTCATTATAAGCCATAATTTGAAAATGTTGGCACACTAATGCAGCTGCAGCAGAGGGCTTCCGTGTATTATGGTCCATTTGAAAAGCTTTCAAAAGTTTTGACCAGAATACTCTATTCTACTTACGTTAGACTTCACTCGGAATATTGCATTCAGGCAGTTAGTTCATACCTAAAAAAGGATGCTGACTTACTAGAACGTGTTGAAACGGCAGTTACCAAGCTTGTGAAAGGCCTTTCAAATCTACCCTATGAGGAATGACTAAGTTGGTTAAACCGATTCACGATATCTTACCGTAGGTAACTGGGTGATTTCATACTGGCATCCCATACCAGTAATACTGACTTTGGTACTGATATGTCATATCCTTTCTCTCCTGTTAGGATTGACTATTCTTGAGGACATCCTAAGCTAGTTCAAAAACTGCAATCGAATCAAATTAGCATTTATCTGCGTTTCTTGACAGGATCTCATACAACATCCAACATCAATAGTGGGAGCAGAAAAACTTTTAATTTTTTGGCTCTCCATTCTATGTCCTGAGGCCCATTTCTTCTTTTGGTGATTCTCTTTCGGTGGTCACAGAAGTCTTTATGTTTTTCCTGCTCATAGCGTTGGAGACAGTGGTCATCTATTTGAAGGTATTTTTTCTTGAAAGTTGTGGATGATAAGATTAATTAACCTTTTGCAATTTCTGTTTTATGATGACATTCAAGTAAGTGTTAAGCACTACTTAAAAAGCAGTATTAGGAATAGGGCGAGTGAGGAATGATTAAAAGAGGAGTGAAAAGTACTTAGGGAAAAGTAAGTGTTACTGGTGATGATATAGACATGGAATGGGTCTTATTGTAGACGCTAAGTTTGAAGAATACAGGGGTGGATCAGTATATCTTCAGTTGCTACTGTCGAATGTTCGTGGTAAGTCGTTTGCTCTCACATACTTATCCAGTATTCGTTCGAAGTAGTCGACTGGTGTAGCTGTGGCTTCCTTCGGGAGGGCGTTTTATAGGGTACACATTCTGTGTGAGAAGTATGACATCATTCTCATTTCTGCCTTCCGGAGGAATATACGAGTGGGGTTCCCGCGAGACTGTCAGTTTTGAGCAGATAATGTTGAACTGTTTTAGGTGGTCCACTTAGCGAATGACCTTGTAGACTGTTATTAGGTCACCTCTTTTCCTTTGATAGCCTAATGTAAATAAGTTGCGTTGTTTAAGGCGTTGCGCATATGTTTTGCCTGTTAGCGTGACAACCAATCTTGTCACCCATCTCTGTACCTTCTCAAGAGTTCTCACGCCTCTCCTTAGCAGAGCGGAGGCTATCGCGTTGAATATCTATATGTGTGGTCTAACATAGGTTTTAAGTACCATGAGGGCAAAATTCTGGGGTTAGCACTCCAAGCTGCCTTCCTATACATTGCAAGATGGCGTTTGCCTTTGCTGCTATTCCTTTATAGTTAATACTTGTATGCAGTGTATCTGAGAAGTTTAGTCCTGGGTCCCTTTCTGTGGGAACCCTAGTGACTAGCACTTTTTGGGGGTGTAGTTGATTTTTATTGCTTCCGGTGTGCGAAGATACATCACGTTGCATTTCCCCAGGTTGAAGCTGAAAACATTTGCAGCTGATCAGGACTCTAACTGCAGTAGATGGTTTCGGAGCATCCTAGGATCCTCTTTCCTACCCATTGTCCTTCATATTTTGATGTCGTTGGCAAATAAGAAGACAGACGAGGAGATTTTAGCGGGAAGGTCATTGGTGAGTAGTAAAATACAAGTGACCAAAGGATCATTCCACAATAAACCCATTTTCTTACACTCCTCCAGGTTATTGAATTCCGCTTACTTTAGTAAAGAAGCCTCTATCCTCTAGACATACTATACACCATGCAATGAGTGGTTCAGTGATACCCACTTTTGCAAGTTTAGGGAGCATGGTGCAGTGTGAGACGCTATCCAAAGCTTTGGCCAAGTCTAGAAAGATGTCGTACACTGACTGGGTTTTGTCTCATCTATTGGTCCGGTCATCCCGAGCAGTCACCAAGTTTGTGACACATAACCCCCTAGTTCTGAAGCCATGATAGGTAGAACGAACAATGTTGCTCCCGTTTAGCTAGTCCCAAACAACACCTGTAACCAGGCTTTCCAGTATCTTGGATAGTTTAAGAAGTAACGATCTTGGTCTGCAACTGCATGGAGTACTTGGTCTCCTCCCTTGAAGATTGGTGGAAGGATGGTACGCTTCCATCCTTTAGGGAGTTGGCTTACTTCCAAAGTGTGTGGACAAGTTGAATATAGGTTCTCAACGACCGGAACACGTTCCGTCAGCAAGTAGTATAAGCACCTTCGGTCACGACGTTCAAGAAAAAACTGGATCTCAACAGAGATATCACACGAAAGGATTAACACAGAACAACCGGTCTACTATCCCGAAGTTGACTTCGATATTTACCCAGAAATATCGAACTGTACCCAGGGTGTTTGCCGGCTGGGTCGTTTCTGATAATTGAAACTGGATGCATACATATGCTCCTACAGGAGAATATACCCACCACAGGAAAGCAGTCAGAATTTAACCACATATTTCCTCATGAAATAAAATATTTATAATAGACTGGAAAATCTTAGCAAAATTTTCGAAAAAATTCTTTCATATATGGAGTTGCGTAGTGAAAGACTATCGTATGATCGTATGAATTATATCCCTTAATGTAAAATAATTCATGCAAACAGGGAAACGTTGTGAAAGCCTGGTAAAACCCAAATTATTTTACATTAAGGGATATATATTATTTCATACGATAGTCTTTCACGACGCAACTCCATATATATGATGTAAATTTACCTTCTCAGTAGCTGCGCATTATTTTCAGCCAAGCCATCCAGCTTGCTATTTTCGAATCGCGTCTCGTTAATTATCCTATCTCTGAGCAACTGAACAATTGGGTTAAGACAAACAGAAAAATTACACAGATGTAATTAGTCATTGCTTGATTTACCACGCTCCTGTGCAACCTACAAAGTGCCACAAGGTCATACGACCGAACGAGCTTAACAAATCTTAGGATCTAATATGTTATACCCTAGAAATGAGTTGAAACCAATGAAACCTTTCCTTCATTTTTAGTTATCTGCAATGAAGATTGTCCGAAATCCTTTAAATGTTGAAGTTAGGTTTGGAACACCTATGGTTCTCTACGCCGACGAATTTAAAATCTGGCTAGAAAATGGAAATAATGAATATGCACACATACTTCATAAAGATCTGAGCATTACAATAACCTGATCAGAAGATGGGTGGTGTTAGTCTAGGCAGGTAATTATGCGAATATGCAAATGGGGCAGGCAGAATGCAGCCGCTCCTCTACTGACTATCACTTGGTTGGATGTTAGGGGATAGCTTTTAACGCAGTTTTCAGGGCTACTTATTCGATGAAGGATTCCGCTCTAAAGTCGAAGCAGTCCGCCTAATTTGGATAGAACCATTCGCTGGCTTCCCGTAAGAAACCACGAGTCAGTGTGAGCACATTCACCTTTTACTAACGTGCAATCGTAATCCGAACCGGTACTCCGTGAGGGGCGGGAACACTTTATCGGCCTCCAGAGATGGCCAACAGCAACACGGTCCATCCGTGTTCACCGCCGGGTTGGTGTCGAAGGACTGCTGAATTAGGAACCGGCTAGAAACAAGCGACTGTCAGGACACAAATCAGACGGACGACCGCCGTTGTCAGTTCGTAGGTATGGGATCCCTTAGGTAGCCGTTAGACGCCTTTCTGATTAATTCAGCCTTCCTTATAGAGCACTAAAGTTCCCCGCTGGATTTTTATGACCACGTCTGAACATTTCGGTCCCGTATCAGATTGAATTATATGGTACACAGTGACAGTATAATTTGCTGGATGATGCATCAAGTGGAATTTGTTGCTAATATTCATACCACAGTAGTGATGCGATAAGTTCTGCTCGAAACGCCGCGCGGTCAATTTCCTTGCGTCACTGTGGCTCATTAAACAGCCAGATCATGGAGTCGCGACAGCCACTTCTCATGCGACAGGAATGGTGGACTATTCTCTGGTGTTTGCGATGATCGGTCCCGAGTCCAAACCCCTGCGGGAATAGCATCGCTTACTGGGTGGTAGGTACATCCAACTGACGAGTCCCGAGCAGGACGAAGTGTGCATTCTGGATCCCACTGCTAGCCACCATCCATCATCACTGTATAGTTTGAAACAGACAATATAGAGGCATCAGCGCAGGAGCCCATATCTCAGTAGAGACCGATCAGTTCGACCCAGTCAGCGACGGTATGATACAAGCATGAACACTTCCCTGATATACCTTGTGTTTCCCCTGTTCAAGATGACAATGACACCTAAATTTCCCGCAGGTTGATCAACAACGTTTTCAGTGACATCAAATTCACTATGGAGAAAGAGCCAAGCAACCAGCCACCATTCCTAGGTGCTATAGTCAGTCGGACAAATTCCAGAAAGGATAAACAGAATATCATTTACAAAATCAACTGGAACAACTGTAGTCAACACTACATTGGACAAAGTGGTCACCCTCTCTTCGCCTTCGTTTGCATGAACACCAATCGCCTGGTAAACATCATGACATTTCACCACTCATCTCAATGCATGTGGATAATAACGTCGATATGTAATCAATTTTGGCAATGTAGAAATTTTAGGCGGAGAGGGGAAACACAAAAGATATCAGGGAATTCCTAGGAGCTTGGCATTCAGGTCGGTCAGTCAGTCAACAATTAACAGATGTATAGGGATAGACCCAATCTATCAATCAATGAGAAAAATGATACACGACAGAGACGTCAGAGGTCAAGCAGGGGAACAGGTAACAGGAGAGTCTATACAGTCAGTCAATGACACAACAGTCAGAGGCACTGTATAATACGGCTTGAAGCTAAACATCTGGATTTTTGAACTCCATCATCCAGAGGTGATAATTTTGTTTGCCAGCATCAAGCGGAATTCCAGTTCATTTTGTCCTGCATTTTCACAGGTCGTGATAAAATTGTGGTCAGTAAGTGTTGGCTTTTACTGGCCAATTTCGTAGACAACAAACCCCGGGTTGCGATGATGATGAGGTTATAGTGCAATGAGTACTCTTTGTTTCTGTCTATTGTAGTTGGTTACTGTGAACATACTAACACTTCGACGAACAGAGGGTTTGTTTCTTTAATAAGTTATTTTTGACTGAGACCAATCCAGCAGTTAGAACTGAAACGTTCCTCTACAACGTAAAGATAAGCAAGGCAGCAAGCGCAGAAAAGAAGCAATAATTCCAACGAGGACTTTGTTTCCTATTTGCATGCTGATCCTTACTTGACTTTTTTGTCGTGGCGTTGGTTGTACATGGTTTTTCCATCAACTGCTTAAGAACATAAATTTGGCGCCATCATATAGTCTAAGACTTTTACTTGCACTCACTGTGTCTGGCAGAGAGGAATGCGCCGTAATTGCAAAGTGGGAATTTATGGTAAAGTCTCCTCAACTTTACTTATGAAGGGTCTCGTGAAGCTTCTGGAGGATAAGAACTTGCCTAGTCACCGACAGAATCCGAAGACTGACTTGGAGGCCTTGACTTCAATGAGAACTTTGTTCACAGTGCAAGGGAACCTAATGGTGAAGAAATTTGCATGAAATACTGACTTAAAGGGCTTCAGTGTGAAGCTGTGACCCTCCTTACAGTCGTATCTTAGAAATCTAGGCATAAAATATTTTTGGAAACCATCTACTTTTAATCGTCGTTAACGCGTATACCACGCATAACTGCAGCAGAAATCTAGACAAGCATTAGATCTGTGAGATCACTTCGAATGGTGACCCCAACGACAACAAATTCACGACAGTGCTATGCAAAAGGGTTTTCAGGGACTTCATCCCACATGAGTCCTTCTGAAAGAAGACAATTAAGAGTCAGTATGTCCCTTTGGTAATGCTGCATACTTTAGTGTGTAATCTTCAGAGTTTTACATGTATATAGAATCCACCACCATTGGATGATAGTTATTCCAATGTTCATTTCTTTGCATCACAACAACCACTTTTAATGTTGTGGGAACCGTAACACTTGAATAGTGGGAAATATCCGAACCTAGATATTCTTTCGGATCACATGGTTACGTGGATACTTACCAGCTTCTGAAACCGTCGAAGCGAGTTCTTGTTGGCCAGAGGCGATGTGAACAAAGGATTCGCTGTTAAAATGGACTTTGTACGACGAAATATTGGATAATACAGACGGATCAAACAGGGCGGCTACTTGTAACGCAAACACCGAGTACTGCACAATTACCATGCCGCATCAGTGCGCAAGAGGAATGATGGATGGAAATGAACTAACCCCATAAACAATGTACACGTCCACCAAAGTCATATTTTCCGGCTCCCTTCACGGCATTCGGCCGCCTTTGATGATGTGATAGAGTGGGCACTGTCACTTGCCGGAGCTTCCTCATAGAGTTAACCCAACCTTCCTGCAGGACAGTAGTACTTGTACATGAAGGCTAATCCCAAATATTACGGGACGTACAAAAACTCTGTGAGGGTTGTTTTGCAGACAGACATATTTGGGCAGCAGAACCCAGTGGATGAAGAGTGATGAGATAGCAACAGCTACTACTCTTCTCATGAGCTCCTCAGCTAGGTCGAATCTGGCTTGAAGGCACCAGAAAATGTGATGTCACTTGAGTATCTTGGCCTGAAGTCACTTTTAAGAACAGGCGGTTTCGCAACCTGAAGATGGGGTTGGATGTCCATCGAGGGACCACCAAAATACATCCGGCCACATTTCATCATGTCGAGCCGAAGCTTCCAAGCGGTAGACCATAATAATATTTCATCCAGCTCGCTTCATATCAGTGATCCGGAGTAGGATATATCAGCATAAGGGAGCACGCAGGCAACTTCGAGGTCGCTTCCAAGCAAGGATCGCTTGCCGTCTGTAGGGAAGCTGCAAATGCCATTCACTTTTGGATTGAAGAGAAAGGGACCTGATGCACCGCGTCGAACTATACCAGGGGTAATTGGTGTGGGTTTTGAGGTGTATGAGTCTGCTTCCACCACCAGAGTGCGATTACTGAAGAAGGACTTAATCCATCGTAGCGATGGATAGTCAATTCCCGGAGACTTTAAATTATTGATAGTTAGTGATCAACCTTGCCAAATACCCCTGAAATGTCTGGATAACGTGCAAGGGCTATTTGGTGTCGGTCAAATATAGGGGTTATAAAGCTGAAGAACTCGAGAGGACAAGTTATTCAGGACCTCGATTTTGGGAACCCACTTTGACTGGACTTGAAAATGTTGTTACTAAGCCCATACTAGCTAACGCTTGCGAAGCGCCGGTATATCCATCCATTTGGTGATGGCGTCGGATGACTCACTGTGCTAAGAAATGATCGTTATGTAGTGTCGGTGAACTGGCGAAGTTGAAACGTCTTTATGGTAGGTTCTGGTGGTATTATGTATCACACTTGATTTCTGGTAGCTTACATCCACCATATCCGGTGTTGCGATCGTACGGAAGATAGTTTGGTTAGTTTCGAGATTTAATCAGTGAGGTCTTATGGTCACTAAATACTCCAGGTGTTGTGCGGCGAATCCAAGCACTGCCTTGTAATTCCCGTAGTGTGTTGTAACCCATAGGGATCACATGCACAGCACCATGGGGTGTCTTGATGGTTGCAGACCGAAGGGGGTGGTGCGTAATGGCGAAGCTTGCTGTGGGACGGCCAGCTCCAGTGGAACCGGCCCAACCATGTTTTTCCCCACGGTGGTTTCTGGGGGTTTCATAGAGTCCGCGCTTATCTGTGCCTCTTGTCTGTTGATAGTGATGGTGGCTTCAGGACTGGGTGGAGCTGTCATTTGCTGTTGTCGCAGTTTCCTGGGCCTGCTTCCACGGCAGCGAACGTTTCCACTGATGCCGAAGTTAACGGCCATCAACCGGGGTGATGTTATCGTTCTCAAATGTGAGGGACGTGGCAGCCTGCAGACCGCCGCCGCCATCACATTTAACCCTATCCTCTATGATATCCACCGCCACTGCTGGACACTGTGAGCATACTTTTCTACCATTGTGCCGGTTGTTAGTTCCGGTATGCCACGGAAAACCATAGTTGTTGGTTTCAGCGTTTGGAGTGCGTCGCGAGACACTTTCCTTGCTGATTAAGGGCTGCCTGGCTCTAATGCTAGATGACCTGTTGATGAAAGTGTGTGTGACAGCAACAAGAATCTTTTCGCTTCCTTAGCCGAACTAAGGGTCACTCTGATTGGTGGGGGCTTTCCTGAGGAGAGTAGTTGCCTTTGTAGAGCCCGCGTAGCTTTGCTTCTAGGCCACCCGGTCCTAGTATGCAGTATACTGTTTCCCATTGCTATTTATCAAAAGGTTCTCTGTTCTTGAGAAGGCTGCCGTGGCGCAAATAGACGTTAAATGGGATGGTGGAGTTCCATCTGCCACCAACTTCTCTGTTTTCGTGCACTGTGGGTGGTTTTTACAGGAAGGGTGCACCTACTTTTCCACTTCCATCCATTTTTCCCTGTGTACAGCGGGGATAGCCGTCAAAGCGACTTCAGAGTTAGGGACTAATGTAGTTGGTCACGTTCCTCCTCGTCGCTTATGTCTTTTTGAACTATTCGCCGGTGTGACTGTCCGGGGAGTGCTGCTGACACTGTTGCCACTTGGACCCGGGGTAGTGGTCGGTGCGGGAGCCGGCATCACAGTAGCCACTGTGGTGCCTCTTGAGGCCTCAGTAAGCGAGCCCGTTGGAAAGATCGGTCCCGTGCGACGCTGTGGGCAGGTGTACTGGAATCACGTGGATGGGTAGCGCACCACGTAGGTGTAGTACCGGCCTGATATGTCCTCGTCACGCTGACTGTGTGCTCACTTATTGCAGATGCTACCCTCAAAAGCAGCATCCCGTTTGGCTACGTTGATGCCACACTTTTGACAGCCGTCAATTTGACCATTCGTTTAAGTCAAAGACTTTCTTTTCCTTCCGTTTCACCACTCGGTGGAAGACCTCACAGGTAGGCCAGGGTTTGGGCCGGTATTGTCAGAAAGACATGCTCTTCGAATAACTAAGGCACAAGGGTTCAGTGGGACAGGAATTCCACTTTTCCCAGGGATCGCTAGTTGTGACTGTCCCCCTGGGGTCCACCGGTGATCTTCCGCAGCGGCTTTAGGCTTCTTGCCTTCAGCCTTAGTTACCACCGAGGATGGGGTGGTGTTACGTGAGATGTTCTTGAGACCAGATTTGGCTAGAACTCTGTTGCTATCTATTTCCACAGGTTATAAGCAGGGATTTAAATGAGTGAGACGCAGATGGTCGTATCAAACACAACGCAGAAAAGCAACGATAGATGAAGTAAGTTGTCAACCTTACCTAGGACTGCTCAGTTGAACTACGTGGAAGAATGCCAAAGGCTTCCCACAAGTCCGAGACGTATGATCGAGTAAGTAGCGCCGTAGATGCAGCTACCCGAGCCGTAGCATGTGACTGAGACAGTTGGACCTACCATAGTTGTCCATTCGGAGAGTGACGGCATTGATCGACTGAGAATTGTACGTCTAGTAGAACAACGCTTCTTTCCAGTAAAACCTGGTTTCCTAGAGGAAATATCCTGCTGGGAAGGCCTATATATGGTTATTTCAGAGGAGATTGTAGGTGAGTCAAAACGCAGTCGGTATTCAGGGAGCGCGTGACTACTTTCCCTATGAATTCTAGTTTCGTCGTTATCATATTTGAGAGTGTCTAGCCCCTTCTGCCAGTGTGAGAATATCCGAGCGGCGCTATATGCAGGGCCAGAAACTCTGCGCTACTGTAACTCATAAATGATGAGAGCGTGAGGCTTGTGCCGCTGTCGTGAAAATTCAGGAAGTGTCCTGGTGCGAACCTGACAGACGCAGAGGCCAATCATTTACTGTTCAAACTTGTTATACACCCATGAATACGAGATCAGGAAAGAACACAATAGTGTAGTCAGATGGATCGGTATATTTGCAGGGCCTTGACAAGATACCGATGCGTCCAAGCTAACTAGCTAGAGGGTCGATTACGAGCAGCGCGAAGTAACACGACAGCGTGCCGAATGGCGAGGATGCTTGAACGGGTGCCTCCAGCCTAACGAGTCCGGTTAGATGTTGAAGGTCAGAATCAATGTTGCGTGTCGTCAAACCCTAAGCTACTGATTCTGAAGAAGCCTGTGACGCTACTGATCATTCTTCTGTAGCGTGTTTGTGAGGACCCTAAGACAATACCAGCCGGAAGCAAAAACCCAGTAGTCCCACTATCGGTAAAACTCTCCCTGTGGGCTCACTATGAGAACTGACCCCTGGTGGTCTGAACTCATTCTGGGGTGTCGTGGTGGCAGAACAAACAAAACACAATAGATCGAATTGTACGTCGATCACTATCTTCAGTGTCGTTTGACTTTCCGTACAGTACTCGTTGGACTTAAAATATTAATAAAAGTCTTTAATACCATGAAAATGCATCTTAAAAATGGCAAACATTTGCATATAAATATGCATAAAATAAATTTCATGCTTATTTCCATTTTTGAAAACATTTCATTTCGTGGTGGTAAAAACTGACATAAAAAGGCAAAATGTGGAAGGATTTTCGCATTCCCAGTAGACAAAAAAGTTTGCTTGGAAAAAATATTTTAGAATCAAAAAAATGGCTGGCACATTTTATTTCAATACTTAGTTGAATGTTCTCTTAAATACCCCGGGAACTTGACGGTTCGACCTGGTCGTGATTTGTTGCCCCGGTGGTTGTTGTATCTATGTATTACCAAGCACATCGTCAAGAGTTTCGATAATTGGGCAGTCCGCCGGCCGGCTATAGTGAGCTGAAACGTCACTTATGATGGGGTTGCCATCGGAATAAGCTGGTTTCAAACGATTGATACGAACGGTATTTCCACTCCCATTTCGCTCGATCGTATAGAATTTCTCATCCCCCTTGATCACTTTGAATGGTTCATCCTGAGGTGGTCCAAGTGGTCGACGAACGGCATCGTGGCGAATGAACACGTGTGAGTCCTGAGTGGATGAAGACATCGGTTGTTTGAGGTCTAACACGAGTAGGCCTAACTGAACGCACTGCATTTGTGAGCCTAGTTACGCAAGATGTCCCGTCGAAAACATGTTTGAAAGTTGAAGGAGAAACATACACACCTGTTAGGTGAAGAGTAGCCCCATAGACGAGTTTTGCAGAGGTGCGCCTAGCGTCAGCCTTCAACGCGTTACGAATACCTAGCAGGACTAGGGACAGAGCCTCGATTCACTGAAGTATGCTTGTAGCTGGAAGGAGAGCTTTCAGCTGCCGATGAAAACGTTCTACCGTGCCATTTGCTTGTGGGTTGTAGGCTGTCGTCCGGAACCGAGTACAACCTAAAAGTGCAGTTAAAGCGTGAAACAATCCACACTACAATTGGCATACACGGCTGGCTGTTACTTAAGATGGACATCCAAAGTTCACGATCCATCTTTCCACAAGAACACGAGCGACAGTTTCAGCAGTAATACCCTTAATAAGTACTTCCACTGGCCATCACCTAATTCGATCAGTGCAGGTGAAAAGGCAGGCACATCCACTAGATTCTGGTAGAGTCCGTGAAAATAATGAAATCATGATCTTCCACCCAATGTCAAAAATGGCGTGCAGAATAATACATATCTAGGAGTTCCCTACTAAATATACTGTGTCTTGTTTCCACCTACTGCGGCCGCCTCGAGTAAAAGGGTAAAGGTTACCATTGGTTGTCAGTCAATGGTTGCGAAACTGCTCCTATTGCTGAGTCAGATACATCAACAGCAATTCTCAGAGGAGCTTTCGGGTCGAGATGCATAAGCACTGCTTTTTGTAATGGCTTCCTTAACTTTAGAGAAGGCAAGTCTAGCCACGTGGTCCAGAGTCTTGCACTCCGTAGTCCCTCGAAGCAGATCTGTGAGCGGTCTTATGGCGGAGGCACAGTTGGGGACAAGCCTTCGGTAACAACTTACCAGGCCATAGAAAGTGCGGAGCTGCTTTATAGTGGTCGGCTCTGGATAGTTCATGATAGCCACCGCTTTATCTCTCAATGGGCATATGCCTTTGTTGTCAGTGGTATGCCAAAGGAAGCCGAGTGATTCAACTCCTATTTCACAGTTCTGGAAGTTGACTGTGATGCCATGTCTTTTTGGTCTACGGGATACGAGGTCCAAATGTTTAAGGTGGGTTTCCTTATCTGTACTCGCAATGAGACAGTCATCAGTGTAGATACGGACAAAATCTAAACCAGGGAAGACATCATCCATAAGGTGTTGGAATATTTGTGCCGCATTCCGAAGGCTAAATGACATGCGCAGAAATTCAACCAAACCAAAAGGAGCAATAATGTTTGCTTTCGCGATATCTTCTGCTGTCATAGGTTTCTGATCGTACGCTTTGATCAGATCGCCGAAGTCAAGTCGTAAACATGAGGTTTCGGGCAGGAGACCGGTGTTGTTTAGATGTCAAGCCTTTGATAATCACCGGCTTGACTCCCGTCGTTGCTATTCTTTTAATAAACAAATAGATAAATATCTTTATTCTCAAGTTATGGAGCCATATACAGTGGTGATACTCAAGGGCTACTTGAAGGTTTGATAATGCCCATTTTGAGCATGTGTTTGAATTCGCTTTTCGCCGTTTTGAGCTTATCAGCGGGTAGACCGCGTGCTTTAGATGCCACAGGCAGATCTGTGGTTGTGACGTAATGCATAACGTTGCCGGTTATGCACGAAAGAGTATACTTCGGTTGTTGTAACTCTAGATGTTTCCCTAACACCCCCTAACAGGACATGTCGCCTGATTGCTTGGTTCTAACGACGGCTAAAGTTGGACTACTTCGGTGGTGGCGCCGATAGATAACTTCGTATTGTTATCTATCAGTCGTCGTTGACGAGCATCTACGAGTAGATCGCGATGGGTCGGCAAATCTGTGCCAGCGATGGTCATAGTAACATCAGCTGGGGGGAAAATCCAGTGAATAAGTTTACTTAAACCTGAGCAGAGGTAGACATACAGTCTCCCAAATGTTGCGATCGCCTTGCCGATAGCTGCTTGGAGATTGAGGGATGGGTCACGATGACGCTCCTTTGTGGGTGCGGGAAGAATGCTTACTTCTGCACTGGCACCGAACTTTCGTTTTCGTATCGGTGACGTAAAGCAAACGGCTGTTTCCTCATGCCGGCTGCGGTTGCCCTGATCACGTGCCGGCGTGACAGTTTCCCGAGTCACTGCCCACTTTGAAACTGCATGGCTTCTGGCACTTTCTGGCTTCGTCTCTGTAAGCGTTGTGAAACCAGCACCACTTAGGGTTTCCCACCCTGTTACGCTGTTTTTGGGTAACCTAGCGAGTTGCTGCGATGGGCTGAGATGCGTTCCTGTGACGTGCTACGTAACTTTGGGCTTCGAATTCGCAGCAGCTGTTTAATAGAGCTGCACAGCTTCGTCACTTCTGAATCTTGGTTCTCATGTTCATTGCAGACAGAATATGCGTTGGAGACGGGTCTGCTGGAGATCTCCAGTATTTTGTCTGCTGAAGCTACCAGGTCATGGAGTGGAACTGACTGAAGTGTCACTAACACGGTTTTCACCAGTCGTGGTAATTTTGAGCGAAAAAGTTCTTGGAAAAGGCCATTATCGAACTTCCGTGTGCCCATAACTTCTCGCATGCGTGCGAGGACTTCAGTGGCTGAGTTGCTGTCTAGCTGGATGTTACGAAGCAATTCGCCTAGACGCTGGGAATGTGTGAGATCAGTTTTCTTCAGTAGTGCAGCTTTGAGAAATGCATAAGGATCACTAACCTCAGAACTGAACATATATGCTGTAACATGCCTGTCTATTCCGAGCGGCACAATATGCAAGGCCAGAACCTCTCTGCATTACCGTAACTCTTATGTGCTGAGGGAACGAGGCTCGTGCAATTGTCGCGGAACCATTTCCTATATTCGGTGGACCGCATGTCAGAGACTACTGCAAAGTGGCCCGGCCGGCCCTTCAACGAGTATTCTTACGACACTGGTTCACCATGTAGCAGACGCTGTAGAAATTCACCAAAAAGGTTCCTGTCTCATGTTAATCGAAAAATATTTCTATCAGAGCAAGAATGCAATAGGCCTTGATGTGTAAACACGAAAAATGCCAAGAATCTAGCTGGACGTGAAAAATCACTCCCCTCTTGTTTGTTTGTTGTCTCGTGTATTTCTGCATGATCAGGCTTATTTCCCCCTTCACCCTTAATTTCTCTCCTCCTCGTCAGTCCTCTTTATTTCTCCTTAATAGCCAGCTTAGTTCAATCGACTTACTGCCTCGGATGCAAGAGCTTTCAGCAGCCACTCCCTGATTCTGAAGAGCCCATCCACTTCAGTGGATATCAGGGACGATAAAAATATAGTTGAAAAGAAATATTTCTTCGCTGATACACGCCTTGTTCTTGTTAATGAATAAGTTAGTATATTTCGCCAGTTGTTTAAAAATGTAGTTGCTAAGTTTCGATGCTTTTTAAATACCGGCACAGTACTCACTACAGATGAAGAAGCACCCAATCCAGTGCTACTACTTCAACTGAGAAAAGTGTTACTCCACAGTTTAGTGTAAAAACAATTTTACTGTCATTTTTCCATTTTTATTGGTAGTTTGCATTCAATTGTGCAAAATAATGAGCAACAAGATCTTTGCTGAATTGCATTCGTCACCCTTTTGTCGGCACATTACGCCAAGTTCATTCTAACCCGAAAAACTTGGGTTGGTATTGAGTATTGTTATTATACAGCGATGTGTCAATCTTCGTATTTGTTTCAATATATCAGGATGTATCTCTTCCTAATAGTCTAAGTTGTCTCAAAACAGGAACCTGTGTATGGACACTGCTGATTCGTGACTTGCAAATGATGTATTGCAGTGAAAACGGTGTTGTACTGTGGTGGGCCACACAAAGTCAATTATTTCGTTTATACGTAGGTCCAGTAGTCGTAGATTGCGTATCTTCATCTATGCTGGTTCCGGGTTCCCGTTACTTGACTGTGTTGTGAATCTATCCCAAGGTTCGAAAAAGCTTTTTTATAAGGACTAAATGCTGCATTACCACTGAATAATAGTTCAATGTTTACATAAACCAAAAGGGCTCCACGGTGCAGTGAATTATGCCAAATAAAATATTAATTACTCAGTAATCAGATTAAAACGCGCCCACTTAGAATTGTGACGTGGGCTGGTGCTCTCCCAATTTTGGGGTTTCTGAACATTTAAAACTCATTGGGAATGTTTAATCTATCAAAACCAAACTTTTGCAAAACTCCTGTTGCTGCGCATACTTGACCGTTGCATATCCATCAACGTACTTCTCATCAGGAGAAAACCAGTATTATTGATCCCTCGAATCCACAAATCTACCTTCTGTCAGTGATTCTTTGTTGTCCCAACTGCATTAGCTTTCGGTTCTCTTCGGAGATCATTCCCCGGGAAACATCTCTTCTGGTTCTACATACGCATCCGAGGCTCACGGTTAAACTCGGTCAAGTCCAGAGGAACAAGTTACAAGAGTTTGAAATTAAGTCGACATACATTGTCTTCACTGATTATTGATATATATAAACGGAGCGATGCCAGTCCTGGCTCTATCACCTCTGAGGATGATAACTTCCACCTTTATCCCTCCTGAATTAGGAGGTAACTACGCCTTCCTCCTCGGAACCATGAATAAAGGTGCGTTCAACAGGCTATCTACAAAATATTGAGGGGTAAGTGATAAATTACTGAATACATCCGCTTAGCCGTTCTCGCCAGTAGGTTTGTATCAAGCAGTTTGTCAGAGAATGAGTTAGAAATTATGCCGGACAAAAGAACGAAGAGCTGTTTTCATGACTTGGGTGACAAGATAAATAAGCGTAGCCGTCACACAAGAAATGTGGTACGTCTCTTGATATAGCAGTGTATATTAATGCATATAATCCTTTTTTAATTTATATAAAAATTTCTAGTTTTGTAATGTGAATATAGAGACTGTAATTACTTCTTTGTCTTCTAATCCTATAGGTAACTCAGATTATCCGCAAAACTGAAAACTCGTAGGTTCCTCGGAGAAGCTTTTCAAAACTGGATGAGCGCACAAAGACAACATATATCATATGTTTTAAACAAAATTCGCACCCTTTTTACTGATTTTCTTGTTATTCGCAGGATATGCGCACCTGGTAGTGTTTGTGTTTTCTATTATCAAGTAAAGCATAGGCTATGAGGAAAATGCACAGCAAGAGGGAAAGTAAACTAGGCGAAGTAGTAATGTAACGTACTGAAGGGAGAAATAGATAGGTGAAATGGACATAATACTGGAAAAAGCGAACGAATGGGGAAGCGATAGGTGAACATTACGGACAAATCAGGATGATGTGGTCAGTGCTGGTGTTTTGTTTCGTTTTCTCTTTCGTGCAACATAGAGTTGTCCACTTTGTTCCTCGACTGATCACCTAAACTTCTACCTCCTTTTTTAGTTTGGGGAAATTGGTGTTTTTAGCTGAACATGGTCTACTACAACTGCAAGCTAACGATTTAGACATTTTCATAGTAAAAGAAGTAAAATGGATGCAGTTTAACAATTTTGTGCAACAAGTAAACGTGACCCAATTGTAACAGACAGACATTGCCCACTATAAGCAATGTAGTCGCCTTTTTTTCCAGTCTCTGTAATCTTAAACGTGAAGCACTTATTATCATTCATGGGAGAGTGATCATTGTTTTTGAGTAACTGTGTCTAATTCCTGCCTAAGAAGTGGAAGTGGGCAGCCAATGAATAGCGCATGAATAAACAGTATCAAACACAGTCCGATAACCGATAGCATTGTGAAGGCGATGCTTATAAGTAAAGTATTCATATAGAAAACAGAAAAGTGGGCATTTTCATGAAGAACACTACAACCTATGACAAGCACAGTAACACCCTGGGGATTATACTTAACCTCGTCCATACTTCTGTGGACGGGGGATTTGGCTAACTTCCAGTATTTTTAATGTAATAAGAGAAGTTCCACTGCTTTCATTGATCACATCTCATATTCACAGTAAGTACTCCTACTCCATGTATGAAAATGTCTTGAATGTGATTTGTGTTTGAAAATAGAAGTAAGCCCACGAAAACCGCCACCACATAGTGTCCACGACACATTGTCAAAGTTATTGCAGATCTCAATGACTACCCAGTACCTTCTGTAATGTCAAAATTTACGATAATTCTTAAGTGCAGGCAAATTACTCAAGTGTGCATGGATCGCGCTCGGAAGTTTGTCGGAATATCTAAGAGAGCTTCATGGAGTCATATTTTATAACAATGAAATATATCGTTCATGTGTTGTAGTATTTTTGTCTACTGGAAACGAACAACGGAAATAATTACGAAATTTAACTAGCCCCCAAACTTCATAGATGCGCTTGAAGTAAATGCAATACTGAGTGGTATATTGAAATATTGGGAAGCGTTGAAATAGTAATAGTTATGGTAGGCATATAATATGAACCCATGTATATGTTATGTATTTTTGACGTTGTGATATAACTTCGTTTATTTTACCACCTTTCTCATTTATGACGTAATTGAAACAGCATCAAGTGGCTACAGGAATATAACAAGTGATTACTGGTATGTTAAACAGTCACCGGTTTGACATTTCTTCCATCTACTGAGGTTTTGTCAATCAGGTAGTATAACTTGCACCTAAAATGATAGGGGTGGATAATTGCCTTTTGCATAAGCTTGAGCATGATTGCTGAAGGAAAACAAGGATCGATACATATTACCTAGTTCGTTTAAGGTGTTCACATTATTGTAGTTAATGTGGTTTTCATGTTTCATGGACACACAAGGAAGTTTCTTAGTGATGATTTTCAGGCCTCAGAAAATGTCAGGGAGTAAATACGCATGCCAAAAATATGAATATTCTAGGTATGAAGATGTTTTCATTGGATATAACATCATTATCCCCCTCATAAAAAAGCTGACTATATTTGCGATGAATTAAGAGAACGACAGATAAATGTAGGAATCCCACCTGAAAGAGTTAAGAATGTTCACTTTCTGTTTAAGGACGAATTATATCCACAAGTCGATGAGGTTCCAATCGGTTCTCCTCTGGGTCCTATGAAAGTGGATATCTTTTTGGCCAAACTTGAATACGGTTCACTTAGGGACACACTTTATAAACTGGACTATTATTGTCGGTATAGGGATGATACATTCATCATTTGTCATTTTGACTACAGTAAAGATGATCCTTTGAATACCTTCAAAAATGTTCACCCAGCTATGAAGTTCACCTGGGAGGAAGAACAAGTGAATAATAATCCTTTCCTAGATATCCTCCTCACAAGGAAAACGCATGGGTATATAAAAAGGAATATTTTTCAAAAGAACACATGGACTGATCAATATATTCATTTTCATAGTTTCACACCGATTCAATATGAAAGAAACGTGGTCAAATGTCTGAGTTACAAAACAAGAAACATTTGTTCTGATGACTGTATTGAAAAAGAAATGAATAAGCTGAAGATAACATTGCAGCAAAACGGTTATTTGCCAAACTTCATCAATAAACACATGTCGAAACCTAGAGAAAAGATAAACAAAGACAATATTGCTAAGAAGTCTATATATCTTAGACCGAAGTTTCAAATGTGACATTGACTCGGATATCTTAATACATCTATTAAGTAGATCAGTCGGAAAGACATTCATTCCAGCGAAACCCTTCATCAGCTTCTCAACCAAACTATTACTGACACAGCGAACCAAGGATATGTGACCTATGATAGCCACTTCAATGTGCATTTATGAGTTCAACTGCTCCTGTGGAGCTAGTTACACAGACTGTACTCAAAGGGCTCTATGCATCTTGGTTAGGAAAAGGAATGACAAAGAGCATCAACAGTGTAATCTCACATCTAGCAGATACTGGACATCAGACCAATGGTAGATCATGCCTTTTCTGTGACTTACCCTGTCCCTTGCAATCTCCTTAAAGGTGCACAACTATGCATCTTATCCATAGCCTAAGCCATAGGGATCAACATAAGGAAACCGGACATATGCGTTTAAAAGAAATATGTGTATCCACTTTGTTTACCTTCGACCACAATAGGGGGTGACACGTTCTTCATGAACTTTCCCACTACACATTACACATTTTAACCTCCCGTCTGTTTCCTCTATATTGTCATTACATTGATAAACATTCATTTTCTTATATTATTAGTTTCGCGCCTTCTTTATTCATACTACTACTGGTTGTTATTTTCAACCGTAATGTAACACTTCACATTTGTTATTCTCTATTTTGACATAGTATTCACATGATTTTCATCCTACCTGAATATAAGTCATCGCTATATAATTGTTATTTGACCCTTAGTAAACAGAAACACACACACACACACACACACTTGTTCATGCCCCAGTAAATTTATATAAATGAATCGTTATCTATAAATTTTGAAGAAGTAGTATTCATCATGGACTGACATCAGTTGGAGAACCATTGAAAATCTGGGAGCAGAGGACATCTGTTTCATCCTAGTAAGAGACTTTTCAGCAGTACGCACCTACGACCCGGCTAGGGATGTAACTCAGGACCTTCAGGTTCTGACGGCGAAAGCGTTAACCATTCAGCGATTGATGTCAGTCCATTATGAATACTACTTCTGAAATTAAAAATACTCATTCATCTCAAAAATATAAATTTTGTCTTCTCATTTCATAATTGTTCTGTCCGTTACTATTTATTGGCATATAGGCTCCTATACGGATACCTCGATATTGCCTGAATGTTAATTATGGTAATTTGGTTGATTGTGGCTAGCAGGGGAATTCATGACGCGCGTTCCAATTGATTTCATTGCATAACTTACACACTAGACTGATAATAATTTCACAATTCGATTTATTCTCCCTCCATTCACCCATAACACTGATTATTTCGAAAGTGCCTTATTTTGGCTATTGTATTTCACTTATTCTCATGGATTTATTACTGTAGAGCCTGGAGAAGAAGTTATTGAAAACAATTATTCACTCATATTATTCTTGTTCTCAATAATCTATGGGGATCTTTACATTATCAATAGTCTGAAGCTGTACAGCAAAATCAGTGATAACCTGCATAACGTGTAAGAGAATTACTAATTATACAGACGGGGTAAGAAATGTAAGAAAGAAAAAAATAATTTAGAACTAGTATTCATCATGGACTGACATCAGCTGGGGAACCATTGAAAATCTGGGAGCACTGGATACCTGTTTCATCCTAGTATGGGACTCCTCAGCAGTACACATCCACGACCCGGCTAGGGATGAACTCAGGACCTTCAGGTTCTGACGGCGAAGGCGTTGAGCATTCAACAACTTGGTTGGTTTTCAGTGGTTCACAATTTACAACTTCTGTCAATTCACGACATAGCGCGACTATCACCTAAGGTCCTCAGTTAGCATCCACTTCACTTCCGACTGGTTGACCCTATTCATCTCAAAAATACATTACTATATAGTCCTCATTAGTGACTTGCTTCCAGATGGATATCAGGATAGTGTAATGAGTGGATGCTAACTCAAGACCTTGTGAACCACTGGAAATCGACCCAGTGGGTGAATGGTTAACTCGTTCGCCATGAAACCTGAAGGTCCTGAGTTACATCCCTAGCTGGTTTGTGGGTGCGTACTGCTGAGGAGTCCCATGCTAGGGCGAAACAGCTGTCCAGTGCTCCCAGATTTTCAATGGTTCTCCAACTGATGTCAGTCCATGATGAATACTACTTCTAAATTAAAAATCCCCATTCATCTCAAAAATGCAAAAAAATAATTAATAAATAGAGAGTTATGTAATTAAAACGAAAATGAAACAGGATCAAATCATAGTCACTAAGGCAGTGAGAGACTAACCACACTCTCCTTCTGGATGTAAAGGTCAGATCATTGCAATTGCTTCTGCGAAACGCGGTAATCCAGACATTTCCTGTTCGTTATTATTCATTTTAAAGGCATTGGAGGTTTCAATCTGATATTCTGTGCTTATGAGATGTCTAGCGATTGCACTACTTAGAATTTTACTTCTTTTCAAGCACATATTTTTGGGCATATACTCAGCGAATCGAATGAATGTCTTCCTCTCAGTTTTTCTAATGTATTTACTACCTCAGTAATCCAATTTTGACTGGTTTAGCGAGAACATGGTATTGTATACATGCACAAGTTTAGCTTCAGGAATGCTCTCTCTCTCTCAGGAATCCTTTGACTCATGTATTTATTTGTTTAATACTGAATCCTCCTTGGATGTAAGGTGTATAAAAACCTTATTCTTTTCCACAGGTAGGTATTCATTTCTCTCAATTTGTTCTCTTTCATACTTCACAATAAATCTCTTAGGATATCCATTTTGTCAGAGACACTTCTCAAATAAAGTTTAGTTCTTCCCTTAACTTGGTTGTAGAATATAATATCCTAGTCATGTTGTAAAATGTTTTGAATAACCCATGTTTATAGCTGACAGGACAGAAACTGTTGTAGTCAAGATATTGTTCTACTCATAAGTCTTTTCTGTGAATGGTTTTCTCTTCTTCTCACATTGAGGTCCTAAAGGATTAAACTCATCTTCATGTTTATATTCCATAGTAAATTTAATGTTAGAATGAACTTGTCAAACAACTCACAACTCACTTATATATGATTACAAATAACAAAGGTGTCGTCAACCTATCTATGGTAATAGGTTGTTTGTCTGATGACTGAACTCAGCCGTATCTGTTCGAGATAACCCATGAAGATATCTACCAGGATAGGTCGTAGTGATGAACCCAAGGGCTCTGAATCAATCTGTTTATAAAGCTGGTTATTCATCTGGAACTGGACAAGTTTTTATCCTAATAACCATATCACTTTTAGATTGTATACAGCAGAAGAGAATTCATGAAATAAAAATGATGACATCATTTTATTCAGCAGATTTTCTGCTTCTTCTTCCTTTATTCAAACTTTAATAATGATGATAAAAGTGATAACATTGACTGAATCACATGCAATGATGATGATAAGAACCAAGGAAGCAACATGAAAATGTAGACACTCCAATAATCAAAGTGGGTGAAAAGTTTATGAAGAAGAGAATGCGAGTAAACTACACTTCTTGTATGTCTTGCTAGGTAGAAGAGAAGATGGTTTACTCAGTAGATGTGTTTACAGGAGGTCTACATCTAGAAATCAGTACACACATTTTCTTAGTCATGAACTAATTCGGTACAAAGCAAGCCTAGTTAAATGTCTTACTAACACAGCGAGAAGAATATCTTTAAATGATTTAGTATGGAAGGAGTTAGGATATGTTAGTAATTCATTGGTTGAAATGGGTTACCCTAACAGTTTCATAAAAAGACACATAGACAAAGCCAGGGGGAACAAACCTGGTACTATTATCATACATAAGAAACCGTTGTTTATGAAATTGCAATTTAATGGGGATGTAGCCGGAGAAATTTTATATCAGACACTTTCTAGTGTCATTAAAAAGAATCTTCTACGCCACACAACTTTGTCTATCATTTTCTGGTCGACCATTTGTTGTTCCTTGTACAAAAGATAAGCTATCTAGTTATACCACTTCTATGTGTATTTACAAGTTTAGCTGCCCTTGTAAAGAAAGCTGTATAGGACGTACTACTAGACAATTTAACAAACGTGTTGCTGAACATCTACCTTCATGGTTGACAAAGGAACAGATAAAAATCCATCAGAAGTTTGGTTTTATCTCACCTCATTGATAGTGGTCACTTGGTAGATAAGAACAATGCTTTCACAATTATTCACCACATACCATCTCATCTTTCAAAAGGTATTCAAACTCGTCTTTTACACATAGCAGAATCTGTGAGAATTCGAGCTAATAATCGTAGTCTTTGTATTGAGAAGAAATTTGTACTTCCTTTATCTCTCTCTTGGCCAGGGAATACTTGATTAATAACCTTATCATTCAGTTTTTTCTCCTTCCCCTTCCTTATTCTTCATCCCTTTTGTATACTTAATGTATTTGTCTAGACTTTGTTTATCCACCTACTTCATCCTTAAGCATTACATCAACTTTATTTTCCCAAGCTTTTGACCCACTTTCATTATCATCGGAGTGTCTACATTTTCATGCTGCTTTCTTGGTTCTTATCATCATCTATATTGCATGTGCTTTAGTCAATGTTATCACTTTTATCATTATTATCATTGATAATACTATTATTATCATCACCATTGTTACTCTTAAAAGATTTATCACATCAGGTGACAAATCAACATGAGTAGATTAGTTTTAATATATATTTAGGTGAATACTGCCTCTAAATTAAGAAAAATCCCCATTCATCTCAAAAATACATTACTGTATAGTGCTCATTAGTGACTTGCTTCTAGATGGATGGATATCTGGAAGGTGTTGTAGTGCACCTTCCTGGCACCAAAATATAACTAGGGCTAAAATAAATAGTTTAAATTAAATTAACTAAATAAATCTCTAGCTTGCCTCTGGATGCTTAGGGTGTTTTAAGTTTTGTTTTAACGAGCATGCATCCGAGCAGGCTTGGACTCCATTTTTGCGTTCCATTGTGCTGATCACCACGCACGTACTCCGAGTCCCTAGTTCAGCCTTACAAGCCAGATAAGTTGATTAAACTTTTCCCTCATTCATTATTATAACATTTACCTTAAATACATAGCTCCTTTAAATACATTGCGTATCAGTTCTTTTGATTTGTGTTTTGTTATCGATACTTACACGTTAGGTAAAGTACTGGTTAAGCAGGTACTAGAGCACATCAAATTAAGTAGGGTTGATCAGTCGTTAAGGAATTGTAACACGCATCCCTACAGTGTAATGAGAAGTCGTGACCTGTGAGGTCAACCAGTCGAAAGTGAAGTGAATGTTAACTGAAGATCTAGGGTGATAGTCATGCTATATTGTGAATTGACAGAAGTTGGAAATTGTGAACCACTGTAAACTGACCCAGTGGCTAAGTAATTAACACATCCGCCATGAAGCCTAAAGGTCCTGAGTTCGATTCCCAGCCGGGTCGGGTGTTCACACTGCTAAGGAGTCCCATACTAGGCCGAGACAACTTTCCAGTGATCCCAGATCTTCAACCCATGATGAATACTACCTCTACATTCAGGTATCTTTATGTTGGAGTAAAGCCTGAAGAGGATCTAATTGAAAACAATATTACTGGCTTATATGTCTTTTTCTAATTTACATGATGGGAATTTTTAAGACTGTTATTTAAGTTTGTCAAGGGATCGAAATGGATGAAATCTTCATGATGGTTTATTCTTTTATCATTGTTAATGGTGATACAGAAATCTGTGATTGCCTTCACATGATCAAACTAACTATACTTCATCATGCTAATACTTTACTCATTTATATCTACATTTTTCATACACATATCATGTACTTTCCATCATTATTTGACTATCTGAGATATCATCCGTGGTTTGGTAGACTAGTATTTATATTGGATGATAATTGAAGGTGAAATGAAAATTCGGACTGGGACCGGACTCAAACCATAGACCACAGGGTTTCCGGACCAATATTCCATCAACTGAGCGAGCTATTGAAGTCCAACTGCTGACCAGATTTTTATTTTACTTCAGTCACTAAGGGTTTTTCCACGACTACCATGTGCATTCGTGACACATTACCACCGCTTGATCGTATTCACACTGACTGCCTACTCAGGACTTCAAATCGTAATCCAAATGTAACTGAATTAGAGAGTTGGAGCATCATATTGATTATCATTTGGGCTATCTAAAGATAGTCGTAGTTTGACAGATTAATTCTGATACAGAGTGATGGTTGAAGGTAAAATGAAAATTTGGACCGGGGTGGCATTCGAACCAGCGACCATCAGACCTAGTAGCTCAGTTGATAGATTAACAAATCGGAAACTCTACGGTTGCTGGTTCGAATCCGGGCACGCTAGAATTTCTCACTTCACCTCAAATCATTATACAGTATAAATACTCTTCAGTCACCACGCAATCAGAATCTTTAATATAGTCTTTAAAATCTAAGTAGTCTGGTGAGATGTTTATGCTTGATTGTAGACTTTAAAAATGAGGTTTTACCTCTCATACTCATTTAATGCATTTGAGATATTCAGTAAAATGTCGAAAAATTAAGTGAATTGAGTGCTTAGTCGTAGGTTAGAATATAAAATTTCTGCAGTAGAAGTAATTAGTTGGACATTTAGTTTCTTTACTCTTCCCTTAGGTTCCTAATGGAACATAGGGCTTCAGTAGCACGTCGTCATTCCACTCTCTTCTCACCAGTCTTTTCAACCTCGCTCAACGATTGTCCAGAAGCTTTCATTTCTTCCTCACATGATCTCCTTCATATCATCCTCACCTCGGACACCAAACTCGTCATTTCCCATTGGGGTCCCACTCGGGGCCTGACGCGTGATGTCCCCAATCGGTCTTTTCAGTCTACGTCAAATCCATCTCGACTTTCTTCTGCATATTCGTTGAGCGATAGGTTCTTGGTTGGTTCATTCCCTGAGTTCCTTGTTGCTTATTCTTTCTGGTCATCTGATCTGACTTTTAGTATCGAGCCAGTGTAGGTGGCAGCTGTTGATGAATGTCTGTAGTTTGTTGGAAATGCTTCCCGTGACATGCCAAGTTTCTGAACCATATACAAACACTGACTTGATCTTAGTGATGAAAATCTGAGACTTGGTCTTTATACTCAGTGCATTAGATCTCCACACTAATTTCAGGTTAATGAAGGCCTGTCTTGCTGTCTTTCCAATCCTGGCTGGTTTTGACATTCTCATCTGTGCCTGTGCCTGTAGTTGAGACGATGCTGCCTAGGAAGGTGAAAGAGAGAACTTGCTTCAGATTTCTCCGATGATCTTAATTGGTGCTTGTTGTTGTTGGTTGGTTGTCTTCATCACATGTGTCTTCTCTACGTTCACCTGAAGTCCTGTCTTCACTGTTTCTTCTGTCAACTTGTTGGTTTTAAACTGTAGCTTGTCAAGTTAGTGCCACAATAAGACTTTAGACGTGAATCATCATGGGCGATATCTATATATTCTAGGGTCTTTTTAACGGTCAAACAGCCTATGCCCATCTTCTCACAGCTCCTCACAGTTGTCTGCTGCATGATCCAGTCCAGTCCAATCCAATCCAGTCGAACACAATCAGGAAGATGATCGATGATAGTAGGCGGCAACCTTGTCTTGTCTTACCCCTGTCTTCACTCAAACGCATCACTGAGCTTTCCATTGTAGTGTGAATCACTTCGTATGTAGCAGACTCATATAATATATAGCTGTTAAATGAGGTTGATAAATGTTTGTGGCACTAAAACTGTAGTGTTGAAGCAGCCGCCTGCCAAATTACTTCTCGTTCGACACCTCAATCGAAGGCGTTTTCAAAGTGGATGAAGTCGAGGTAGGGAGTTGGCTGACTGCCATTCTATGCTCTGTTCTATGATGATGCGCAGTGTAGTGTAGCGTTGCGATTTCATCTATACATGATTTGTTCTTCCTGAATCCAGCCAGCCTGTTGTGGTTGTAATTTTCAATGCAGAGCATGTTTAAGTCTCTCCAGGATGATGCGGCTTAATATTTTGCTTTGTCTGAACAGTAGCATGATTCCACACCAGTTCCTGCAAACACTTATGTCCCCCTTCCTTGGAAGTTTGACTAGGTAGCCCTTCTTCCAACCAATGCGCAGGCACCTTTCCTGACATACTTACCTACTTCCTTCCTTCCTTCCTTCCTCCGTGACCGTCTCTAGTAGTGGTGTGAGGATGTCCGCTGTTGAATCTGCATTTGTTTTCAGTGCTTCTGGAGGAATTCCATCTGGTTCTGTCGCGCTTTCTCGCATTTCAGCAACTTCATGACGTTCAGGATTTCACTTCTGTTTTTGTTGGAGAGCTTGAGTTCACTGGTAATTCTGTGGCTGGGCTTCTGCTGGTATTTCTCGACGAGTTGTAAGTGATGTTGGTGCTGGTCGATTCAAGAGTTTTCTGAAGTGGTCAGCCCACTGTTCATTTTGTTTCTCCTCTTTGGGAGTAATCGGGTTTCCTTCACTATCTTTCATTGGTTTCATCTGTGCTCTGTACATCTCTTCCCTACCAGATAGTAACCTGGTTATTTGATATAGTGTTGTCAGTTCTCACCGACCAGCCTCCAGTCTGTTCTGCTTCACTTGTCAGTGCATCGTAGAAGTGTCTTTCATCTTTTCGCCCACTCTTCTTCACTTCTTTGTCCAGTGTAGTGTTTTATAGGTTGTGTTCAGTTCCTCTTTTCGTTGTTCATACCGCCATTGCACTGTACTGCACTGCACTACAATGGTTCATCTTCTACCTCATCATCTTCCCCTCCCTTCTCTATCAGCTTCCATGTCTTCATCGAGATCCATTCCTTGTCTTGTCTCTTCTTCCTCCTCCTTCATGACACAGTTGTGCAGGTTTCCTTACGCATATCTTTCAAAAAGGACTTCCAGTGTTCTTCTACACCGCTTTATTCAGGGATACTGCTCACTATTGCACATTTCGTCCTAATAACTGACTGACTGACTGAGTGACTGACGTGAGGATGTCCTGTGTAGTAGTTTCCTCCTTCACTCTCCGTTCTGTGTGTCGAACTTCAACTGTGGTCTATCACCAACTTCTTTGAAGGCTTTCAACTTGATTCTGAAAGAAGGTTCCTTGAACTAGATAATCAGTGGTGTGAAGCTGCATCTACTCCCTACATATGCTCCCCTTCCTCATCTCATCTCATCTGTTCTGATCTGATCTTGTGTCTAGTAGGCTGGCTGCCTATCCACTTTCTTCACATTCAGATGAAGTCGATCTAATTCTCAGAGTAGTGTGTCCTGGTGTCTGATGAAATCGGATCCATGTCACTCGCTTCGTGAATATCTTGGTGTTTGTACTCACTGCCTCCAATCACCGAATCGCTGAGTGCACAGAAGTCTTCAATTACTTCTCCATTCACGTTCATTTCACCACATGCCTCCCGATCCATGATTGCTTCTCTTCCTGTGTTGTCCTCTCCCATTTCGCCATTCATGTCACCCCACCCATTAAACTGCGTTTCCATGTCGCCACTGTGGTGGGGTCTTGTCCATCAATGATTGCAGTTGTCTGTAGAATTCGTACTCCTCCTCCTTCTCCTCCTCCTTCTCCTCCTCCTCCTCCTCCTCCTCTTCATCTGCATTGTATGATTGTGACCTCCCTCCCTCCCTTCCATTTCAGTTCAATCCATCTTGGTGTCATGATGCTGGTGCTGCAGGAGGAGGAGATTGGCTCCCACTGCATGACAGAGAGCCTTCCATGCTGTTGGGGACATCAAGATTACCACTCCATAACTCAGTGTGCTCGTGTTTGTCGTCTGGATGACAACATCGGAGTAGGTTATTGACTCTGCAGTTGACAGTTTGGAGAGTCCACTTGCATTCCATCTACAGATTCCTCGGAGATTTCTAGCACTTCAGTGAGATACCTTCTCATCTCTGTGTCAATCTGGATAGCCTTGCCAGGCAACTAGGTTCAAACATCGTGTGGACAATCCATGTCCCCATTCTTACTCTCGCTTTCCTCGAGAGAGAGAGAGAGAGAGAGAGAGAGAGAGAGAGAAGACGTCGGTTAATTAGCTTCTTGAAGGCTTTCATCAACCGGTGTCATTTCACCTCTCCGATTCCAGTGAGGAATAAGTTTATTCATATTTTTAATATTTCTTTGTGTTATGAAGTTTCTTTAGTGATTGGATTGGTTTACCGGTATAGGTTTGCCCGCCCTATGCCCTTCCCTCTTTATTCGGGTTTAGGACCGGCTGGTGATTAGTGTACTAGTTAACTATGCGAGGTTGGACATTTAGTTGCTTAGACAAAAAGTGCAAATATTCAGTGTTAGAAAGATACCAAGTAAATATACAAATTGAAATGACGTGATGTGTATTTCTTATCTTATAGTACACCCTTCAATCTTATCAATAACTTCTTATAGTTTATGTTTAGATTAGCCTAATAATAATTATGATCTGTTAGTCTTTGAATATTCAATGTTATATACTTCAACGGATAACCAACAAGATTCGTTCAATGTGTACTTCTTGTTAGCTTAAAACTCTGATGGAACACTATTAGCAGAGATTGATTCAGATGCAGTTGATAAGCACTGAATCTCTCACCCAGTGGTTCCATATGCTCCATCACATATCTCTTTCTTCAAAGCCATGAGTGTTATATGGGAATTATTGTTTAACTGTATACAAATCTATTTCCTATTTGGAATTTGTGGGAGGGAGGTTGGTGATCTTGTAGTGCACCTTCCTGGCACCAAAATATAACTGAGGCTAAAATCAATAGTTTAAATTAAATTAACTAAATAAATCTCTAGCTTGCCTCTGGATGCTTAGGGTGTTTTAACGAGCATGCATCCGAGCAGGCTTGGACTCCATTTTGCGCTTCATTGTACTGATTACCACACTCGTACTCCGAGTCCCTAGTTCAGCCTTACAAGCCAGATAAGTTGATTAAACTTTTCCCTCATTCATTATTATTACACTTACTTTAATTAATTACATAGCTCCTTCAAATACATTGCTTATCAATTCTTTTGATTTGTGTTTTGTTATCGATACTTACACGTTAGGTAAAGTACTGGTTAAGCAGGTACTAGAGCACATCAAGTTAAGTAGGGTTGATCAAACTTTGCGGAATTGTAACACGCATCCCTACAATCTAAGGATTGATTCCAAGTTAGTATTCATTATGGACTGATATCAAATGAAGGAACATCATAAAGAAACTTGACAGCACTGGATAGCTGTTTCGTTTTAGTATGGGACTTTTCAACAGTATGCATAAGTGACTCTCGACTCCGACAGGTCGAATCCAGAAACTTCTTACTTTTCCTAAAAAGTTTAAATGATAGATTTCAATCAACTGTTAGAACTGAAATGTCATACTGATAAACATTTAATGAATGATGCATGCATATATTCCCATTCTGTAATGGGCTACACATAATCTGTATAACACAGAGAAATATAAGTCTTAGTCTATAATGGAACGTAAGTATCCTGTGAGGTTTTACATATATGACACTGATGGCAGTTAATCAGCACAAAAATATGACTTTCCTACAACATTCAACGCATCCTCCAAGTACCAAATCTACATAGCTAAATAGGGATTATTTCATAATTCGTCTTCATCATAGGTTAGGTGTTAAAGAAGTGAACTCAGGGAAATTTGTTCTTCAATATATATGAGCTGTTTAATGAAATGTGAATTTCAGCAATTGATAATCTACTGAATGACTGGTATAGTCTTCATCATATCCTTGTATGTAGTAAGATAGGTAAACTCTTAACTTATGGTGTTATGTTGGCGTGTTTGGTGATAGCTTTACTACCATTTTGGTAATGAAATAACGAAATTAGTATGATGGTTTTATATCACACTGTCGTTGATTGGACTGAATTGATCAGTCTCTATTGGCATATAGGCTCTTGTACGGGCTCTTGCTCACTGGGAAGAACACAGATAATATCAAGGCATCCGCACCGGGTCCCATATGCCAACAGAGACTGATCAATTCGGTCTAATCAATGACGGTATAATACAAGCAGTTATACTAAAACTATACCAATCGCACAGGAAGCTGTTGTCGTGGCTCGGTGATGTAGTGGATAGAGCTCTTGCGTTTGCAGTAATCGCTCCTGAGTCCCGATGGGGACAGCACCACTCACTGGGGTGTAGGTACCTGCATCAGATGACTGGTTAGTCCCAAATAGAACGAAATGTGCGTCCTGGATTCCACTGCTAGCCACTATTCATCATTACTAAGTAACGAAATTATTTGATTCGCTGAAAGAAATCCCTTCTGGTGGTTATATGTCAGTGCAACAAGACAGCACTCTGAATGTTGAATAAACTGATGATAGACTTTACAGAGATTTCACATAGTAAGAAATGGATTCAGCACCTGTCAAATGTAAGATGATACTCCAGGACTGGTCTATAATCACTTACAGTTTAATGATAGAAAGTGAAGTGGTGGAATATGTCAACCAAAGGATAGGTATACTACGTTGCAGTTTATTGTATCCTGTTATACGGCTGTGATACACAGCTTCTAAAACTAAAAGGGTATGAAGGGATTGGTGTTCGTGTCTTATGAGCAGTGTTGAAATCAAAGAAAGGGTACTTAGCATGATAGGCAAGTCAGTTGGTGAGGTTGTGAATCTTATTTGACTAAGGTGGTTTGGACATCTACCACGCATGCTGAGTTATTGTCTACCTCCACGTACCATGCCACAGAAAGTTGGAAGACGTTTCAGGGTGATCAGATTAAGACATAGCATCAGTCCACGAAGTCTTTGACTGATGCTTTGTGTTGTGTTGGTAAATGTAGACTACCCATCTGGAGTTCCCGAAACTAGAGTAGCAAAGTAGCTGGAACTTGGTCACACTGTTACATATCTATTCACTCACTGACATCTTCGAAATCTTGAATATTCTCACTAACCTTCATTTCCAAATTGTTTATTCTCTCACATAACTTTGTCTACTTTGATGTCACTCTTCTTCTAACCACCTGTTAGTTATATACTACTATGAAGTAGGGCAACTTGAGGGGATGCACTTGTGTGCGAGTTTCTTTATTATTTCTAACCGTCTCTCTGTCTATTTGTAGATTCCTGTTCACTAATTTACTAGCTGATTACCGTTTAAGCTGACTGATACTTAGCATCATGAATAGAAGCGAAGCTCAACAGTGGGTAAGTCACACGTCAATCTAGAAGTCGTGTTGCTTTCCAAGCTGACGGAAATCAGAACATGTGTATGCTATGAGGTATAACGTTCACTTTTAAATTACCCAATTAAGTATAGTTTCCTTCTCTTAACAGTAAGCTGCAGTTGAAGCAGTTGTAGATTATACATTATTTATTATATCGGCCTCTATTCTGAGAATTTAGTTTCCTCTTCTTGTGAATACCTCTTAGCATGGTTAATTAAAGGTGTGGTGAGGACCATTACTAGCTCCAGATTAGCCCGCTCGGTTCCTAGTCGAATATACGGCTTCACTAGTACGTCCCCAATTCATTCTCTTCTCTCCACTCTCTCCAAACTGGCTCCATCACTGACTGCCCACAAGCTTTCATTTATTGCTCATACCGTCTACTTCCTCCATGTCATCTCCGCCTCGAACAACCAACTCGTCATTTCCCATTTGGATTCAAGTCAACGATCCAGTCTGCACTGGAGCGTGTTGTCCACAAATGATCTTCTCAGTGTATGCCCAATCCATCTTCACCTTGTTCTTGTGCATATTTGTTAGGCGATAGGTTCTTGCTTCGTTGTTTCGTTGCCAGCTAGCCAGTCAGAGTTCCTCTTTGCTTATTCTCATTATTCTGACCATCTGATTTCATATGATCTGATCTTGAGTATCGAGTGAGCGAGCTAGTGTAGGTGATAGGTATTGATGATGTATGATTGTAGTTTGTTGGCAATGCTTTTCGTAACGTGCCAAGTCTCTCAACCATAACATAGAAGCAGTGACTCACTTGACTAACATTAGTGATGGAAAACCGGATATTGTTGACGCTTTATGCTGAGTACAGTTCAGTAGATCCCAACACTGGTTTCAGATTATTGGAGACCTGACTTGCAGTCTTTCCTATCTTGGCATTGAAATCCTCATCTATGCATGTTCCACCTGTAGTTGAGACGATGCTGACTGGGTAGATGAAAGCAATAACTTGCTTTCGATACTTGTTGTTGGTTGGATGTCTCAATCAACCCGCCAAAAGCTACCTGACTTCAAATCCTTTAGACTACAGAAACAGAATGAAACAACTAGACAACAACAAGTCCCGCCCCCCCGCTGATATGAATAACCTTCTATTAAGGTATTATTTCTCAAATTATCCTTCTTAGTTTATTTCGTTCTAACTTTCATAAATACTTTACCATTGTTTTATTAAATTTTTAATCAATTAAGTGTGAGTAACAATTACTTTCATTTGTATTAAGTTTAAAGTTTTATAGAATACATTTATTTTGACCAAAACCAATATAAACCTTGAATTTCATTATTTAATTGATTACATGATTCAATAAACCATATAAGTGAATTGAAAGGGATTTCTTCTAATTGTTTATTATCATATAAAGAATATGGTTGTTTACATAATTGAATACATCTAATTCCATATAAAATATTATTATATTCTGTTAAAGCAAACATATTTCCATTCACAGTTAATTCTTCTAATATAATATCAAAATAATTATGTTCAATTATAAATGTATTATGTTTAGTCATTGAATTATTTAATATAATCTTTTCTGAATACTTTAAAGGTGGCATTGAAACATTGAATTCCCTCCAATTTATTTCATCACATATTGATTTAAATAAACAAACTACAAGTCGATTAAAATAACCCATTGGTTTACCTAATGGAAACCATATTTCTAAAATATATTCATTTATATTATTATTATCATTATTATTTTGTAATTTAGAATTAATAGAATGTAATAAATTATTATTATAAGAAATTTTCATTAAATTATTATTATAAAAAAGACAAGGATATATAATGAATGGTTTTAAATGATTCAATTGAATATTATTTAAATTATTATTAATTGTAAATAAATCATTAGTTTTAAATCCAACTTCTAATAAATCTGTAAGTAATAATACACTATTAGTTGATATATTCGATGGACATATTGAACTAATTGATATATCAAAGTTATCTTTAATACCTTCAATTTGTTTTAATATTATTTTAGAAGATTTTAATTGATTCATTGATTTTATAGGCAATTTATATACTTGTCGTTGTTTACCTATGTATTGTTTATTAGTATATTGTTTTAATTGTTGTTCATTATTATTTATTTGATTCAATTGATGATGTATAGAATAGGTGATAGGTGGAAGTAAACACTTGATCATTTGATATGGAAATGATTTATGCAGATTCCATGTATTAAAGTAATTAATTAAAGTTTTATATGAATAACCTGATAATGAACTTAAATACCATTTATTATATTGTAATTGTTTATTATTTTCATTATTATTATCTTGATAAATAGATCCAATTATTTGTGGATTCAATATACCATATATTATATGAAAAAATATTGTTGGACGTAAAATTAAATAATTTTTTAAATATTTATGCTTTGAAAAATATAATAATTTACCAATTATATGATAATATTTTAAACAATTTTCAATATTATCAATACCTAATTGATTGAATAATATTTTATTTAATACTAATTGATTATTAATATTTTTATTTAATGAATAATTTGATTGTAAATCAAGTTTTATCATAAAAAATGATTTTAAATTATTTTGAATATAAATAATTAATGATTGCCAAGATTTTATATTAAAATAATTTTCTATTATAAATAATTGATTTATAGAAATAATTCTATGTTCAATTTCATTCCATAATTCATTTATACCGCTATTGATAATTGAATAGGATTCAAGTGTTTTACACCTTGTTTTCTTTAAATTATTTATTGATAAGTTTATCAATGATATATTTTCAAAAATAGTAACTATATTATCATTTTGAAAATTATAAAGATTAGAAAAATTGAAAAATTGGAAATTTTTTAAATGTAAGCTAATTTGATTGAATATATACTTTTGAAATATACTATTGAAAGAAAGTTTATTTTCAAAATTTTCATTGTATTGACTATCTATAAGTGAGTTTTTTGTTTTATTAACATTCAGTATACAATTTTGTTCAATAATAAAGTTATCAGAGTTGATTGAAATCTGTTCAATAGATTTAATATTATTATTATTATTCGAACAATCAATTTGATCAGTATGTGTCCCTATTAATTTGATCATAGAACCTGGTGCATACATTCGTATTGTTAGTATATATGACCATAATTTACTTGTAAAATTACTTTCATTCATATTTATCATTAGATTAGCATTGAACACTAAAATATAATAACAATTTGTATCTAAGATATGTGGTAAAATTAATTCTAATCCAGTATCTTGATAACAAACTAAAGAATGAATATGATCTTGACTACAAGCTGTAGGTATAGTGATTTCATAAAATATAATATTAAATCCATTCGGTGAAATACATTGATTAATTAATATTGGTGACCATCCTAAAGGTAATTCAACAGGATTTACAACATTTTTCATTATAGATTCAGAAAATGATAATGATTCATTCATTTGTGAAATAAGACCAACTTGTGTATTTCCATTTTTTGAACTTTCTGCTATTAAACGTTTGATTAATGTTGATTTTCCTGAGAATCTATGACCGATAACTATAATTTTCCTCGGTTGGATGTTGGATAATTTTCTCATTTGTTGGTTCTGTAAATAGAATATTAAATACCACATAATTATTTCACAAATAATTTTTAACTACTCATGAGTAGACAATATTTTTTCCGATCACTAATATGAATAGTCTACGATGTGAAAAAACCTATTGATATCAGGTGACAATAAATTCATTAAATATATACTACAATACAACAAATTTTATCTATCTTCGCTTATTCTCAACAAAATAGCAATCCGGAACTAGGTGACTAACAGATGCAATATGAACAAATTGATGTTCATTCATGATGAGGAAGTGAAAGCTACAGGGAATTCCTACGGAATGGTTGTGAAATAATGAACGCTTTCAATAGGCTTTTACACCTGTCTACATTAAGTCTTGTTAGCCGGTGAAGAGCTCATATTTAAGATCATATGGCTTTTTCTTGAGGGTTTTGGTGTTCACTGATTGGTTGGGAAGGTTTTCTAGGGATTCTAGGCTTATTCATCGAAGACTGACATCCGTTGGAGGAACAAAGGAAACCTGGGAGCACTGGACGGATGTCAGTCTTCGATGAATAACAACTTGAAATATTTCCAAATCTCCACAACCCCCTCAAAAAATTTAATTGAACTAGTGCTCGTTGGTGACTAGTTTCGAGAAGTATTCCCGAAGTTCCAATGACAAGTCGTGACCGGTGGAGTCAAAGCCTGATGGCCGTGAGGACAAATACTCAACGATGACATTGGGTGGCGGTCTGCGCTATATCGTGAGCTAACAGAAGTTGGAAATATGGAGCATTGGATTCTGACCCAGTGGCTAGCTCAATGGTAACGCGCTGGTCGCGGAACCTGAAGGTCGCGGGTTCGATCCCTGCTGGTGGTGGTGGTGTGGGGTGGTGTGTGCGCACTGCTGAGGAGTCCCATACTAGTCGGAGGAAACAGCTGTCCAATGCTCCCAGGTTTCCTTTGTTCCTCCAACGGATGTCAGTCTTCGATGAATAACAACTTGAAATATTTCCAAATCTCCACAACCCCCTCAAAAAATTCTAGGCTTAGTTAAGGAGTCTGTAGTAGAAACATTGGATGAAAAAAAAAATGAAATTCTTCAAGATTTAAAACGTACCTCACTAAGCTACTTGTGGAGAAAACCTTATGGGTCACTTCTCTTTGAAGTTTGTACTGCTTATGATGTTGCCTAGAATAACAACGAAAGCTTGGGGATTAAACCTTTCTATTCGAGTGACACAATCCTTCTCCTGAGATAAAAATATTCCTTTTCATTTCAGAGAACCAACTGTTTTCGTTCTTGTTGCAAGCAAGCCTCAGTGTTATAAATGACATCTGTTTTGAGCCAGGGAGCTGGCTAGCACAAAACTCTGCTGTCTATGAACATAAATTGTCCTTAGTATAGTATTCCACTATCAAGCAAAGAAATTATCTCATTTGATTTTTATGCTGGGCTTTGAAACCTCTTGAGTACCGATATAATGATTGATGTTGATATTTGAGCTGGCGCTGATACTGCTTGGGAACTTTTCTTGAACTTTTAGTGCACAGATTGGTTTTCGACAGGTTTGATCGTACTAAACATTATTTGTCACGTTGTAAACTCATGGCAAGTACTCTGTGCTGTTCATTATCTTGATCGAATTGAATGTCGACATCATTTATCTTCCCTCAATGGGTAAATGAAGGGGTTACTATCAAACTTACTCATCACTGTAATATGATCCATATTATCAGGCTTCTTAAACTCGTTTCCGTCTTTACCATGTCTATCATTCAAAGTATCATGCTCTTGTCCGCCCCAAGAAAAAAGTATTAGGCCGCATCATGCTGGAGAGATTAAAAAATACGACCGGAACAGGCTGGCTGGATTCAGGAAGAACAAATCATGTATAGATGAAATTGCAACGCTACACTACGCTGATCATCATCATAGAAGAGAGCATAGAATGGCAGTCAGCCAACTCTCTACCTCAGCTTCATCGATCTTGAAAAGGCCTTCGACAGTGTCAACTGAGAATTAATATGGCAGTTGCTGCAATACTACGGTTTTGGTGCCACAAACCCTTATCAATCTCATTCAGCAGTAGATATATGACGACAGTACATGCCAAGTGATTCGCAACATAATGGAAAGCTCTGTGACCTGTTCGAAGTGAAGATAGAAGTGAGACGTGGTTGCCGCCTACTATCATCGATGAACTTCCTGATTGTGCTCGACTCGATTGGTCTGGACTGGACTGGATTATGCAATAGACAAATGTGAGAAGCAGCGAGAAGATGGGCGTTGGCTGTTTGACAGGCGAAAAGGCCCTATAATATTTGGATTTCATCAAAGATGTTACATTCATGTATAGGCTCTCACCTCCCACCAACTCGAAAATATACAGGCAAAAACTAACAAGTTGAAAGAACACACAGGGCAGGACAAAGCAGCAATGATAGGACTTCATTCAGTTTCACGTTGAGAAGATACAGGTGATCAAGATACTCAACCAACAACAAACCACAACAACAAGCAACGATCAACATCAATGCAGTTTAAAGTTTAAAGCAACTTATCTCCTTCTCCTACCCACATTACTAAACAGCATCCTTTCAAATACAGACAACGACGACGACGACACATACACAGATGAGGATATCAAACATATGATGGGAAAGACTGCAAGTCAGGTCTCCATTAATCGGAAATCAGTGTGGAGATCTACTGAACTACACTGCACTGCAATCAGCATAAAGCGTCAACAACATCCGGATCTCCAACACCAATGTTAGTCAAGTAAGTCAGTGCTTCTATGTGATGTTTGAGATACTTGACACGTTGTGAGAAGTATTGCCAACAAACTACAATCATACATCATGGATACCTACCACCTACGCTAGCTCGCTCACTGGATACTGACACTGAAGATTAGATCAGATCAGATCAGATCAGATCAGATCAGTTGGTCAGAATAATGAGAATAAGCACAGAGGAACTCTGGCTGACTGGCTGGTAACAACGAACCAAAGGAGCAACAAGCTATCGTCTAACAAATATGCACAAGAAGAAGGTGGAGTTCTACTGGATTAGACCTAGGCTGAGAAGACCGACTGGGGACATCACACTTCAGACCAGGCCATGCCATCTAGTGTAAGCCAAATGGGAAATGACAAGTTAGTTGTTCGAGGCGAGGATGACATGGAGAAATGAGATGATATGAGGAAGAAATGAAAGCTTAAAGTCAGACAACAGTGATGGAGCCAGTTTGAAGAGACTGAAGAGAAGAGAGTGAGATGATGACGTGCTATGAAGCCATATATTCGACTAGGAACCTACGGGACAAATAACAAATAATTACGAATCATTGAACATATAAGAACTTATGGAAGTAGATTCTAGCTGAATGTCATCTAGTATTCGATTGAATTTCTTGATAATCCTCAGTGTTAACGCTTCCATCCTTTTTCATAATACTAGAAAAAATGCTTGAAATTACTCATTAGAAAAGAGTTGGCATTTTTTAACCTATCTCGTTCTAGTAGTAAGTATCTATGACTTCGTCTCGTCAAGCATTGAACTTAGAACCTTCAGGTTCTGTGGTCAACATGTTACAACTCAGCTACTGGATCAGAATTCAATAGTTCATATTTCCAACTTCTTTCAGTTCATGATATAGCTTGACAATCAGTCAATATCATCATTGATTATTTGTTCTTATGGTCACGTAGTTTCCTCAACTGGTTGCAACTTAAGGACTCATCTTTTGAAGTTAGTCACTAATGAACACTTAAAATCAATTAAATTTAAGGGTTTATAGTGATAAATTATTAATTATTTAAAAAAACCGCTAAAATTTAATTCAATATAATTTATTACATGAAATATAATAAAACAATATTATACAATAAGTACTATTTCTTACCTCTAAAAATTTCCATAAATTTCTTGTATCAGTTGTTTTCCATAAATTTTGTGCTAGACAATTTAAAGGATTCCCTTGAAGCCAAAGACCATATTTATTGAAATCTTTGTATATATGAGCTAATTTTAAATTTTTTAATTTATATAAATCATCTGGTAAATTATTCATTTGATTATAACTTAAGTCAAGTGTATTGAGTTGTTCAAGTTGACTAATTGTATTCGGTAATATGGTAAGCTTATTCTCACAAAGATATAATTCTTCAAGACTAATCAAACAATTGATATCATCAGGTAATTGACTAATCTAAATAGGTGAAAATGTATAAATTCAATTTAACTTAATGATTAAAAGTAATTGAATTTAGATAATATGTCTGAAAAAAAAAGAAGGAAGTAATAATTTAATTACTACCTTTTTAAACAAATTTTTTTCATTGACTTAGAGATATTCAATAGTCAATTTATATGATTGACTTTTAAATAACTTTAGACATTTTTTTGGTTAACTAAAAACAGTTATTATTACACTGGAGCGTGGTGTCCACAAATGATCTTCTTAGTGTATGCTCTATCCAGCCAGCCAGCCAGCCAGCCAGCCAGCCAGCCAGCCAGCCAGCCAGCCAGCCAGCCAGCCAGCCAGCCAGCCAGCCAGCCAGCCAGCCAGCCAGCCAGCCAGCCAGCCAGCCAGCCAGCCAGCCAGCCAGCCAGCCAGCCAGCCAGCCAGCCAGCCAGCCAGCCAGCCAGCCAGCCAGCCAGCCAGCCAGCCAGCCAGCCAGCCAGCCAGCCAGCCAGCCAGCCAGCCAGCCAGCCAGCCAGCCAGCCAGCCAGCCAGCCAGCCAGCCAGCCAGCCAGCCAGCCAGCCAGCCAGCCAGCCAGCCAGCCAGCCAGCCAGTCAGCCAGCCAGTCAGCCAGCCAGAGTTCCTCTGTGCTTATTCTCATTATTCTGACCAACTGATCTGGTCTCATATGATCTAATCTTCAGTGTCAGTATCCAGTGAGCGAGCTACCGTAGGTGGTAGGTATTCATGATATATGATTGTAGTTTGTTGGCAATGCTTCTCACAACGTGCCAAGTATCTCAAACATCACATAGAAGCACTGACTTACTTGACTAACATTGGTGTTGGAGATCCGGATGTTGTTGACGCTTTATGCTGAGTGCAGTACAGTGCAGTGCAGTGCAGTGTAGTTCATTAGATCTCCACACTGATTTCCGATTGATGGAGACCTGACTTGCAGTCTTTCCCATCATATCTTTGATATCCTCATCTGTGTGTGTCGTCGTCGTCGTCATCTGTATTTGAAAGGATGCTGTTTAGTAATGTGGGTAGGAGAAGGAGATAAGTTGCTTTAAACTTTAAACTGCATTGATGTTGATTGTTGCTTGTTGTTGTTGTGGTGGTGGTGATGGTTTTTTGTTGGTTGAGTATCTTCATCACCTGTATCTTCTCAACGTGAAGCTGAATGAAGTCCTGTCTTTGCTGCTTTGTCCAGCCCTGTGTGTTCTTTCAACTTGTTATTTTTGCCTGTAGATTTTCGAGTTAGTGGGAGGTGAGAGCCTATACATAAATGATCATCTTTGATGAAATCCAAATATTCTAGGGTCTTCTCATCGAAGTGTATGGCAATAGAATATTTTATTGCATAATTGTGCTTTATCAATAGGTTACAGAAGTGAAAAAATATGAATGAATGTATTCGTGGTCAACGATTTCACTGCCAGATATGAAGCTTTTTATTGTAATCTCAGGTGGTCTGGTGTTAGGGTACTACTGAAGTGTCTGACACTTAAACTGAACTTTTATCCTGTGGCTCCAAGTTTTCAGTGGTTCTCCAGCCATAGTGATTACCAGCTTAAAATAAATAAAATCTTCATAAACCTCAAAATTAATCAAGGGTAATAGTTCTTTCCACGGTCAGAAAAGAAGTTGCTTAATATTGTAAGACTAACACGTGGACACAGTTTATTAGATACATCATACAATGGAACAGTATTATGCTCTAGATACCATTTCGAACACAATCTTTTGTTCATAGACATATCAAGATAACTACAAAGCTGTGAGACATGGTTTATATATTCCTAATTTTCTCTCCTTCTGTGTGATGATAACGGTAGTAGAATTTTCTATATATATGTAGAACAGATGCAGAATCACTTCTGTTACTGTATGCATTTAATGTTGATTCCATCAAAAAAGATTCGGTTATCAATCTCTCCTTCCAACTTACTCTGCTTACTTTCTAACGCTGTCGTTCTATCCACCGCCGTAATGTGTGATTGTGTACAACTGCGTGAATAGCTATAGCTGGGCTTTTCCCTGAATTTCTTATCTTATCAAGATCTACTAAGCTTTTGTGCTCAGTTAGCATAGTTGATCCCAATCGACTACTCTGACCTATGTAATTAACTTCTCAGTCATTGCAAAGGATATGGTAAACTAAATTATTTTGTTAAATTGTATCGATAGGATCTTTTGATATACAAGGCTTGTCTCTAAGCGAGTTTGTTGGTTTGAACCCCTCTTTGATCCCAGCCATCCTTATCGAGAATTCTTCGTAATGCTTCCTAGGTACCTTCCTTGTGTGGTAACATAGCAGAGGCTCTGAATCCCCTCACAACTCTATCATCATTATAACTAATCTTATTGCTAATAGTAGTAGTAATTGTTATTAGTAAAACCTGCGTTACCATTACTACTCCTAGTTTCCTTTCGATTACTTATGTGTTGATCGATAAATTTAGGTTGGTAATTATTGAGTTGCAAGATATTCTTGAAATCTTGTCTAGTGAACTAGTTTCTAGACGGTCCTAAGCCCGGATAAAGAGGGAAGGCAGGGCATAAGGCTAGCAAACAAACACCGGAAAACCAATCCAATCGATAAAAAAAACTACAAAGCAGAAAAACAATACAAAAAAAGGCTTATTCCTCTCTGGAATCGGAGAGGTGAAATGACACCGGTTGGTGAAAGGATTCGGGAAGACGGTTGACCGATGTGTCTTCTCTTTCTCGATGAAAGCGAGAGTAAGAATGAGGACATGGAATGCCCACACGATGTTTGAACCTAGTTGCCTGGAAAGGCTATCCAGATGAACACTTAGATGGGAAGGCATTTCATTGAAGTGCTAGGAATCTCCGAGGAATCTGTAGATGGAATGCAAGTGAACTCTCCAAACTGTCAACTGAAGAGTCAATAATCTACTCCGATGTTATCATCCAGACGATAAACACGAGCACACTGAGTTATGGAGTGGTTATCATGATGTCCCCAACAGCATGGAAGGCTCTCTGTCATGCAGTGGGAGCCAATCTCCTCCTCCTGCAGCAGCAGCATCATGACAGGAAGATGGATTGAACTGAAATGGAAGGGAGGGAGGGAGGTCACAATCATACAATGCAGATGAAGAGGAGGAGGAGGAGGAGGAGGAGGAGGAGGAGGAGGAGGAGGAGGAGGAGGAGGAGGAGGAGGAGGAGGAGGAGGAGGAGGAGGAGGAGGAGGAGGAGGAGGAGGAGGAGGAGGAGGAGGAGGAGGAGGAGGAGGAGGAGGAGGAGTACGAATTCTACAGACAACTGCAATCATTGATGGACAAGACCCCACCACAATGGCGACATGGAAATGCAGTTTAATGGGTGGGGTGACATGAATGGCGAAATGGGAGAGGACAACACAGGAAGAGAAGCAATCATGGATCGGGAGGCATGTGGTGAAATGAACGTGAATGGAGAAGTAATTGAAGACTTCTGTGCACTCAGTGATTTGGTGATTGGAGGCAGTGAGTACGAACACCAAGATATTCACGAAGCGAGTGACATGGATTCGATTTCATCAGACACCAGGACACACTGCTATCAAAATCGGATCGACTTCATCTGAATGTGAAGAAATTGGAGACTCAGCCAGCCTACTAGACACAAGATCAGATCAGAACAGATGAGATGAGATGAAGAAGGAGAGCATATGTAGGGAGTAGACGCAGCTTCACAGCACTGATTATCTAGTTCAAGGAACCTTCTTTCAGAATCAAGTTGAAAGCCTTCGAAGAAGCTAGTGATCATAGACCGCAGTTGAAGTTCGACAAGCAGAACGGAGAGTGAAGGAGGAAAATACTACACAGGACATCTTCACGTCAGTCACTGTCGGTCAGTCAGTCAGTCAGTCAGTTATTATTAGGACAAAATGTGAGATATCGAGCAGCATCCCTGAATAAACCGGTGTGGAAGAACACTGGAACTCGTTTTTGAAATATATGTGTAAGGAAACCTGCACAACTGTGTTATGAAGGAGGAGGAAGAAGAGACAGGACAAGGAATGGATCTCGATGAAGACATGGAAGCTGATAGAGAAGGGAGGGGAAGATGGTGAGGTAGAAGATGAACCATTGTAGTGCAGTGCAGTGCAGTCCAGTGCAGTCCAGTGGAGGTATGAACAACGAAAGAGGAACTGAACACAACCTATAAAACACTACACTGGACAAAGAAGTGAAGAAGATTGTGCGAAAAGACGAAGGACATTCTACGACACACTGGCAAGTGAAGCAGAACAGACTGGAGGCTGGTCGGTGAGAACTGACAACACTATATCAAATAACCAGGTTACTATCTGGTAGGGAAGAGATGTACAGAGCACAAATGAAACCAGTGAAAGATAGTGAAGGAAACCCGATTACTCCCAAAGAGGAGAAACAAAATGAACAGTGGACTGAACACTTCAGAGAACTCTTGAATCGACCAGCACCAACATCACTTACAACTCGTCGAGAAATACCAGCAGAAGCCCAGCCACAGAATTACCAGTGAACACAAGCTCTCCAACAAAACAGGAGTGAAATCCTGAACGCCATCAAGTTGCTGAAATGCGAGAAAGCGCGGCAGAACCAGATGGAATTCTTGCGGAAGCACTGAAAACAAATGCAGATACAACAGCGGACATCCTCACACTACTACTACAGACGGTCACGGAGGAAGGAAGGAAGTAAGTAGGTAAGTATGTCAGGAAAGGTACCTGCGCATTAGTTGGAAGAATTGCTACCTAGTCAAACTTCCAAAGAAGGGGGACATAAGTGTTTGCAAGAACTGGTGTGGAATCATGCTACTGTCCAGACAAAGCAAAATATTAAGCCGCATCATCTTGGAGAGACTAAAACATGCTCTGCATTGAAAATTACAACCACAGCAGGCTGGCTGGATTCAGGAAGAACAAATCATGTATAGATGAAATCGCAACGCTACACTACACTGTGCATCATCATAGAACAGAGCATAGAATGGCAGTCAGCCAACTCTCTACCTCGACTTCATCCACTTTGAAAACGCCTTCGATTGACGTGTCGAACGAGAAGTAATTTGGCAGACAGTTGCTTCAACACTACAGTTTTAGTGCCACAAACATTTATCAACCTCATTTAACAGCTACATATTATATGAGTCTGCTACATACCAAGTGATTCACAACACAATGGAAAGCTCAGTGATGCGTTTGAAGTGAAGACAGGGGTAAGACAAGACAAGTTTGCCGCCTACTATCACCGAAGACGGGACTTCAGGTGAACGTAGAGAAGACACATGTGATGAAGATAACCAACCAACAACAACAAGCACCAATTAAGATCATCGGAGAAATCTGAAGCAAGTTCTCTCTTTCACCTTCCTAGGCAGCATCGTCTCAACTACAGGCGACGACACGGGCACGGATGAGGATGTCAAAGACAGCAAGATTGGCCTTCAATGACCTGAAATCAGTGTGGAGATCTTTTGCACTCAACGGAAAGCGTGAACAAGATCCATATTTTAAGCACCAACGTCAAGTCAGTGCTTCTATCTGGTTCAGAAACTTGGCGCGTTATAAAAACCATTTCCAACAAACTACAGATATTCATCAACAGCTGCCTACGCTCACTCGATGCTGAAAATTAGATGAGATGACCAGAAAGAATAAGCAACAAGGGACTCTATCGCGTCAGGAAGGTAACCAATAACGCGTCGCCCAACAAATTTGTGGAAGAAAGTGTAGATGGATTGGGCATAAACTGAGAAAAGCATTCTGGGGGATCACGTGTCAGGCTAGGCCAGGCCGTCGAGTGGAACCCAAGTGGGAAACGACGAGTTGGTTGTTCGAGGCGAGGATGACATGAAGGGAAGGAGATTGTGTGAGGAAGAAATGAAAGTTTATTGGCAGTCAGTGGTGAAGCCAGTTTGGAGAGATTAGAGAGAAGAGAATGAGTAGACAATGTGCTACTGAAGCGCTTTATTCTACTCGGAACCCAAAGGGCAAATAATAATCATAAATAATAATAAGGTATTCTTGATATGTCTAGTTTTCTGTCGTAGATTTTGTGGTCTACCGACAAGCTTTTTCACTCTTTCACTTATGCATTTAACTAAGCCTACTTTAAATGAGATGGTGTGAGAGGATTCGAAGTCTAAGTAGCGACTGCAATGCATAAGTTTTCTATAGACACTATTCTCTAGATTCCCTTCTTGTGTTCGTGTAATCGTGTAATCCAACATTGCTAGCTCATCTTCTTCACTTTCTAGGTCACAGGTAAATTGGATTGCATTTACTACTGAATTTATATTTACCAAGAACCTATTGATATGTTCCGATTTCAGTACTGTAAACGTATCATCTACATATTGGAACCATATCTTTGGAGTAGGGTTAAATGTTTGAAGGGCCACCTGTTCCCAACTATCCATAAGTATGTCTGCAACGATATTGAATATTGGTGATGCCATGGTAACACCTTCAATTTGTCTACATATCATTTCATTTTCTTAACTTTTATCTTCCTACTTAATTTTCCATTCAATTTGACTACATGAAGCATTACTGTATTTAGTGTTATTGCTTGTATTACACCGTCGTTGATTGGACCGAATTGGTCAGTCTCGATTGGCATATGGGCTCCTGTGCGGATGCCTCGATATTGCCTGTGTTTCAATCATGTATAGTAATGATGGGCAGTGCTAGCAGTGGAACAACATCACTCACTGGGAGGCAGGTACATCCTGCTGACGAGTCCTAAACAGGACGAAATGCGCATCCTGGATTCCACTGCAAGCCACTGCCCATTATTACTATACATAACTGAAATACAGGCGATATCGAGGCATCAGCACAGGTGCCCATATACCAACACCTTCAACACCTCCACAGTCTCACATAAACAGTCACTGACGTGATAATAATGATAACAGCTTTAGGGTGATTTGATTGGTTGTGGCTAGCAGGAGAACCTAGGATGCGCGTTCCCTCCTCTGTTTGGAACCCCACTACAGAGTGATGCTGTTCCCCCTGAGACTCGAACCTCGTTTTAAACGTCGAAGCGTTATCCATTATACCGCAGAGGAGCGATAACCACTTCTTGTATAATGGATATTAGTTATTAATATTCACTGATGTAATTCTCCGTTGTTTTATTAGACTGAATTGTACATTCAGCTGACGAGTTCCAAGCAGGACGAAACGCTCTTCCTGGATACTTTTGCTAGCCACAACTAACAAAATTAACATAATTAACATTCAGGTAATATTGAGGCATTCGCATCAAAGCCCATGTGCTAATAGATGTCGGACAATTCGATCCAAGAAAACAACGGAGAATTACAAGCATATCAATAAATAGTAATAATGGCTTTATTCTAAAAGATATAAAAATTGATAGAAGACAGTTCGGTAAAGAAAATTTTCTTTAAGATGAACCATATTTAAAGCATTACATTTTAATCATAGTTACAACAAAATTTATACATCCGTCAATGGCTAATGGGTCAATACAAGGTCATAAAAACAGCCAACAAGGTCACAAGGTGATAATGGCTAGAAGGTTAAATCAAGGTCATCAAACATGGTAAATAAACATAGGTATAAAGCTGTCAGAGAGGGAGAGAGAGAGATTATAATAAAGGCAAAATTAGAGATTGAATGTATCTTTTTTGAACACAAAGATCAGGCTAGTGGTGCTGAATATTGAATTAAGGGAGATACTGAAGAATCGACTGTGGATAGCACTGATGAATACCTTCTTTCACACTCAGCTTCAGATTGTTTTCACAAGTCAACAACTGGTTCCAGGGTGTTTAAAAGATAAACTACCGCCTTGGGTCATCTCTGTCTATGTTATGAATTAATCTGGTCTTGTGGAGCTGGTTATGTAGGCTGCACAAAGTGTATCGCATCAAAACATATCTTCTAACACTATCCTGCATAGTTGTCTAAAGGACAGTGTAAACCGTCAACAGCTTGATTCTTCAGCATTTAGTTATCTCTGGTCAATGTGATCCACAAGAGTTTTCTTTCAAAGTCATGAATGAAGTGAAGGCAAATATTTTGAAGTGAATGCGTATTCATCACCTCAACACAGCAGAGCTATGGCAATCTATCACTACATTCAGTCTCTAATCTCTCTCTGACGGTTTCTTCATTTTTGTGTTTATATACCATATTCCTGTCAGCAATATTTGATGACCTCGATTTAACCTTCTAACCGTTATCACCTTGTGACTTTATTGGCTATTTTTGATGACCTTGTATTGACCCATTAGCCAATGATGGGTAAGTATGATTACAAATTACCTTATGGTAATTTTTGTTATCTCTATGATATTTCGGGAAAACTATACAGAATTTCGGTGTTTCATACAGCATTTATTGAACAGAAACAGTCGATAAGTGTACATAATAAAATAAAATAAGTAGTAATTGCATACATAAATGATAAGAGTATTTACTCTATCTATAACTTTTTTGAAAATCGAAAGTTAAATTAGGTAAACAATCACATTAGCCATTAGATTTTTGATGTTCTACGCCATACAGAATAGTCTTTTTTGAGGAAAGAATAAAGGGGAACAACAGCAGAATAGGCAAGATGTAGGAGTTTATAAACACAGGAGAAGAAGCATAGTTATACCAGATACTAGCAGCTTCCTAATATAATAAGTTAGGCGGAAGATTCTTTCGGAACTAGTAAGATATGGGAGAACCAGAAAAGGTCCGAAGGAAAACACACACCAAGATAAATCATACTTGTAACATTCTCTTATATAGAACCAATAATAGAATAGGTCAACAACTACCTACTCTGGCTCGTTACTGAAGCTCAGCTCAGATCGCCAGAAAGAATAAGTAACAAAGAACTCTGGCTGGCTAGCAACGAACCAACGAAGAACCTATCGCTTAACAAATATTCAAAAGGAAGTGGAGATGGATTGAGGATGCACTGGGAAGGCCATTCGAGTGGAACCTAGATGAGAAACAGCGAGTCATGCATCCAAGGGTGACATGGAGATCCTGTGATGAATAAATGAGAGCTTGTTGGCAGTCGTGGAACCAGGTTCAAAAGATTGCAGAGAAGAGAGTGGGATGGAGACGTGCCAGTGAAGCCCTATGTTCGACTAGGAACCCAAGGGACAAATAATTATGATAATTGAACAGGAATTATGAAATCTAAGTAGTTTGCATAGGTTATGTTTACATCTGAAACTCAAGTTCACAGTCTGTCATTTTGACGTATTGCGTTTTGTACATATTTCGGTTAGACAACTTCAAGTGAAATTTCAGTGGTTTCAAACGGAATTAAAATTGTAAATTCCATCAAAATATGTCCAACATTTCTCTATTCTTTTTCATATAGATCTATCTAATACCTTCATTGAATCCTTATCATCATATTCACCTTGGTTTGACATTAATTAAGACTTGGAAATTTCATCTGGAAACATGCCTTTAATGTATATCGGATAGTAAGTCAATTCAGGGGTTTCTGGGAATTTATTGGTTTCAACATAGTATTCATCATTAGTCAGCTGGATTTACCTGCTTCCCAGGGAGTGATGTTGTCCCTATCAGCTAACGAGTCACAAATAGGACGAAATGAGCATACTGGATTCCACTGCTACTTATCCATCGTTACTATATAATTAAAAACATAGGTAATATCGAAGCATCCGTGCAGAAGCCCATATTCCAATAGAGACTGATCAATTAGGTTCAATGAACGACAGTAGAATACAAGCAATAACACTGGAACTATACTAATTTGTTGCCTAATTATCATGGAAACTGCAGATGGAATATAGGCAGAAGAGTGGTATTCCTCTCTTTGATATGAGTATTTACCATTTCTTCACTGTATATATGATGGCCTGTTTGAACTTTAGGCTACCAAATAAATTTCCACTCGATATATATATTACATTGAATTTTTCCCTTTCGGTTTGTTTTAATCTTTCAAATATGCCTTCCAAAAGTATAATATACTTATGAGGATTTTTAAAATATTCTGAAATAGCCATTTTTCGAATTATTAATACAAAGAATGTAAAAGTCTTGTTACACAGAAAAGGAACATTTAAATGCACAAAAATATATCATATTTTCACTTTTTGGATTACTTATCTCGAATGAAAAGTTCTTCTATTAGGTGAATAAACAATCAGCATTAATCCAAAATGAGTGTAACAGTCAGAGAAGTTACCATTAAGCTATTCGGACGATGAATGAAGTGAATTAACCTTTAGAGATCAATCAGTGATACACCAATGTATAAGATCTGATCATTATTATCATTTATTATTTTCCCGATTAGTTCCGAGTCGAACGTAGGGATTGAGTAGCACACCTACATTCCACTCTCTTCTCCCCTCCCTTCAAAACATGGCACCACAACACCAACAACATTTCACTTCTTACTCACATCATCTCCTCATATCACCATCAACTCACACAATCAACTCTCGATTCCCCCCTTCGAATTACACTCAACAACATGGCCTGACCTGACATCACCCACGATGCACCCAATCCGCCTTCTCACTGTGTGCCAAATCAATCTACACCTTCTTCTTCGACATATCCGTTGAGTGATGACTTCTTACTTTGTTGATTCGTTGCCAGTCAGCCAACCACACTTCCTCCTTCCTTATTGTCATCATTCTCCACATCTCATCTCATGTGATCTTCAGTATGGAGTGAGCGAGCATAGGTAGGCATAGGTGGCAACTGTTGATGAATATGTGTAGTTTGTTGGAAGTGCTCTTCATGATGCACCAACCCTCTCTCTCTCTCTCTCTCAAGCATCACATAGCATCACTGACTTCACTGATATTGGTGTTGAAAATCCAGATATTGCTCACGCTTCATGCTGGGTACAATGTAGTGGAGTAGATCTCCACACTGATTTCAGATTAATGAAGGGAGTTGTGTTTTTCTGTCCTTCCAATCCTGTCTGGTTTTGACATCCTCATTTGTGCCTGTGTCGTCACCTGTATTTGAGACGATGTTGCGAATGTAGGTATGTAGGTAGGTGTGTAGGTAGGTAGGTGTGTAGGTAGGTAGGTAGGTAGGTAGGTGTGTAGGTAGGTAGGTAGGTAGGTGTGGGGTGGTAGGTAGGTGTGTAGTTAGGTGTGTAGGTAGGTATGTAGGTAGGTGTGGGGTGGTAGGTAGGTAGGTGAAAGAGACTACTTCTTTTGGGTTTCTGCCTTTGATGATGATTGATGCTTGCTGTTGTTGGTTAGGTATTATCATCACCTGTGTCTTCTCACATTCAACTGAAGTCTCATCCTCGTTACCTTTTCTGTCAACTTGTTAGTTTTATCCTGTGCATCTTCGAGTTTGTGTGATATTAGCTATAAATCATTTTCGAGGGTCTTTTCGTTAGTTCAGCTCATGCTCATCTTCTTGCTCCTCATGGTTTGCTGCATGATCCAGTTGACCACAAACAGGAAGATCATTAGTGGTAGTAGGTGGCAGCCTTGTCTTACTCCTATCTACACTTCAAACACGTTACTGAGCATTGCGTTGTGTTGTGAATCACTTGAGATATAGCAGCCTGACATAACGTATAGCTGTTGAATGAGGTTGATGACGGTTCATAGTACTCTGTAGTGTTGAAGCAGCTGACTAATTCCTTCTTTGTCGACGCTGTTAAAGACCTTTTCAAAGTAGATGAAGTTGAGGTCGAGAGATGACTACCATTCTATACTCTATTCTATAATGATGCGCAGACTAGCGTTACAATTTGATCTGCACAGGATTTGTCCTTTCTGAATAAAATATTATTGAACAAAAATACATCATATTTTCACTTCTCGGATACTTATCTCGAATGAAAAGTTCTTCTATTAGGTGAATAAACAATTAGCATTAATTCAAAATCAGTGTAACAGTCAGAGAAGTTACCATTGAACTATTCAGACAATGAATGAAGTGAATTAACCTTTAGAGATCAATCAGTGATACACCAATGTATAAGATCTGATCATATATTCATAATTATAGATATATTTACACATAGATATTGTTTTACTCACCTTATTATAGTTTAAATCTAATAGTTTCAATTGAATCATTCCACATAATGATCCATTTTGTATTTTTGTTAAATTCATTGAAGCTAATTTTAATACTTTAAGAACAGTAAATTTAACTCCAAAATTTTTTGGCAATGTAACTGATTCTTCATTTAACATATTCAATTGATTATATGATAAATCTAAGTATTGTAATGTATTGCCTATTGAATATAATCCTTGTGGAATTTCTTTGAAATAATTTTTTGATAAATAAAGTTCACTTATTCTTTTCATATGTGTTAAATTTTCTGGAATAAAATTTAACTGACAATGATCAAGGTACAATGCCTGTGAATTTAAACAAAATTAGATATTAAATTTTGAGAGAGTTGTGAAGATTTGGAATTATTTCAAGTTGTTATTCATCGTAGACTGACTGACATCAGTTGGAGGAACAAAGGAAACCTGGGAGCATTGGACAGCTGTTTCGTCCTCAGCAGTGCGCATCCACGACCCCGCCAGCAGGGATCGAACCCGCGACCTTCAGGTTCCGTGGCCAGCGCGTTACCATTGACATTGGGTGGCGGTTGCGCTATATATCGTGAGCTAACAAAAGTTGGAAATATGGAGCATTGGATTCTGGCCCAGTGGCTAGCTCAATGGTAACGCGCTTGCCGCGGAACCTGAACGTCGCGGGTTCGATCGCTGGTGGTGTGGGGTGGTGGGTGCGCACTGCTGAGGAGTCCCATACTAGTCGGACGAAACAGCTATCCAATGCTCCCAGGTTTCCTTTGTTCCTCCAACTGATGTCAGTCAGTCTACGATGAATAACAACTTGAAAATTAGATATCTTAGTTAGTCATTGAATTATTTCCTCAGCCATTATGTAAATAAACGTTAAATAAGCTATTTGTTTACATTCATCTACTAAATACCGAGTTGAATCGATTCATCCAAGTCTGAATTGAATGGAATACGCTAAGATTACGCTAATGATGGTTAGCATTCAACAAGTTTTGCAATAGAAGTTATATTGATCTTAGTGATTGGCAGGGGAATTAAGAACTCACCAACTGGATATACTTCCACCTCAGTGAGGTCCGAATCCAGTAAGTTTCATTTTGAACCCCAGAGTGTTATCCACTAAGTCACTGGATCGTGATAGCCACTTCTTGTGCAATTGGTATCAATTGTTGTATTATTATTTGTGATTTCTCTTCGCTAATTGATTTTTAACATCGAATATCATAATTTAAACAAGAAGAAAGAAGACAGAGAATGGATCTCGATGGATACCTGGAAGCTAATAGAGCAGGGAGAGGAGGACAATGAAACAGAAGATAAACCAGTGCAAGGATGCTCAACGACAAGAGGAACTGAGCACAATATATAAACAATGGACAAAGAAGTAAAGAAGAGTGCACGGAAAGACAAAAGACACTTCTACGAAACACTGGCAAGTGTAGCAGAACAGGCTGCAGGCAGCAGAGACAAAGACCTGACAGCATTGTATCAAATAACCAAGTTACTATCTGGGAAGAGATCAACACAGATGAGATCAATAAAAGGTGATGACGGAAATTTAATTACTGAAGAAGAGAAACAAAGGAAACAATGGGCCGACCACTTCAAGAAGCTCTTGAATCGACCACCACCACCACCACCACCTGCACTTCATCCAGAAATAACACCTACAGCCACTGAACTACAAGTGAGTACAAATCCTCCAACAAAAGTGGAAGTCCTGAGGGCCATAAAGTTACTGAAATGTGGGAAAGCGGCAGCATCAGACGGGATCCCACCAGAAGCACTGAGAACAGACGCAGAGACAACAGCGGACATGCCCACACCACACCACTATTGCAGAAGGTGTGGAAGGAAGAGAAGGTACCTGCAGATTGACTGGAAGAAGAGTTACCTTGTCAAACTGCTGAAGAAGGGAGACCGTAGTGTTTGCAAGAACTGGGGCGGAATCACTCTCATGTCCACCCCAAGTAAAATATTAAGCCGCATCATCCTGGAGAGGCTAAAGGATGCATTGGATTCAAAACGACTACCGGAACAGGCAGGCTGGCTGGATTCAGGAAGTACAAATCATGTGCAGACCAAATTGCAACCCTACTCTATGCATCATCATAGAACAGAGTATAAAGTGGCAGTCAACTCTCTACCTCAACTTTATCGACTTTGAAAAGGCCTTTGACAACGTCGACCGAGAAGTAATTTGGAAACTGCTTCAATACTACAGAATACCGCAAACCTTTATCAGCCTCACTCAACAACTATATAAAGATGCAACATGCCAAGTAATTCACAATAGAAAGCTCAGTGATGCTTGTGAAGTGAAGACAGGAGTGAAACAAGGTTGCCTACTATCCCCCATGATATTCCTGATTGTGGCTGACTGACATGGATCATGTAGCAAACAGTGGGGAGCTGTGAGAAGAGGGGGATACACTGGCTGGCTGGACTGAGGAAAACAACCTAGAAGATCTGGATTTCACCAACGATGACTTGTGCCTGATGTCACACAAACTTGAAGATGTACAGGCGAAAACTAACAAGTTGATAGAAGAGGCAAGGCAGCGAAGACGGGACTTCAGGTGAATATAGAGAAGACAGAGGTGATGAAGATACCGCACCACCACCACCAACAACAACAACAACAAGCTCCAGTCACATCAAGGGGAGAAACTTAAAGGAAGTAACCTCCTTCACCTATCTGGTGAGGCAGCACTGTTTCAACTACAGGTGGCACAGAAGAGGACGTCAAAGTCGGAATCGGAAAGACGGCAAGTCAGGTGTTTATTAACCTGAAACCAGTGTGGAGATCTTCTGCACTGCACTCAGCAAGTGGAACAAGATCCAGATTTTCAGCACCAACGTCAGTCAAGTCAGAGCTACTTTATGGTTCAGAAACCTGGCGTGTCACGAAAAGCACTTCCAACAAACTACGGACATCCATCAACAACTGCCACCTACACTGGCTCGCTACTGAAGATCAGATGGCCAGAAAGAATAAGCCACAAGAAACTCTGGGAACGAACCAACCAAGAACCTATCACGCAACAAATATGCAGGAGGAAGTGGAGATGGATTGGTCATGCACTGAGAAGGCCGACTGAGGACATCACACGTCAGGCCAGGCCATCGAGTGGAATCCCCATGGGAAGCGACGAGTTGGGTGTCCTAGGTGAGGGTGACATGGAGGAGGTCGTGCGAGGAGGAAATGAGAGGTTGTGGGCTGTCGTGGAACCAGGTTGAAAAGATTTCAGAGAACAGAGTTTACTGGAGGCGTGCTACTGAAGCCCTATGTTCCACTAGGAACCCAAGGGACTAATAAATAGTAATAATAAATAATCAGTAGAATCAGTGATGCGGGTTTCGTTGTATCTATGGCCCATCAACTGGATGTACCTACCTTCCAGTGGATGTTGATGTTCCCAATGAGATGAAGTTCAAGTCTCAGTTTCTCAATTAGTCAAGCTTTTCATTAATTAGTTCATGAAGCTTCTTTTTCACAGATAATATATTGTGATATTGACGAGATAGTTTCCAGTGGAAAGCTTATTGAATGAAGTCAAAGTTGGCCAGTTCAATTTTGAGAAATATCAGTGTGATTATGCAACTTGTAAATTATTTGCAAATTGATCATATAAATTGAGATAAAGTGGTACTTGTAAATTAAGTAACCATATCTAGGTGATTTGATGTAAAGAATTCAACATGTATGATCTGAATTTGTCCGATTGGATAGGTGATGAGCTGGCTAAAACAAGCGAAACTGCTATCCGGTGACTAGATCAATCTGATCTAGTTACTGGGTGGTTAATGAAATTTAAATATGAACTTTAGGGATTTATAACTACTCAAGGTATCTAAAAGTATTTACAGAAAGGATAGTCTATTTTCCTTGAAAATCTGACTTTGATGAAACTGAAAGAGGTCAGAAATTTATCTTTCTACTTCAGTTGCATATAACATATATTCTGTTATCTAAGTTGTCTACTCGATGCTCATTTGATTTAAACAGACTAGGTAAGTTCTTGAACTTGCTACTCATTGGTTTGTCAATAATTAATCGTGTCTTATCAACCAGTCTTAACACCGTTTCGAAAGGATGGAAGTATGATGTTATGAAGTAAGATCAGTATTTTCTTAACTGCTAAAGCGACTGCAAACTATTTCTAATTAACAGAATTTAGAAACTATTAAATTATTATTATTGGTCCCTTGGGTTCCTAATGAAACATAGGGCTTCAGTAGCACATCTCCATTCCACTCTCTTCTCTACAAACTTTCGAACCTGGCTCCACGACTGCTCACAAGCTCTCATTTCTTCCTCACAAAATCTCCTCCATTTCACCCTCATCTAGGACACCCAACTCGTTGCTTACTATCTAAGTTACACCCGAGTGCCTGGCGCATGATATCTCCAGTCGGCCTTCCGAGTGTATGCCCAATCCATATCCGCTTTCTTCTCCATATTTGTTGAGTGATAGACTCTTGGTCAGATCGTTTCCAGAGTTCCTTGTTGCTTATTCTTTCTGACCATCTGAGCTGACCTTCAGTAAGGAGCCAGCGTAGTAACGTGCCAAGTCTCTGAACCATTACATGAGACCACTGACGTGACGTTGGTGTTGAAAATCCGGATCTTGTTCACGCTTCATGCTGAGTGCAGTACATCTCCACACTGGTTTCAGATTAATGAACACCTGTCTTGTTGTCTTTCCGATCCTGGCTAGCTTTGACATCCTCATCCGTGCAGCCGCATGTAGTTGAAACGATGCTGACTAGGTAGGTGCACGTGAAAGAGGCTACTTCCTTTAAGTTTCTCCGTTGATGATGACTAGAGCTTGTTGTTGTTAGTTGGGTATCTTCATCACCTCTGTCTTCCCTACATTCACTTGAAGTACCATCTTCGCTACCCTGCCCTGTCCTGCTTCTTCTGTCAACTTGTTAGTTTGCGCTTGCAGATCTACGAGTTTGTACGTCACTAGACACAATCATCGGTGAAATCCAATTCTTCTAGGGTCTTTTCATCGGTCCAGCGTATCCCCTTTTCTCTCTTCTCACCTTCTGTTGCATGATCCAGTCCACTGCAATCAGGAATATCATGGGTGATAGTAGACAGCCTTGTTTCACTCCTGTCTTCACTTCAAGAGCATCACTGAGCTGTCCGTTGTGAATTACTTGGCATGTGATGTCTTCATATAGTTGATGAATGAGATTGATAAAGGTTTGCGGTATTCCGTAGTGTAGAAGCAACTGCCAAATAACTTGTCATTCGATGCTGTCAAAAACCTTTTCAAAGTCAAAACTAGATAAACTTTACACTTACAGATATGCATTCACCTTCTAAGATTTGACTGACATAATGAAATAGTAGCTAATCTATCTAGTTTTTTGCTGAAGCTGGCTAACCACCATCAAAATTACACTCCATTTTGTGTTCACATGCTTATGTAACACCAACTACCCATTTCACACTACACCCTTTAATACTGTTATTATTAACACTACTCATAAACAGTAATTATTTCTTCTTAAAAATAATGTAAAGGAGGAGAGGGGGGAAGTAGTTAAGCTATCACATGTTGAGAATTTCATACTGTATCATATATGTTGCTTAGAATAAAGGGATTATTACTGTCTATGCGAAGACTAGAATATAACCCATAAGATCAGACTTATCAGTAATTCATGCTAATGTGAAATTTCATCTACTAATAAATAGTAAAGTATGCATATGACTAAGTGATCAGCTAATTTAACCAATAAGATTAGAAACCAACCTTAATTCTGCGTAGTTTAAATATAACTGTTGGTATATGGTATGATTTCATTTGACCTGAACGAAGTAGTGTATCAATTCGTTCTGCAATTGAATTCAATGTGTCTTCTGATACATTCGACGTTTTTGATTTATTCATTTCAGATGTGATTATACTTTGTCCAGTTTCATTAAATGTATCAATAAAGTTAACCATTTTAACTTTAGATAATTTTTTTGGTTTAATCAAAGCTTTCATAAAATGTCGACAATCCAAATATAATGTTTTAAGTCTATAAAGTCTTGAAAATTCATCTGGAAGTGATATAATCTCATTTCCGTATACATTAATAGTGTGCAATTTACAACAGTTGATTATTTGTATTGGAAGTGTACTTAATCCCATTCGTTTTGCCAACAAATAACGTAATTCCACTAAGTTACCAATCTGTTGAAGAGAAAATAATTATTGAATTATATGCAAATTATTTACTGGTAGAATACTTCAATATTAATTCATAAGTAAAACTGTGGGAGATGTTACAGTCTTCTTGACACTAGAAGGCTGTGAAATTTGTTCAAATCGAATTCGAAATCTAGTCATCAACCTTATGTACATTTGTGCAGCAAGCAATGAGCTACATGTATTGTATGGAGGCTAATGATACTACCTTGATAGGTGGAGTGGTATTCAAACTCATAACTCATTGATGGAAAGTCATCTCTACAACTCCAACATGAACTTGGTCCTTCCTACAGATTTTGTGATTGAGCACTGTCAGAGTGTTCAAATCTGAAAGCAAAATGCTTTCCAGTCATTTTGGGTTTACAGCTATCCTGAAGTTGATATAAATCTATGATGAGAACCATGTTAAATATACAATCTGTTCACCATAAACTGGTCAATCGGATAGCTTTTTCTCATCTCCTGACTAACCACTTTTACGGATTCATCTGCTGTAAACATTTGTTTCATGGTCATAGGATTGTTTAGCCAAATTGACGGTGATTACTGTATCTCTAGTAGAGCGGATCACAATGAAGCCAGTGAACCTATAATTATGTCTTGAATATATATGACCGGTTATCATACTACATGCAGTAAAAAAATACTTACAAAAATTTTCATTCACACTGTCAGTTATTTAAAGTTTAGATGACTGTGAACAGATTGATGTGCAGAATACAGTCAAGCATTGACCATCTTGTGGTATATTTTGATATTGAAAAGTGATTGGTAAGACATACCAAGCCTTATGTTAAAATTAAACTTCTCATACAATTTTGTTGTTGAAATTTAAGGTGCGAATTGTTTGAATGAATAGTTTACAAAACTTAGGGATTTTAATAAAGTATGACAGGTGTTATTTCAAATGATTGTAGATTTTTCATTCTATATGAAGTATTCTCTTGATTATATAATATTATTATATTATTATTATTAGTCCCTTGAGTTCCTAGTGAAACATAGGGCTTCAGTAGCACGTCTCCAGTGAACTCTGTTCTCTGAAATCTTTTGAACCTGGTTCCACGACAGCCCACAAGCTCTCATTTCCTCCTTGCACGATCTCCTCCATGTCACCCTCGGACGTCCAACTCGTCGCTTCCCATGGGGATTCCACTCGAGTGACTGGCCTGACGCGTGATGTCCTCAGTCGGCCTTCTCAGTGTATGCCCAATCCATCTCCACTTCCTCTGCATATTTGTTGCGTGATAGGTTCTTGCCTGGTTGGTTCGTTGCCAGAGCTCCTTGTTGCTTATCCTTTCTAGCCATCTTATTTTCAGTAGCGAGCGTAGGCAGTTATTGGTGAATGTCTGTAGTTTATTGGAAATCATTTTCGTTACGCGCCAAGTCTCTGAACCATACAGAAGCACTGACTTGACTGAACTGGTGTTGAAAATCCGTATCTTGTTTCGCATGCTGAGTACAGAAGATCTCCACACTGGTTTCAGGCTAATGAACACCTGTCTTGCTTTTCCGATTCTGAATGATTATATAATAGCTCACCATAAAATGATGAACTAATTTCTATGATGTTTGAACATCTGAAGATGTAATATCTTGATTGGTAGATTGAACTTTGAAATTCTGGTCAGGTTGAATCATTAGAATGGGACATATAACGAAATCTCCTCTTAGTTTCATTGCTTAAGACGATAAACTGCATGTACAGCTCTATGAACAAGCTACCGAAAAATCGTGAAGTTACTGCATGTACAGTAATTTCATGTAGTAATAAATTCATGATTACTTATTTCATAATTAGGTAATGACAGGAATCTTTGAACATTACTTGAATTTCTATAGCTGGATGCTTTTAGGCAGAAAAACGAATCAAGAATCAGAAGAATCCACACGAGTGATACTATCAACAATGAACTGGACGAACTATGGAAAATTCTTATAGAAAACTGATACCCAACCAGATTTGTTGTTAAAAAGTTGAAATCAAAACATAATACAGAGCAAATACTCAAAGCTCCAAAGAAAACTGTCTTCATGAACGTTGGTTTTAAAGATGATAGGACAGCAGAGATCCTGAAGCATTGGCTGTCTAATTCATAGAAGGAAACATTTCCTCCCCCCCCCATCCTTCTACAGATCAGCTTCTTCAGTCACCAATTACTTCCAGGGTGTGTTAAGGAAATTTGCCGCTTTGGACCTCCTCAATGTGTCTACAGATTTACATGTTCCACTTCAACTAATTATATAGACCACATAAAGCGTCCATCTTTCAAATATATCTCTTAGCACTATCCTGATGGTTATCAAAAAGAGAATGTGAATCAATGAACAGTTCACTTCTTGAACATTTGCTCAACTACGGATATGTCATTCCATCATCATCCTCCTTCACTGTCGTTTATGAAGTTAAAGAGAATAGTTCAAAAGGCGAAGCTTTCCACACTTGTGCACAGTAGAAGCACTGGCAATTCACTTATTCAAGTATGTTCAATATCTTTTTGATTTAATCATAATTATTACTTTAATATTATCACACTCAATATTCAATATTGACTTTCTTTATATCTATCAAGTGGACACTGACATTTTTTTTAACTCCTTGTCTTTCTTGTTATCTGCATTGTTTAAAAGATTATAAGTCGACTGCTTTCCATTCTTCATTTAAGTTTTAAGCACTAGTTTAACGATGCCATTGTACCCTACTGTTTAATATTAGGATGTTATGCTTTTGAGATAGTATTCATCATAGATTGACATCATTGAAGAATCATTGAATACCTGGGAGCACTGAACAGCTGTTTCGCCCTAGTACGGGACTTCTCAGCAGTATGCACCCACGACCCGGCTAGGGGTCAAACTCAGGACTTTCAGGCTTTACAGCGAACTAGTCAACCACTCGCCCACTGGGTTGGAGGTCAAGGATACGCAGTTTCCAACTTCCGTCAGTTGCCGACTATCACTCAGTCTCAGCCCGGGATGAATACTACCTCAAATTACAAGACTGTTATACTTTTGTGATACATATAAATACAACTATACAGTTGTAGAAAATGATATTGGGGAAAAAAGAGTTTTCTTCACTGAATTATCTCTTATTCACCACTAGATTCATTGCCAACTAATGAACAAGTATTGATCTTGGTTAAATGTTGATCAAATAACAGGAAAGTGAAATAAGTAGGTTTTTAATCATTCAAGAATCGTCCGGAAATTTCATTGGTCAGGTGCCTTAATCATTGCAATACAATTATAGATAAAAAATACATAATAAATTTATTTAGAGATGTCCATATGTAAAAGATTAGCATAAATAAAAAAGGATACATCACTTCCTATATCTACGAGTGCAGTTTTCCACTCAAAAAAGATGTTCACGTTTTCTATATGAAATTGTGCTTAGTCAAAGGGGAACTCATCTCTCTCGTATTGTCTCTATAACTTTAAAGTTAGGTAACTGGAAGTCTTTTAAAATGACTAACTATACAGATTGGCTAGTTTAATTTTTCAGAAATTCACACATTTTCATGGAACTCTTTAATCTTGAAGAAGATTTAAAATTTTCAAGCAATTTGGTAACAAAATAAATGAAAGAATCACTGTAGGCATGGCACCACTGTTAAATGCTTGAATTTGGTCAATATTAAGCTATGTCTAAAGCCGAATTCTTAATGATTAGCATTAATCAGCGAAACATACTTGGATTTATGAGGAAAGTTGTGTTCATTTGGCACTTTCTAATTGATATCACCTAGAGATGGAGAGGAACACTCGAATATTGTAGCGTGTGCTACTGATAAGTAGTATATATTGGGGAGGGGGGGGGTGTGAAGAAATCATAGGGAATTATCAGCAGGGGGTAAAGATTCTGTCAGGAGAAACGAAAGAACAAAAGACGTTTAGCAAAGAGTTACTCTTTTCAGTGATATCATTCTTAAGCTGTACAACCGCATATATATATATATATATATATATATATATATATATATATATAATTGCAGCCCTACGCATCATCGTAGAACAGAGTATAGAATGGCAGTCGACTCAAATCAACCTCAACTTCATCGACTTTGGAAAGGCCTTCGATCGAGGCGTCGACCGAGAAGTAATTTGGCAGGCAGTTGCTTCAACACTGCGCTTTTAGTGCGAAAAATCTTTATCAACCTCATTCAACAGCAGCAATATGCTACATGAAGGCGCCAAATGTCAAGTCCTTCACAATGGAAAGCTCAGTGATGCCTTTGGAGTGAAGACAGGAGTAAGACAAGACAAGGTTGCCACCTACTATCGACGATCATCTTCCTTATTGTGGTGGACTGGATCTCGTAACTGAAAAATGTGAGGAGCTGTGAGAAGAGGGGCATACAATGACTGCACAGATGGATAGGGATTAGAAAATTTTGGTTTCGCCAGTGATGATTTATGTTCAATGTCACACAAACTCGAAGATGTACACGATGAAACCAACAAGTCGACAGATACGGGAAGCGAAAACAAGACTTCAAGTGAATGTAGAGAAGACACAGGTGATAAAGATACCCACCAACCACCACCACCACAACAACAACAAGCATCAGTCATCATCAACAGGAGAAAAATAAAGGAAGTAGTCTCTCTCACCTACCTACATACCTACCTACCTACATTCGCAACATCGTCTCAAAAATACAGGTGAGGACACAGGCACAATGAGGATGTCAAAACCACACAGGATTGAAAGGACAGCAAAACACAACTCCCTCCATTAATCTGAAATCAGTGTACAGATCTACTCCACTACATTGCACCCAACATGAAGCGTGAGCAATATCTGGATTTTCAACACCAATATCAGTGAAGTTAGTGCTGCTATGTGACGGTTGAGAGAGAGAGAGAGAAAGAGAGTTGGTGCATCATGAAAGCACTTCCAACAAACTACACATATTCATCAACAGTTGCCACCTATGCCTACCTATGCTCGCTCACTCCATACTGAAGATCACATGAGATGAGATGAGATCAGGTGAGATGAGAAGAGATGAGATGAGATGTGGAGAATGATGACAATAAGGAAGGAGGAAGTGTGGTTGGTTGACTGGCAATGAACCAACAAAGTAAGAAGCCACCACCCAACGGATATGCTGAAGAAGAAGGTGTAGATTGATTTGGCATACAGTGAGAAGGCGGATTGGAGATATCATGCGTGATGTGAGGTCAGGCCATGTTGTTGAGTGTAATTCGAAGGGGGGAATTGACGAGTTGATTGTATGAGTTGATGTTGATATTGAGGAGATGATGTGAGTAAGAAGTGGGTGTTGATGGTGCCAGGTTCTGATGAGTGGAATGGATGTGTTCTATGACTTGATGAAGGATTTTTAAATCATGGAAGTGAAAGAAGCAATTTTCGGATATTTAAAGAGTAAATCAAGATATGAGGAAAAGATGAAATGAAGTACTTTATGCAAATAACTATTTTCATAGGAAGTAATACCATATTTCATCATTACTCAACTAAATATCATAATAAACCTTCCTTCATGAATGGTATTCATCAACGTTTCTTACACTACATTATTGTTTAGGTCACAACTGATCCAATATAAGGTTGGCTTTCAAAAGTAAATCAGGCATCTACCGCTATAATCTATAGATATTTATTTTCAAGTATTATTGAATGACTCTTAAATTTCATTATGTTATATAATTTCAAGTTGTTATTCATCGTAGACTGACTGACATCAGTTGGAGGAACAAAGGAAACCTGGGAGCATTGGATAGCTGTTTCGTCCGACTAGTATGGGACTCCTCAACAGTGCGCACCCACGACCCCGCCAGCAGGGATCGAACCCACGACCTTCAGGTTCTGCGGCCAGCGCGTTACCATTGAGCTAGCCACTGGATGAGAATCCAATACTCCATATTTCCAATTTCTGTTAGCTCACGATTTACGAAGAATATATATTATATTATCAATAATTTACTTAAAATATTTTTATAACTTCTGACTTACTAATGGAGAGAGTTCATTTGTCCAATTCTCACTAATATCAAGTTTAGTTAAACTGATAAGTTGAAAAACAACTTTAGGGATAAATTTTAATTCACATGAAGACATTTTTAATGTTTTTAACTTTGTTAAACGAATCATATCTTTTGGTAGTTGTGTACATTCTGATATTTCATTATTATTATTATTACTGAATTGTTCAATTACTTTCTTTCTATCAGTTGATTTACTATTTCGATGTATAATATCACTTCCATCTTTCATTTGAATAATACCTTCTGGACTTATATCAGGCACTTGTGTATAACCTCGAAGATTATTATGACTTATATCTAGATAACATAGATTAATCATTGTACAAATTTCTGAAGGTAAAAAGTTTAGACTATTATTCGATAAATTTAATTTTGTAATTGTTATACCTAAACAACACAATATGAAAGTAAATTAAAGGTTAGTTTATAGAGTAGGGATGGTAAATAAGGGAATATTAAGAAAAAAAATTCATGAAATTGAAATAATTAGTCCCTTTTATGAATTTGGATAATGTAATTAGAAGACATAGATTATCTGCTGCTATCTAGACCTCAACGCTGTATAAACGATTGTATCACATCCCATTGCGTTTATAAATTTACATGAGGAGTCCCATACTAGTCGGACGAAACAGCTGTCCAGTACTCCCAGGTTTCCTTTGTTCCTCCAACTGATGTCAGTCTATGATGGATAACAACTTGAAATATTTCCAAATCTCCACAACTCCCTCAAAAAAAATTTAATTGAACTGGTGCTCATTGGTGACTAGCTTCGAGAAGTATTCCCGAAGTTCCAATGACAAATCGTGACCGGTGGAGTCAAAGCCTGATGACCATGAGGACAAATACTCAACGATGACATTGGGTGGCGGTCTGCGCTATATCGTGAGCTAACAGAAGTTGGAAATATGGAGCATTGGATTCTGACCCAGTGGCTAGCTCAATGGTAACGCGCTGGTCGCGGAACCTGAAGGTCGTGGGTTCGATCCCTGCTGGTGGGGTCGTGTGTGCGCACTGCTGAGGAGTCCCATACTAGTCGGACGAAACAGCTGTCCAGTGCTCCCAGGTTTCCTTTGTTCCTCCAACTGATGTCAGTCTTCGATGAATAACAACTTGAAAAATTTACATGTGTGTATGGACAAACATACATAGGGAGGACGAATCGTGATATACACTTGAAGGTAGGGGCACATGTTCCAGAGTGGCTACGAAAGCAGTTGGATTCACAAACATTGATAAGCGCAGATGGCAGACAACTATCATCATCCATTGCGAAACATATCATTGATAAGAGTCACAGAATTGATATCAAAACAGCCTTTACAAATTTTGTACAGAAACTGTCAGCGGCGTATACTTAAGTTTGTTGAGGCGCTAGCCATAAATAAATTTAACCCCCATTGTGTGTGCAAAAACAGTTTGTCCTTACATTAAGCCTACCTTGGTAATGATTATTTTATCGTATTACCAAGATTGTCTTCAAGTCTTATCTTTTATTCCTCTCATTATCTTTCTTATTATTGAATTCCTTTATGTCATATGTGTCCTTCCCCCACTTCCAGTTTTCATATATAATACTTTAACAAGTAAATGTGTGATCAACTTGTTATTCATCGTAGACTGACATCAGTTGGAGGAACAAAGGAAACCTGGGAGCACTGGACAGCTGTTTCGTCCGACTAGTATGGGACTCCTCAGCAGTGCGCACCCACAACCCCACACTACCAACGATCGAACCCGCGACCTTCAGGTCCCGTGGCCAGCGCGTCACCATTGAGCTAGCCACTGGGCCAGAATCCAATGCTCCATATTTCCAACTTCTGTTAGCTCACGATACAGCGCAAACCGCCACCCAATATCATCGTTGAGTATTTGTCCTCACGGCCATCAGGCTTTGACTCCACCGGTTACGACTTGTCATTGGAACTTCGGGAATACTTCTCGAAGCTAGTCACCAATGAGCACCAGTTCAATTAAGTTTTTGAGGGAGTTGTGGAGATTTGGAAATATTTCAAGTTGTTATTCATCATAGACTGACATCAGTTGGAGGAACAAAGGAAACCTGGGAGTACTGGACAGCTGTTTCGTCCGACTAGTATGGGACTCCTCAGCAGTGCGCACCCACGACCCCACCAGCAGGGATCGAACCCGCGACGTTCAGGTTCCGCAGCCAGCGCGTTACCATTGATCAGATGTGATCAGATTGTTCGAAATGTATAGCGCTAATACATCACATTTTTCAGATAATCTACGTCTTCTAATTACATTATTCAAAACAATTCATATTTTACTTGAATCGAGTAACAAAGTCATTTTTGCTACTTTCGAAGGTTAGAATATACAGATTTATTTTTTACAATTCTGTTAGAATGAAATCTCAAGATCTAGACTTGATTTATCCACAACAGCTTTCTCCAGGAGTCAGCGTCAAAATATGAGTTACCAAAGGAACTCTATGTCGTGATTCAGTAGTCCTCAATAATTCATGTTCCAAATTAGATATGGAAACTAATGCATATTGATGATATGAAATCATGGTTCAACCATATGGTAAATGATCAATTAGGTCATCGATTACGAATAAAGTGAACGTCACTTACCTGGTACAAGGTTTGAGAAATTCTCAATGGTAATGAGAATCTTTATAGTAATTATTTTGAATCGAACTGCCGGTTTTTAGAAACTTCACCACACCATGAAAGTCATATGAATATACTACTGGCTGACAAATATAGTTTCAGACCGCCCGATCAGCAGTGTTCAATAGCCAGTTCAAAGTCATTTAAACGCTGGATGACAGTTTCGTCCGTTTTCGGCCTAGCTCATCAGCTGCGTATAGCAACGGATTTAGCTCAGAGAGGTGAATTATCTAAACTATACGGATTTCACCCAGTTATTTAGACGGAAGGATGATATCTTAGAAACGATTCAGATGTTTGCTGAATATACAATCCGCAGCGAAAAGTCTTACAATGGTTTCCTATGGAGCTCAGCCCCAAAATCAACAAAACAATTGGCTATTAAGCACTGCTAATTGATATGAGGAGTGTTGAATGACTAATGTCGGCCACTAGGATATTTCCAACAGCTTTCATGCTCGCAATTTTGAAGTCAATACCAAACATAGTGACTTTATCACTGGATGACTGTTTTGCTTGTCTGAAATGGAGTTTTTCAGTATTGTAGCCGGAAAAATTCAGCTCACAGGACCTAATTGATTATTTTGACAAAATCTGGTTGGTTGAATTCAATAGGCCAGCGAACTTCGAGAGAGAATATCAACTTTCCAGTTGTTTACAGATTGCACATTGACATTTCCAAGTGACTGACTGTCGTATGAACAGGATTTCATTTGGAAACCACCTAATAAAGATAACAGAGTGTAATCTCTGATACAAGAGTTTGACGAGCTAATGAAGAATACTACTGAACACGATGAGTAGTTGGAAACCACTTACTTTGATGTGCAAATTTAGCTGTCAGCTAGTACTGAGAAGAATTTGTAAATTCATCATCGTTAGTATATCTTCTAGGAATTAATGTGTTTGCTTAAATGCCTTTAGTTTTCTTAAATGGTCGGATTGTTCAACTTTCATGCTGATTCCTGGATATTGCCTGAATATTTACTGCGATAATTCACTAAGTTGTGGCTAGCAGAAGAATCCAGGAAGCACGTTTCGTCCCACATGCAACTTGTAGGCTGGATGTACCTGCACCTCAACGAGTGATGTTGTCCTCACTGAGACTCGTACCTCGTACCCATCGTTTCAGACTCCAAGGCCTTATCCACTACACCATTGATGCTTAATGGCCACCTCTTTAACAAAGGGTATGGGTCAGTAATACTGACGCGTAGAGCTACAAGCATATCAACAAACAATAATAACCAATACCCGTGCAGACGCCTATTATCACCCATGATCTTCCTCATTGTAGTAGACTGGGTCATGCAGCAAACTGTGAGGAGTGAGAAGATGAGGATTCGCTGGACTAATGAAAAGAGCCTGAAACAGTTGGATTTCGCCAAGCATGATGATTTATGTCTAGCGTCTTATGTCGCACAAACTCAAAGATGTACACGATGAAAGCAACAAGTCGACAGATACGGGAAGCGAAAACACGACTTCAAGTGAATGTAGAGAAGACACACGTGATGAAGATACCCACCGATCACAACAACAACAAGCATCAGTCATCATCAACGGCAGAAACCTAGAAAAAGTAGTCACTCTCACCTACCTACATACCTACACACCTACCTACATTCGCAACATCGTCTCAATAAAATACAGGTGAGGACACAGGCACAAATGAGGATGTCAAAACCACACAGGATTGAAAGGACAGCAAAACACAACTCCCTTCATTAATATGAAATCAGTGTGGAGATCTACTCCACTGCATTGCACCCAGCATGGAGCTTGAACAATATCCGGATTTTCAACACCAATATCCGTGAACTCAGTGATGCTATGTGATGGTTGAGAGAGAGAGAGAGAGAGAGAGAGAGAGAGTTGGCGCATCATCATCATCAACAGTTGCCTCCTATGCTCACTCACTTCATACTGAAGATCACATGAGATGAGATGAGATGAGATGTGGAGAATGATGACAATAAGGAAGGAGGAAGTCTGGTTGGTTGACTGGCAATGAACCAACAAAGTAAGAAGCCATCAGCCAACGGATATGCTGAAGAAGAAGGTGTAGATTGATTTGGCATACAGTGAGAAAGCGGATTGTGGACATCATGCGTGATGTCAGGTCAGGCCATGTTGTTGAGTGTAATTCGAAGGGGGGAATCGACGAGTTGATTGTGTGAGTTGATTGTGATATTGAGGAGATGATGTGAGTAAGAAGTGAAATGTTGTTGGTGTTGATGGTGCCATGTTTTGAAGAGTGGGGAGAAGAGAGTGGAATGTGGGTGTGCTATTGAATCCTTATGTTTGATTTGGAACTTAAAAGTAAAATAAATAATATGTAATAATACCCGTTGTTAACGAGGTGGCTATTGTACCTCAGTGGCATGTTGGACAACACCTTGGCGTTTGAAGGGATGGGTACGAGGTTAAAATCTCTGCAAGAACAACATCATTCTGCACTGTGGTCCAGGTTCATCCAGGTGGCGAGTCCCAAATAGAACGAAACTCACATCGTGGGTTCTACTGCTAGCCACAGCCGCAGTCATCTGACCAGTGTGGGGCTCCTCAGTAGTGTGCACCCCCGACCCCGCACCACCAGGGATCGAACCTGTGACCTTCAGGTTTCATGACCATCACGTTACCATATGGAGCATTAGATTCTCACCCAGTGCTCAATGGTAACGTGCTGGCCACGGAACCTGAAGGTCGCGGGTTCGATCCCTGGCGGGTTCGTGGGTACGCACTGCTGAGAGTCCCATACTAGTAGGACCAAACAGCTTTCCAATGTCCCAGGTTTCCTTTGTTTCTCCAACTGATGTCAGTCTACTATGTATAACAACTTGAAATATTGTTGTTATAACATAATCAAGATTATCTGTGTGACATTTTTACTTGAAAATAATAAAAGCAGTAACTTTTTTCTTTGAAGATGAAATCGTTTGAAATATAGGTTGTTTATTGAATAATGAAGACAGTGAACTTGTCTCATATATCAAGACTTTAATGCCATTTCAAAGTAACAGTTATCTCATTGATATTTTGTTTTACTGTTATGCAGATAGCATTCACTGAGTCAATAAGCATAATAAGCATACGTAAAGCTTAAATAATTGTCAAAGTTGCATAGCAACAGATGTGTACCATAAAAGTTAAATGCTTTGCTTTTACAAGGTTAAATAAAGCATTTCCTATAATCTAATAGCTTGTATAGATGAGACAAATTAGTGAAAATAATGTAGGATATTAAAAAAAATACTTGAAAGGAAGGGGTAATGGTTGATAAGATTATTTGCTTAAATTTTTTTTACCTTTTAGTAAACTAACTTATTGATGCGTAAAATTAGTGTCTATTTTGTCTAGAGAAACAAATTAACTCTCTATTAGATCATTAATCCAATGTAACAGTCGTTTGTCAAATATTTCACTTCATTATCGATAATTTTGCATCAATTTGATTACAATTACAATTTTAAGTATGATCGAAATTTTCAGTTTTCAGTATTATTGTGATTCTACCTTCTCAGATAGTCTCAGTGAACAGATAATGGTACTGAAGTAGGGAAGTTGATTTTCAAACAGAATAGGCAGACGACCTCAGTCTATGGAGATGTTAAACATCAAAGACTGCTTCACAATTTGCATAACATCGAAAGTGAGTAGTGAACTAAGCGAACAAGTACTACCAAATCATGTTGAATAACTTTTTTTTAGACATTAAATCTATAAAGCCATCATATTTTAAGAGTGATGGGTAGTAGTAATTCTCATTTAATGAAACCCATAGTTTGTCGTTAACCTCGCCTAGGTAACCAGTTCACTATTACTAGCCGGCTGTAAGCCCGGATAAAGAGGAAAGGTTGGACATAGGGCTAGTAAACTTACCCTGAAAAACCAATCCAATCACTAAAGAAACATCAAAGCACAAAGAAAAAATGAAAAATGAAAACAAGGTTATTCCCTGCTGGAATCGGGGAGACGAAATAACGCCGGTTGGTGAAAGCCTTTGGAAGCCAATTGGCCGATGTATCTTCTCTCGATGAAATCGAAAGTAAGGATGGAGACATAGAATGTCCGAACAGTGTTTGAGCTTGGTTGGCTCGCAAGGCCGCCCAGATTGCTAAAGAGATTAGAAGGTATAGTATAGGGGGTGCTTGGAATCTGCGAAAGCGATGGAATGAAGATGAACTCTCCTAACTGTCAACTGTCACTGAAGATCAGATGGCTAGAAGGAATAAGCGACAAGAAACTCTAGAGCGTCAACAAACCAACAAACAACCCATCGCCAAACAAATGTAGATAAGAAGGAAGTGGAGATGGATAGGACATATACTGAGATCATTCGGGGACATCACGCGTCAAGCCAGGCTAGACCGTCTAGTGGAATCTAAATTGGAAACGATTAGTTGGGCATCCAAGGCGAGGGTGACATGAAGGAGATGGTGTGGAAGAAACTGAAACTTATAGGTAGGCAATGGTGGAGCTAGGTTGGGAGACTGGAGAGAAGAGAGTGAGATAGCTGCGTGCTACTGAAGCCGTATATTTCACTAGGTACCCAAGGGATAAATAATACTAATACTAACACCTATACTAAAAATAGTTTTCCGTTGTTGCATACTTAACCAAATTGTTCAATTTGTGTAGGCAGATCGGTTTCTATACAGTTTATTGAGACAGTATAGAGGCTTCCACACAGGAGCTCGTCTGGCAAGTGAAGTCAAATATTCGACTCACTCCATAGTACCTGGTAACTACATGTATCAATAAATAACAATTTATACGCGTTTGACAAGAAGCAATCAGTGTACTTCAGTGGCTTATTGAAAGAAGTTTGGGGTATAAATCGATGTACATTGGGTTAGAGTTACGACTGAGACACCATCATTCACCGGGAGGTAGGTACATCCAGCTGACGATTCCTAAATAGGACGGAATGCATATCCTGGATTCTGCTGCTAGCCACTATCCCCCAAAAATATTTACTAGGGTAAGTTTTCAGTAAAAAAAACTGTTTTTAAACACACAAGGAAAGCTTACATAAACAACAAGGAAGGAACAAATGAATCATCAGCAACAAGATACCTACATTTTTTTTACATGTCTTATAATTCACCGTTGTTTTACTGGACCCGACTGTTCGACCTCTATTAGCATATGGGCCTCTGTACAGATTCCTGGATATTGCCTGAATATTTACTGTAATAATTTACTTGGTTGTGGCTAGCACAAGAATCCAGGACTCGGGTTTCGTCCTATTTAGGACTCGTCAGCTGGGTGTGCCAGGCCCCGAGTGAATGATGTTGTTCCCACTACACCTGAAACCTCGTAACCATTTTGCCACAGTGATATTATGAATAACACTTTGAGGTTTGAATTGATAGGTACTGAATTCAACTTTCACTGGGAATATCATTCACTAGAGTGCAGGTAAATGAAGTTGATGAGTCCCACAGAGGACGAAACGCACATCTTCGATTCCTCTGTGCAGAAAAAAGCTACTGAACATTACAGGTGTTGAGAAATTCCCGCTGATGAACATTGAATTTAGACTATGTAAGAGTGAAACTTGAGAAATATGGTAGATTGTAATTCTGAATATTATTTACTGAAACTCGTTTCCGATCCAATTCATTGTCTGTAATCATATCAAGGTTGATCTACATCTTTGAAACATAGTTTAAACAGTTCTAAAATCCTCAACTCCTTTGAAATCAAAGATTCAATTATCAACCTTTCCTACAAACCCAAACAATTAGCAATAATTCAGATTATTATAGCACTTGGAATGATTAAGAAGTCGAATTCATAGGTGAAAGTAGTTGACTAAAGTAAATTAGGCTTTCCGACCTTAAGAATTTGAATAGATCGAAATTAGTTGATTGTAGTTAGATAAAGAATTCAGAAAACAGCTCGACTACAGTCATCGATGCTGACCTATTAGGGTGAAGAGAGAGATTGATAACCTGTTCTTTATTTATCCAACACACACATTGAATACACACATGAAGGAAGATTCTTAAACTCATGGTTTTTACAATTTTATTACCCTTATTATAAAATATATGCTAGATACAAAACTTGGAGATATAGTCTTTATTCTAATGTAGGTTAGGTTTAGTGCATTGTGGACTACACAAAAAACTTATCATAAACTACTATCAGATCATTATACTACTTGTTATTCACTCAGAATTTCTCAGTTGGGTATTCACATACATCTAAACATCTGTTCATAAAGATGATGAACTTCACTAAGGAAATGATGTTGAGTTTATGATGAAAATTGTCTAATATGTATAGTTCCAGTTTTATCTGTGAAATATACCTTCACCTAACTAGATTCACTTTCTGATAGTTCAATAATTAATTATGCTGGAAATCAAATTTTTCTAATTTATATGATAAACAAGTGAACTGAATAAAATGTGAGTATAGAACAACATCACTTGGTTGTTATTTTTTTCCTCATTCTAACCTAATGCATATGGACTCGTATGCGGTTGCCTCGATATTGTCTGATTGTTAATTATGATAATTTGGTTGGTTGTGGCTAGTAGAGGAATCTAGAAGGCGCATTTCCTCCTATTTGGAACTCATTAGGTGAATGTACCTGTAACCCACTGCAGAGTGATGTTTGTTATCACTGAGACTCGAACCTCATACCCATCTCTTGAAACTTCAAGGCGCTATCCAATATGCCACTATGAATAGTTTCCTGTCTTTCAATATATATCCTAAAATCCATCTTCTTTCAATACTACATGGTGATGTTGTGGCAATCACTGGAGAAAAGCAACTAACTGAAATTATCAAACTACTTTTCTGATGGGTTTTGCCTAGGTTTTCACCGGCTGAAGACATCTTGCTCAGAGGTGACAAATCAAATATTACTTGAACTAAGTATGACAAACCTAAATGTAGTCCATATTCACAAGATAAATATCATTTTAGCTACGCAGCCAGGATTTCAAGAGAATGTAAAGAAGACACAGATGATGAAGATGTCCAACTAACAACAGAAACATCAACAACAAGCATTAATCATCATCAACGGGAGAAACCTAAAGGAAATAGTCTCTTTCACCTACCTTCGCAGCATCGTTTCAAATACAGGCGACGGCACAAGCACAGATGAGGATGTCAAAACCCAGCCAGGATCGGAAAGATAGCAAGACAGGCTTTCATTTATCTGAAATCGGTGGGGAGATCTACTGTACTCAACATACAGCGTGAAGAATATCCGGATTTTCAACACTAGTGTCAGTCAAGTTAGTGCTTCTATGTGATGGTTGAGGGACTTGGCGCATTACGAAAATCATTTCCAACAAACTATAGATATTCATCAACAACTGCCTACACTGGCTCGTTACTGAAGCTCAGCCCAGATGGTCAGAAAGAATAAGCAAGGAGGAATTGTGGCTGGCTGGTAACGAACCAACGAAGCGAGAATCTATCGCTCAACAAATATGCACTGGGAGGAAGTGGAGATGGATTAGGCGTGCACTGAGAAGACTATTCGCGGACATCATGCGCCATGCCAAGCACTGGAGTGGAAGGCAGATGTGAAACGGCGAGTAGGGCATTCGAAGCGAGACTGACATGGAGATTGTGTGAGGAAGAAATGAGAGCTTGTGACCAGTTATGGAGGTAGGTTGAGAAGATTGTAGAGAAGAGAGTGGACTGAAGACGTGCTACTGAAGGCGTATGTTCCAGTGGGAATCCAAGGGACAAATAATAATAATAATAATAATAATAATAATAATAATCGTGTTTATTCAAAAGGAATAAATCGTTTAACCTACTTTAGATACTTTCACTGGTTCAAAGTAAACCGAATAGTGGTGAATAATGCTACGAACATTATGCTAAATTAATCAACAAGTTTTTTATGAGGCTTGAAAATAAATATGATGAATAGTAGTAACGCTGGTATCAATATTAGGAATAATAATCCTAAATTCTAACCATAGTGACAATACAGTGAAGATAGAATTCACAACTTCTACAATATTACCATATGAAGAAGGCACATCACAGACATCATTTAGTTTCCTAAATCCTTTGGAATAACTGAGAGTTCAAATACTTAGGTCAGAGTAGTTGACAAGGTTACTTAGGCTGTCTAAGCACAAAAACCTAGCTAGATTCTAGTGAGATAAGGAGCTCAGAAAACACCTCGGCTGTACATATGTATGCAGTTACATACAATCATACAAGAGGAAGTGACAGGGTGAAAATCCTTAAAACTAACCTAGACGAGTGGAAAGAGAGGCTGATAACCCGTTCTCTGTTTATCCAATCAACAACAAACACATGCAACAAGAATGATTGAACACTTGTTTCGGATATATAGAAAATCCAACCACCTACATTACAAAGAACCATGTCTCGGAGTTTTGTAGTTATCTTGATATAACTATGGATAGTAAATTGTGTCGGAAACATTATCTGGTCAATAACACTGTTCTTTCACTGTATGATACAGATCAACTAAAATTGAATTTGAGACAGTTCGCCTCTTTTATGAATTTCGATAGCGTGATTAGAAGACGAATTTTATCTGAATAATGTGTGTCATGCATTTGCGGAATACATTTTGAACAATCTGATCACATATTTACTTGTCAGTTCAATAAATCGAGTTGTTATTCATCGTAGACTGACACCAGTTGGAGGAACAAAGGAAAGCTAGGAGTACTGGACAGCTGTTTCGTCCCAGTATGGGAGTCATCAGCAGTACGCACCCCCGACCCCGCCAGGGATGGGACCCGCGACCTTTAGGTTCCGTAACCAGCACGTTACCATTGAGCCAGCCACTAGGTGAGAATCCAATGCTCCAGATTTTCAACTTCTGTTGTCCCACGATATAGAGCAACCGCCACCCAATGTCATCGTTGAGTAACTGTCCTCACTAAATATTAAACCAAAGACTAGGGGGACAAATACAGCATTAGCACAAAAGGGGATTAAAATTAAGAAAGATGAGAACAAACAGGAAGAGTGACATAATTGATCCTAATCTTGATAAGAAAGCAAGGTTTTCCAAGGCAGGTAGTGTAGTGTAAGAACAAACTATTTTTGTACACATAAAGGTGGTTTAAATTTGTTTATGGCTATGGCTTCCGGGAATCTCAGAATACGTCTCTGATAGTGTCTATGTAAAACTTTGAAAGCTGTTTGAACACTAACTTTATGACCTGTTTCTATGATATGTGTTTAGCTATAGATGAAGAGGGGTCGTCTCCATCAACCCTTATCACTGTTCCACTACTCCATTTGTTTTTGAAGCCATTTAAGCATATGTTCTCCCACTATCAACTGGATGACTCGATTACATTCTTCTATAGTGTCCAAGTTGTACTCATGTGTTAATGAATACATAAATTTATGAAAATCTCTTTAGGATGTTTTACTTCATAATATGCATCATTTGGTTGTCATGGTATTAAAACTTGTAGAACATATTTAAATTACCCGTAAAATGTGTTCTCGTAACCATGACAACTTAACGTTACATTGAACTTTGAAATCTTGATAAAGAGAATACAATAAGAAATGATTTAAAAATAAGATAAATTACAATGATAATTAAGAATGGAATGGTTTTATTTTCCAATTTCATAGATCAAAGAATCTAACCTATTATGGTAGTTTTCTGCTGGAAGAGTATTAGACTACCAGCAATCTAAATGTATTAGTAATTCAGACTTACAAAAGTGTTTACTAAGGTTTTGTACAAGAGGATCCCTTTCAGTTTTTAAACTAATACTAAGATATGTAATTGAAAAAAGACAAGATTTTTATCAATAAAATCGTTAGATGATTGATGAAAACGCAATGCTAGTTAGAAATATTTCAATTAACATATGGTATTATTATTTGTCCTTTGGGTTCCTAGTAGAACATGAGGCACGCCACATTTCATTCTCTTCTTTACAGTCTCTTCAATCTGGTTCCACCACTCCTGCCTATAAGCTTTCATTTCTTCCTCACACCATCTCCTTCATGTCATCCTCGCCTGGGACAGCCAACTCGTTGTTTCTCAATTGCGTTCCACTCAACGGCCTAGTCTGGTCTGGCGCATGATGTTCCCAAATGGTCTTCTCAGTGCATGCCCAATCCATCTCCACTTCCTTCTTCGGCATAGTTGTTGGGTGATGGGCTCTTGGTTGGTTCGTTGCCAGCCATAGTTCCTTGTTGCTTATTCTTTTTGGCCCTCTGGTCTTCAGTATCCAGTGAGCGTAGACGGTAGCTATTGATGATTTATGACTGCAGTTGGTTGGAAATGGTTTTCCTATCATGCCAAGTCTCTGAACCATTTGAAAGTACTGACTTGAGGTTCGTGTTGAAAATGCGGAGCTTGTTCACGCTTTATGCTGGAGGTAGTAGATCTCCACACTGATTTCAGATTAATGAAGGAAAGCCTGTTTTGCTGTATTTCTGATCCTGGCTGGTTTTGACATCATCTGTGCCGCCTGTAGTTGAAACGATGCTGCCTAGGTAGCTAGGAATGTTTCACCTGTTTCGATTATTATACAAACAAATAATGTATTGCCTACTCCACTTTGTCAAAGTCTTTATAATCAATCATTTTCAAAGTGAGCTCTACACAGAGAAGGGAAATGCAACTAGATTATAGTTTAGAGAAAGCGTTTTTTCCTATTAGGAATTCATCAGTTGAATGAACCTGCACGTCAGTGAGTGATGTTGTTCCCACTGAAATTCACATCCTAAACTCATGACTTCAAACAATAAAGTGATATAGACTAGGCCATTTGGGAACTGAAGCAACCAGATAACATCAAATTACCTAAAATTTAAAGTAATAGAGAATAGGAGGCTTTTCAGAAGATACATAGCCATAGAGAGAAGTCGACCTGATCATGCAACAAACAGTGAGGAGCAAGAGGAGGGGGATAAACCACATCACGGAAAACAACCTAGAACATTTGGATTTCCCAGTTGACTTGTGTCGAATGTCACACAAACTTGAAGATCTACAGGCGAAATCCAACAAGTTGACAGAAGATGTAGGGCAGGGCAGGGCAAGGCCTCGAAGATGGGACTTTAAGTGAACGTAAAGAAGACAGAGGTGATGAAGATACCCAACCAACAACAACACCAACAAACTCCAATCATCATCAACGGGAGGCACTTGAAGGAAGTAGCCTCTTTCACGTACGCCTACATAGGCAGCATCACTTCAACTACAGGCGACGGCACAGGCACAGATGAGGATGTCGAAACCAGCCAGGAAGGGAAATACAACAAGACAGGCTTTCCTTCATTAACCTGAAACCAGTGTGGAGATCTACTGCAATCCACCGCAATCAACATAAAGCGAGAACAAGTTGTGGCTTTTCACCATTGATGTCAGTCAAGTCAGTGCATCTATGTGATGGTTGAGAGACTTGGCGCGTTGCGAGAATCATTTCCAACAAACTACAGATATTCATCAACAACTGCCTACACTGGCTCCTTACTGAAGATCAGCTCAGATGGTCAGAATAATCAGAACAAGCAACAAGGAACCGTGGGAACGAACCAACGAAGCGAGAATCTATCGCTCAACAAATGTGCACTGGAAGGAAGTTGAGATGGATTGGGCATTCACTGATCAGGCCGATATGGGACATCACGCAGCATGCCAGGTCGTCGAGTAGAACCCAGATGGGAAACGACGAGTTGGGCGTCCGAGTTGGGGTTGATGAATATCTGTAGTTTGTTGGAAATTATTCTCGCAACGCGCCAAGTCTCTCAACCATCACATAAATGCACTGACTTGACTGACATCAATGGTGAAAAGCCACAACTTGTTCTCGTTTTATGCTGAGTACAGTGGATTGCAGTAGATCTCCACACTGGTTTCAGGTTAATGAAGGAAAGCCTGTCTTGTTGTATTTCCCTTCCTGGCTGGTTTTGATATCCTCATCTGGTAAATACCAAACGGACCTTCTGTATCCTAGCTGAGACTTCTTCAGACACCTGCCTTTTCATGCTGATGTAACTCCTCAAGTTAGTGAAGTGGTCAACACATGCCACCATTTCACTTCCTATCATTATGTTGTGATTACTTGCAGGCGACCATTCATGAAGCATCATTCTACATTTTAACAGGTGTCAGAGTAATGGATACCAAATATACTCGAATTTCTACTCAACGTGTTCACATAAGAAAAATTATAATTTATAACTTGAATAAGATGAAATCAATCAACGAAGTTATTTTGTAACAACTAGAAATGATCAAAAAATAGTTAAATCATCTTGAACTATGAGATTGAACACTTGATATCAGTAATTTGCTTGAGGATCAAAAGAGAAAACACGTTTAGTCGACTAGATTTATTGCTAAGTTTATGAGCATCAGAACTATACATATCAACTGTTTACTTTGTCTAATCTTTCCAAATTATAAGGTTGAAAAATATAATTAAATAAAATAAAGATATAACTAGTACAAGGACAAGGTGAAGTTTATCAATGGCCTAGTTTTATTTAACTGAAAAACCAATTATTGATATACAAAACTTATATAGCATCAAGTTGTCAGATTATCTGCACCATCAATTTAGATTAAAAGGATTTAAAAAGAAAAATGGCAGTAAAAATGAAATAAATAGGTTTTTTTTTTATTAATGTTTACTTGGTAGTTAGCAGTGGAATCGAGTACAGATGTTTCGTTCGATTTAGGACTCGTCAGCTGGATGTACCTACATTCCAGGGCAAAGTGATGTTGTTCCCACTGAGATTTGAGCCTAAATGGATCGCTTCAAACGCCAGTAGGCTACTGGGGTACGCAAATCACCTTTTGTGCTAGGAGTAGTACATGCTGTTTATTATCACTATCCTGAGTTGAATTGCTCGACTTCTGTTGATAGGTGGGCTCCTATTCAGGCAGCATCAAGGCATCTGCTTAGAAGCCAACCTGCCAACAGAGGTTGAGCGTGTTTGAACAACAGAAATAGACAGAGTTTCAGCTATTTTGGGTTTTAAGTGCAACATTTGCAATGTTTAGCTATTAGTAACTTTTCTGTATTTGTAGATTGAAGTTGAGAATGAATTTCATTCCTCAAGGCAAGAAAGTAACTGTCTGCTGATGCTCAACTAACCCTGTGATAGCCTTTCAATACTTATTCGGAAAAAAAAGTAATTGAAGCTGATATTTATCACGGAATGACGTCATTTGGAGGACTATTGAGAACCTGGGCCCACTGGATAGCTGTTTCTTTCTAGTAGGGAAATGTAAATCATTGGATTGTGACCCAGTGGGTCAATAACAACGTGCTCACTATGGAACCCGAAGGTTCTAAGTTCAATCTCTGCTGAAGTTATGAGTGTGCACTGTTGAAAAGTTCAATACTAACTGGACGAAAGGGCTAATTAGTTCCCTTCAGGTTATCAATGGTTCTATGATACAAGGTTGTACATGTACAATATAATGTATGTCATGTATATAGGCTTAACAGCATGGAACTTAAAGGGTCACTGACCTAGAATTATTCGGGCGTATTCTAGTCCCTCTTGACCTAAAATCGTATGCCAACTGTGACCAAAACGCATACCATGGAAACTGGACGTTAGTAACTTTTAGACAGACTTTTGGACAAATTGATCTCAGATATTTTCATTAGACTTTCAACAGCTTTATAAGACCTGATCTGAAGTTCAGAATGCATCTAAAGGCGGTTGACCGAATCTCTCCAAAGACTTAGGTGTGAAGAACAACTGGCTGGGCCTGATCTATATCCTCTGGAATATAGAAGACCATCTTGAGCACCACTTGACACACTTCATCCCTTACGGAGTCTTAGTTGTAGCACCAAACGTGGACGATAAATAGAGGAACCAAACCTAGCAGGTAAGATATCAGACACGACTTTTATTCCTTAACAGTTGTTAACTACTGAAATGCTCTTCCTGCAGAAGTGACCCAGGTTACATCATCTGAATCCTTTAAACACTCACCTGATACTTACTTCAGATGTGGATGGGATCTGTTCAGAACCAAATGAATTCTCAATTTTTAACTACTACTTTTTGCTCTCTCCCTTTGCTTATACACACAAGTTGATAACCACAAAAAATAGTGATCCATGGATTCTAAATATGGAAGCGAGTTGAGTGAAAGCTTGTTCTATTTCATCAATAACCATTTAAATTGATGTCAGACTGTAGTGAACATCAACTTAAAGTCAATACATTCTCACAAACCTTCAAATTGAATATATAAAGAAGAACATGTTGCATCTTACATAGTGTAATTTTCATGAAACTTTGGTTCTCATATACTTTAACTCATCCTCATCTGAGAAATGTTCTTCGGATGAGTATACTTGCCACAAAACTACCAACAGCTTCATGAGAAAAATGACATTCATTTACTTGACTATAACATTTTAATAATTCCCACGTTCTCTTCGTTTTCAACTTCTTAAAACAGCGGAGGCTTTAGCTATTCATGAACTAAGACCTGATCTGTGTGTACAAAAGAAGTATGTGCAGTCACTGTCTTTATCATGGCCATAACATTTTCCCACCCCATTAGCTCCTCCTCCCACTTTGTTAATTTAACCTTTGTATCCTTCCTTTATCACTATTATTGTTATTAAATTTTAAGGGAGTTGTAGAGATTTGGAATTATTTCAAGTTGTTATTCATCGTAGACTGAGGAGTCCCATACTAGGACGAAACAGCTGTCCAGTGCTCCCAGGTTTCCTTTGTTCCTCCAACTGATGTCAGTCTACGATGGATAACAACTTGAAATAATTCCAAATCTCCACAACCCCCTCAAAAAAAAAATTTAATTGGACTGGTGCTCATTGGTGACTAACTTCGAGAAGTATTCTCGAAGTTCCAATGACAAGTCGTGACCGGTGGAGTCAAAGCCTGATGGCCATGAGGACAACTACTCAACGATGATATTGGGTGGCGGTTTGCGCTATATATCATGAGCTAACAGAAGTTGGAAATATGGAGTATTGGATTGTGACCCAGTGGCTCAATGGTAACGCGCTGGCCGCGGAACTTGAAGTTCGCGGGTTCGATCGCTGGTGGTGGTGTGGGGTGGTGGGTGCGCACTGCTGAGGAGTCCCATACTAGTCGGACGAAACAGCTGTCCAGTGCTCCCAGGTTTCCTTTGTTCCTCCAACTGATGTCAGTCTTCGATGAATAACAACTTGAAATTATTGTTGTTTCACTTACTTGTCTTAATCATTTTAGAAAACATTGACTTCATCTTATCCAATTTGTCTAATGCCATTACATAATACTTAATTGATTTACCTTTTTCAATCCCTTCTGATTTATATACTCTCTATGTACCATTCCATATATTACATAATCTGTTTGTTATCATTCGCACTTCAATTCTTATTATAATCATAAATGCCTATGTCATCACCCGCTCTATGATTATTCTCATCATCACCATATAGTGTTTAGTTTTCCTCACAGGACATAGTTTTTTTCCAAATACCATATATATATGATTGTACAGCTTGAAAAGAAATTCGTTGAAAAGAGTCTCTTCGCTGAATATCTTGTTCTTAATATAACATTGTTAACAAGACAACTTTATACACTTCTGATTGTGTAATCTCTGTCATCAGATTGTAAGAAATAAAACACAATCAGAACCAGAAAAGCATTCTAACTTCTGAACATTTCAGAGCTATGAAGGAACTACGAGAGAACCCTGATATTATTATCCTCAGACCTGACAAAGGCTCAGGTGTCGTGATCATGGATAAAATCGAATATAAGTGTAAAATGTCATCGATTCTTGAAGATGAAAATAAATTCACTAAGGATTGTTCTTCAGAAGACGTACAATTGTTACAGGGAACTGTGACCGCTAATCTAGTGAAACTGCTCGAAATGAACGTCATTACCAGTCAAAAATTCGCCCTACTGAAACCAACTGAATCCCGATTCCCACATCTTTACGGTTTGCCCAAAGTACATAAACCCAACAACCCCTTACGTCCCATAATGTCAATGTGTAAGTCGCCAACGCATAAGCTTGCCCAGTGGCTAGTGGAGTTATTGGATCCCATTAAGAAGCAATTTTGTAAGTATTCCTTAAAAGATACATTTGAAGTAATCAAATGCCTTGAGCATGTCAACATAAAGAGTAAATTTATGTGTTCATTTGATGTTAACTCATTATTTACCAATGTCCCTTTGGTCAAGACAATTGACATTTTATGTGGTTATATTTCTGTGCATAAGTTTCCGATACCCATTACTTTGGATCACCTAAAACAGCTGTTACTTTTATGTACAAACAATATTAAATTCACCTTTGAGGGCGAACATTTCCGCCAGGTTGATGGTGTCGCTATGGGAAGTCCTTTAGGTCCCCTCCTAGCCGACATATTTATGTCACACGTTGAGAACTTAGCCGAGAACTTAATAGACCAAGCCCATCTGTATCGAAGATATGTTGACGATATCCTGATTATTTGTGAAAACTCAAATCAGGCTACTTCAATTCTAAACCGACTGAACGAAGTACAGAACAGCATATCTTTGACATGTGTAAGAGAGGAAGATGACTGCTTGCCGTTCCTAGATATATTAATTAGTCGAAGGCAGGATGGATCCATAAAACGATCTATCTACAGAAAACCTACATGGACAGGGCAATATCTGAATTACCATAGCTTTTGCCCAGTTCAGTACAAGCGAACGTTAGTAAGGTGCCTATTCAGCAGAATTCAACGAATATGCACCGAGGATACTTTAGAAGATGAAAGAGGAACACTGACCGATATTTTGTTGGAAAATAACTATCCATCAACATTTATCAGGCAGAACAAAATCAGCAGAGCGTCAAAACTAGAACTGCAGTCAGTCCCAAAGAAGGATGTCTTCATCAGCCTTCCGTACAAAGGTGACTCTCAGAGTGCAATCCTTAAGCAGAGACTTAACGCTGCTGTTAGAAGGACTTACTATGCAGCCAGGGTTCGAGTAATCGAAACCACGAAGCCCTTATATTCCCCCAAACCCCCACAGCATGTGAACGATAATGTCACATCCCATTGTATCTACCAATTCAAATGTACGTGTGGTGACACATACATAGGGAGGACTAATAGATCCATGCAAGTAAGGGCCTCGGAACATATTCCAAAGTGGCTTCAGAAGCAAATCAAATCACCTGAACCTATAAATGTTGGTAGCAGACGTCCAAGTTCTTCGATCGCTAAACATATCGTTGAGACAGGTCACAAGATTGATGTGGCTACTTCCTTTACACCTATTTACAAAACATGTTGGGGAGGGATCCTGAAATTTGTTGAAGCCTTAGCTATTAGGAAGTTGAAACCACCTTTATGTATTCATAAACAATTTGTTGTCACATTAAACCTTCCTTGGTAAATTCAACTATTGAAAAACCAAGTTCGATGTACTATTATTTTTTCGCTCTATTGATTTTCATTGTTATTCGGCCTTTAAGTCAGCCTTCCTACCTGACCCCTTTTTATTTTCTCACCCCTTATCTTCATGAGTTTTTATATAAATACCTATGACAAGTACGTGTGTGATCAGATAGTTCGAAATGTGTTGCGCAAATACATTACACGGTTCAGACAATTTACGTCTTCTTATTGTTTTGTCGAAGTTTATAAAGGGAACTAATTGTTTTAAAAACACAATAAACAAATTAGTTAACGACAGTGTTTTAATACAAATTTATAGAATAAATACAACTTACGATGAAATATTATTGATGGTACAATATTGAAACCTTGACCAGAAAAGTCAGCAATTTGATTTGATTTATCAAAATCTTCATCATTGTTATCTGAGTCAGTTGAACTTGTGTCTTCACTATTACTCCTTGAGACACTATCATCATCATCATCATGACTGCTTGTTCGACTAGTACTTTCACTTTCTGTAAAACTGACAGTAACTGTATTGCTACTAGTAGTGCGTAGATCACTTTCTGTTAAACTACTACCTTGATTAGATCGTAAATTATCTGAATAGTAAATAGAATAAAAAAAACAAAGAAATAAATGGATACTCACCACTTGAACTTTCATGAGTATCTGTTGGTTTTAAGATTGTAACCTGACTAGGACTGTCTCGTTTAACATTAGATTTGGTTTCATTCTTGTCTTTATTATTATTATTATTATCATTATCATCAATGATTGGATTTGCGTGAAAGCTGTTCGACTCCACCAGTTTCGATGAGTTATCCATCTTCGTCAATTGAATCTCCTTTTATCGCATAGATGCATCAATGTTTTAAACTGAGACAAGATTTTGTTTATATCTCAGTAGATGTTTATATGGTAATTGATGATCATATGACTATTTTATTGATCTATCACTTATTCGAAGCTATCTGTAACCTTAAGATAACATTAAATGACCTTTAGTTGGTATTGTTACATCTGGTTGTATACAAATGTTACGTGAATAAGGTGAGATTTATACAAAACTACTCATGCATAAAAATTGAAACTAAATTCTTCTAGTAAGGAAAACAGTATTTGTGGAAGACAAAAACATGTTATGTAGCGAACCTTATTATTATTATTTGTCCCTTGGGTTCCTAATGGAACATAGAGATTCAGTAGCACGTCTCCAGTCCACTCTCTTCTCTCCAATCTTTCCAACCTGGTTCCACGACTGCCCACAAGCTCTCATTCCTTCCTCACACCATCTCCTCCATGTCACCCTCACCTTGGACGCCCAGCTCGTCGCTTCCCACCTGAGTTCCACTTGAGAAACTGGCCTGGCGCGTGATATCCCTTATCGGCCTGCTCAGTGAATGCCCAATCCATCTCTACTTCCTTCCAGTGCACATTTCTTGAGCGATAGATTCTCGCTTCGTTGGTTCGTTCCCACAGTTCCTTGTTGCTTGTTCTGATTATTCTGACCATCTGAGCTGATCTTCAGTAAGGAGCCAGTGTAGGCAGTTGTTGATGAATATCTGTAGTTTGTTGGAAATGATTCTCGCAACGCGCCAAGTCTCTCAACCATCACATAGATGCACTGACTTGACTGACATCAGTGTTGAAAAGCCAGAACTTGTTCTCGCTTTATGCTGATTACAGTGGATTGCATTAGATCTCCACACTGGTTTCAGGTTGATGAAATAAAGCCTGTCTTGTTGTATTTCCCTTCCTGGCTGGTTTTGATATCCTCATCTGTGCCTGTGCCGTCGTCTGTAGTTGAAATGATGCTGCCTATGTATGCGTACGTGAAAGAGGCTACTTCTTTTAAGTTTCTCCTTTTGATGGTGATTGGTGTTTGTTGGTGTTGTTGATGGTTGGATATCTCCATCACCTCTGTCTTCTCTACTTTCACTTGCGATAGAGAACCTTATTTATATTATTATTATTATTAGTCCCTTGGGTTCCTAATGGAACATAGGGCTTCAGTAGCACGTCTCCATTCCACTCTCTTCTCTCCAATCTTTTCAGCCTGGTTACACGACTGCCCACAAGCTCTCTTTCTTCCTCACACCATCTCCTCCATGTCACTCTTGGACGACCAACTCGTCGCTTACCATGGGGATTCCACTTAAGGGCCTTACGCGTGATATCCCCAATCGGCTTTCTCAGTGTATGCCCAATCCATCTCCACTTCCTTCTACATATTTGTTGAGCGATAGGTTCTTGGTTGATTCGTTCACAGAGCTCCTTGTTGTTTATTCTTTCTGGCCATCTGATGATGGAGAACCTTACAGATGATAAACTATCTTATGGGTTAACTGAAATTTACAAACATATTTTATTCATTAAATGAAGAGAACTTATTTTGTTTAGAAAAATTCTGTTAAAAACTTGAAGTACTATGAATTATTTCTTTGCTTACCTGGTATGTAAAATAAAAAAAGTACTTAAAAGAATGAATTACAACTTAAGAATTCTCCACAAACCTTCAGACAGTATATTAATCTAGTGCTGATTGGTGACTGTCTTCGGGAGGAGATTCCTGAAGTACCAATCCGAAGTCGAGACCAAAGGAGTCAAGCTAGTGGGACATGAGGACAGTTACTCAATGACGATGGCATTAGATGTAGGTGGCGCTATGTCATGAACTGACAGAAGGAACCTGAATGTTGTGGCTGCGCACTACTGAGGAGTTCCATACTAGTTGGACGAAACAGCTGTCCAGTGCTCCCAGATTATCAATGTTCCTCCAACTGGTGTCAGTCCATGATGGATTTCAACGTAAAACCAATTAATAAATCTCCAAAAACCTCTAGATGGAATTAAAGGATTCTTAGACTGGCACTAACAATTTATGACGGATTTACGATGACAAGTTAAGCGATTGGTATACCTGGTCGAATTGTTCGACCTCTATAGGTAGATGGACTGCTGTGCAAGTGGCTATGTACTGTGTGAATATTCATTATATTTTAGCCTGTTCGATGGCTTAAAATGTAATTCAGGACTCACGTTTCGTTCCGTTTGAAACTCTTCAGAATATACTTTTTCATCGTTGTTAGTTGTGTTGTTATATAAAGTGGTTATCACTTTATTCCTTCCGCCTTCTAGCCAGCCTATCATTATTACTTAGACAAAATACAAGCTGCTCAGTTTTGCCACTATTTGCATTTATCAGTTCAGCTGTTCCTGTAGAGAAAGCTGTATCGGGGGTATCACTATGCAGCTTAACAGATGTGATGCTAAGCACCTACCACCATGGCTAGGAAAGAGAAAAGGGTAGTCAATACGAAGTTCATTCCTGTCGTATTTGGCCAGTGTTTTGAGATAGACAATGATAACTGTCTGCCACCTGCGCTTATCGATGTTTTCTTCTCCGTCTGCCTTTGTAGCTATTCTGATACATGTTCTCTTACCCTCAAGTACATGTCTTCATTAGTCCTCATAATGCATATGTGTCCACACACACGTAAATTGATTAACGCAGTGGGATGTGATGCAACCGTTTATACAGTGTTGAGGTCTGTGATGCACCATGTGTTTAGTCACCTCATCTACTATAAGCCCAGCTGCATAGTGTGCTTTGCTGATGTCTAATGCTAATTTTGCTGTAAGACTTCTCTTCTTGTTCTAACGAAGTACAAACTCATTCCTTCAGAAGGTAATACAGAATAGGTTTCTATACTGACTGATTTTTGCAACGGTTTATGAACTTCAATGGATATCCAATTTTTTTACTAATGTTTCAGTTATTATGTTGGTTTCATCATCGATTCAGTCTTTCGTACAGATACGTTGGATCCCTTCGAATAGGTACATTACCAAACCTCTGTTGTATTGAATTGGGCAAAAGCCATGAAGACTTAAATCCTGATCTGTGCAACTGGGTTTCTTGTATATCGCCTTTCTTACGACAAATAGTTATCTTTCTCTTCTTCACATGTTCAGCGTATATTGTTTATTACGGTGTTGAGTATTTTTAGCGAATGTACCGCATCTACATGCTTGTCACATGTCTCAATTAAATCATCATCATCATCATATCTCTTGTAGAGAGTAACCTTGCTGATGAGGTCACTAGCCAAGCCTTCCATACATGACATAAACTTAAGCTAACGACGGTCTTAGGGGACTTTTCACAGCCACGTCTTCTGGTTGTTGAAAACATTCTGCTTCAAATATGAAATAAACTTTGTCATTACACAATAACAGTATCTCTTTCATTTGAACACGTTGAAGGGATAGTGAAAGAAAATTTTCTGGAAAATACATGATCACGAAGAATGTCAACGCTTCCAATAAGAGGCACATTGGTGAATAAAGAGTTGATGTCAAAGGAATACAACCATTTTGTCTTTGATATTACTACTACCTAGATAGACAACAAGTGTCTTCTAAAGAACACTTCCATCAATCATTTTGAAATGGAACCAGAGTTTTCTCGAACCATTTGGCCAATTTTTGTGTAGATGAATGACAGATATTGACAAGATAGAAGGTAAAGGACTAATTAGTTCTATGAATTTTGGTCAGTTCAGATAGATTAGATACCTTTGACATGATGGGTTTGACGGAAGTGAATTCCAGTTTGATGATAACATTCATATTCTAGAGTTCAACTAGATTAGATGCTACTTTCCATTCTAATTTGGAATTCTTATTCGCATGTTACTTATAGCGGAGGTTATGGAGAATTAGTCTTTGTGTACAGATACTTGGCAAGAGAACACTTGATAAATGACTTGAAGGATGAATCCAATTTTTTCTCCCCTTCCTCTTCTTTACCTTTCTCGCATACATTTCTTATTTGCTTAAACTTTGATTATCTACACACTTCATACTTTAGTATTACAGAACTTTTATTTTTCTAAGTTTCGACGTACATTGACTGTTTACATGTCGATAGCATCATGCTGTTCCTATTATCATCACTAAAATGATTATTGTTGTAGACTGACTGAACAAAAAGATATATTCCACTTCGTACCGGGTTGAAGGTAAGATGAAAATCTGGACCACGGCCAGATTCGAACCAGCGACCATCGGGTTCGAATCCCTAAGTGTAAATACTATCTCAGATAGTCAAATCATATTCCTCTTCATGATTTAAAGTTTTGGATAGAGTATTGAAAACAAAAATAATTTGAGCGAACAATTGTTTTTAATAACTTCTTCTGTCTCTACAGCTTTAAATTCATGAGAATAAGTGAAATACAATAGCCGAAATAATGCATGTTGTACAATATTTACTACATCGAAACAGTAAGTATTGTGATGAGTGAATGGAGGGAGATCAAACTGAATGGATTAGTGGAATTGCTATCAGTTTTAGTGTGTTAGTTGTGCAATGAAATCAATATTGATAGAATAGTGGAATACATCCATTTGATCACAGGAAAAAGTAAGACGTGATTATAGCGAAGAAAAATGTTTCTTTTCGACAAAGTCACTTACTAAGCTGTACTTTCGTGAATATATATTACAGTGGGTAGGACGTTCCAGAATTATTTCATTGTGTATATATCAGTTTACTTGCTCTTGTGGAGCTGAGTAGATCGGCCGTACCATGCGTCTGCTTGTAAAACATGCTCATGAACTTTGAGGGAGTTGTAAGGATTTGGAAATATTTCAAGTTGTTATTCATCGTAGACTGACATCAGTTGAAGGAACAAAGGAAACCTGGGAGCATTGGATAGCTGCTTCGTCTGATCAGTATGGGACTCCTCAGCAGTGCACACCTTGGACATCGCCAGGGATGGGACCCGTGACCTTCAGGTTCGTGGCCAGCACGTTACCATTGAGCCACTGGGTTAGAATCAAATGGTCCATATTTCCAACTTCTGTTAGCTCACGATATAGGGCAACCGCCACCCAATGTGATCGTTGAGTAACTATCCTTACTACCATAAGGCTAGCCCCACTGATCACGACTTCTCATTGGGACTTGAAATATTTCTAAATCCCCATAACCTCCTCGAAATTCATTTATATAAATTTATTGGGGCATGAACAAGTGTGTGTGAGTGTTTTTGTTTACTAAGGGTCAAATAACAATTATATAGCGATGACTTATATTCAGGTAGGATGAAAATCATGTGAATACTATGTCGAAATAGAGAATAACAAATGTGAAGTGTTACATTTCGGTTGAAAATAACAACCAGTAGTAGTATGAATAAAGAAGGGCGCGAAACTAATAACATAAGAAAATGAATGTTTATCAATGTAATGACAATATAGAGGAAACAGACGGGAGATTAAAATGTGCAATGTGTAGTGGGAAGGTTCATGAAGAACGTATCACCCCCTATTGTGGTCGAAGGTAAACAAAGTGGAAATAAATATTTCTTTTGAACACATAGGTCCAGTTTTCTTAGGTTGATCCCTATGGCTTAGGTTATGGATAAGATGCATAGTTGTGCACCTTTAAGGAGATTGCAAGGGACAGGGTAAGTCACAGAAAAGGCATGATCTACCATTGATCTGATGTCCAGTATCTGCTAGATGTGAGATTGCACTGTTGATGCTCTTTGTCATTCCTTTTCCCAACTAAGATGCATAGAGTCCTTTGAGTACAGCCTGTGTAACTAGCTCCACAGGAGCAGTTGAACTCATAAATGCACATTGAAGTGGCCATCATAGGTACCCTATATCGTTTATTAGGCCTTCATCTTTGGCTCTACACTAATATATAAAGGGTTTACGATTAAATCAAGATACCAATCAAGTGGTGGGGGTTAATAAACAATAATTATAGATATTAAGTAAATCATGAAGATGATAAGTTTGAGAAATTAAAGGAATTAAAAATAGTGATTATAATAATATGAAACAGGTTATTCCTAGGTAAACTGCATAGTAACCGGTTGAGTAAATGGAGTGATTTCTGATGAGTGACCAATCATAAACAATTACGTAAAAAGAATAAGGAAGCAAGTAAAGATTGATGGAGAAAACAGGGGAAAGAAGTATATAAAGCCAGTTACATCATACTGACGACCATGAGAATGAAAGTGATCGAACCAACTTCTTTTGAATACAAAGAATAGGTATGTAAAGGTGGATTGAAATCACCTCTACTGTACGAAGTAGACGAATGCGTAATCCATTGTGGTAATTTAATTGATTTGCAAAGAATAATTTTAAATACTGTGCCAGTATCCACTTGATATCGATTGTCAACTAAATATACAAGTATAGAGACCTTTATTATTCTCATTTGTCCATTATTCAACCTTGATGGGTATCATACTCCCAGTGTGTAACTAGCTCCACAGAAGTAGTTGAAGTGATTAATATACATTGAAGTTGCAGAAATAGGCAGTTTGTCCTTATTTTTTGTACTCAGAATTGCATGATTGTAGAGGATGAGACATGATTTAGCGTCTGGGAATGCTTTTTGTAAGGTTTTTTTTATACACTATGCGATCCCATTAATAATATCTCTCTTGAATTCCAGCTTCAAGAAGATTTACTGCTTGGGAACTGTTGGTATGCTTGTCTTAACCTTCGTAACATTCAGTTGCTTGGTTAGTTAGTTATTATTTATCACCTTGACTGTCTGGAATAATCGTGGTTTAGCAGACTCACATTGATACTGAGTGATGATTGAAGGTGAAATGAAAATTTCAACCATGGTAAGATTCGGATCGGCGAGAACCGGGTCCCCAGCCAGGTTCAGTGCTACGAGACCTGAGTGCTGATCAGATTTTTGCTTGACCTTCAGTTATCACTACTATTACTATCATTATTTGTATTTTAACTAATTGGATACTTCATTTCTTTGTAATCACAGTCCCAGTAATTCACGTAGATTGGTTTAGTGTTTCATATATGGGAAAATTTATGTACATAGAGTAATGCCTGATGAGGCCTAATTGAAAACATTTTGTTTGGTTTACTATTGTGTCTTCGTCTAATTTCTCTTTGTCATCAAACTTATGAAAAATGTATGCTGGATTAGATGTAACGGATTCACAAAAGCCTTTCGAATTAAGTATCACTTATGGGTATGAACTTTTCAAGTTTATTTGATTGAATATTTACGAGCTGATATCAGTCACCTTGTACTTCTTGAGTAGAAATAAGTTATGGTGAAACATGATAAATCCATATCCAGTTGAAAAAAGCTCAGGGTGACCAGACCAAGACGTTGCATAATTTTATAAAGTCTCTAACTGCTTATTTCTGCTGTGTAAGGAGGTGCTGACTGCCTGAGATATGCATGAAAATAGGTCTAAATAGAGTAGATGTATTCAGTCTCTGGTGTCTTCTCACACTTGAATATCTCCATTAACTTTGATTTCCGAATTTCCTTTTCTTTAGAACATTTTCGCCTACTTCGATACTACTTTTTTTCTACACACTTATTCTTCGCAAGTAGGAGTGAAGTGTAGCAGCGTGAACTGAGTCACTTCTTTGCGATGTTCTATGTCGACTTTGTGTGTTTATGTCCATTTTCACATATATAACAAGGTTAGTTTACGATGGTGACGGTAAGCATCTTTGGCAAGTGCTGTTGGATGTTGTTTCTCCAAGAAACTGCTCTTCATAAACTCACTGGATGTCTTAGTGAGTTCGAGTAGGGGACACCAATTAGCATAACATACTTCCTTCATCGTCAGGTAACAGTTCTCTATCGACAGATTTGTACTATGTCTTTTGGTTAAGAAGGATGATGATTGTTGAGAGCGAATAAGTGTGTTACAGTGTTACAGGAGGAATTTTCTCCATTCTCATGAAATGATCTGTGATCTAGACTAGTATTACAGAAATACCTCTGATTCCTGTACACAAACTAGTGCCCCCTTAACTATAAGTAGTAATTTTGTACCGCAGTCTTTGAAAACCTCGAGTCGTACACCTTCAGGTCCGGCTAATTTGGATAGTTCTATGTTTCAAACAACCTAAGAGGAGATCTGAAGGATTGGCATTTATCGCCTATACAAGTTCACCTAAGATGTTTTGGTACTTTAGTGTGGCTGTAGGCCAGCTAAGCTATTCTTCAAAGTTCATCATCAAATATTCTAGCTTCCAGTCACGAGGGGCCATCATTCGCCCATCTTTTGGGTTTTGGTTTCACTGATCATCGCCATTTTCTTATTATTATTTATCATTATTTTTCCCTTGGGTTCCGAGTCGAACATAAGGATTCAGTAGCCCACCTCCATTCCACTCACTTCTCCTCACTCTTCAAAACATGGCACCACCAACACCAACAACATTTCACTTCTTACTCACATCATCTCCTCAATATCACCATCAACTCACACAATCAACTCCTCGTTTCCCCTTCGAATTACACTCGACAACATGGCCTGACCTGACATCACGCATGATCTCCCCAATCCGCCTTCTCACTTTATGCCAAATCCATCTATACCTACATATCCGTTGGGTGGTGGCTTCTTACTTTGTTGGTTCGTTGCCCGTCAACCAACCAGACTTCCTCCTTCCTTATTGTCATCATTCTCCACATCTCATCTCATCTCATCTCATCCCACCTGATATCATCTCATGTGATCTTCAGTATGTAGTGAGCGAGCATAGGTAGGCATAGGTGGCAACTGTTGATGAATATGTGTAGTTTGTTGGAAGTGCTCTTCATGATGCACCAACTCTCTCTCTCTCTCTCTCAACCATCACATAGCAGCACTGACTTCACTGATATTCGTGTTGAAAATCCGCATATTGTTGACGCTTCATGCTGGGTACAATGCAGTGGAGTAGATCTCCACACTGATTTCAGATTAATGGAGGAAGTTGTGCTTTTCTGTCCTTCCAATCCTGTGTGGTTTTGACACCCTCATTTGTACCTGTGTCGTCACGTCTATTTTTGAGACGATGTTGCGAAGGTAGGTAGGTAGGTGTGGGGTGGTAGGTAGGTGTGGGGTGGTAGGTAGGTAGGTAGGTGTGTAGGTAGGTAGGTAGGTAGGTGTGTAGGTAGGTAGGTAGGTAGGTAGGTAGGTGTGTAGGTAGGTGGGTGTGTAGGTAGGTAGGTAGGTAGGTAGGTAGGTAGGTAGGTAGGTAGGTAGGTAGGTAGGTGTGGGGTGGGGTGGTAGGTAGGTAGGTAGGTAGGTAGGTAGGTAGGTGAGAGAGACTACTTCTTTTAGGTTTCTCCCGTTTATGGTGATTGGAACTTGTTGGTGATGGTGTTGTTGGTTGATTATCTTCATCACCTGTGTCTTCTCTGCATTCACCTGAAGTCCCGTCTTAACTGCCCTGCCTCTCCTGTCAACTTGTTAGTTTTATCCTGTAAATCTTCGACTTTGTGCGACATTAAACATAAATCACTGGCGAAATCCAAATGTTCTAGGCTCTTTTCATTGGTCAAACAGCGTATGCCCATCTTCTCGCTACTCATTGTTTGCTGCGTGATCCAGTCCACCACAATCAAGAAGATCATGGGTGACAGTAGGCAGCCTTGTCTTACTGCTGCCTTTATTTCAAAGGCCTGTATGAAATTTCCATTGTGGATCAGTTGGTATATGGCGTTTTCATATAGCTATTGAATGAGGTTGATGTTTGTGGCGCTAAGACCGTAGCGTTGAAACAACTACGTGCCAAATTTCTTCTCAGTTGACTCTATCGAAGGCGTTTTCAATGTGGGTGAAGTTGAGGTAGAGGTTTGACTACCATTCTATACTCTGTTCTATGATGACCATTTTCTCATTAGCTCCTCTTTACAGACATTAATTATTGCCAAGTATCAACTAGTGTCTATGGTTTGTGTAACTCCATTGCTTTCGACACCTACCTTTATCTCTACCTGGTCATTGCAAAGAATCTTAGTTATTTTATCTTTAAAACACTTTTGCCTAGCGTCACTTTCATAACAGTCTGTTTGATTGAGGTTACGAAAATCCATTAATCTCTGGAGATAACTTGTAAAGTGTCGTCACCCCGGTTTCTACGGCAGAGTAAATATTATATTGGGGTTCATCAGGAGGAGATTTACTGCTACATTCAGATACATACTTAGCTATCTTCTCCCTGGATTTTCACCCAATACACAGAAGTGTGGATGTTATTTGTTTCCTGTTCATAGTGAGGGGGAAAACACATATACTTGTACTATTCTATGACTACTGTCCCAGAAAAAAGCCCCAAAAGACCAGCAGTGGCTTAGAGCAGTTCAACTTGCGTTCACTATCGGCGAATGCTAAGTTAGATAAAGGGTCTCCTTGCGTCTGAATTTAGTGCTAGCCAGGAACAAGTGATTATTAGAACATTTTAAGGTAACTATTAGTATTTTTGGTCGGCATGGAGACACATTGACATCCTCAAGATGTCTTTCTAACCGAACCACCTTCTCATTCTTAAGAGATCAAATCACTCACTATTTTGACTGTCTGAGAGTTTTGCCTAATGTGGCAAAATTGAAAGCCTTTTATAAAAATGACTGCATCTGATGAGAGACTACAAAGAAACATAGACAAGTTTCATGGTCCTTTCTAGTTTTTACAGAAAAATGCAGTTGGGAGGGGGGGGGGCGCTGAGATAGTTGTTAACTGGCTTCAGACTTCAGAGTTTCAGTTGGTGAGGCCTGTCATGAGAATTGGTGTAGGATACGAACGTTGAAAGCTCCAAAGTGGAATTGTTAATGTGATTTCACATGAGAAAAAAAGTAGTGTTTTGCAGGCTTGGATTATTGGCAATGTTCGCAAGGTGATAAGTCGAACTACCAACAGGAATATTTATTTGGCATCAGAAGGTGAAGATTAATGAGGAAACGAGGGTACCTGACGTTTAGTTGGGCTTTTTACACTGGTGAAGGCTTGTGAATGGTTGATAATTCCTGTCTACATGGAATTTGTTTTTGTGAGGTGTTTGAAAGAATAAGCAGCCACTTTTTAGTGAGTATAAATCTCAACAAACATTTGATTGAGGCTGGTCACACCTGGCCATATTGAGTCTGTGATTACGATTTGATTGCGCTGGACCTATACTACGACCATCAGAAGAACTCAAGCCAAAGAGAAGAGTAATATTTTTAGGACCGACCTCTTTCAATCCTTTTCTACTAACAAGATAAACAGCTTCAGTATGAAGTGGTGGTCATCTTCTAAAAATACTTCAGTCCTGTCACAGTTCATTCATTGACTGATCACTGAACCAATGATCAGCGACTAGTAATTGTATCTTATCCAGTCTTACAAAAGATCAATCGCAGCCGGAATAGGTTAGTGTTAATGTTTGTGATTGGAGCACTGAGTTACGTAGGCACAAATAGGTTGCAGATACACCTATCTGAAGAGTACCAAATAGTGCAAAACTGTGGTCTAGTGCTTCTTACTAACTGCCTCCATATAACTAACAAACACAAGTCTGACTTTATAGTCACAACAATACAGGAATGGCATTATAATTTGAGGTTCTACAGATGGAATCCTTAAAAAACTGACTCCTTGATCTTATCATCACTTCTTTTACTACTGTGTTTTTAATTTAACTACCTTAAACAGGAACTCGAAAATCGCCAAAATGAATTACTCCAGGCGAAAGAGACGCTTGTAATTTTGTTATATTTGCCTTAAATAAAGGCTAACGAGAAACATACTCAGAAAGAGTTTTTATTTATTCCTAATTACATGACTGTATATATATGAAATGGACTTTGAAAGTGAGTTATAGTGATTCAACTTCCTGCCTTTATTACCAAACAGCTAACCGACCTAAATAAACATCCTGTTCAGGCTTTTTACTTAAAATGCATCTTTACCTAGATTAAAATTACTGTTCATTAAGCTTTTATAGTGAAAAGCTGAAGGTGATTAGATTAAAAGGAAGTATTATCTGAAAAATCATTCTATGAATACTAACTAATTTTGTTTTTTATACAACATTCAACAGAATTTTTTATGATGAAACACAATATTGATTATTCTTTTACAGTTGACAGTAAAAGTGGTACACGAAACATACTACTGAATAATGTGAGTAGTTAAGAAAAACACACCAGTAATTTATACATTTTATTGATCAGATAAGGGCAAAATGCTGCTTCACTCGTTAAGGTACATCTGAGTCTCCAGGAGTTGATCTACTCCCTGAAGGTCATCTGATTGGCTTGGAGTATGCAGATGATATTGTTCTGTTGGGTGAGGATGCTGATAAACCACAAGGCTTTCTGAACGTGTTGAGCAGAAATCTCAGTATGTTTGGCATGTATTTCACTGGCATCTATCAAATGTAGGTTGATGCTCTACGACTGGTCTCCTGCAAGCACTCTTAGCATAATGATAGGGACTGAAGTGGTGGAATGGGTTGAGAAGGCCAGTTTGGAATTTGCCAACTTACGTCGTCTGTGGCACCAGCTGTCGAGATATCCGACTACCTATTAAAGGAGGAACATACTGCACTGAAGTCCGTTCTGTCCTGTTATACCGCTGTGAGACATGGTCGTTAAAAGTAACATAAACAAAGGGGTTACAGGTTTTTGATCACATGTATCTTCGCAGCATTGATCACGTTTGATGGTGAGCAATTTCGGAGTCAGACGAAGGGTACTAAGCAAGACAAGCAAGTCGACAGATGATATTAAGAATCTTAGTTGACTGAGATGGTTTGGGCATGTACTGAGCATCCTCAGCCACTGCCTACCTCGATGTGAGGTGCTACGGAAAGGTGGATTAGCTTGGAAGAGTTTTCAGGATGGCCAGACCAAGAGATTGTACCAGTCGGTGAAGTGCTTTACTGTCGGATCTGACTGTGTAGAGTCTAGTTGGAGTTCTTGAGAAGATAGAAATGAGTGGATGAGGACTCTTGGTGAAGTGACAGAAAATTGGTCATAATGGTGCAGATATATGTTGTCTTTCACATCTAACACCTAAATATTTTGACTAACCTCATCTTTTAAATTCCCTCTCCCTCGTGAATCTTTGTCTACTCTGATATCACTTTTCTCCCATCCAGCTGTTCTTTGTATACCACTGTGAAGTGTGGTAACTTGAAAATGTTCACTTGTGTGGAAGGTTCAGCGTTGATTTCACCCGTTTCACTCGTTTGAAGCCCAGTTCACTAGCCATCTGCCTGAACGAATTCATCTTACAAGTTTGAAGTGCTAAGATCGACTGAACCCGGTTAGCAAACATGGGGGAACCGGTATAACAATTAGTCAATAAACTTCTTATGAGTTATCTACGAACTGCGCAGTCCTCACTAATATTTTCCGTGGTCGACTAGTCTTTCAACTGCTAAGGTATTATGTTCTTAATTACTCAAATTGTTCAGAACAATGTGTATTCAGTCATTTACACAGACTACAGTTTGAAATCTTGGCTGGTTGGTTCTCAATTGAAAAGCTGATGATTCTGCAGTTGGGTAGTAGAAAAAGTATTCAGCTATCAGAGATGCTTGTACAGAACATACAGTTTACGAAATAGCAATTGATTGGTCAGTCTTCAAACAACCAAGCTAATCTTAGCTCTTCATATTGCATATATCAATTTATTTGTTCCTGTGGAACAAGTTACAGAGGGTGTATAATTAGGTGGGTGCATCTTTCGATACGAGAACATATACCGACTTGGTTTCGGAAAAGGCGAAACGAAAGTGGTGAAAAGTGCTTCCTTAAAGCACCTAAGTAGATACGAGGCGTCAGATAAATGCTAATCAAGCTTTCAATGTCATTCATCATATTTCAAAAACATTACCATGTATAGCTCACCAACCCTTGCTCAAGATAGCGGAGGGTATCGAAATATGATTGATCAAACGTGAACTGTATATTTCGAATGAACGTGTCCAGGCGTTATTCCTCCCTTGGCTTTCAATAAACTGAAGGTAACTCTTTCCTTCCATTTTTGTTATTTTACTGTATGTACCACATAGTGGAACAGTATTACTTGTTATTATTATTATTATTTGTCCCTTGGGTTCCTAGTGGAACATACGGCTTCAGTAGCACATCTCCATTCCACTCTCTTCTCTCCAATCTTTTCAACTTGACATCAAAACTGCTCACAAGCTCTTATCTCTTCATCACACCATCTCCTCCATGTCACCTTCACTTCAGAGGCCCAACTCGCCGTTTCCCATTTAGGTTCCACTCGACGACCTGGCCTGATACAGGATGTCCCCAAATGGTCTTCTTAGTGTATGCCCAATCCATCTTCACCTCCTTCCAGTGCATATTTGTTGAGTGATAGATTCTTGGTTGGGTCGTCACCAGCCAGAGTTCCTTGTTGCTTATTCTTATTATTCTGGCCATCTGATCTTCAGTATCTAGTGAGCGTAGGTGGCAGCCGTTGACGAATATCTGTAGTTTATTGGAAATCCCTTTCGTAACGCTCCAAGTCTCTGAAGTATACAGAAGCACTGACTTGACGTTAGTATTGGAAATCCAGATCTTGTTCCAAATGCTGAATGTAGAAGATCTGCACACTGGTTTCAGGTTAATGAACGCCTGTCTTACTATCTTTCGGATCCTGGCTTTGACATCTTCGTCTATCTCGCCGCCTGTAGTTGAAATGATGCTGCCTAGATAGGTAAAAGACTCTTTCTTTAGGTTTCTCCCGTTCGTGGTGATTGGTGCTTGTTCCTGCTGTTGGTTGTTGTTTGGGTATCTTCATCACCTCTGTCTTATCTACATTCACTTGAAATCCTGTCTTCGTTGCCCTTTTCTGCCTCTTCTGTCAACTTGTTAGTTTTCGCCTGTAGATCTTCAAGTTTGTGTGACATTAGACATAAATCATCATCGGTGACATCCAAATCTTCTAGGATCTTTTCCCCAGTCCACAGTATGCCCATCTTTTCGCTCCTCACTGTTTTTTGCATGATGCAGTCCACCACAATCAGGAAGATCATGGGTGATAGTAGACAGCCTTGTTTTACTCCTGTCTTCACTTCAAAGGCATCACTGAGCTTCCCGTTATGAATTACTTGGCATGTGACGTCTTCATATAAAGATTATTCATAGTGACTCTAAAATAAAGTTTTTCCGTAATGCTTAATCCAACAGACTTATCAGCTTCTTTTCAATTGTTGGTTCATTCAAAAAGCGAAACTTACTCCCTTAAATGTTTCTAAATCAAACGTTTGTCGGATGAACTGACCGATTGAATACTAATGGGTACGTGAATGATAATAACTTTCAATTTGAGGTACTTGAAATGGATTCGAATTGCCACTGTTCTCCTTCAGAAAGTGATACTTCACGAAGCCAAGAAAATGAGAAGAGAAAAATCGACCTATTACTGTAGAGAAGATACTTTATACACCGAAGAAACACATTCACATACAGTGTTCCTCAGAAATATAAACCCACTATATCAGCTGTAGGACGAAATTGTTCAGTAAGGTTTGCCTTGTGAACACAGTGACATGAAACAAGGTTGAAATTCAAAACTTCAACCTTAGCGACTGATGACTTAGAATGTTGGTTTTGATTCAAACCGCTTCCTATCTTAACACTTCCAATGAATGAATATAGCTGTAGTTCGATTCTATGCACTGATTCAAGTATCTGAAGTATTGCCAAGTGATCATCTGAACCAAGCATTTAAACATTGGTATTTACTATGGACTGAAATCATTTGGGGAACATTTGAAAGGCTTGGACCACTGGACACCTGTTTCATCCTAGCATACTACACCTTAGCAGTGGATAGGAATGACTTTGGAAGGGATAGAACCAAGAATTTCCGGTTACGACAAAAGTACATCATCACTGAGTTGATCACTGCATCGGAATCCAACTTCTATGAATATATCATGTAGAGCGACTTTTCAAATTGGATGAAAGTATTTATAAAATATCTTAAGGTATTTCTGTAGACAGCATCCCTGTGTATTACTAAAGGCTAGATGAAAGATCCTTAATGAATTCGAAGTTGATAGGCAATCCTATTAGTGTTTAAATAGATTCTCTTTTATATGTCCATAGTTGTTCTGTTTCATGAAGCATGAAGGCTTGTCTTTTTCATCGAGGTGACTGGCGTGAAAATTTGTAAAACAAAAATACATAACCGATGAAAAGTCCCCATCTATATGACCTGATTTTAGATGACTTTAGTAATCCACACACATATTCACCATACATCTTACGTTACATAAAATGAAGTCATTCAGTAACTAAGGTACTGCTTTATTTTTCATATTTAATCTGTTTTTTTCAAAAAACATGACTGATAAGTCTGCTCAGAAATATTTTCACAGGAATTTATCACTCGAATTCTGATATGTTGCTCTTGACTTGGTTAACTAATGCGCTTTAGCAATAGTGCATTAAATTCACTGGTCAGTTGACGATAATAAAGTTGAATATACATTATTATTATTATTAGTCCCTTCGCTTCCTAATGGAACACAGGGATTCACTAGCACGTCTCCAGTGAACTCTGTTCTCCGAAATCTTCTCAACCTGGCTCCATGACAGCCCACAAGCTCTCATTTCATCCTCGCACGACCTCCTCCATGTCACCCTCACCTCGGACACCCAACTCGTCGCTCCCCATGGGGATTCCACTCGAGCAACTGGCCTGACGTGTGATGTCTCCAGTCGGCCTTCTCAGTGTATGCCCAATCCATCTACACTTCCTTCCAGTGCAGATTTGTTGGGTGATAGGTTCTTGGTTGGTTCGTTCCCAGCTAGTCAGAGTTCCTTGTTGCTTATTCTTTCTGGCAATCCATCTGATCTTCAGTAGCGAGCCAATATAGGCAGTTGTTGATGAATATCTGTAGTTTGTTGGAAATCCCTTTCGTAACGTGCCAAGTCTCTGAACCATACAGAAGCACTGACTTGACTGGCATTAGTGTTGAAAATTCGGATCTTGTTCCACATGCTGAGTGCAATGCAGAAGATCTCCACACTGCTTTCAGGCTAATGAATGCCTGTCTTGCTGTGTTTCCGATCCTGACTGACTTTGACATCCTCGTCTGTGCCACCTGTAGTTGAAACGGTGCTGCCTGACTAGATAGGTGAAGGAGGTTACTTCCTTTAAGTTTCTCCAGTTGATGGTAACTGGAGCTTGTTGTTGTTGTTGTTGTTGTTGTTGTTGGAGTTGTTGGTGCGGCATCTTCATCACCTGTGTCTTTTCTATATTCACTTGAAGTCCCGTCTTCGCTGCCTTGCTTCACCTCTTCTGTCAACTTGTTAGTTTTCGCCTGTAGATCTTCAAGTTTGTGTGACATCAGGCACAAGTCATCACTGGCGAAATCCAGATCCTCTAGGTTGTTTTCCGCAGTCCAGCCAGCCAGTGTATCCCCCTCTTCTCACAGCTCCCCACTGTTTGCTGCATGATCCAGTACAGTTAGCCACAATCAGGAATATCATGGGGGATAGTAGGCAACCTTGTTTCACTCCTGTCTTCACTTCAAAAGCATCACTGAGCTTCTTAAATATAAATGCAAGTTATAATTAATCACGCATCAAGTACTCCAATTTCAGGCGTTATTGTTATAGTATAGGATAGGATTAAAGAAACCTTCATAAGTACCCATAAGTTCCGAAAGGTTTTTTTTCAACCAATCGCTTTGCCTTAAAGTTTCAAGAGAAAACACGTGAATCAACTTGTCAGATTGGTTAAAGAGACAAAAATCAACAGGAAATCCAAATCTAGAAAGGTCTTGAAATAGCCAAGGCCATTGTACATATATATCAACCCTTTTATTTTGCACATATTCTGTCGTTGCAATACACCTGTTTTATTACCTCCTTTTCTATTCATCGAGAAACTAAGCAACCATCGAGGGGTGGAATCTGAAGATAACTGTTCAAGCGTCTGGAAGTATATATTGATTTAGGTTATATCAAGTAGTCACTACAAGGATATACCACATGACAAGATTATAACAAGTGGCACCGACGTTACCAAAGTTACTTCTTTGCTTCTTGGAATATTTTATTTAGATATAGAATGAGTAACTAGCTATTATCGTTTAAAGTATCCAGATATCAAACTTAATCATAGGAGGACATCGAGTTTAGTTAACACTCACTCACTCACTCACTCACTCACTCACTCACTCACTCACTCACTCACTCACTCACTCACTCACTCACTCACTCACTCACTCACTCACTCACTCACTCACTCACTCACTCACTCTGCAACTCACTCACTCACTCACTCACTCTGCAACTCACTCACTCACTCACTCACTTTTTCCAATCTTTTTACTTGTGTAAGCTGAAATAGACACACATAAATTACAAAGTTAACCAAAGGGAACAATACCAACTTTTATTTCTGCATAAAATTATTCCCAGTTCACTGATTCCTAATAGTTTGTGTATAAAAAGCTGAAACCCCTTTTATTCCTACCATTTAAGTGAATAAATTAAAAAAATTTCTTTTTTCAGGACATTTAAATTTTTGTATGAATGGTTTTCATACGTAAGCAAACAGAAAGTTGTAATGGAAATCTGTGAGTGGATAATATTATTATACATTTGAACAGGCTACAATGTAGGTTGAAATGTTAGTGCAATTTTACGTACACATCACGAAATAACGTCATTTGAGGAACCACTAAAAAATATAGGGGTACTAGGTTAGTGTTTAGTTCTAATACTGGACTTAGAAGTATACACTCACTACCCCAACAGGAGTCGAACTCAGTACCCTTAGACTTCGCAGTGGATGCTTTAGTCTTTCTTTTCTCAATTTCTAAAATAGTCTTCAGGATAAGAACCGTTAGTGATTAGTTGGTAGCCTTAGAAATCATATTTTTTGAGAAAAATTTCAAGTTTCTTATCACATTAGTGATGTATGAACCAGCCAATTCTCGGAGTGTTCACACCAAGTTCATGGGTCTTAGGAAAACGTTTGGATATATGATACAGCATGCAATAAGTTGACGTGAAATGTTTGTTATAACTTTTTACACAGTCTGATTGAGCAGACCAGGTCACGTTTTCCAATTCCAAAGAATTCTTATTCTATGCATTTCGATCAAGAATTATCCATCTAAGGAAGCACGCACCCCTCACCTTTTTACATGCAATGTAGGCATCCTTAGGGTGAGTAGACAAATTGTGCGACTTTTAAAGATCACCCTTACTACTGCTAAAATAACCAATCAAGTAGAGTTATTTTGGCTGGGAAGAGGATTTTCACAGAACAGAGCAACGTGATTGGTTGTTTCATCAGTTGCTAGAGTGGCCTTTCAGGTCACTTGATAAAACGGCGCGAAAAGACATTTCAAATTTTCTATAGAATATATTTATGAAAATTCAGCATAAAACGTTCAATTTTTTGGCAGATATAACATATTCAACACATTTAAAATATATTTAACTAAAGTATAAAGATAACCACTACTCTAATACATAGTTTAGTGTTACTGCCTGTATTACACCATCGTTGAATGGACCTAATTGATCAGTCTTTGTTGGCATATGGGCTCCTATGCGGATGCCTCGATAATGCCTGTCTTTGAACTGTATTTAGTAGTGATGGGCAGTAGCTAGAAGTGGAATCCAGGATGCGCATTTCGTCCTATTTAGGACAAGAAGTGGCTATCGTAACTCGGTGGTGGCGTTTGAACAGATCACTCCCAAGTCCGAGTCCCTATGGGAACAACATCAACCACTGAGAAGCAGGTACATCCAGCTTACGAGTACCAAATAAAACGAAATGCGTATCCCGGATTCCACTGCTAGCCACTACCCATCATCACTAATATATAGTTGTTAATAATGAAATCTGTATAATAAAATTTATACACTGTTTGTACATCTTGGAAGAAGAATTTCATCTTCAGATTTCAACATATAGCTTCAGTTCCCAGTACATGAAATAACTAGAATTCAGTCACTTTAAAAAACGTAGCAGAAAACTGCCATTCAACAATGTAAATGTAACCTGAAGTTATTCATACTGGTGATTTTGTTCAACAGCTGGAAGTGTTGTGAATATTGAAAAATTCTCACCTGGTTCGAGATAGAGTTCATCCACAAATTTATTCAGCAGACAGAAAAGCTATGAATACCGACTTTCAGTTAGATAAAGATGAATAGTAGACCTAGTGTTGATGAAGCTTCAACACATTTTCTAAGTGCCAGGCAATACTTGGTCTTTAGGTTCTTCAGAGTATGAGTAGTATCATAATTCTCAGTAGTTCTAAATGAAATAGAAAAAGGTCCACACCCTACTCATTAGTCAATATTCAGGGATTCTCATAGCAACCAATCTATCAATGATGGACAACTAATTAGATACAATGAATGATGGAGACTCACAAGGGATGACATCGAAGACTCTCACTAATATTGAATTTTGAGGGAGTTGTGAGGATTTGGAAATATTTCAAGTTGTCATTCATTGTAGACTAATATCATTTGGAGGAACAAAGGATACCTGAGTGGTTGCGATATAACGTTAGCTAATAGAAGTTGAAAATATGGACCATTGGATTCTGACCCAGTGGCTCAATGGTAACGTACTGGCCATAGAACCTGAAGGTCGCGGGTTTTAGCCCTGGCTGGGTTGGGGGTGCTCACTTCTGAGGAGTCCCATACTAGTCAGACGAAACAGCTGTCCAATGCTTCCAGGTTTCCCTTGTTCTTCCAACTGATGTCAGTCTACGATGAATAACAACTTGAAATATCTCACTAATATTGTTTATTTTTATCAACAAGAATTAGATGTTAAATGTTCAGTGGATACCAAGTTGACCTTGAAAACTACTTAGCCGCGCTTATTCGTTTTGAAATATCTTTTATTCATTTTCGTTCAGTATTAAATACTTCAACCATAAAAGAAAACATTTTACTCATGGGATTATATTAAGTGAATTAATTATCCCGCTTATCTTTATAATACGAATTTATTTTAAAATTTCTGTGTCATTTTGACACTGATGAGCAATTAACATTCGAATATATCACATCTTAACTCAGAGTAGATTAATCAGTGACTTCTTTTGCTTTCCTAAAATATAAGTTGATTGGTAGAAGAGATTGATGAAGTAGTGTTCATAGCTTCAAGAAGCTATAACCACCTACATAGATCCATAGTAAGTTTTCTTCATTGATGGAAGCGTAACCTTGGTTACTCATGTTCAATGTTACATTTCTCTGTAATTTGTTATATATTAGGCTGGTTATTCAATTGCATAATAATAATGCTAACTTTTTATTTTTTCATTTCAAGGATAATTTATTAATTAACAGTTAAAATTAATTGAATAACTGTCAAAAGAGATTTTACTTTATCAATCAAAGTATGAATGTCATTCATAAATTATTGAACTGAAACCCTTAATCATAAAAGGAACATTCAAATAAATCTGATTGATAAACTTTTTAATTCACTATAACAGTAAAAGTAATTGATAAAAATAAAATTAGACAATTTTACTGAAGTTTTTTGATGATAAGATTAGGCATGACTAAAACATACCATTGCACAGTATTAACTGATACCATTCAACACTAAACCAATATTAACCATACAGATATCATTATTCAAGTCATGTTACGTTTTTGATCCCACTTGAAAGTCACCAAAATAGGTGTAATTCCTTTAAAATAGCCAAAAGTTTCATCAATTGATTACTGGGTCAAATGAATTCCTAAATGCTGGTATATGTTTAATCACCCCTGGTGGCATATATATGGCTTGGTGGTCAGTATGATAGCTGTGGTATGTCATCCTCATTTGCACTCATCGTTCTCATAGATAACCAGAATTAATTGTCCAGCTATCAACCCACTTCCACAATTTTCAACTGAAAAAACCTACTCAGCATACATAATGTCTAGGCTCCTTACTTGCTTGCCCATAATCTCAGGTGCCTGACCTGAGTTCGCAGGTGTGGTTGCCTATCATTCTCGTAAAGGTTGCAGGTCAATAATGAAAACCATCCTAATGACTTAACCAGCTGTCCTTACTGAACGATTAAAGCAATAAAATATTAGTCATCCCTCAAGACTCAACAATAGGATTTCGGAAGCATTCGTCAACCAGCTTCTGAATCTTGTCAATTGTCTGCTACAATAAGGTGGACAGTAATGCCAAAAACATGCATGTGCACCACCTCAATCAAGGAAGTAAGAGGAAGTTTGCTATCAATTAATCAATGGGTAAGAGATACGGTCGACATTAACGAGATAACCACGGCCAAACAAATGATGATATCCAAGCTAAAGAACACAGAATAAGCACTCGGGATTCTAGTGTCTACTGAGAAAGTAGAAGTGTCTGGCTAATTATCCATGATATTTTCATACACATACACCTAATTCGAAGGCGATCGGTTACCGACCGACACTGAGATGATTTCAAATAGGCTACATTAGCAACATTACAATACCTGTTGAAAGATTATTATACAGTCATCAAAGGAAACCTGACGTATGCACATCTCATTATACCCTCACATTACACAAACATCACATGTATTACAAACAAAAAGTTAAGTCTACACAAAATACACGTAAAAATATTCATCATAATTATCATCGAAATCACCTCATTCTGTTATCACAAAATTTATTATGGAGATCTCGATGAATATGTCATCGAAATCCAAGTATTTCCATATCACTCACTCAAATACAATCTCTTCCTATGTGTAAATAAATGTGCGAACACATAAATGAATCTACAAGGTTGTTTATATATTTGAGGAAAATGAGGCGATTCACTTTAATCAGGTGCTTCTAAAATGGATTAGAAACTCATCTAGAGTATGAGTTTAAGCATAGGCAGATATGGAGAAAATATAGGAAACCGTGACAATTTTGTCTCCCATTTTATGCATGGTCGACCTAACATACACTAACTTAATATTCCACAATGACATACATTATCAATGTATGATTCCATTAACAAACACTTTCCTTATTGATTGACAGAACTGTTGGGATCGGGTCGTCAACGATCAACTAACTACACTATCAAGCATTTGTTACAGTTTATTCACAGGATAGGTAAATCAACTCACCATCTTCAATCAATTGATGGTTGACATTGATGTGACATTTGCAGTCACACACATTTCTCCTCCCCCTACTCCTACTCCTCCTCCTCTTCCTCTTCGAATATGTCGAAAGTAGAATTTCTGCTCAAACAATGTTCACCAGTGTAATGTTGTCTACTCTTTCATCCCGACTTCATTCTATTGATGATGTCTGCAAAATTATGGAGATATTGGATCACTCAATATAAAGATGGTTTTCATTGCATCTGATATCTTTTATTGTGCAACATCTACTATGAACATTTGATTACATCAGTGCTCAGATACTACTCGGACACAACTCCTTCAACTGAGATTATATACAATTTCATACTTTCCAACAAGGTGTTTTTCTCACATTCTGAATGTTTCAATAATGACAATTACAATAATACTAATACTATTTCTAATTATACTCATACTACTACTACTACTACTGGTAGTAATAATATGGTCGGTTTATCGTGAATAAGATTTATGATACAGTATGGAATTCTCAGGCTATAATATTGCGTGAGATTCACTTCCCTAGACATTATTTCTAAACGAAATAATTTTTGCCTCTGAAACAATTCGGTATTAACAGTATTCAAGGCAATACTACTAGACTAGTGTCTGTTTTTGATTGGGGAATTAACAGAAAGTCCAGACTAAGTTTGTTGCTGTTGTTTGGTGGTGGTTTATTCGATAAGGATAAAAATCTTCAATATGAGTTAATTATGAAATAGTAGAGAATATTTATGGCTCTACTATTGTGTTCTCTGAGCTGGGTTGTTCAATCGATGAAACAATCCAGATTCGAGTTAATTATCCTACGAATACTGATGTGATGTATTTTTGGATATATCAAAGTTCATTTACGTTCAGAGTCATTTTTTTTGCTATGTATCTTTCCGGAAGTATTTTTAAAAAATATCCCACATTACATGATATACTCTGAAAAAATATAGAACAATTCGATGAAATATATTTCGTGGAAACATTTAGACATTCCAAAGCTTAAGCAGGTTGCCTTGTTATTATGTCAGTATATAACTCTTAGATTATTCGTTCGCAGACTAGACAAACTAATTTTTAAGTGTTCATTATACAGTAATTCTTGACATGATACTTCAAATCATTTGTTTCGTAAGTGTTATTAATATCAGAAATCCATTCATGCTTTAGTAATCAAGTCAGTTAGTGTAAACCTGATTCTACTTATGTTGTATTGTGTAATTTTAAGCAAAAAGATCCAATTAAAGGAGTAAATAACCTCGCCTGGTTAACTAGTTCACTAGTTACTAGCCGGTCCTAAGCCCGGGTAAAGAGGGAAAGTTGAGCATAGGGCTAGCAACCCTAACCCGTAAAACAAATCTAACCGCTAAAGAAATTTCAAAGCATAAACGATATATAAAAAATAACAAAATTATTCCTCTCTGGAATCGGAGAGGCGAAATGATGCCAGTTGGTGAAAGCCTTCGGGAAGCCAATTGACCGATGTGTCTTCTCTCTCTCGATGAAAGCGAAAGTAAACATGGGGATACGGAATGTCCGCACCATGTTTGAACCCAGCAAGGCAGCCCGGATTGCAAAAGAGATAAGAAGGTATCACATTGAAGTGCTTGGAATTTGTGAAAGCAGATGGAATGGGAGTGGAGTCTCCAAACTGTCAACTGGAGAATCAATAATCTACTCCGATATTGTCACCCAGACGACAACCACGAGCACACTGAGTTATGGAGTGGCTATCATGATGTCCCCAAGAGCATCGAAGGCTCTCATGCAGTGGAAACCAATCTCCTCCAGCATCAGGGTCATGACAGCAGGATTCAACTCAAAAGGAGGGGAGGAAGGTCACAATCTTACAATGCTGAGCCGTGCACCTACAAATAATGCAGATCAGGAGAAAAAGGAGGAATTCTACAGACAACTTCAATCAACACTGGACAAGACACCACCTCAGTTGGTGATATCAAAATTCTAATGGGCGACGTGAATGCCAAACTAGGAGCGGACAACACAGGAAGAGAACTAAACATGAGTTGAGAAGCGCTCGGTGAGGTGATGAAGGAGAATGGAGAATTGTTTGCAGAATTCTGTGCATTCAGCGATTTGGTGATTGGAGTCAGGCAGTGTGTTCAAGCACAAGAATATCCACAAAGCCAGCTACATGGATTCCAGTTCACCAGATGGACACACTACACTAAAAATCAGATCGACTTTATCTCAATGTGAAGAATGCGGAGACAGTCTACTTGACACAAGGTGAAGAAGAGGAGCAGATGTAGGTTCACACCACTCACTATCTAGTGCAAGGAACCTTCCAAATCAAGTTAAAAGCCTTCAAGGAAGCTGGTGATAGACCTCAATTCAAGTACAACACTCGGAAACTGAAGGATGAAACTACAAAGGAGATCTTCACGGCAGCCATCAAGACAAAATGGGAGGTATCGAGGAACATTCCTGGAGAAACCTGTGTGGAAGAACACTGGAAGTCTTTGAAAGCTATGTGGAAAGGAAGCCTGCATACTGTATTAGGAAGGAAGAAGGAGAGACAAGACAAGGAATCGATCTCGATGGATACCTGGAAGCTGATAGAGCAGGGAGAGGAGGATGGTGAAGCAGAAGATAAACCAGTGCAAGGATGCTCAATGGCAAGAGGAACTGAGTACAATGTATAAAACACTACAGTGGACAAAGAAGTGAAGAAGAGTGCACGCAAAGGCAAAGACACTCCTACGACACATTGGCAAGTGAAGCAGAAGCGGCTGCAGGTAAGAGAGACAGAGACCTGAAAACTTTGTATCAAATAACCAAGTTACTATCTGGGAAGAGATCAACGCAGATGAAGCTTGTTATTGCTGTTGGTTGGGTATCTTCATCACCTCTGTCTTCAGTAAATTAGATATTCACAAGAGAACATGAAGATGATGATATATTCAACTTTCTTGACGTCGGCATTCAACGTATAAATGATGGTGAATTTCAAAAATCTATCCATCGCAATGATATATGGAACAGACTTTACTTTAATTTCAATAGTTTCCATCCAGTCGAATATAAGAGCTTACGGAGCGGAATGTTGTTCTATAGAACACAAAGAATAAGCTCATCAGATAAATTTGGTAACGCATATCTATAAAGTCTCATCAAGAAATGCAGTAGAAGGGAATATATTAGTATTGAGGAAGAAACGGTTAATAAAAAGTTGATCTTTATTCATTTGGACTTTAAAGGTGAGAAGATAGGTATGACAGTGAAACAAAGAAAATGTACTCCACAACTTCCCCATTTCATACTTCTTGCTTACTGAAACAATCAGAAATCGACAAATATGCCTCATATATTTTACCTTCAATATTTTGTATTAATTTACGTGAGTCTACCGAAGCAGATGGATTTGATATTTTGAACATGTTCAGAAAAGGCTCTGTAAGATTGCGTGAAGCAAATTTCCTCAAGAGTGCAGTAACTAAGCATTAACTTGACAAACAACATCACAAGCAGATGCTTTTGAATTGTTCAAAATAATCAACAAATAGAATGATTGAAAACCACTCCACTACACTGAAGCTAATGTAATCAATTACTCGAAAGCGGATTGATGTGTATATGAGTTATGTGTTTTCAATCTTTACATATCCTGGTTATCGAATACCTTGGTCATTCACCTGCTACTAGAATCTTTCAGAGGCAAAAATTATTTCGTTTAGAAATAATGTCTAGGGAGTGAATCTCACGCAATATTATAGCCTGAGAATTCCATACTGTATCATGAATCTTATTCACGATAAACCGACCATATTATTATTATCAGTAGTAGTAGTAGTAGTATGAGTAAAATTAGAAATAGTATTAGTATTATTGTAATTGTCATTATTGAAACATTCAGAATGTGAGAAAAACACCTTGTTGGAAAGTATGAAATTGTATATAATCTCAGTTGAAGGAGTTGTGTCCGAGTAGTATCTGAGCACTGATGTAATCAAATGTTCATAGTAGATGTTGCACAATAAAAGATATCAGATGCAATGAAAACCATCTTTATATTGAGTGATCCAATATCTCCATAATTTTGCAGACATCATCAATAGAATGAAGTCGGGATGAAAGAGTAGACAACATTACACTGGTGAACATTGTTTGAGCAGAAATTCTACTTTCGACATATTCGAAGAGGAGAAGGAGGAGGAGTAGGAGGAGGAGTAGGGGAGGAGAAATGTGTGTGACTGCAAATGTCACATCAATGTCAACCATCAATTGATTGAAGATGGTGAGTTGATTTACCTATCCTGTGAATAAACTGTAACAAATGCTTGATAGTGTAGTTAGTTGATCGTTGACGACCCGATCCCAACAGTTCTGTCAATCAATAAGGAAAGTGTTTGTTAATGGAATCATACATTGATAATGTATGTCATTGTGGAATATTAAGTTAGTGTATGTTAGGTCGACCATGCATAAAATGGGAGACAAAATTGTCACGGTTTCCTATATTTTCTCCATATCTGCCTATGCTTAAACTCATACTCTAGATGAGTTTCTAATCCATTTTAGAAGCACCTGATTAAAGTGAATCGCCTCATTTTCCTCAAATATATAAACAACCTTGTAGATTCATTTATGTGTTCGCACATTTATTTACACATAGGAAGAGATTGTATTTGAGTGAGTGATATGGAAATACTTGGATTTCGATGACATATTCATCGAGATCTCCATAATAAATTTTGTGATAACAGAATGAGGTGATTTCGATGATAATTATGATGAATATTTTTACGTGTATTTTGTGTAGACTTAACTTTTTGTTTGTAATACATGTGATGTTTGTGTAATGTGAGGTATAATGAGATGTGCATACGTCAGGTTTCCTTTGATGACTGTATAATAATCTTTCAACAGGTATTGTAATGTTGCTAATGTAGCCTATTTGAAGTCATCTCAGTGTCGGTCGGTAACCGATCGCCTTCGAATTAGGTGTATGTGTATGAAAATATCGTGGATAATTAGCCAGACACTTCTACTTTCTCAGTAGACACTAGAATCCCGAGTGCTTATTCTGTGTTCTTTAGCTTGGATATCATCATTTGTTTGGCCGTGGTTATCTCGTTAATGTCGACCGTATCTCTTACCCATTGATTAATTGATAGCAAACTTCCTCTTACTTCCTTGATTGAGGTGGTGCACATGCATGTTTTTGGCATTACTGTCCACCTTATTGTAGCAGACAATTGACAAGATTCAGAAGCTGGTTGACGAATGCTTCCGAAATCCTATTATTGAGTCTTGAAGGATGACTAATATTTTATTGCTTTGATCATTCAGTAAAGACAGCTGGTTCAGTCATTAGGATGATTTTCATTATTGACCTGCAACCTTTACGAGAATGATAGGCAACCACACCTGCGAACTCACTCATACTCAGTGGAAGTAACAACCTCATAGCCTATGCTTCTTCATACCTTGCATATGTTCACATACTCCACGCATCGGTGGGCGAAGCACGTCTGAAATGTCTCAGAACAAAGAAGTCAGGCACCTGAGATTGTGGGTAATCAAGTAAGGAGCCTAGACATTATGTATGCTGAGTAGGTTTTTTCAGTTGAAAATTGTGTAAGTGGATGGAAAGCTGAACAATTAATTGTGGTTATCTATGAGAACGATGAGTGTAAATGAGGATGACATACCACAGCTATCATACGACCAAGCCATATATATGCTTCCAGGGGTGATTAAGTGTACACTGGCAGTTAGAAATTGTTTTTTTGTTATAATTTTCAGTAATATATGATCAGTACACGATCTTCCCACTTTGTTTTCTATTCAGGCGGTTTTCTTACCTTGCAATATGTTTCACCTATTTTTGTCGGATCTATTTGAACTGAAGTATGTTCGTGCTTTACTGCAGTTGTTTATTGCTTATAAGCAGCTGATGAGTACTAGCGAAATGTTAAAGTAGATCCATATTATTCTGCTCCCATGTTTATTCTCGCTCTTTTTATTGTGAAACTTTTATTCCGAAATATAAGATTGATCATTTGTTGCGAGGAAATGATCTTTCTTGCTGTTCCTTTTTTCTTTGTGACGCCCATGTAGATTCAGTAAAATAGAGAATGAGGTTAATCCAACTGGAGAAGTACATCATTCATTCAATAGAGTAATAAATTGAAAACTGTATAACTTATACCAACCGTTATTATTCTTTTATGAGTTTGAGTATGGTTACGTTGCTTATATCCACTTATATTATGTATGCAGTGACTGTGGATTATATACTGTGCCTATATGTTTGACCGACTAAAATTCCACCAACTGAGATACCAGATCTGATGCCGATCTTATGGCCCATCAATCGTGACCTGGATTTTCCTTTCACCTTCATTCATCACCCAGTATCAATAATACACATTTATCATACCACAAAGTAAAATCTGCACTGCGTGTAATGGTTTATCTGTTATGGTTTAAAAACGTAGATCGTCTAACCTATTGATTTCTTGAGGTTTCCCTCCAGTTTCCGGTTCACCTCCAAGTTTCAGTCTGGTCATAAGATCTGTGGATAAAACAGCGGAAACCTGTCGAACACGAAACATTCAGGTAACGCATTTACATGAAATCGATACTCCTCACGACATCTGAAACTGATCAGTGTTATCGCATAACACTTCTAACTGTCACGCTTCAACGCATCCACATTCACTGGGTAATCATTTCATTGACTGTACTGGCCTCCTCGTAGATTTATTAGCTAAATGTTTGACTACATCAGTGAAGTAAGTAGATTCGGTTCTCTGAAAAAAATAAGTCTGCTTAAGTTTATACAGATACGCTTTATTAATGAGCTATAGTGGGTAAAAAAACGTCTAGTATAGTGTTTTACAGACTAGTTTAAAACATCTCTGAACAGAACCCAAGACGTAGAGTTATATATCTTAACACACTTGAGGATCTAAATGAGTAATAAACTTTTCAAGCTTATTTCATCATGATAACTGAAAACATCAACATTCAGTGGATGAAATTACTTTGAGCAATATCGAAAAAGACGAAGATTATCTGAGACATGTCGTGATGTATTACAGCTATACATTTCGAACAATATGATCCCCCATACATGGACTTGTCGAACTATTTATATGAAAATTTACCAAAAGGTCAATAAAGTTAATGGGAAACATAGAAATAGGAAGGGATAGAAAAGGAAAAGGAAAACCTTACTCTTGGTATGAAAATTAAAATCAATACACCACCAAGGTAGGTTCAACGTGAGTACAAATTGCTTTTGTATACATAAAGGGGGTTTAAATTTACGGATGGCAAGAGCTTCAATAAATTTAAGCACTCTGCTCTGACCACTTTTATGTAGTACTTTAAATGCTGTTTTCATGTCTATCCTATGGTTAGTTTCTAGTATATGTTTAGCGATAGACGAAGATGGATGTTTGTCACCTGCACTTATCGGATCTGTTGAGGTCATTTGTTTTTGTAGCCACTTAGGTACATGTTCAACCTTCCTTAACTGCATATCACGATTACTCCTCCCTATATATGTGTGTCCACACATACATGTAAATTGATAAACACAGTTGGATATGATGTAATCGTTTATATGTTGTTTCGGTTTGTTCTGTAACATGGACTTGGTCTTCTCTACAGTGATGACCTTGGCTACATAATACGTTTTACAGATGGCCGATCTAAGTCTTTTCCTCACAACAAGGCTATGTGAATCACCTCTAAATGGTAATGAGATGTAGACATTTGTCTTAGCAACGGAACACTGTGTACTTTCCAATGGTACATAACTTTTGCACCGGTAGATAAATCTCAACGGGTCTCCATTCTGTATCAGAGTTGTCGTCAGTAAGTTGGTTTCTTCCTCCCTGGTGTCATCGGTGCAGATACAATTTATCCTGTTGAATAAGCATCTGACTAAACCACGTTTATATTGGACTGGACAATAGCTATGGAAATTAAGATATTGCCCTGTCCATGTAGGTTTCTTATAGATCGACCTCCTGATCGAGCCATCCTCCCGTCGACTGAGCAATACGTCTAGGAACGGTAGCTGGTTGTTCGTCTCTTGTTCATAAGTCAGGCTAATGTGATTCTGAGCCGTGTTCATTTTCTGTAGCAGGCACATTGCATCATCAGGCTTTTCACATATAATGACTATATCATCAACACATCTCTTATAAAGTGAAACCCTTCCAATGAGATCGTCAGCCATGTGTTCAACATATGACATGTATACATCAGCTAGCAACGGTCCAAATGAACTGCCCATCGTGACACCATCAATCTGTTGAAAGTGTTCGCCCTCGAATGTGAATTCAACTTTATCAGTGCATAATAACAATAAATCTTTTAAAAAATTAATAGGCATAGGGAATATAAGACTGTTAGAAGAAATATAGTCACATAAAATATCAATTGTTCTTACCAGAGGTACACATTAGTAAACAAAGAATTTACATCGAACGAGTACATAGTCTTATCCTTGATATTAATATCATTTAAACAGTCAATAAGGTCAAAAACAAATGACCTCAACAGATCCGATAAGTGCAGGTGACAAACATCCATCTTCGTCTATCGCTAAACATTTACTAGAAACTAACCATAGGATAGACATGAAAACAGCATTTAAAGTATTACATAAAAGTGGTCAGAGCAGAGTGCTTAAATTTATTGAAGCTCTTGCCATCCGTAAATTTAAACCCCCTTTATGTATACAAAAGCAATTTGTACTCACGTTGAACCTACCTTGGTGGTGTATTGATTTTAATTTTCATACCAAGAGTAAGGTTTTCCTTTTCCTTTTCTATCCCTTCCTATTTCTATGTTTCCCATTAACTTTATTGACCTTTTGGTAAATTTTCATATAAATAGTTCGACAAGTCCATGTATGGGGGATCATATTGTTCGAAATGTATAGCTGTAATACATCACGACATGTTTCAGATAATCTTCGTCTTCTCATTACGCTGTTTAAATTTATCAAAGGGACCAGTTGCTTTAAAATATCGAAAAAGTTTATAACTTATAAAACTACAAAGTTGGATTGTATTCAGCATCAACCAATAGAATGGTCACAGAAAACCTTTCCATTCCTATCCTTATTAATGTTGATCATCAGTTTTCTGTTACATTTTAAACGTTTTTATGTAGTTAGTAATAGCTACGTACACGGCTAAATGACTAAACAAGTTCATTATCCAAATACCTGTAACTAATGAGATAACTTAGCTTGGTATTCAATTTTTCACTAGAAAAATGTTTAAGACCGTTCTCTTTTTAAATTTTCAATAATTTTCAGACAAGACATGATATTATTCCACTAGATCTATGCAAAATTTCATTTTATTGAGCATATTTCAGCGTAAATCGGTAAATTAATGAAGAGTAATTAACGTCATATCAACTAATCCTAAATGGAGAAGGAATTCACTTAATGAAGTTTAAAATCCAGTAACCAACGCATAACACTCATCATTGTAGTGTTCATTGCTCCACATCAATTCGGTCAATGATAAGAAAGTTCGATGTGTTTGAGTTCAATAGGTTACAAGCCTCACACCTATAACTTTAATACACCTAATCTCACTTCAGTAATTCGAGCGCCATTATTTACTGATGTAATCAGAAAGATCATTACCACAGGTTTTATCTATAAATAAAAGAGAATTAATGATGGATCATAGCTACCACTGGAACTTGTTAGCTGAATGTAACTGCACTTCAGTGATTGATGTTGTTCATCTTGAGACTGGAACAATTAACTGATCGCAACTGATATTAGTCTTCGATGAATAACAACTTGAAATATTTCCAAATCCTCACAACTCCCTCAAAATTCAATATTAGTGAGAGTCTTCGATGTCATCCATTGTGAATCTCCATCATTCATTGTATCTAATTAGTTGTCCATCATTGATAGATTGGTTGCTATGAGAATCCCTGAATATTGACTAATGAGTAGGGTGTGGACCTTTTTCTATTTCATTTAGAACTACTGAGAATTATGATACTACTCATACTCTGAAGAACCTAAAGACCAAGTATTGCCTGGCACTTAGAAAATGTGTTGAAGCTTCATCAACACTAGGTCTACTATTCATCTTTATCTAACTGAAAGTCGGTATTCATAGCTTTTCTGTCTGCTGAATAAATTTGTGGATGAACTCTATCTCGAACCAGGTGAGAATTTTTCAATATTCACAACACTTCCAGCTGTTGAACAAAATCACCAGTATGAATAACTTCAGGTTACATTTACATTGTTGAATGGCAGTTTTCTGCTACGTTTTTCAAAGTGACTGAATTCTAGTTATTTCATGTACTGGGAACTGAAGCTATATGTTGAAATTGAAGATGAAATTCTTCTTCCAAGATGTACAAACAGTGTATAAATTTTATTATACAGATTTCATTATTAACAACTATATATTAGTGATGATGGGTAGTGGCTAGCAGTGGAATCCGGGATACGCATTTCGTTTTATTTGGTACTCGTAAGCTGGATGTACCTGATTCCCAGTGAGTGATGTTGTTCCCACAGGGACTCGAACTCGGGAGCGATCGCTTCAAACGCCAGCGCATTATCCACTACACCACCTAGCCACGATAGTCACTTCTTGTCCCAAATAGGACGAAATGCGCATCCTGGATTCCACTGCTAGCCACTGCCCATCATTACTAAACATAGTTAAAAGACAGGCAATATCGAGACACCACCGAGCCACGATAACCACTCCTTGTACGACAGGTATGGTTTTAGTATAATTGTTTCTGTATGATGCCATCACTGATTGGACCGAATTGATCGGCCTCTATTGGCATATGGGCTCCTGTGCGGATGCCTCCATACTGCGCATCCTAGATTCCACTGCTAGTCACTATTCATCATTAACTTTTCATATATAATCTAGATACAAACTGATATTTGAACTTCTTACGGATTTGTGTTTCACTCTCATTTTTGTTATCCTTGTTAATTCTGTTATTTAGAAGTAGTATTCATTATGGGCTGACATTAGTTGGGGATCCACTGAAAATCTGGGAGCACTGGACAGCTGTTTCATCCTAGTATGAGACTCCTCAGCAGTACGCACCAATGTTCCAGCTTGAGATGGAACTTAGGACTTTCAGGTTTCACAGCAAACATGTTAACCAATCAGCCAGTGGGTCGGTTTATTGTTATTCATTGTTACGATTGTCAAAAATATGAATACTACAAAAATGTATTAGAAAAGTCTAAGGAAAAAGTTGTTTTTCCGTAAAAATGTTTCATTAATCCCATTTTTTTTACCCAACATCAGATATCATAAAATGAAATCACCATAAATTTTTTTAAAATAAATTTCACACCTAACATTCAGCTCAAATAGAGTACTAGGAAGACGAAAACAAGAGGGTTGTTACTATGATTAGAGTTTGTGCATTGGCGTAATGAAAACAGGTACACACACACACACACACACATACACACACACACATACCAAGATATACCCACGTACGCTTTGATTTCAGATTAGAAGGTTCCAGTTTACTGGTGAAAAGGATAAAAGGAAAGGTTAACAGGAACATACCATTATCGAAAACACACATACTACTAATCAATACTTAATAAGTAAACAAATAAACAAGTAATAATTAAATAAACATGAAATTGTAACAAAGAAACATATAAAAGAAAAATATTTTTCCTACATCTAGAATGAAGATAATTAATTATTTTTATTTTGTATACCATTGGTATTGTTAATTTAGCCTATATAATGAAATGGTTAGTTTATGAACAATGAACATAACATAATATATTAGACAATGGTATTTTCAATGTATTACATTGAAAGATAATAATTCTGTGGCTGTTTCTACAAGACTGAACAACATTCAAACAGAGGGTTGTATAGCACCGTTCTTTTGTTTGTAGTTACTAACATCCATTATGCTGGATGCATATATATATATATAATTTGTCCCTTGGGTTCTTACAGCTTCAGTAGCACTTCTCAATTCCACTCTCTCCTCTCCAGTCTCTTGAACCTGGCTCCATGACTGCGAACAAGCTGTGTCATTTCTTCCTCATACCATCTGCTCCATATCACCCTCATCTAGAATGCCCAACTCGTCGTTTCTCATCTGAATTCCACTCGAGCATCCGGCCTGACATGTGATGTACCCAAATGGACTTCTCACTGCATGACAAATCCAACTCCATTTCCATCTGCATATTTGTTGAGTGATAGCTTCTTGTTTGGTTGGTTCGTTGCTAGAATTCCTTGCTGCCTATTCTTTCTGACCATATGATCTTTAGTAACCAGTGAGCGTAGGCAGTTGTTGATGAATATCTGTAATTTGTTGGAGATGCTTTGCATAACGCGCCAACTCTCTCAGCCATCACACACAAGCACTCACTCGACTGACATCAGTGTTGAAAATCCGCATATTGTTCACGCTTTATGCCGAGCGCAGTAGGTTCGAGTAGATCTCCACATTGGTTTCAGGTTAGTGAAGGAAAGCCTGTGTTGCTCTGCTTCCGATGCTGGCTGATTTTGACTTGCTCGTCTGTGCCTGTGCCGTCGCCTGTAGTTGAAACGATGCTGCCTATGTAGGTGTACATGAAAGAGGCTACTTCCTTTAAGTTTCTCCTGTTGATGGTGATTAGCGCTTGTTGTTGTTGGTTTTGGCGTTGGTTGGCTACCTTCATCACCTCTATCTTCTTTATGTCCGCTTGAAGTACCGTCTTCACTACCCTGCCTCTTCTGTCAACTTGTTAGTTTTTGCCTGTAGAATACATATATATATATATATATATATATATATATATATATATATATGCATATATGCATTTATATAGAGTAGACGTACATCAACAGCTGCAGCCTATGTTCGGCAGATATTGAAGAGTGATCAAATGACGAGAAAGAATGAGTAACAAAAAATCTGGCTGGAGACGAACCAACCAAGAACATATCGCTCAACAAACATGCAGAAGGAAGTATAGATGGATTAGTTGGTACATAGAGTGAGTAGACCATTTGGGAACATCAAGCTCCAGGTTGTGTCGTTGAATGGAACCGGAACGGGAAACGACGAGTTGAGCATGCGAGGTTGACATGGAGGAGATGGTGTGAAATGAAAGGTTATAGGCAGCGGTAGAGTCAGGTTAAAAAAAATGGAGAGAAGAGAGCGAAAGAGCGACGTACCATATGTTACACTATGAATCCAAGGTACAAATAATGACAATAATATTTTGTTTTTAAAGATAGCTTAGACTTTTTTATAGCAAAGACATCGATAAATTTGAGGATCTATTCGGAACGGGTTTTGTAAATGGGTCTAAATGAAGTAAACACCTCAGTCCTGTGATCTTTCTCAACAATATGTTTCATGATCGAAGAACTTGGATGTCTACTACTAAAGTTCAATTTTCTTGTGAAACCTTGTTGAAATATAACTCAAAGCTCTTATTTGGATGGATTTTGATGTATACCCACCTAATTTCCATTATCGTTCCAGTCAGTGTTCTTGTCTCGTCACCTAAAGTATCGTCTATCAAATCCTACTGAATATGCATCTAACTAACTTTTACTTGTAGTGAACTGTAGGATTTCTACAGACAGACTGTTTTACAGAAATATGTATTGGGAAAGTAGGCAGTGAACTATAATCATATAAAATGCCAGTTGTCTTAACCAATGGAGCTTTGGTCCATTGGTTTAGTGATGTGACTTTTAACCAATGAATGACGGGTTCGAACCCTGCTGCACCTACCAACGTTTAGGCAGCCAGGTAGTATTATCATTATTTTAAATATCGTTGAAGAAATACTTACAGAAACGCTTCTTAATCGAATCCAAAAATTTCACAAGCCCATAAGCAAGTTTATGTGTTGGTAATTTGTATATAGACATTACAGGACATAACGGGTTGTTATGTTTATGTACTTTGGGTAAACAATAGAAGTGTGAGAATCGCTGTTCAATTACTCCTAATGATTTAAAGATCTTTAAAGATTATTCAAAACAAGAATAATTTGAGCAAACTTTTTCTTCAGGCTCTACAGTAATAAATCCATTGTAAATAAGTGAAATACAGTGACCAGAATAAGGTATGATTTACAGTTCTTACTATATTGAAACAGTTAATTAGTCTTATAGGTGAACGGAGATCGAACGGAATGGAGTGGTGGAATGGTTATCAATATCGACAATTAATTTATGTACAGGTACTTGGTAATAATTGAAGATGAGATGAAAATCTGAAAGGCGGCCGGATTCGAACCAGAGACCAGCGGGTTTCTGTTTCGATGTTGTAGCAACTGAGCTACGAGATGAGACTACTAACGAGATTTTTATTTCACTTCAACCGCCAAGGATTTCGTCCGACTACCATGTGAATTCATGATGCGTTACTGTTGCTCGATAGTATTCACACTGGCTGCCCATCAGTCAGGACTTCTCATCCCGATCCAAATCTAACTGAATTCGAACCAGCAACCAGCAGATTTCCGGCCCGGTGCTCGTATCTTCTTGTAGCTCAGTTAGTACAGCATCGGGCTGGAAACCCGGTGGCGGCTGGTTCGAATAAGGAAGGGGAAGGAGAAAAAAAGTGAATGATAAAGTTATTAACCAAGTATTCCCTGGCCAAGAGAGAGATAAAGGAAGTACAAATTTCTTCTCGATACAAAGATTACGATTATTAGCTCGAATTCTCACAGATTCTGTTATGCGTAAAAGATGACTTCGAGAACCTTTCGAAAGATGAGATGGTATATGGTGTATAATCGTGAAAGCAATGTTCTTATCTACCAAGTGACCACTATCAACGAGGTGAGATAAAACCGAACTTCTGATGGATTTTTATCTGTTCCTTTGTCAACCATGAAGGTAGATGTTCAGCAACACGTTTGTTAAATTGTCTAGTAGTACGTTCTATACAGCTTTCTTTACAAGAGCAGCTAAACTTGTAAATACACATAGAAGTGGCATAACTGGATAGCTTATCTTTTGTACAAGGAACAACAAATGGTCGACTGGAAAATGATAGACAAAGTTGTGTGGTGTAGAAGGTTCTTTTTAATGACACTAGAAAGTGTCTGGTATAAAACTTCTCCGGCTACATCCCCATTAAATTGCAATTTCATAAACAACGGTTTCTTATGTATGATAATAGTACCAGGTTTGTTCCCCCTGGCTTTGTCTATGTGTCTTTTTATGAAACTGTTAGGGTAGCCCATTTATAGATGTAGATAGATGTAGACCTCCTCTAAACACATCTACTGAGTAAACCATCTTCTCTTCTACCTAGCAAGACATACAAGAAGTGTAGTTTACTCGCATTCTCTTCTTCACAAACTTTTCACCCACTTTGATTATTGGAGTGTCTACATTTTCATGTTGCTTCCTTGGTTCTTACTATCATCATTGCATGTGATTCAGTCAATGTTATCACTTTTATCATCATTATTAAAGTTTGAATAAAGGAAGAAGAAGCAGAAAATCTGCTGAATAAAATGATGTCATCATTTTTATTTCATGAATTCTCTTCTGCTGTATACAATCTAAAAGTGATATGGTTATTAGGATAAAAACTTGTCCAGTTCCAGATGAATAACCAGCTTTATAAACAGATTGATGTAGAGCCCTTGGGTTCATCACTACGACCTATCCTGGTAGATATCTTCATGGGTTATCTTGAACAGATACGCTGAGTTCAGTCATCAGACAAACAACCTATTACCATAGATAGGTTGACGACACCTTTGTTATTTGTAATCATATATAAGTGAGTTGTGAGTTGTTTGACAAGTTCATTCTAACATTAAATTTACTATGGAATATAAACATGAAGATGAGTTTAATCCTTTAGGACCTCAATGTGAGAAGAAGAGAAAACCATTCACAGAAAAGACTTATGAGTAGAACAATATCTTGACTACAACAGTTTCTGTCCTGTCAGCTATAAACATGGGTTATTCAAAACATTTTACAACATGACTAGGATATTATATTCTACAACCAAGTTAAGGGAAGAACTAAACTTTATTTGAGAAGTGTCTCTGACAAAATGGATATCCTAAGAGATTTATTGTGAAGTATGAAAGAGAACAAATTGAGAGAAATGAATACCTACCTGTGGAAAAGAATAAGGTTTTTATACACCTTACATCCAAGGAGGATTCAGTATTAAACAAATAAATACATGAATCAAAGGATTCCTGAGAGAGAGAGAGCATTCCTGAAGCTAAACTTGTATACGTATACAATACCATGTTCTCGCTAAACCAGTCAAAATTGGATTACTGTGGTAGTAAATACATTAGAAGAACTGAGAGGAAGACATTCATTCGATTCGCTGAGTATATGCCCAAAAATATGTGCTTGAAAAGAAGTAAAATTCTAAGTAGTGCAATCGCTAGACATCTCATAAGCACAGAATATCAGATTGAAACCTCCAATGCCTTTAAAATGAATAATAACGAACAGGAAATGTCTGGATTACCGCGTTTCGCAGAAGCAATTGCAATGATCTGACCTTTACATCCAGAAGGAGAGTGTGGTTAGTCTCTCACTGCCTTGGTGACTATGATTTGATCCTGTTTCATTTTCGTTTTAATTACATAACTCTCTATTTATTAATTATTTTTTTGCATTTTTGAGATGAATGGGGATTTTTAATTTAGAAGTAGTATTCATCATGGACTGACATCAGTTGGAGAACCATTGAAAATCTGGGAGCACTGGACAGCTGTTTCGCCCTAGCATGGGACTCCTCAGCAGTACGCACCCACAAACCAGCTAGGGATGTAACTCAGGACCTTCAGGTTTCATGGCGAACGAGTTAACCATTCAGCTACTGGATCGGTTTCCAGTGGTTCACAAGGTCTTGAGTTAGCATCCACTCATTACACTATCCTGATATCCATCTGGAAGCAAGTCACTAATGAGGACTATATAGTAATGTATTTTTGAGATGAATAGGGTCAACCAGTCGGAAGTGAAGTGGATGCTAACTGAGGACCTTAGGTGATAGTCGCGCTATGTCGTGAATTGACAGAAGTTGTAAATTATGAACCACTGAAAGCCGACCGGTTGTTGAATGCTTAACGCCTTCACCGTCAGAATCTGAAGGTCCTGAGTTCATCCCTAGCCGGGTCGTGGGTGTGTACTGCTGAGGAGTCCCATACTAGGATGAAACAGGTATCCAGTGCTCCCAGATTTTCAATGGTTCTCCAACTGATGTCAGTCCATGATGAATACTACTTCTTCAAAATTTATACATAACGATTCATTTATATAAATTTATTGGGGCATGAACAAGTAAGTGTGTGTGTGTGTTTGTTTACTAAGGGTCAAATAACAATTATATAGCTATGACTTATATTCAGGTAGGATGAAAATCATGTGAATACTATGTCAAAATAGAGAATAACAAATGTGAAGTGTTACATTTCGGTTGAAAATAACAACCAGTAGTAGTATGAATAAAGAAGGCGCGAAACTAATAATATAAGAAAATGAATGTTTATCAATGTAATGACAATATAGAGGAAACAGATGGGAGGTTAAAATGTGCAATGTGTAGTGGGAAAGTTCATGAAGAACGTGTCACCCCCTATTGTGGTCGAAGGTAAACAAAGTGGAAATAAATATTTCTTTTAAACGCATATGTCCAGTTTCCTTAGGTTGATCCCTATGGCTTAGGCTATGGATAAGATGCATAGTTGCGCACCTTTAAGGAGATTGCAAGGGACAGGGTAAGTCACAGAAAAGGCGTGATCTACCATTGATCTGATGTCCAGTATCTGCTAGATGTGAGATTGCACTGTTGATGCTCTTTGTCATTCCTTTTCCTAACCAAGATGCATAGAGCCCTTTGAGTACAGTCTGTGTAACTAGCTCCACAGGAGCAGTTGAACTCATAAATGCACATTGAAGTGGCTATCATAGGTCACATATCCTTGGTTCGCTGTGTCAGTAATAGTTTGGTTGAGAAGCTGATGAAGGGTTTCGCTGGAATGAATGTCTTTCCGACTGATCTACTTAATAGATGTGTTAAGATATCCGAGTCAATGTCACATTTGAAACTTTGGTCTAAGATATATAGACATCTTAGCAACATTGTCTTTGTTTATCTTTTCTCTAGCTTTCGACATGTGTTTATTTATGAAGTTTGGCAAATAACCGTTTTGCTGCAATGTTATCTTCAGCTTATTCATTTCTTTTTCAATACAGTCATCAGAACAAATGTTTCTTGTTTTGTAACTCAGACATTTGACCACGTTTCTTTCATATTGAATCGGTGTGAAGCTATGAAAGTGATTATATTGATCAGTCCATGTGTTCTTTTGAAAAACATTCCTTTTTATATACCCATGCGTTTTCCTTGTGAGGAGGATATCTAGGAAAGGATTATTATTCTCTTGTTCTTCCTCCCAGGTGAACTTCATAGCTGGGTGAACATTTTTGAAGGTATTCAAAAGATCATCTTTATTGTAGTCAAAATGACAAATGATGAATGTATCATCCCTATACCGACAATAATAGTCCAGTTTATAAAGTGTGTCCCTAAGTGAACCGTATTCAAGTTTGGCCAAAAAGATATCCACTTGCATAGGACCCAGAGGAGAACCGATTGGAACCTCATCGACTTGTGGATATAATTCGTCCTTAAACAGAAAGTGAACATTCTTAACTCTTTCAGGTGGGGTTCCTACATCTATCTGTCGTTCTCTTAATTCATCGCAAATATAGTCAGCTGTTTTTATGAGCGGAATAATGATGTTATATCCAATGAAATCATCTTCATACCTAGAATATTCATATTTTTGGCATGCATATTTACTCCCTGACATTTTCTGAGGCCTGAAAATCATCACTAAGAAACTTCTTTGTGTGTCCATGAAACATAAAAACCACATTAATACAATAATGTGAACACCTTAAACGAACTAGGTAATATGTATCGATCCTTGTTTTGCTTCAGCAAACATGCTCAAGCTTATGCAAAAGGCAATTATCCACCCCTATCATTTTAGGTGCAAGTTATACTACCTGATTGACAAAACCTCAGTAGATGGAAGAAATGTCAAACCGGTGACTGTTTAACATACCAGTAATCACTTGTTATATTCCTGTAACCACTTGATGCTGTTTCAATTACGTCATAAATGAGAAAGGTGGTAAAATAAACGAAGGTATATCACAACGTCAAATATACATAACATATACATGGGTTCATATTATATGCCTACCATAACTAGTACCATTTCAACGCCTTCCAATATTTCAATATACCACTCACTATTGCATTTACTTCAAACATTCTAATACATACAACTCATTCCATATGATTCATCTCAAAATCTCACTACAACATCACTGCTTATAGAAAGATTCAGGAATTCAACAACTCCGATAACGATTACAGCTATCTTATCAATCACAAAAACATAACATCCCACACCCCGAAATAGACATCAACAATACACTAGTGTATTTTGACTGCTTGGTAAATGTTTACTGAATCATGATAAAATATGCTTGAATGATCCACTGCTGACTGTGTGTGTGTGTGTGTTGTGAATTAGTTCGAATCAACTGGATCGAATCCTTACATGTTGGGAATGAGGAGAATACTCAAGTGACAATGTGAAGAAGAGGATTTAAGCAATCTCCTACTCCCATATCAGAAAAGTGAAGTGTGAAGTATTGGCAGGATTATCAACGACTTGTCGAATTCCAGTGTACTTCGACAATCTGGTTACCAAATAAAGTACTCATCAGCATCAATCATGTATGTTCTATTTCACAGTTGTACATGATCGACTTGTTCAGTCTAGTCATCTACCACTTCTTCAAATTGCTCTCCTTTGTGATGCATGCAATTTGTATACATATTCTCTGCAAGATGCATGTAGTCATTTGAGTGAGTAGTATACTTATATTCTTTTGACTGTGAATACAGGCAAGCGTGTATTTTGTAAATGAGACCTTGATATGTTGTAATTAATTCCATCCAGAATAATTAAGGAATAGTTGATCTGATCTAGAAAAGACTCTATTGAGCGACTGATTGGTCGAATGTTTGCTGCTTAGATCAATGTGTCACAGTTTCACTTATTATATAGTGTTTATTTCAACAAAATCATTCGGTCCATTGAATCTTGAACCGTCACTTCTGGCATTTTAAATACTGTTTGTTTCAACTTCATTTTTAAAAGAATTCATGATGATACTATTTCATTGATAGTAAATTTTATGAAAGATTTTTATTTTTTTTGAAAAACAACAGAAAATCACTTAGTTTTAACCTGTTTTTCCTTTCGATATTTGGTTGATTCTATATGTAGATGTTAGTTGGTTGGAGACAATCGGCAGGAAACCCTGGACCTAGGTTCGTGCTTTTTGGCACTCGTCAGCAAGGCTTATCTGCAACCTCGATGGAACTAATGTCCCACCCGAGATTCGAACCCGCGTCACGCAGAGCTATTCGGGCCGCGACTGACCTCCTGTAGGACTGGCTTACATGTATTGATTGGTCAAAGGAGTGCAACCTATTTCATGTTGTCTAGTCCTGAGTGCAGATCGAATTCTATCGATCATATTTGAAATGTGGCAACCAAGCTAGCCAGTCCTACAGGAGGTCAGTTGCGGTTCAAATAACTCAATGGTAAAGTCGCTGACTACAACACTGGGTGACGCGGGTTCGAATCTCGGGTGGGACATCAGTTCCATCGAGGTTGCAGATACGCCTTGCTGACGAGTGCTGATAACCACGAAACCTAGATCCAAGGCTTCCTGCCGATTGTCTCCAACCAACTAACATCTACTAAAGTGCACCACAATGCTGAGCTTTCTAGCTTGGTTGCCATATTGCAAATATGATCGATAGAATTCAATCTTCACTCCCGTAACCAATCAATACATGACTCCATATGTTTTATTGATGAATATCCACTGATCTAAATAAACAATCATGTTTGTTGTTTTTGTTTTTTTCTGACATGTTTACTTCTTCTATGTTGTTTTCTGTTTATTGATAGAATTGATAAAAAGGTAAGAAAGATACAGGGTTCATCTTGAATCTATTCTAAGTTTTATTTACTTCGAGTTTAGTTTTTAGGATGCTTTTGTCTGCTACCACTACTCTCTTCTTGTTTATGATGCATTATCATCATCATGATCATTATCTAGTATAGTCTCTTCGTTGTGTTCTTCTCTTCTGATATATCTTTACACTGTCCTCTCTTGTTTCTCTTCAAATTGTGCATGGATACTTTGTCATTTTCAGTTTCTTATATTCTTTTCTTATTTTACACCTGGGAGAAATAACTTGTTCTCTCCCTTCTCACCGTCTTTTTGTTGTTGACAATAAAAATAAATTGTCTTTATATTTTTTATTAGAAAATTAAAAAGAATTTTTTTTGTATTTTTAGCATAGAAATGTTGATTAGGAGAAGAGAAGAAGAAGAAGAAGAAGAAGAAGAAGAAGAGCATATAGAGGAGATGAAGTAAGAATAGGATGTGAAGAAGGGAAGGTATATTGAATATTCTGATAGCATTTTTGCTTTCTACTCCTAGATAGATACGTTTTTAGCAGGACATTTTGTAATCATAAAAAAAAGGGTAAGACGTCTTCAATCATGTTTTTTCTTTTTATGTTTAAATTTAAAATTTCCGTAACTCCTAATTTTATTTCGATTAATGTATTATAACAAATTTCATGATTTATGATATACATATACTTTATGAAATAGATTCTTTTTAACAATTAAATCACTTAGAGACAAGATCAAATCTTGGTCATCAAAGTTTTAAAGAAAACTCTACTTTACAAAATTGATCTTAGTACCAGAAGTTTTAAAGTTGCTAACTTAGTAGTCTACTAAGTGAGTAATACTACCATACAGTTAGACATACGTTTTAAGTTTACTCTAAGAAAAAAATAGGATAAAATGCGCGTTCTGGACTCCATTGCTAGTCAATAAATATCAAGCTATTCGCATAATAGCTTATATGCTAACAGAGACCGATCAATTTGTTGACACAGTATAACACCTGAGAATAATTACAAGTATGTTAACAAATGATTCCTATTTTTGTTTGGATGTCTTGTAGATATCTACCGTTACACTGAAAAGACAATTCGAGAACATCATACGCCAGACCTTCGAGTGGAATCTAGATGGAAAACAACAAGTTGAGCGTACTAGATAAGGGTAACATGGAGCAGATGATGTGAGGAAGAGATGAGAACTTGTGGGCAGTCGTGGAGGTAGGTTCAAAAGATTGTACAAAACAAAGTGCACTGAAGACATGCTACTGAAGCTTTATGTTCCACTAGGAACCCAAGGGTCAGTGAATAATAATAAATAATCTACCGTTGCACTAGTTGTTGGGATAGGTCTCCTGGATCCTTTTTTAATGTATTTCTTTGTGACAGTATTCACACATTCTTAAGTTTCAAAGGTATGGTTTATTTTAGAAAGTTGAAAATTTTTTATGGAGAAAACAAGCTAATTTGATACTTGCATTACATGCCATAATTATAGTAATTTAAACTAGAAGTTCAGGTATATATGAAGGTTTTTAATATGATTTTATATGAACTGAAACATTTCTGAGGATCCGAAGGCATTTGTCGACAGCTGTAATTTGATGCATCAAGTCGTATCTTGATGGTAAAATAGAAATATTGTTCTGTGCCAATAGATATTTCTTAACTTATGTTTTGGATCAATTCACTTATGACTTATGTTTGTTATTCGAATGGTATATTAAGATATTTCGGTTTGTGATTAATCCTCCTTTGGAAACTAAACCATCTCAGAATAGCTGTTCAGTAGGATTGTTTTTATTAAAACAAGTGAATTTTCATATTGACTATCTGAAACAGCTGTGGCTTGGCAGACAAGTATTAATACTAGGTAATGATTGGAGATAGAGCATAGAATGGCAATCAGCTCTCTACCTCAACTTCATCGACTTTGAGAAGGCCTTTGACAACGTCGACCGAGAAGTAATTTGGAAACTGCTTCAATACTACGGAATACCGCAAACCTTTATCCGCCTCATTCAACAACTATATGAAGATGCCACATGCCAAGTAATTCACAATGGGAAGCTCAGTAATGATTTTGAAGTGAAGACAGGAGTGAAACAAGGTTGCCTATTATCCCCCATGATATTCCTGATTGTGGTGGACTGGATCATGCAGCAAACAGTGGGGAGCGAGAAGAGGGGGATACACTGGACGACGGAAAAGAACCTAGAAGACTTGGATTTCGCCAGTGATGACTTGTGCCTGATGTCACACAAACTTGAAGATGTACAGGCAAAAACTAACAAGTTGACAGAAGAGGCAGCGAAGACGGGACTTCAGGTGAATATAGAGAAGACAGAGGTGATGAAGATACCGCACCACCACCATCAACAACAACAACAAACTCCAATCACCGTCAACGGGAGAAACTTAAAGGAAGTAACCTCCTTCACTTATCTAGGCAGCACTGTTTCAACTACAGGCGGAAAAAAGACAGAAGAGGACGTCAAAGTCAGAATCGGAAAAGCAAGACAGGCGTTCATTAGCCTGAAACCAGTGTGGAGATCTCCTGCACTGCACTCAACATGTGGTACAAGATCCGGATTTTCAACACTAATCCAGTCAAGTCAGTGCTTCTGTAAAATGGTTCAGAGACTTGGCGAGTTACGAAGGGGATTTCCAATAAACTACAGACATTCATCAACAACTGCCTACGCTGGCTCGCTACTGAAGATCAGATGGATTGCCAGAAAAAAAAGAATAAGCAACAAGGAACTCTGGCTGGGAACGAACCAACAAAACAAGAACCTATCGCTCAGCAAATATGCAAAAGGAGGAAGTGGAGATGGATTTGGCATACAGTGAGAAGGCCGACTGGAAACACCACGCGTCAAAAAAGGCCAGTTTCTCGAGTGGAATCCCCATGGGAAGCGACGAGTTGGGTGACCGAGGTGAGGGTGACATGGAGGAGATCGTGTGGGGATGAAATGAGAGGTTGTGGGCTGTTGTGGAACCAGGTTGAAAAGATTTTGGAGAACAGATTTCACTGGAGACGTGCTAGTGAAGCCCTATGTTCCACTAGGAACCCAAGGGACTAATAATAATAATAAAAATAATGATTGGAGATGAAGTGAAAATTTGGATTACGACCGGATTCGAACCAGCAACCAACTGAGCTATGAGGTCTGATTACTGATTAGATGTTTATTTCACTTCAATCACCAAGAGTTTTGTACGTGAAGTGAAATGAAAGACTGATCAGTAGCCGAACCTCTTAGCTGAGTTGGTAGATCATTGAACCGGAAACCAGGTGATTCCTTGTTCGAATCCCGACAGTGTTCAAATTTTCACTTCACCTTTAATCATCACTTAGTACAAGCGAATTACTCAGGCAATTCATATGGAATAATTCTATAAATATCTATGTTAAAGTGATTGTTGAAAGCATATTTGAAATCAAGTTTACAGCGGGATTGAAACTCGCCACCACCGCCTACGTGCATCAACAATACAAGTCTACCAAACCATAGATGCCTCAAGTAGACAAACTAATAGACCATAGATAACCCTAAGAAGGATTTTTTTTTCGCTTAAAATCACAACTATTCATTTATTTATTGTTTGTAAAATGTAACAGAAGTGTATCGCTCAAAAACAACCATTTAGATATGAGTATTGAGTATCTCTTTGATAAATTAGTAGAATACAGTCAAGTGTCATTGAGAAGATGAAATCAACCATTTTAAATAGATTTTTGATCACTCGCATATATCCTTTTGAAATATGATTAATGTATATGAAAGTTGAATTTATAAAGTAACTATGAAGTTTACTGTATAACAATGGTGAAAATTCTTCTCTAATTATGTAGGTATTATAATGTAGGATAGGACTACTAAAATATACATAATGAAATCTTGAATCCATGATGATTTCTACAACCAATCAGGTTTCACTGAAGTTACAAGAGAACCAATCTGTAAATATCAGATTGGTTGAAAAGACAAAAAATCAATCGAACAATGAAATCCTGAAACACCTTGAAATAGTCAAGTCCATTGCAAAAATATAAATCAGAACCTTTGTATTTCTCATGTATTTTTGACATTGTAACACACTTTGTGTTATATTACTGCCTTCCCCATTTAGGGAGAAAGTAAGCCAACATCAAGAAGTTGAATAACACTTTTATCGTCTACGCGTCTTCATATATACATATATGTATGATATACGTTGTACCAAGTAGTTACTACAAAGATATAATTAGTGGCAGCGGGTAGAAAAAAAAAGATAAATCTTTTCTAGAAAAGACTTTCAAGCATTTTTGCAACACTATGAAGAAAGTATGAAAAGAGCAACATTGAGGATTATTGAAAAATGTATTCAAGTGTTGTATGACATCTAGTCAGAATCTACTTTCACAAGTTCTCAGATTTTGAAAAAGACACTTCATAAATATTCCACTGATAGATATACTGAATATGATAGAGAATTTAAGATGACTAATAATTTGGACCATATTCCAGTGATGGATGAGGATGATAGTAACCCTTTCATTACCCACTGAGAGATAATAAATGATGTGGATATTAAATCAGATCATGTTGATGAAAACCCTGAAGTATTTGTCACCCTTTTTTTCAAAATAATGAAACATGTTTGATGTGACCGAGCTATTCTAAAACTTAACCTCATAATATATTTTGTGAGAAGGTCTTCACTCGGTGCCATTACCAGTCCAACTGTTCACTATGATTTGACTATCTAACATATCCTCAGTTTGGCGGACTAGTATTTGTACTAGGCAATGATTGGAGATGAGAAGAAAATTTGAACCGCAGTCAGATTCGAACCAGACAACCAGTCTGCCAAACTACGGCTATCTTAGATCAATATGATGCTCCTCCTCTCTGATTCACTTAGATTTGGATTGGGATGAGAAGTCCTGACTAATGGGGAGCCAGTTTGAATACGATTAAGCAGTAGAAATGCGTCACGGATTCACATGGTAGTCGAACAAAACCCTTGGTGACTGAAGTGAAAAAAACTATGGTCAGCAGTCGGACCTCGTGGCTCATTTGGTAGAGCACCGAGCCGGTAACCCAGTGGTCGCTGGTCCGAATCCGACCATGGTTCAGATTTTCATCTCACCTTCAATCATCAACAAGTTTTAATGTCAACAAATACGCAGATACTCGTGTGGGTTCATAGGTCGTTAACACACAACAAATTTAATAGTTGCTATGCATGATGGTGAATATTATATCAAAGACAATTTATGTCTATACAATCAAATGGACGACAAGATAGTTTGTGAACCATATTTATTCCAAACATCATCTTCACTAGCCAGCAAGCAACCAAAAATAGTAGAATAGACTCAATTTACAGGTACCTCACAGTGAACCAGGTGATTAGAAGCATGTCCTTAGCATAGTGTACTGTGATGCTAGCTTTGGTAATGTATCTGCTAGTACACTATCAAATACTCTTTAATTATTCTGGTTGAAATTGATTACAACATATCAAGGTCTCATTTACAAAATACACGCTGGCCTGTATTCACAGTCAAAAGAATATAACCATACTACTCACTCAAATGACTAAATGCATGTTGCAGAGAATATATATACAAATTCCATGCATCACAAAGGAGAGCAATTTGAAGAAGTGGTAGATGACTAGACTGAACAGGTCGATCATGTACAATTGTGAAATAGAACATACATGATTGATGCTGATGAGTATTTTTTTCTGTGACCAGATTGTCGAAGTACACTGGAATTCGACAAGTCGTTGATAATCCTGCCAATACTTCACACTTCACTTTTCTGATATGGGAGTAGGAGATTGCTCAAATCCTCTTCTTCACATTGTCACTTAAGTATTCTCCTCATTCCCAACATGTGAGGATTCGATCCAGTTGATTCGAACTAATTCATAACACACACATACACACACAGTCAGCAGTGGATCATTCAAGAATATTTTGTCATGATTCAGTAAACATTTACCAAGCAGTCAAAATACACCAGTGTATTGTTGATGTCTATTTCGGGGTGTGGGATGTTATGTATTTGTGATTAATAAGATTGCTGTAATCGTTATCGGAGTTGTTGAATTCCTGAAGCTTTCTATAAGCAGTGATGTTGTAGTGAGATTTTGAGATGAATCATATGGATTGAGTTGTATGTAATAGACTGTTTGAGTAAATGCAATAGTGAGTGGTATATTGAAATGTTGTAAGGCGTTGAAATGGTACTAGTTATGGTAGGCATATAATCTGAACGCATGTATATGTTATGTATATTTGACGTTGTGATATACCTTCAGTTATATTACTGCGTTTTCCATTCATGGATAAAATGAGTGGCTATCATGTGTGTGTGTGTGTGTGTAATGTGAAGTTGTTTGTTGTGTATGGTATAATCATAATGATTGGATTGTCGGGAGTTTCTCACTCATTACCATTTTAATGAGGAAACTGTACGTTCGATTCTCTTATAGTAAGTTGATACTGTCTCATTCTGAACTTTTTCAATTATTCCTAAAGTGTAGAAAAGAATTACGTGACATTTTTCAACATACCAAACTACTTTACTAATAAATTACTTTTATTATTATTATGATATGTCTCTTAGGTTCCCTGTGGAACATAGGGTTTCAGTAACACGTCTCCATCTCACTCTCTTCTCTCCAGTCTCTCGAACGTGGATTCACAACTGTAGCTTTCATTCCTTTCTCACACGATCTCCTCCATGTCAACCTCAGGCGCCAAACTCGTCGTTTCCCTTTAGGATTTCACTCAACAGCCTTTCTTGACGCGTGATATCCCCGAATGGTCTTCACAGTGCATGCCCAATGCATCTCCACTTTCTTCTGCATATGTGTTGGGCGATGAGTACTTGGTTGGTTCGTTCCCAGTGTTCCTTGTTGCTTATTCTTTCTAGCCATCTGATCTGATTTCCTGTATTGAGTGAGAGTAGGCGGCAGCTGTTGATGATGTATGCCTGTAGTTTGTTGTAAATGCTTTGTGTAACGCCCCAAGTCTCTCAACCATTACATAGAAGCACTCACTTGAATGAATCGGTGTTGAAAATACGGATCTCTTTGTTTGTGATAAGTGCAGTAGATCTCCAAGCTGACTTGAAGTTAATGAAGGCCTTTCTTGGTGTGTTTCCGTTCCTGGCTTTCACGTCCCCATCTCTGCCATCGCCTGTAGTTGAAACGATGCTGCCTAGACAGCTGGGTAGGTGAAAGAGACCACTTCCTTTAGATTTCTTCCTTTAGTGGTGATTGGTGCGTGTTGTTGTTGTTGGTTGGATACCTCAATCACCTGTGTCTTCTCTACGTTCACCTGAAGGATGTCCCGTCTTCTCTGCCTCTTCTGTAAACTTCTTGGTCTTAGACTGTAGATCTTTGAGTTGATGTGACACTAGACATAAATTATCGATGAAATCCAGATTGATAAATTGGCTTCCCGAAGGCTTTCATCAGTCAGCGTCATTCCATCTCAACGATTCCGGCGAGGAATAATTTCATTTTTATTTTTTATATGTTTTGTCTATGCTTTGAAGTTTCTTTTGCGACTGGATTATTTTTCCCGGAGTAGATTTGGTAGTCCTATGTTCAACTTTCCCTTTTTATTCAGGCTTAGGACCGTCTAGTAACTAGTGAACTAGTTGACTAAGTGAGGTTCATAACTTACTCAGTTTACTTTCTCAATGAGTAGTATATTGTTCAAGTGTGGATCAAATATCTTTATTGTATGTGGATCTAAACTTTTATTCCCAAAATAATTTCAGTAATGTAAAGGTTGAAAGTTCCTTGATAAATTTAGAAGTGAAAATAATTCTTTACAAATCGGATTTAGATGCAAAACTTTATACCTATACTTTTGGTTGTGAAACTCGAAATGTTTTTTAACTTCTTTCTCTAATGGTGTTTCATAGTCATAAAAATTTCTGAGTTTAGAAAAACCTTTTGATGGGTATTATATCACCTAAAGGTAAATTTATATACTATTGTGAACGTTTACTTTAGATGTTTTCAAGAATTAACTGGTTTCAACTTGGTATTCATCATGAATTAAAATCAGTTAGAGAACCTTTGAAAACATGAAAGGAATAGACATCTGCTTCGTGCTAGCATGAGACTGCCTACTAATGCTTTCCGCTCATACCGGCAGTGATATAACCGAGAACCTTCAGGTTTAAATACTTTGTCAAAGTCTAATGGTCCATATTTTCTTACCTTTATCAGTTCCCGATTATTATTATTGTTATTAGTCTCTTGGGTTCCTAATGGAACGTAGGGCTTCAGTAGCACGTCTCCAGTGAACTCTGTTCTCCGAAATCTTTTCAACCTAGTTTCACGACAGCCCACAACCTCCCATTTCTTCCTCACACCATCTCCTCCATGTCACCCTCACCTCGGACGTCCAACTCGTCGCTTCCCATGGGGATTCCACTCGAGCAACTGACCTGACGCGTGATGTCCCCAGTTGGCCTTCTCAGTGTATACCCAATCCATCTCCACTTCCTTCCAATGCATATTTGTTGGGTGATAGGTTCTTGCTTCGTTGGTTCGTTCCCAGAGTTCCTTGTTGCTTATTCTTTCTGGCCATCTGATCTTCAGTAGTGAGCGTGGGCAGTTGTTGATGAATGTCAGTAGTTTATTGGGAATCCTTTTCGTAATGCGCAAAGTCTCTGAACCATACAGAAGCACTGACTTGACGTTGGTATTGAAAATCTTGATCTTGTTCCACATGCTGAGTGCAATGCAGAAGATCTCCACACTGGTTTCAGGCTAATGAAAGCCTGTCTTGCTGTGTTTCCGATCCTGGCTGACTTTGCATTCTCGTCTGTGCCTGTGCCGCCTGTAGTTGAAACAGTGCTGCCTCACTAGATAGGTGAAGGAGGTTACTTCCTTCAAGTTTCTCCAGTTGATGGTGACTGGAGCTTGTTGTTGTTGTTGTTGGAGTTGTTGGTGGGGTATCTTCATCACTTCTGTCTTCTCTATATTCACTTGAAGTCCCGTCTTCGCTGCCTCGCCTCACCTCTTCTGTCAACTTGTTAGTTTTCGCCTGTACATCTTCAGTTTGTGTGACATCAGGCACAAGTCATCACTGGTGAAACCCAGATCTTCTAGGTTGTTTTCCGCAGTCCAGCCAGCCAGTGTATCCCCCTCTTCTCACAGCTCCCCACTGTTTGCTGCATGATCCAGTACAGTCAGCCACAATCAGGAATATCATGGGTGATAGTAGGCAACCTTGTTTCACTCCTATCTTCACTTCACTTCAAAGGCATCACTGAGCTTCCCATTGTGTTGTGAATTACTTGGCCGGCATGTGGCGTCTTTATATAGTTGTTGAATGAGGCTGATAAAGGTTTGTGGTATTCCGTAGTGTTGAATCAGTTTCCAAATTACCTCTCGGTCGACGCTGTCAGAGGCCTTCTGAAAGTCGATAAACTTGAGGTGGAGAGAGAGAGAGAGAGCGAGAGAGTTGACCGCCATTCTATACTCTGTTCTATGATGATGCGAAGCGTTGCAATTTCAGTTCCCGCTATTGAAGGCTAATTAGGGTCAAAAGTCAACGAATTATTAACCTGCTGTTTTGATACTGTTGTACAGGGTCGAATTACTCGACCTCTGTTGGCAGATAGGGTCTTATATGGATACCTCTATAGTACAAAATCTTCTTGGTATTGGATTCGTCTTGGTGGGTCGCAGTGGAATGCAGGATGAGCGTTTCATCCTACATTGAAATTATCAGCTAGATGCAACTGGTGGATAATGCTTTCGCATTTGAAGCGAGTCTCAATGGGATCAACATCACTCACCTGTGTGTAGTTACACTCATCTGCTGAGTCCCAAATAAGACAAAACACACGTCCTAGATTCATCTACGAGTCAACAAGATGAAGTAGTAACTTACTTCTGATTATTCCCTTCAGGAACTGCTTTGTTATATTAATTATTAAGACTTTTCAAATAGTCATCATTGTTTCTATCATCAAAAACCTTCAAACTTTTCTCTCCTCTCCCCTTCTATTCTAACACTTAACTTTCTAGACAAATAGTCATGGGTAATTTTTTCTTTTATTCAAAACATATCTCATGATATTACTAGTGATGGAGTATGAAAATAAGTATATAGACTTCCTGATTGCTGTAGGTGAAACTACTAGTGTGGCCTTTTCAGTAACATAGTAAAAACACTTCCTGAAATTCATAAAACGATTACTTAGTGAACAAATCACATCAGGTTTCTAGTATTGTACAAGGAAAAATAAAGTTTTTAAAACATTTGTCTGATTCCTGTTTCTTGTAAATTTTTGTTTCAGATCTAGTCTTTAGCAATACCTTGGGTAACAACAGAGAGTGGAGTGGTTGAGTGTATTGAACATTTCACTTACCTAGCAGGTCGGATAGACCATGTTGAGTCAGTGGCCAACGGAATCTTCATACGGATACGAAAGGTTCGATTGACTTTCACCAACTTATGATGTTTTGTGGTGCCGCAGCGATATCGGATTGTCTACTAAGAGTCTAGTACACTATACTGCAGTTCGTTTTGTTTTACTCTATGGCTGTGAAATATGGCTATTGATGGAAGAAGACATAAGAAGGCTACAGATGTTTGATCACGTTTGGCTTCGTAGCAAAAGCCATGTATTGTAGTGTTACCGCTTGAGTAGCGTAGAAGTCAGGTGTAGAGTACCAGGGAGAAGGGAAAAATTAGTTGATGAGATCATGAACCTTCATTAACTGAGATGGCTCAGACATGTGCTATTCATATCTAGTCATTCTCTGACCCGTCATACAATGCTGGCTGAAGTAGGTTTATGCTGTAAAAAAGCTGAAGGATGGGGATACGCTAAAATCTAGCTCCATGACTGTTGGTTTGAGCCAAGTTAAGAGATACCGGTCGAGGTCAACGTAACAGCGAAAACCAGAGATTAGAGACTCCTGGTGATATGGCTTGGAATCGATGTCAGTGGTGCCGACGGATCCACACTTCATCTTCATCATAACTACTATAATGAATGCAGCGTTTTCTCATTTCTCATTCCTCTCCTTTACTCCATTCTACTGCTATTGAACAATTTTTCTCTATTTCTTCATCTTTTATCTCATTGCCTTGTTGCTTTTTGTGCTGATATGAGGTATGGCAACTTGGATCGTTATTCAATAATGCCTGGTCTAATGTTGATCAATGGATTGACTTTTATTTAACGGAATATTTCGTTGAAAGTAGCACACATAAACTATTTTATGCTGTTAGCAGTACTTGACATTGAATTCACTACGGAGTTGTGTTATAATGCATAGCTGTAGTAATTATTAAAACGAAGTTTATTGGTTGACTTATCTGATGTGTCAGCGCCGCCCAATAATTAGTGAAAGATGCAAATCGAGATAAGCTGATAATCGTTCTTGAATCAAGTGACATCAGAAGATAATACACCTATCTAAGAAATACACATAACATAATGATGAGTGGTGGCTATCAATGAAATCCAGCCTGATGCGCATTTCGTCCTATTTAAAACTCCTCAGTTTTATGTACCTGTACTCAAGCAGGTGTTGTTCCCAGCGGGACTCGAACCCGGGGCTGATCGCTCCAGACGCCAGTGCGTTATCTATTAGACCACCAAGCCACGATAGCCACTTATTGTGTGACGGGTATAGTTTTGGTGTTGTTGCTTGTATTACATCGTCTTTGAGTGGATGGAATTGATCGGTCTCTATTGGCATATTGGTTTCTGCAAAGATGCCTCGAAATTGCCTGTGTTTTAATTATATTAATCATGGATAATCATTGCGAAAAAAACTAAAACTATACCCGTCGCACAAGAAGTGGGTGTCATGCCGGGATGGTCTAGTAGATAACGCCCTGGCGTTTCAAGCTATCGGTCCCGAGTTCGAGTCCCGGTGAAAATAATGTCACTGGTGTGCAGACACATTCAGCTGACAAATATCAAGTAGAACGGAACACGCGTCAAGCTGGATTACACTGTTAGCCACTATCCATCAATAATATGTTTCAAACACAGGTGATATAGAGGCATCTGCGCTTAAGACCAAATGTTAATGGAAATTGATAAATGAGGTCCAATCAAACATAGGATAACGCAAGCTACAACACTAATACACATAACGTTTCAAAAACTGGTAATCTTAAAGTATAAATTGTTGGAAATTATTTTACCCATTCAAAACAATGATTCACCTATCTAGGTAGGGCAGCATGATTTCAACTACAGACGACGGCACAGGCACAGACGAGCAAGTCAAAACCAACCAGCATCGGAAGCAGAGCAACACAGGCTTTCCTTCATCAACCTGAAACCAGTGTGGAGATCTACTCGAATCTACTGCACTCGGCATAAAGCGTGAACAACATGTGGATTTTCAACACTGATGTCAGTTGAGTGAGTGCTTGTGTGTGATGGTTGAGAGAGTTGGTGTGTGTTACGCAAGGCGTCTGCAACAAACTACAGATATTGATCAACAACTGTCTACACTGGCTGGTAACTGCAGCTCTAGCTCATCTCAGCTGACCAGAATAATGGGAATGAGCATCAAGGAACTGTGGCTGGCTGGCTGGCTGGCTGGCTGGCTGGCTAGCTGGCTGGCAACCAACCAACCAACCAACCAACCAACTAAGCAAGAAGCTATCGCTCAGCAAACACGCACTGGCAGGAAGTGGAGATGGATTTGACTGGCATTCACTGAGAACACCATTTGGGTATATCACACATCAGGCCAGACTGGGCTGTTGAGTGGAACCGGGATGGAAAACGACGAGTTGATTGTTCGAGTCAAGGGTGACATGGAGGAGATGGTGTTAGGGAGAAATGAGAGGTTGTGGGCAGTTGTGGAGTCAGGTTGAATAGATTGTCGGGAAGAGAGTGGAATGGAGACATACTACTGAATCCGTATATTCCAGTGGGAATTCAAGGGACCAATAATATAATGAAGCAATGAAGTTTGCTTTACTTCATCAAGTTATTAAGACTGTCTTCTTTTATGAACACAGCATCAAACTGTTAACACTTAGAAATCCATTGATAGTTTTTTGCACAAAAGTATTTTAATTACTTACTGGTTTTATTACTACTCTAATAAAAGTGACTGATTATTGAGTACTACGAACATTGCCGTGTGTTTTTCTGTAGCTTTCTATCTTTCTGAATACATCATCTAGGATGTTCCATGTGGGAAGATCTATTCTTATCTGTTGGAGTTCATCATTAACATGTGTAGACTAACTTTTTTAATCTTTTCTTAACTTATAGGTTTTTGCTGGTGTATTTCTAGGACAGATAAATAGATGTATGAAAAAATTGCTTTCTCTTATTGAATTTCTACTGGAGATACTTGTTTGACAAGTTGTCAGTAAGTAAACTTGAGACATTTTATTGTCTAGAAAAAAGCAGCAGAATAATGGTAGCAGAAAATTTAGTATTATTTTAATTAAAGACAAGTTTTAAACATTTTAAAACTTTGCAATGAATTTAATAACGTCAAGTCAGTGCTTCTGTATGGTTCAGAGACTTGGCGCGTTACGAAAGGGATTTCAAATAAACTACAGACATTCATCAACAACTGCCACCTACGCTGGCTTGATACCGAAGCTGAGATGGCCAGAAAGAATAAGCAACATGAAGCTCTGGGAACGAACCAACCAAGAACTCATCGCTCAACACATATGCAGAAGAAAGTGGAGATGGATTGGGCATACACTGAGAAGGCCGACTGGGGACATCACGTGTCAGGCCAGTCACTCGAGTGGAATCCCCAAGGGAAGCGACGAGTTGGGCGTCTGGGTGAGGGTGACATGAAAGAGATCGTGCGAGGATAAAATGAGAGGTTATGGGCTGTCGTGGAACCAGGTTCAAAAGATCTCAGAGAACAGAGTTCACTGGAGACGTGCTACTGAATCCCTGTGTTCTACTAGGAACCGAAGGGACTAATAATAATAATAATAATGAACTTAAGTAAATTTACTACCAGTTTTAAACATTTCTATGATACTCCTAGTAACAGTCATTAATGTTGGTAGTCATCACAGAAGTGTAATTAATTTCAATGCACACCACTAATCAAATATTTCCCTATGCATTTTGAAATTGATCTAAAGTGACCCGTTTTATTAACCAACCTATTATATACGTAGTAATATCAAGTATTTAAAAAAATTCAACCTGGAGGTTAGTCGGTATCAATTAATTATTTGACATCATGCAAAATGACATGAATTATAGAATTTTTGAAAGCTTGGAAGCATTGAATAGCTGTTTCTTTCTAGTATATGACTCATCAGCAGTGCACATTCACGATCGGTCCACGGATAAAACTGAAGATTATCAGGAATATCAGTGAGCTCACCATGAACTCATTTAATCTAGGAGTTGTAAGTTCGATCAGTCAAGAGGTCATAGATACGTACATTGTATGCAGGGGTGTCTAATATTCTTAGGTATTCTTGATAGTTTGGAAACTGACAGTTAAACTAAACTATCTGAGAAGTTCACAAAATATGGGAAAATATCAGGTTATAACACTCATACTAATGATTACTTTATTCTAAACAAGACTTGTGGTACAGTATAGAATTCTCAGTATGTAATAATTCGAAAAATTCATTCCGTATACAATATCTTTAAGCGAAATAATCATTGGTATTACATTATCCTCTGGTTTCGACTAGTGAATGAATAGAATATTGAGTGTAATTTTAATGATGATAGTTTATTCAACATCAATGTCAACTCAGTGCTGCTATATGATTCAGAGACTTGGCGCGTTACCCAAAGCATCTGCAACAAACTAGAGATATTTATCGAAAACTGCTTACGCTGGCTCGATACTGAAGATCAGATGGCCAGAATAATAAGAATAAGCAACAAGGAACTCTGGCTGGTGACGACCCAACCAAGAACCTATCGCTCAACAAATATGCACTGGAAGGAAGTGAAGATGGATTGGGCATACACTGAAGAGACTATTCGGGTACATCATGCACCAGGCCAGACTAGACCGTCTAGAGGAGACCAAAGAGGAAACGATGAGTTGGGTGTCCAAGGAGACGGTGACGGGGAGGAGATCATGTGAGGAAGAAATGAAACCTTATGGACAGTTACGGCGCCAGGTTTTGAAGACTGCAGAGAACAGAGTGCAATGGAGGTGTGCTACTGAATCCCTATGTTCCACTAGGAACACAAGGGGAAAATGAAAGTAATAATAATAGTTTATTCAAGTAGTACCAAGATCTGCAGTTCGACATAGCTATCCAAAGAATAGTAATACACTGTATTTCTTTACATTTATAAGCCTTTTTCTTACCAGTGTATCGTTTATTCTATGTTTTGCTGTTAACTTGAAAAATGACAGTTTGAAACCATTTAGTGAGCTAACTGTGATGGCCTCATGAATTGTTTCTTCAATCAAAGCATTATTTCAATGTCTAATTATTCTGAAGATGGGTCCGGTAGTCCGTTAGAAAAGGCCTTCGACAGCGCCGACCGAGAAGTAATTCGAAAACTGCTTAAATACTACGCCTTTAGTGCAACAAACATTTATCAACTTCATTTAACAGCTATATGAAGACACCATATGTCAAGTGATTCACAACACAATGGAAAACTCTTCGATGCATTTGAAGTGAAGATAGGAGTACAACAAGACTGTCGACTTCTCTCATTGATGGTCTTCGTGATTGTGGTTGACTGGACTAGACTGGATCATGCAACAGACAACTGTGAGGATCTGTGAAAAGATGTGCATACTGTGTTTGACCGATGAAAAGACCCCGGTGAATTTGGATTTCGCTGGTGATGATTTCTGTCTGATGTCTTATGTGTGACAAACTCGAAGATCTCCAGTGGATAACTAACAAGTTGGGAGAAGAGAAGAGGCGAGGCGAGGTGAGACAGCGAAGATGGCAATTCCTTCAGGTGAACATAGAAAAGACAGAGGTGATGAAGATATCCAACCAACAACAAAAACAACAAGCACCAATCACCATCAATGGGAGGAACCTAAAGGAAGTAGCCTCTTTCAGCTAGCTACCTGCCTAGGCAGCATCATTTTGACCACAAGCGGCACAGATACAGGCACAGATGAAGATATAAAAGCCACAATCGGGAAGACAGGAAGACAGGCCTTCCAGCATTGGTCTGAAATCTGTGTGGAGATCTACTGTGCTGCATTGCACTGCACTGCAATGCACTGAACTCGCATAAAGCGTGAACGAGACGGGGAATTTCAACACTAATCTGTATCAAATGAGTGCTTTTATGTGATGGTTGAGAGAGTTGGCGCATTACGAAAAGCATTTCTAACAAACTACAGACATATGATCAGCAGCTGCCGCCTACTCTCACTCGATACTGGAGATTAGATCAGATCAGATCAGATGGCGAGAATAATGAGAATAAGCAAGAGAGAACTCTGGCCTGGCAACAAACTGCTCAACAACTTGTCACTCAACAAGTATGCATAAGAAAGTAGAGGTGGATTGAACTGGACATACACCGAGGTGAGAAGACGGTTTAAAGACATCACGCGTCATGCGAGGCCAGACCGTCGAGTGGAACCGAAATAAAAATAGATGGGTTTGGCATCTGAGAGTGACATTGAGGAGATGGTGTGAGGAAGAAATGTAAGGTTATGGACTGGGAAGGGTGGAGCCAGGTTAGAGAGACTGGAGAGAAGAGAGTGAGATGGCGGCGTGCTACTGAAGCCCTGTGTTCCACTAGGAAACAAAGGGACAATTGATAGTAAAAAAATTAAAGCATTTCGCCCCATCTGAAACTCATCAGCTATATATACCTGCATTATATTGCCTGATTTTACCTCAGGACAAATCACATCAAACGCCATAACGTTATCCACCAGACCACTGAGGTGAGGTAGGGGAAGGATACTCAGTGGTAATCAACTAAATCTATAACACGTTCAGCAAGTAGTTAATACTTTCAGATGAATTCATCAATTTTTTTATTGAATATACAAATTACTGGGTTTGCCCTTTCTTTTCTTTCAACGTCGGATACGAAGTGAAAAAGCTAAACTTTGGGTTTCATATACACTGCTTTAAAACAAGTAACGTTAAAAACAGTGTCTTTTCGTATTGTGTGAATTATGCTCCTAGTGACAAATGCATTTTGTTTAGGATTTAGAACCCAAAAAAGAGGCAGTGATTATAGTGAATATTCGTTTCATGTAAATTCGTTCTAGCATCGACAGTTTCAATTTGTGATTACTGGATGATTCTAGCTGATTATCTAACATAAAAGTAAATCACATATTATTATCATTATTATCATCATTATATTATTTGTCCCTTAAATTTCCACTGGAACATACGGATTCCGTAGCATGTCTCCATTCCACTCTCTTCCCGACAATCTATTCAACCTGACACCATAAATGCCCACAACCTCTCATTTCTCACTCACACAATCACCTCCATGTCACCCTTGACTCGGACAATCAACTCGTCGTTTTCCATCTCGGTTCCACTCAACAGCCCAGTCTGGCCTGACGCGTGATATACCCAAATGGCGTTCTCAGTGAATGCCAGTTCAATCCATCTCCACTTCCTTAGTTTGTTTGTTTGTTGGTTGACTTGTTGGTTGCCAGCCAGTCAGCCAGCCAGCTAGCCAGCCAGCCAGCCAGCCAGCCAGCCAGCCAGCCAGCCAGCCACAGTTCCTTGATGCTCATTCCCATCATTCTGGTCAGCTGAGATGAGCTGAGCTGAGCTGAGCTTCAGTTACCAGCCAGTGTAGACAGTTGTTGATCAATATCTGTAGTTTGTTGCAGACGCCTTGCGTAACACACACCAACTCTCTCAACCATCACACACAAGCACTCACTCAACTGACATCAGTGTTGAAAATCCACATGTTGTTCACGCTTTATGCCGAGTGCAGTAGATTCGAGTAGATCTCCACACTGGTTTCAGGTTGATGAAGGAAAGCCTGTGTTGCTCTGCTTCCGATGCTGGTTGGTTTTGACTTGCTCGTCTGTGCCTGTGCCGTCGTCTGTAGTTGAAATCATGCTGCCTAGGTAGGTGTAGGTGAAAGAGGCTACTTGGTTGAGGTTTCTCCTTTTGACGGTGATTGGTGTTTGTTGTTGTTGTTGGCGGTGGTGCTGGTTGGTTATCCTCATCACCTCTGTCTTCTCTACGTTCACCTCAAGCATATCCCATCTTCGCTGCCTCTCCTCTTCTCTCTACTTGTTGCATTCTGCCTGCATTTCGTCTAGTTTGTGCCGCATCAGACGCAAGTCATCGGTGAAATCCAAATGTTCTAGGATCTTTTCCCCGGGTCCCGCGTATCCCTCTCTTCTCGCTTTTACACAGTTTGTTGTATGATCCGGTTGACCACAATGATAAAGATCATAGGTGAACTCTTTGATAGTTGATTTCAATGTTAAAATTGAGCCTTAAAACTATTTATCCTTACGATTTGCATACAATGATGAATAACAAAACGAAGTCATGATTCAATGAATCGTTTCTGACATCTAGAATTTAACTGGAAGCAAATAAATGAAAAGGGTAGTAAATAAATATTGTCTGCATGATTAATTTGGATAATTTTATGTTTAATTTATGACTTTTAAGTCAATATGAAGTCGACTGCTCTTTTAGTTTACTTGCTTTTACAAATGTACCTGCCTGTTGTTTAATTACTCTCTAAAAAAAAACTATTAGTTTAGTTTCTGTAATGTTCAGTGTTCAATGTTCAATGCTAAGAATTATCTATGATTAGCTTTACTCTTTGTTGATTAGTGATTGATGTGGAAAATGATATGGCCAGGAATTACTTATTTATCAGATAAAGTTATTCATGCTAGAAACAGTTTAAGCATGAAAACAGTTCTAATTCATATATCAATAGTGAACAAAAGCCTCAATAGAAGTAACTTTATTTTTGATAGTACATCGAAAGGTGTAGGACACATATATACTTGTTTTAAGTTAACGTACTGTTGCAGGAAGCCCCATGCTTAGGTTTCATGTTTGTTGGCATTATTCAGCAAGGTATATCTGAAAACTCTATGGACTTGATATCCAGGCTGAGATTCGAACCTGCATCACTCACTACTGACTGTATTCAGAGATATTAATACTGAGATATTCTGGCGGGTAGTGATGTTGTTGGTGACGATAATAACGACAATAATAATGAATCAGATCAATCTGGATTATGTTTCATAGCTGATGTAGAGACAATAAAGTTGAGACTGATGAAAATAAATGATGAAGTCGCTCTTTTTCCTAACTAATTAGTAATTGCAAAGAGGTGGCTAACTGTAATCCATCTGGTCTGAACTTAAGCTTATATGTAGCCTTTCGGCTGTCATTCCTTCTTGGTATTGCTCAAAACCTCTTTGTAGAGGATTAGTTCTGTCAAAGGCAATATTCTGATGTTAATGGGGATTTAAAGTATAAGGTGGTATTCTTCACGACCTGACCTCAGTTGGAAAGCCATTATAAACTTCAGAATACTGGATAATTGTTTCATCTCATTGAAGAAATCCTCAGCAGTACACACACACCATCGAAATCATCACCCCCAGGTTTAACACTAAAAGCAGTTACTATTCAGTCATCGTGTCGAGCTTCAATAACTCACAGTTTCCTGCTTCTTTCAATTCTTAATGCAGCGTAATCATTTACGAACATCTCCAGTTTGCATCCAATTCCCTCTCGTCTGGTTGATCCCACAGTTCATGACTTTTCATTAAGACTTTGAGATATTCATGTCAAAACATGTCACTTCTCAGCACTACATATTAATGTAGTTTGAAGTTTATGAAGATTTTACTTCAATTCCTAGCCGAGTCATGGATGCGTACTCCTGAAGAGTCCCATCCTAGGACAATATAGCTGTCCAGTACTCCCATGGTTTTCAGTGGTTCTCCAACTGGTGTTACTATATGATGAATATGACCTTAAAAATAATAATTCTCTTGTTTTTACTAAGTGAATTAAAAAGGACCCGAAATGAACTTATATTTCATAATAAGGTTGATGAATATTTCTGAATTTTGCGGATGCAATACTGATCTTGTAGTCATTAGGAAGTACATAGAGTGAGATTATTTAGATATCAATCGATAATCGATGTCAAAGCAAACCACCGAACCAAATGACTGAATAACATAAAACAATATATTTCACATAAGAAATAGGTGATCTTACCATGATTCATTGCAAACTTCAATCATAGATCAATTATGAATCGCATCATAACTGAGCATACATGACTTTCAGTGATTTTACAGAAGCAAGATGCGTTTTGGTGATGATGAAGAGACGACCGCATTACATCTTGCCTAAATGATATACATTAAGACAAGGCTGGCTGCAATCACCCATGATCTTCCTGATTGTGGTCGACTGGATCATACAAAAAATTGTGAGAAGTGAGAAGAGGAGGATACGTTGGACCGAGAAAATTATCCTAGAACATTTGAAATTCGCCGATGACCTGTGTCTGATGCGGCACAAACTCGACGAAATGCAGGCAGAATGCAACAAGTAGAGAGAAGAGGAGAGGCAGCGAAGATGGGATATGCTTGAGGTGAACGTAGAGAAGACAGAGGTGATGAGGATAACCAACCAGCACCACCGCCAACAACAACAACAAACACCAATCACCGTCAAAAGGAGAAACCTCAACCAAGTAGCCTCTTTCACCTACACCTACCTAGGCAGCATGATTTCAACTACAGACGACGGCACAGGCACAGACGAGCAAGTCAAAACCAACCAGCATCGGAAGCAGAGCAACACAGGCTTTCCTTCATCAACCTGAAACCAGTGTGGAGATCTACTCGAATCTACTGCACTCGGCATAAAGCGTGAACAACATGTGGATTTTCAACACTGATGTCAGTTGAGTGAGTGCTTGTGTGTGATGGTTGAGAGAGTTGGTGTGTGTTACGCAAGGCGTCTGCAACAAACTACAGATATTGATCAACAACTGTCTACACTGGCTGGTAACTGAAGCTCAGCTCAGCTCAGCTCATCTCAGCTGACCAGAATGATGGGAGTGAGCATCAAGGAACTGTGACTGACTGGCTGGCAACCAACCAACGAACTAAGCAAGAAGCTATCGCTCAGCAAATATGCACTGGGAGGAATTGGAGATGGATTTGACTGGCATTCACTGAGAACACTAATTGGGAATATCACGCATCATGTCATACCGGGCTGTTGAGTGGAACCGAGATGGGAACCGGGACCGGGGAGTTGGGCGTCCTGGATGAGGATGACATGGAGGAGATGGTGTTAGGGAGAAATGGGAGGTTATGGGCAGTTGGGCAGGATAGTAATAATATTGTTGCTTGTATTATCCCGTCGTTCAGTGTATTGAATTGATCGGTCTCAGTTGGCACATGGGTTCCTGTGTGGAAGCCTGGCTTGTATTTGAATTAAATATTAGTGTTGGGTAGTTCCTCGCAGTGGAATCCAGCTTGGGACTAGTCATCTGGATGTACCTGCCTTGCAGTAAGCGATGTTATTCCTACCAGGAATCAAACATAAAGTCGACGCTTTAAACACCAGAACATTATTCTCTTGATCGGCGAGTCACCATAACCACTTCTTGTGTATAGTTCAGACATAGACAATATTGAGGCATCCACACAGGTGCCCATATGCCAAGTTAGACCGATTGATTCGGTCCACTCAGTGACACGATAATACTAGGAAGAAGATGACGACTACATCAATCAAACAAGAAGTGGCTATCTTGACTCATTGGTCTAGTGGACAACTCTCTGACGTTTGAAGCAATGCGGCCCTGGTTCGAGTCCTAGTAGGGACAACATTGCTTACTGGGAGGCAGGCAAATCCAGCTGACAACTCTGAAATTGGACAAAACGTGCTTTCTAAGTTTCAGTGGTAGACACTGTCCAGAATTATTGATAGTGACAGTTTGTAAGTTACTAACGCAATCTAAAAATGTAAAACGAAAACACCAATACTTTCTTGTTATAAAAAGCAAGACAGTGGTTCATAAGGACTGTAAAGGATTCTAATGACTATAGATTCTAGGAGTTACCTAACCTTGGCACCTAGTATGAAGTAGATTACTAATCAAATTGTTATATGTGTTATATTGTTTCTGATTCAAATCTCTTCATTCATATTTCACTTTCTAAATACTTCAAATTAGTGACTTCCTATTTCATAGGGTAAACACTTTGTATTCCACTCAATTTCAATAAAACTTATTCTTAGTCAAGTGTAGTGTGAATAGAAGAGGCGTGAATTGTAAGCGAACTTATACAGAAATCAATCAACAGCGATAATCCTTAATATATATGATATTATTTTAGAAATATCTTTTCTATCGTTATATACAAGGAAATAACTGATGTGTATTTTATTCATTTCAATGAAATGAAGAGAAGAGAAGAAGGATATAGCAAAACTTTGTTTACATCTAATTTACTAATTCTTCTCTGTTTTTTTTTCCCCTTGTTCTTCTTCTCTCAACAAAATATTAATATGAATTAAGTAGTCTATTGATAAGTGAAAAATAGCATAAAATCTAATGTTTTTGCATTTAAGATTAATACACTAGAGAATCAGTTAGGGTCAGTGGATTTGTTTACTTTATATGGAATAATAATTAAGAAGGAAGAGAACGAGGTAAAAGGTGGAAAGATATACATTGTATTTCCTTTCACTTCTCAATTCAGTTATTTACTGTAAATTAGATTGAAATGCATACCACCAATATGTTCATCTACACTTATATATATATACCAACTGTACAAACAACGATAAAGGTGTTATACACTTAATTTCAGTTTAGAATTCATAAGGGAATTTGATATCAACTGATTCATTAATTGAGTACTGTTCATTGAAACCTGTTAGCAGATTTAGTGATGAGCATGAATTGAGAAGGCCGATTGGGGATATCATGCGTCAGGCCAGGCTAAACCGTCAAGTGGAATCCAAAGAGGAAAAGATGAGTTGGGCGTCCGAGGTGATCATGTGACGAAGGAATGAAACCTTGTGGATAGTCTTGGTACCAGGTTGAAAAGACTGAAGGAAGAGAATGTAATGGAGGTGTGCTACTGAAGCCCTATGTTCCCCTAGGAACCAGAGGGAAAAATAATAATATAATAATATTTTCATAAGATTCTTGTTGTTTAACCACTCATAAATTCGTTGTATTTCTGTCTTGTGAAATCTAGAATATGATCAGTATGAGGATGATACCAATTAAGACTGATTCATGAATGATGAAATTGAATAAATCGGTTGAGAAGTATTGATGAATTAATCCGATGGAATAAGAATTACAAATATATGGTCTTACAATAGGCAGGTTAACAGTACATAACAACACTGGTTAGCTATTATAAAAAAGGGATTTAGATATACTTTTCGATTACGAAGCATATCTTACCATTGTTGTCAACATGACTTGGCATGTAATCAAATGATGAGGGTTGATTCATAAAGTCAGTAGATATAGTTGAGCAGAGCTGTTATCACCCGTGTGAATAATATTTAAACAAATGAGGATTTTATTTTCAAGCGTCACATACTAGGACAAAATGCCTATTCAGTGCTCTTTAGTTTCCAATGATTCTACAATGGATAGGAATCAGTCAGGGTTACCAACTTACAAATTAAAATCATCATAGACTTAAAACTGAATTACTGTACAGTGCTTATTAGTGAAATGCTTTTAGATGGATATCTCAAAGTTTTAATGAGAAGTCGTGAACTGTGGTGTCAACCAGTCGGAAGGGAAGTGGATGGCTACTGAAGGCCTTAGAGAATAGTTACTATATATCACAAACTGAAAGAAGTAGGAAACTGTAGGCTACTGAATTCCAACCCAGTGGCTGAATAGTTAGTAACTTAACCGTGAAACCTGATAGTGCTAATTTCGAGAGTTGATGTGTACTGCTGAGGATTCCAACAATGGGACGAAAAGCAACTGTCCAATTTTCTCAGATTTTCAATGGTTCTCCAACTAATTTAAGTCCATCATGGATGTTATCTAAAAATATTGACATTGCCTAAAACTTAGTCGTCTCCATTACGATTTAAGTTTGATATCAGGATCGGAAAAGCAAAACAGGTTTTCACTTATTTGAAATCAGTGTGGAGATTTACGGCACTCAGCACAAAGAGCGAAAATCCGGATTTTTAACACCGCTGTCACGTCGGTGCTGCTATATGGTTCAGAAACTTGACGCATCATGAAAATCATTTCCAACAAACTACAGATATTCATCAACAGTTGTCACCTACGCTCACTGGATACTGAAGATCAGATCAGATGGCCAGAAATAATAAACAACAAGGGACTCTGGCGCATTAACGAACTAACCAAGAACCTATCACTCAACAAATATGTGGAAGGAAGTGGAGATGGAGTGAGCATACACTAAGAAGACCATTCGGGGACATCACGCACTAGGCCAGGCCGTCGAGTGGAACCCAGATGGGAAACAGCGAGTTCAGTGTCTGAGGTGAGGGTGACATGGAAGAGATGGTGTACAGAAGAAATGAGAGCTTGTGAGCAGTGGTGGAGCGAGATTGAAGAGATTGTAGAGAACAGAGTGGAATAGAGACGTGCTACTGAATCCGTATGTTCAAGCGGGAACCCAAGGGAAAAATAATAGTAATAATGATAGTCGTTTCCATTATGATTTCGCTTTAAGTATGATACAAAGGTGAACTCTTTTGCTTTATACCAGCAAGTTTCTTGTCATTTGATCAACCATATTTGGGTGTGCAGTTATTCTTGCACACCGAAAACAAAATAATTTTTGATTTATAACACACAGTGATGATGACATCCCAAGCATAACTTATTCCTCATAATCATATCAATGTACAATCACATTTCTTTCGATATCTGATTTTGATAGTCACGTTACCCCTTATTTCTTGTTTGCATTGATACTAAATTCTTTCACATTAGTGGTATAGGTATTACATCATTCCTATTACATGTTTTGCTTGCTGATTGGATGAACAAAGATTCAGTAATCAAATTCTCTCTCTCTCTCCACATAGTTATATTGGATTCAACTACAGTGGTTTTATCTCATCCTACTGTGTGGTTGCGTGTTAATGCATACACTGCAATAACTGAGTACTTTTCTAGATCATTGATCTTATTCGGGTCTGTCATTCTATATTTAGCTATATTTAGCTAACTGATCCTCACCGGTTAGTTTGACCTATATACTTGACCTCACAGTCATTACACGGAGTTTGATAGATTAGATTATTTTGCTTAGTTCTTCCTATCGGATCCTTAAGCCACCTGACTAAGCTTATCTCTGAGTGAGTTTGTAGGTTTAAATGCCACCATAACTTCAGCTTTGTTGAGGGTCCTACGTAAACTTCCTGATGTTTCTTCCTTATATGGTAACACAATGGAGGCTGTGAACTCCTTTCTATTCATGTTGTCGTCATTATTGGTACTCGTGTTACTGTTATTATTTCATTTCTTGTGTGTCTGTACGAATTCCTCACTAAACTATGGAGGATAATTGTTAACTGTTAGCACTTGTTTTATGTGTTTCAGTTCCTTTTTAGGTCACTACACTGACTAGTCAGTTTTGTTGCCTTATGATTAAAACATTTGACTAAACCTGCCTTGACTGGCATTAGATGAGATGACTTGAAGTTTAGATGTCTGTTAGAATATATCAGTTTTCTGTAGACAGTAGTATCCAAATCACCGTCTGTCCTTCATTTTACTCCTCAATCCAACATAGGTGATTCTACTTGTTTATTTTGTAACTCTTTACTGAATTGGATTTTGCCTACTACTGAGTTTATTTGTGAAGAAGTTGTCGATATGCTCACATTTTGATTAGACGTTCGTAATGTGACGTTTTCACAACTATCCATAAATGTATCTGCTAGGATTGGCAATGTTGGCGATCCCATTACTACTTCTTCTGTTTGCATGTGTATTTTGTTCTAAAACTTGAAGACTGTGGAGGTTAGGCACAACTGTACGCCTTATATGACCTTATCAACAGATATCTTAGTCCTGTAAGTTTGGAGTCAACAGTTAGTTGATTTCTGACTTCCTCCAGTGCCATATATTGACTGGTGTTTTAGTATAAAGACTTGTTACATTGAAATTGATCACTTTTCTATCCTTTTCTATACGTAGGTCATTAAGCCTTAGTTTTAGCTCATAGGAGTTTAAACAATTTCCAACAGGACACAGTATCGATGTTAAGTACATTGCTAGTTCATATGTTCGGGGGTATTTCTGAAGTCAACTATGAGTCTAATGGGATAACTTGGTTTATGGACCTTATTAGTGCCATAAATTCTGCTAGGATTATGTTTCAAGCATAAAATTAAACCATTTAGACTCGCCTAGAGGTAGCTTCAGCCGGCGCATCAAATCGGTTGTAGATTTGTTAATTTTATTCATCACCGTGTTTACAGGTTTCTTGATCTCTTCATATAGTCTTGTTCGGATATATTCGTCAGTTTTGTTGAAGTAATCCAATTAGTCCATAAATGCCGCTGAATTGCCTTTATCAAACTTGACAATTACTATGTTATTGACATTTCGTAGATTATTCAGATCTGAGTTTTCAAATTTTGTTAAGTTTCATTGTCTCTTCTTCTGTTATTTCAGTGTTAACATACATCTTGGAGAGACTGAAAATGCTCTGGATTCAAAACTACCACGGAAACAGGCTGGATTCAGGAAGTACAAATCATGTACCGACCAAATCACAAGGCTACGCATCATCATTGCAGCCAACTCTTCACCTCAACTTCATCGATTTTGAAAAGGCCTTCGACTGAGGTGTCGAACCAGAATTAATTCGGAAACTGCTTAAATACTACGCCTTTAGTGCAACAAACATTTATCAACTTCATTTAACAGCTATATGAAGACACCATATGTCAAGTGATTCACAACACAATGGAAAACTCTTCGATGCATTTGAAGTGAAGATAGGAGTACAACAAGACTGTCGACTTCTCTCATTGATGGTCTTCGTGATTGTGGTTGACTGGACTAGACTGGATCATGCAACAGACAACTGTGAGGATCTGTGAAAAGATGTGCATACTGTGTTTGACCGATGAAAAGACCCCGGTGAATTTGGATTTCGCTGGTGATGATTTCTGTCTGATGTCTTATGTGTGACAAACTCGAAGATCTCCAGTGGATAACTAACAAGTTGACGGAAGAGGCAGGGTAGGGCAATGAAGACAGGACTTCAAGTGAGCGTAGAGAAGACAGGTGATGAAGGTACCCAACTAACTAACATCAACAACAAGCATCGATCACCATGAACGGGTGAAACCTAAAGGAAGTTGTTTCTTTCACCTACCTACCTACTTTTTTTTTCAACTACAGTTGGCACAGATGAGGTTATCAATGCCACGATCAGGAAAGAAAGACAGGCCTTCATTAATCTGAAACCAGCTTGGAGATCTACTGCACTCAGTATAAAGTGTGAACAAGATCCGGATTTTCAACACAAATTTCAGTCAAGCCAGTGTTTCTATATGGTTCAGAAACTTGGCGAGTCACGAAAAGCATTTTTAACAAACTACAGACATTCATCAACAGCAGCCGTCCACGCTCACTGAAGAGAAGAGAGTGCAATGAAGACATGCTACTGTTCCACCAGGAACCCAGGGACAAAAATGACAAATAATAATGCTCTGACCCATTCAGCAGGCGCTGTATCCAGCGAGCTTAACGTTATTATATAACCCATAGAACTATCTTGAACTGTTTATATTGTAATGGGCTTCTGTTTTTCCTAGTAGTACAAATTATTGTTTATTCTGTGTTTGGAGGAAACAGTACACGATGGTAAAATTATGAAGTGTAGACATGTTCCTGAAAGCAGTCTAGTCGAAATAAAATAACCGTATGCTGGCCTTTGAATATATAAACTTACTGATAAATATTTTACTTTGATAATATATTTAGAACAAAGCTTATTTCTAAGTGTGTTTGTACCCTTTTAATGCCACCCTAATCCCAGCTTTATTGTCCATGGTCACACCAGTCAGTGAGATTTATTAATTATACATAGGAAAATTGATACGTATCATATGTGTAATGCATCATTTTTAATCCATATTGGATTGCCTGTCGTTGACATTTGTATTCAGTTACCTTCATTGCAAGTGTTGGGGGGAGACATATAATTCTGGAATTTAGTTGTAAATCTTTCTTTCCATAAACTTAAAAATCCAAGCATTATCCCACCCGATGTTGTGTCTGTCATCTCAAGTAAGAATATCTGTTGAATTGTGTTTAAATTTTTATAGTTTTGTCCATTTGTAGGCTGATCTCATGATGATCATCACTATTGATTTAGTGTTATTGCTTGTATTACATCGTCGTTGATTGGACCGAATTGATCAGTCTCTGTTGGCATATGGGCTCCTATGCAGATGCCTCGATATTGCCTGTCTTTTAACTATGTTTAGTAATGATGGGCAGCGGCTAGCAGTAGAATCCAGGATGCGCATTTCGTCCTATTTGGGAGTTGTCAGCTGGATGTATTGTGCATCGGTTCAATATTGATTTAGTCTAACTTTGAGCAATCTCGATGTTTTACTGACAAAGTTAACCAGGTAGTGAGAAAAAGATATTTTATACCTAACATCACTTTTGTCCAATTTTTGTGATCAAAAGTCTTTGGCTTGGTAAACTTTTTATGAGATGCATCATTTCAAATGTGGTTCAAACACCCACTATTTAAAGATTTTTGATTTGCCTTTAATTTCCAAAGTCGTCACCTGCTACCTTGATATAGTGGTTGGGCTCGCATATAACAACGAACCAACCAGCTACACTGGCTGAAATGTTTGTTCCCTCGAGGTTCGACCATGCCAGAAAATTATGCTGGATTGTGATAAGATGGAAAGCAGTTACCACAGTAGTGTGAATTACTACACTATGATGAGGGCCATTGGGTGAAGTCATACTGCTACCAGATGGATAGGGTGTGACAGCGGAAAGTTATTTCTCTTGGATGACAAGCAGTGCTACAGTGAAGAGGAAGAGGATGGTTGGGATAAGTCAACCCCACAAAGGCATACTTTTCGCTACCACACGGTCTTCCGGTCCCAGCGGTATGTGCTTCCTGTCTTCGGCTTAGGAACAAGGAAATTTTAAATTAATAGACAGCAAAAGCCTGTGTGTGACGTGCCCCAAGCAGATATCTTCTGGGCTCTTAAGTCACACAAATGTTTTTCTTTTCCAAGTACTTAAAGAAGAAATAGCCTTCTACGGTGTGGACAGCCGGTGAGTGTAAACTGTCTGCACGCTTCCAGCAGTACATAAGACCTAATCAACTCTATCTCCTCCTTTGTTTTCACCTCGTGATACTAACATTAAGCCTCTTAAACCTTACCAGACTTCTCAACCTGCAGCCATTGCCAATGACCAAAGCCGCCTAAATCTGATTCCTAGCTTATTAAGACTGACTATCGATTTTGTGTTGGAACTTTTAACGTCGGAATTCTATGCCAAACTGGACAGCTAGCATCACTCATCAGAACCCTGGGATCTTTAGTCCAGGATGCATGCTGTGCCCCTGAGACAAGAATACAGGACTCGAGTGTGGCTAATGAATTGATCTCATTTGATCAGTGTGGTTAATTTTCAAAATTATCCTTAAAAGTATCAGAACACCCAGTAGCTAGCTCTCAATGACCCACTTATGTAGGCATAACATTGAACTGTAGAGCAGAAAGTGTGCTTTTTGACCGAATACTAGTAAACAACCGTACCTGTGCTGTCCGACAGATTGGATCTGTAAGAACTAGGAAGCATCGTGAGACTAGGCGATGCCTATTCCTAATCCCCACACACCCACCCACCGACTGTAGTTCGAATGATGTAAAGGATGAATTCCATGAGAAACTGTCTATTTTGCTACAATAAGAAAAACATTCAGTTGCTGTCATAATGTCGGGCAACTTTAACGCTTGGGTAGGGAAGTTAAGCCAATCGGAAACGTATCTTCAAGGTATTTACGGAATCCTATATCAACGAACCGAAAACCCTAATCGTCTGTTGCGATTTTGTTTCGAGAATCACTTGTTTCTGACCAGCACTAACTTTTAAAAAAAGAGAGACATTGTCTTGTATGATGTCCGCCGACCTGAGACCAACGATGGACACAGGTCATATAAGCCATATAGCCCATCGTTGCAGAGGATCGGTAGTAGATCGATCAATTCCTCTCTAGTGTGTACTCGTGTATATCGGCACCTTACTGATCGCAGGAAACAGGCTACAGTCAAGCCTGTACATGCTGGATTGAAAGATAAGGACGCCTAGTAAGTATACAGGGAGAAGTTAGCTAAGCATTTATCTGAACGTGACAGCAATTCTCATCCTGACAACCTAACAATGAAAGTTAATAATTTCTATGATTCTGTGTACCTTTTCATCCTAACGCTTCGTTTTAATGGGTGTAAATGTTACAACTTTTAAGATATCAAGAAAATTGTAAATGTTTTTTTGAAGTGTACATGTTTTTCTCGTTTTTTCACTGATATATCAGTGATAAGTCAGTACGTAAAAAACCTGGTTACATTTCATTTTAAGTTGAAATAGCTCTCATAAAATCTTGATGACACACCTAAAGTTCAAAACTTCCATAGTTACTCACATTGTGTCAGTCTAATGAATAAACTGACAAGTGTATGCAGTTTCAGATTTGTGGGAATTCTGTTGATTTCACGGTAGTATTCATCATGGACTGATATCCATTTAAAGAGCCCCTCGTTTTGTCGTAGTATGGAAAACCTCAGTAGTGCACACTCACGACCCTGTTCCAATAAGTATAGAACTCAGGACTCCAAGTTTGATGACGAACGTGTTAACCATTCACCTACTGAGTAGAAGTTCAGTAGTTCACAGTATCTGGCTACTATCCATTTGTGATATAGCGTGATCATCTATCAAAGTCTTTCGCTTCATTTCAGACTAGTCAACCCCATAGGTCATAGCTTCTGATTAGAATTTCGGGATATTCATTTGGAAGTATATCACCAATGAGCACTATACATTCATCTATTTTAGGGTTAATGGGGATTTTAATTTTAAGGTAGTATTCATCATGGAATGATATTATTCGAAGAAGTAGTAAGAAACTTGAGATCTATTACGTTCAACCGTATGCATCTTATCATGAGGTTTCAGAACTTCATCGAATTAGCCAAGAAATTATGCATGGTTAATTTATACTAAGGCTTACATGACTTGCATATAGGTTGCTGGTTGATTGCAACAACGACTGATCGTTTCTACCTACACAAAAGATATATGGATGACACATTTATCAAATGTGATCAAAATACATATATTGGAACTGTAGTTAAAAAGTTCAGTGATAGTCACCCATCGATCAACTTCACATCAGAATTTGAAGAGAACTTGGAATTCCATTTTCTCGATGTTTTATTAAAACGGAGACCAGATGGTTCTCTTCAGTGATCAATTTATAGGAAGTCTACATGGAATGGACAATATTTGAATTTCCATACCTGGGTGCCTATTAGCAGAAAGAGGAATCTAATCCATTCATTATCTTCAAGAATCAGAAGAATCTGCACCAGTGATACTATCGACGAAGAATTCGACAAACTATAGAAGATCCTCATACAAAGTAGATATCCATCTAGATTTATTGACAAGAACGGGAAAGTAAATCAGAATCCGAAGCAAGTACTCACAGTTTCTAAGAAGACATTGTTTATGAAAGTTGGCTGAAGAAGACATTCTCCTCGGCGAAGCTGCAGATTAGCTTCTCTTTTCAGTAGCCAATTCCGGAGTGTGTTAAGGACAAGCTGTCACTTTGGGCCAGCTCAGTGTGTTGAGCTGGTTATATAGGCCGCAAAAAGCGCACACTTTTCAAACCTATCTCTAAGCACTATCCTGCAGGGTTGTCGAGAGGAGAATGTAAATCAATTACCAGTTCAATTCTTGAACATTTGGTCGACTCTGGACATTAAGCTAGACCAGAATCCTCCTTCAGTGTTTTTTATCATGTCAAATGGAATAGTTCAGTAGGAGTACGCCTATAACAGTTGTGCACAGCGGAAGCACTGGCAACTCATCAATTCAAACCTGATCTCTGTGTGCAAAAGAAGTATGTCCAATCTCTCATCTTACCATGGTCTTAACACTTTCATACTTTTCGATTTCATCCTAATTAGTTAGTTTGTTATCATCACCTTCATTATGACCCTTGTCTCATTCTTCACCTTCTTTACATCTATCTGCTGTCAAGTGGACACTCAATATTTGCGTTTCTTATCTACCAACAATTTTCACCTTGTCAAACTACTCGCTTTCCTCGATATTTCTACTGTCTTAGATTATTGTGCAACTACTTTGCATTCTTGATTCCGGTTCCTTTTTTAGCACTTGGTTAGTGATGTAATTACACCCTACTGTTTTATAATAGACTGTTATATGTTTATGATAGATACATGAATACGATTGTACAGCTTTCGAAAATGATATCGTCGAAAGAGAAAATTTTCTTCACTGAATTATCTCTTCGTTCTTATAATACTTAATAACGACTGAGTCTTAGTATTTACACGTTCAGATAGTATCGTTAAGAGTAAGTGTACTTCTTTTTTCAGGTCCAATAGTTGTACGTACATATTGAGGAATTATGCGTTAACAATACTGAGATTTTGCATATCAGTATGGAATTAGATTATCTGGTGTAGGATGCTAATGAGTTTCTGTGTCATGAATCGAATGACAGTAGTTGTAGCGATGACTCTTGCTTCTTTTCATCACATAACTCAAACTATTCGATCCTGATTGATAATACTTCTCCAGTTTGAAGGATCATGAACCGGGTATCTTTTGGCAGGTTGATGATGACCGTTTAGAGAATAGAAAACAATTCATTCATATCCACTTTATGGTTCGTTTCGACCAAGTGAGAGATTATAAAGTTGGCAATGTTCTTTATTACTACAAGGACGAGAAATTAAATTTCTAGAGCAGCGCCTGATATAACTGGTTCCACAGAAACAGTAGAACTGATGAACGCAATAGGAAGTGGCCATCTTAGGTAGTTTATCTTTCGAAACGAAATTTGTAATTCGCCATCAGTAAAGGTTCACTGAATCAATGTGCATAGTTTTGAATTGATATCTCGCTCAGCATGTCACTTCTAAAATGTATCTGGATGTATAGCTGTTAGCTGTTGGAATATCTTCTCTTGTCATTTTTGTAATCATATATTTATTTATGAATTTATCAGGATATCCACTTTTCATTGATGTATTGAGCACAGCTGTCGGTTCTTCCTCAACTGTATCTTCTGAACACATAATCTTCATTCTGTAACTTACAATCCTTACTAAATTTCGTTTTTACTGAAGTGGGGGCAAAGCTGAGAAAATGTGAAAACGTGAAATCTGAAGGTCTTCAGGTCCACCCTTAGTCGGGTCGTGGGTGCATACTGCTGCAGAGTCCCATACTAGTTGGACGAAACAGGTGTCCAGTGCTCCAAGATTTTCTTTCACTGGTTCCCCAACTGATGTCAGTCCATGATGAATACTACTTCTAAATTAAAAATCCCCATTCATCTCGAAAATACATTAATCTATAGTGCTCATTAGTGACTTGCTTCCAGATGGATATTAGGAAGTTCTAATGAGAAGCCGTGACCTGTAGGGTCAACCAGTCGGAAGTGAAGTGGATGCTAACTGAAGACCTTGGGTGACAGTCGCGCTATGTCGTGAATTGACAGAAGTTGAAAATTGTGAATCACTGATAACCGGCCCAGTGGCTGAATGGTTAACGCGTTCGCCGTGAAACCTGAAGGTCCTCAGGTCCACCCCTAGTCGGGTCGTGGGTGCGTACTGCTGAGGAGTCCCATACTAGGACGAAACAGCTGTGCAGTGCTCTCAGATTCTCAATGGTTCCCCAACTGACGTCAGTTCATGTTGAATACTACTTCTAAATTAAAGGAGACGTACTTGGCGAAGTCTGCAGCCATCAGAACTTTCTATGCTACTACCCTTTGTATATCATTTCCTAGTCGACTGATAATTGTTACTCAAATAAAAGATATGCCGCTAAAATTTTCCACTTCTATGTATATTTACTAATTCTGCCGCTCTTGTGGAGAAAGCTACATTGGGGGTACCACTAAGCAGTTTAACAAATGTGATGCTCAGGACCCACCATCATGGTTAGTAAAGAGACAAATGAAGTCAATACAAAGTTCATTTCTGTCGCAATCAGTCGATAATGGTCAAGTAATAGATATAACTCTTACCTCTACCTTGGTCAGAGAAAACTTAATTAATGACTTTAAAGATTGTCTACACATTTCATCCCTTAGTATTATGTAACTTTTATTCTCCCAAGTTCTTACCCATATTAACTGCTTAAATGTTAGCAGTACCATGTTGCTCCCATTATTCTTATCATCACTGAGATTATTATTACCTAGATATCCACTATTAGCATGCTTCATAACCTTACGACCACTGAATAAAGAAATGATTATGATTTGTTTAACGTTTTATGTCTAAGAAAATTTATATACATTAGCGCAAGCCCTGATGAGAGCTAATTGATAACAATATTTTTCATGCCTAAATATTTTCTTGCGATTAGAAACTGTCAGAGGAGTATACTCGGGCTTACTTGTTGAGGTGCTAGCTATATACAAGTTAAAAGCTTTTATGTGTGTTCAGAAACACTTCGCTCTTATGCTAAACCTTCCCTAGTAATGCTTATCTTATGATATTACCAAGGTCATCTTCGAATGTTATCATTCCCCCTTCGGCATTTTTCTTTCTGTTGAATACTTTTATCATCGTTTTGACTATTTGAGATAGCTGTGGTTTTGCTAACTACGACTGATACTGGATAATGATTGAAGATGCAATTAAAATGTAGGTCACGTCGGGATTCAAACAACCTATCAATGGGTCACCGGTCTACCGATCTACTACTAAGTTACAAGGCCAGGTTGAAAGTCAGATTTTTATTTTACTTCAATCACCAAAGGTTTTGCCCGATTCCCATGGGAATTCATAACATGGTACTACCATTTCACTATTCACTCCTTATTCTGCCAATCCACGGCTCCCCCTTTCTAATTCAAGTTGATAGGTGAAACCTTTTGTGATTGAAATGAAGTAGAAATCTAATCACTAATTGGGTCTCGTAACTGAACTGGTATAGCACAAGGCCTGAACCTCGAAGATGCAGGTTTCAACCCTGCCACGGCCTAAAATTTTGCTTTACTTTCAACCATCACTGAGTATAAAATTTCTTCATGCTTTTATGCCTTTGACGAGTAAATACATGATCAGATTGTTCGAAATGCGTCCTACTTTTCAGATAATCTACGACTTCTAACTTTCATGGAGACCACACATTTGTTTAGTTACATTAGATAGGAAGCAATAAATAGGATCCACTAAAAAGAAAACATGAATTTTGAATTTATTTTGTGTAGAGTGATTACCAGTTAACAGTTAACAGTTGAATTGATCTTCCGGGGTAGGTTCGCCAGCCCTACGCCCAACCTTCACCTTTTTTCCAGGTTTACGACTCAATAGTAAACTAGGCGAGGAGCGAGAAGATGGGCGTACGCTGTTTGACCGATGAAAACAGCCTACACGATATGGATTACACCGATCATGATTTATTTCTGGCGTCGCACAAACTACAGGCAACAACTAACAAACTGACAAAAGAGGTAGTGAACGTAGAAAAGACAGAGGTGATAAAGATATTCAACCAACAACAACAAGTACCAATCATCGTCAACGGGAGAAATGTAAAGCAAATTGTCTCTTTCACCTACCTACCTACCTGCCTACCTACCTACCCACCCACCTACCTACCTACCTACCTACCTACCTACCTACCTACACACCTACCTACCTACACACCTACCTACCTACCTACCTACCTACCTACCCACCACCTACCTACCTACCTACCTACACACCTACACACCTACCTACCACCTACCTACCTACCTACCTACCTAACCCTACCTACACACCTACCTACCTGCCTACACACCTACCTACCTGCCTACACACCTACCTACTTACCTACCTACACACCTACCTACCTACGTACATACATACCCATCTACTTACCTACAAAACTACATACCTACTAACTTACACACCTAGACAGCATCGTTTCAACTACTAGTGACACAACCACAGGCACAGATGACAATGTCAAATCCAGGATTGGAAAGACAGCAAGATAAGCCATCATTATTCTGAAAGCAGTGTGGAGATCTACTGTACTGCGATGCATGCACTGCACTCAGTATAAAGCATGAACAAGATCTGTATTTTCAAGACTAATCTGTGTCAAGTGAGTGGTTCTATGTGAAGGCTGGGAGACATGGCACGTTATGAAAAGCATTTGCAACAAACTGCAGACATTGATCATCAACAGGTGCCGCTTATGCTCACTCGATAGTGAAGATGTGGATTAGATGGTAAGAATAACAAGAATAAGCAAGGAAGAGCTGTGGCTGGCGGTGAACCAACCAACAACCTATCACCTAACAAACATGCAGGCTAAAGTGGATTGGATTGGATTGGACTGGACATATGCTGAGCTGAGAAGACTGTTTGAGGACATCACATGTTAGGTGAGGCCAGGCCGTTAAGTGGAATGCGAATGGGAAACGACGAGTTGGGTGTGCGAGGGTGACATGGAGTTGGTGTGTGGAAGAAATGAAAGCTTGTGAACAGTATTAGATCCAGGTTGCGAAGACTGGAGAAAATTGGGTGAAATGACGACGTATGATTCACTAGGAACTCAAGTGACAAAAAAAAAATACGAGTGAATACAAAAGCGTACTTATCTACATGCGTATATGGAGTTACAATCGAAAATACCCAAATTACTCATCATTTGTCTCGTCATTGATCAACTGAATTTAAAATAAACATTTCACAACTTTAAACTCAGCTACCATAGTTCATTGCTGAAAGTATTTTCAAACACAACTCTTTGCGCACCCACGACCCCACCAGCAGGGATCGAAGCCGCGACCTTCAGGTTCCGCGGCCAGCGCCTTACCATTGAGCCACTGGGTCACAATCCAATCCTCAATATTTCCAACTTCTGTTAGCTCACGATATAGCGCAAACCGCCACCCAATATCATCGTTGAGTATCTGTCCTCACGACCATCAGGCTTTGACTCCACCGGTCCGACTTGTCATTGGGACTTCGGGAATACTGCTCGAAGCTAGTCACCAACGAGCACTAGTTCAATTAAATTTTGAGGGGGTTGTGGAGATTTGGAAATATTTCAAGTTGTTATTCATCGAAGACTGACATCAGTTCGCAGGTTCGATCCCTGCTGGTGGGGTCGTGGGTGCGCACTGCTGAGGAGTTCCATACTAGTCGGACGAAACAGCTGCCCAGTGCCCCCAGGTTTCTTTTGTTCCTCCAACTGATGTCAGTCTACGATGAATAACAACTTGAAATAATTCCAAATCTCCACAACCCCTCAAAATACAATTCTTTGCTTCATGTTAACCGTATTGAGACATTAGAATGACTACAGGTATATAAGATTAAAAAAATATATAGTTTCTACACATCATTACCTAATTCTTTAAAGCATATAAACTTTAAAGTTTTCACTTGTAATTTTTATTTGTCGACTGAACTAATTCGATAGATCTCATTCAGCTGATGAGTACTAGTCAAGACGAAACTCGCTACTTGAACTCCACTGCTACTCGCTATCTGTTATTATTATTATCAAATAAACTTTATTGTAATATTCTCCTAATTATTTTATACTTTTAATATCTATCTTAAGTAGACTGCTATAAAAGTGACCAAGTTTACTGATACGCTTAGTTATTTTAATACCTTATACACAGGCTGATTAATATAAAGAGAAGGCACTGGATCATCATATCCTATTCTGTTATTAATTAACATGTGACCATTCATGCATAGCTATGAAATAGACGTGCTGTAATATAAATAACTGAAAAAAATAACTGAAGTTAGATAAGTTAACTGATGAGTTTAACTTCTAACGAATTATTTACCCTTCCACCTTCATATCAACTGTCTTAGAGATAAAAAGAAGATGAGACCCAATGAGTTCTCCCTAGATGATATGAGAGAAAAAAGTCAATATATAAATACCAGTAATCCATTTTATCCTAGGAAAAAGGTAGAAATTTGAGAGTATTATGTTACAAATGTTATAGAGAATTTATCAATAGACTACTCTTTTAAAAAAGACTGTCTGAAACAGACCTGATATATATATATATATATATATATATATATATATATATATATATATAACGAATGACGGGAAGGGAGAATGAGTTGTAGATTGTACGCATAACTCCATAGCATTTTGCTATAGGCATGTTTTCACAAACTACTACTTCGATCTACTTGAACCTTGGGCTACTAAATTTACCCAATGAATATTTTTTTTATCAAATTATTTCCTTTCAGTTTGTTTTAATCACTTAAATATATCCTTTAAACTTATCATGTACTTTGGCACATTTTTAAACTATTTCAACTCTTCATTTCTTGAGTCAATAATTAGGGAGAGAGAAAAAAATGTTACGTTATATGGAAATGAACTTTTCAGTGCACGAAAGTACATTTATATCCATTAGTTGTTTAACTTGAGTTACTGATTTGTGTATCGTCTGAATGAACAGCAACCATCAAAATTATGCCGGCATTTTTATTGATTGTTCATAATGGACCTGTGCTCATCCAGAATCACTTGGTTATTTCATATGATTGCTTTGAATATTGTTATTATTAACATCATCTGAAAGTATTGTACTGGGAGCGGATCTGCTGAAAAACTGCCTGCTGAAAGTTTCATACTATCATATATATTATCTGGAATAAAGCGATTATTATTATGATTATAAAAGGTGCAAATCTGCATCAGTTTGAAAATGAAATCCTCATTTTCTTTATGATTTTGTCTCTTAGCACTTTGATAAGTCTTGACAGCAGTCTATACATACAATATTGGTCATCTATCATCATTTGTAACCGTACAACCCTGTTCCTCAAAGTTCACTATATCTCCTGAATAACATTGCTGCTTATTCCTAATACAAGAGTGATTCAGTTCGTTCATAAAGTGGGTTTTCTAAATCATGAAATTAAAACTAAAAAGACCTCTGAGAAAATAACTTTGAAAAAAACTATCTAAATAGCTGTTAAGTTTTATCCATTCAAATCAGCAGAGCACCAGGTACTACTGTGTAACAGTCCGGGTTGCCACAGCTCATACCACTACATCAAGTAAAAAGGCAGTAAGGCACAAGATGAAGATAAGAGAATGTGGTCAGAAGAAATATAAAGTACGAAAAGAGAGAAAGCAAGAATGAGAAAATGGTGAGATTCATTATAGTGTTGTTAAAATGAGGATAATGTGCGTATACATCTTCGTCACTGATATCGGTTCTCAGCCACATCACCTAGAGTCTCCAACCACTGATTTCTTTTGTCCCATGGACCTGAACCGACAAGTCTACATTATCCCACATGGTTCAAACCAACAGTCAAAGACTTCATACATTGATGCCATGTTTTAGTCTGGCTCCTCAACCCGTTTTCCAGTCTGAACCTACTTCGGTCAAATTGTGTGTTAAGTCATCGGTGATGGAATAACTGGTTGATAAAAAAATGTTTTTATTTCATCACTTCTAACTGTTTACACATTAAAACATGGGATAAAAATGTTCCTGATTACTGTTTAGAACACTCTGTGAGGAGTTTGGCGCTAAGACATATACTAGTTTTCAAATGACTAACTGCTTATAACCTGACATTTACTGGTCAAAAAGTCGAGGTCTAGAAACTCTAACACGTATATACACTTGAATTTTCTTTCATTAACCAGAATACTCTGATTGATTCCAAATTGTGCATTTAGTCAATGCTTAGAATGAGGATTTTGGTTTGATGATAGCCGGCCAAAGGTTTTCTTGATCTAACTGTATCATTTCTAATCAACTTATTCTCCTGGCAAGCATTAATTGTTTATTCTCTTAAACTCCTGATATAGTATGAAAAGGTGACTTTCAGTGTCTGGAAGGTGAATGCTGACATTAGTTAATCAAGTTTTTTGACTTTTCAAGTATATTCGTCGAACTTTTCCTCATATAGGCAACTTAACAGCTATTTTAATTATGATAAGTCAATATTTAATACATCTTCTCATGAAGTTATTAATCTATTACAATATAAACATGCTTCATACTTCACCTTTTAAGGAACTACTGAAAATCTGAGAAATTAAACAACTCAGATATGGAACAGCTTACAGAAATATTAGGAACTCTCAATATATAAACATTTTCCAACCTCAAAGGCGCAGAGGCTACACCTGCTTTTGTTATTTTTCTATCAAAATCTCAGATGGTTACAACATGAAGATATCATTAGACTATGAAGAAAATGGACTATGATGAAAACTTATCGAATAATCTGGAAATCTGAACGCTAAACGATCAAAGGGTTTAACTCGGATCCTCGAATACCCACCTCATCAAGATAACCTTCAATGATGACAACAGGATACAAATGAGGAATATACGTTACCAATTGTAAACATTCCACTTCTTTTTGAAGCAATGAAACTATGCTCCCATGGAAATTACTGTCCAATTAGCAGGAATTACCAATCCCATTCACTCATTCCACTCTCTCACTATATGAACATATGTCAATCCTGGAATTACTCAAATTTCTGGACGGTCATTATGGCCACTGAAATCTGAACAGGCAGTAAAATCCAGGAGATCAACCCACCTATTAACTTTAAAGTGGACATATTCACAATAATGCTATGAAACAGTCTTGTCTAATAATTCATCTAACACTGAATGTACCTCCTTGACAACGCTACATACCTTAACTTGAACAGTATGGAAAACTCAGTGCCATTGATCTGCAGTTTCTTTCAAATGTTAATTCTTTTGTACCACAATATCTAATTCTAATGGCGTAAATCTATATTGCTGTGAATGGTAACACTGAATAGATATTCACTTGGATTACATGATTATGTGGAAAGTTACAGATAGTCAGTGTGGGTTTTTTTCATCTCCGAAGCTATAAGCATAAGAATTTATGGTAAAATAGACGTTTATAAAGAGTAATAGGGCCTCGCGAAGACGAACCAAACAAGTCGACTGCTTGTAACGAAAATTTGGAATTTCGCGCGACCTTGATGCCATTAATGGTGAAAAGTATGGCTGAAAACGACCCAAGCTTTAACACTCTGTATACACTGAAAAGTGGTATTTTCTTGTTCATTTCATGACTTGTGTAATCTTCTGATGTTTTTAATCTAATTTAATGACCCCATTCTGTACCATTCAGATCTCGTAAAGTCTTGTAGATTTTCCAACATATATCAATGTGATGATGCCTGTAAACTGGCTTCTCTCATGTTCAATTACCAATATGAGAATAAGATATTTATTTATTTATTAACTGTATAGCATTATGCTGCTACAATAAACTTCAACTTAAGTCGGTTTATTAGACTGGGCACACAGTGAAGGAACAATATCACTTACTGGACAACGTTTGGGTCACAGTTTATTGTCCATATCCATTTAGGTTAGCTAACTCCACAACTTTGAGACAGACTTTATATGGTCCTGATTTTCTCTCTCATTCTCTTTGATGACAAGGGTAGTAGAATTTTCCATACATCTGGGACAGGTGTAGAATCCCTTCGATTGCTACATGTATTTGGTGTTGATTCGATAAACAGAGATTCAGTTGGTTATCAATCTCTCCATCCTTTCACCCAACTAAATTAGTTTTCAACACGGTCGCTCTATCCCACCCTACTGTGTGGTTGGGTGTCATTGTATGCAGAGCTTTAGCCGAACTTTTCTCTAAATTTCTCATCTTATTAGGATCTACTAATCTTCATTTATCTAAGTTTTTGTGTTGTGTTATTCTAATCGACCCTGGTCATCTACTTTCACCTATGTACTTGACCTCGTAATCATTGCAAGGGATCTAGTAAACCAGATTATTTTGCTGAATTGCATCGATAGGATCTTTTACCCAAAAAGCTTGTTTCTGAGAGAGTTTGTTCGTTTGAATGCCACTTTAATCCCAGCTAGTCTTATTGAGAATTTTTCGTAATGCTTTTGAAGTGTCTTCTGTGTATGATAACACAGTGGAAACTTTGAATTGTCTCTCCACCCTGTCACTACAACTATTACCATTATTATTATTATCGTTAGTCGAAATATGATAATTAATGACACCTGCATCACTACTACTACTGCTCACAGTTTTCTCTCGATTTCTTATGAATTTATTGATAAATCTAGGTGCGTAATTGTTGAGGAACAGGGTATTCTTGATGTGGATAATTTTTTGTCACATACTTTCTGTTCTACTAGTAAGCTTTTTCATGCTATCACAGACATTTAACCAAGCGTATTTTAACTGAGATGATTTGAAGTCTAAGTAGCGATTCAAATGGGGAGGTTTCCTATAGCCTCAAGTTTCTGAAAGTGCGCGTTGTTTTCTTTTAATATTGCAATCCAACACTGCTGACTCACCTTCATTACTTCCTAAGTTACTGAAAAATTAGATGGCATACACTACTGAATTTATATGTGCCAAGAACCTATTGTAGTGTTTGAGTTTCATTGCTGTAAATGTGTCATCTGCATATGTATGCGTGTGGATTGTTCAATAAATTATGTCCATAATGTTATCCAGTGAATAATAATGTTTCACAGTGAGATAATGAAGACAAGTTATTGCTCAGAAGGATGATTTTGATGGCGTTTTGTTCTCTGAGTTGAATGGCTTAATCATGAGGCCTCTTTTGTCATTCCAGACAACATAAGGAAAAACTTCAGAAAGAAGTGGGCTATGAGGTTTTCTCCATAAGTTGCTAAGTAGTTTATCAAGATGGCGTCGTATGTCATTACTTGTTTCTTCAAAAATCCTCTCATTATCAACGTATTTATTTCGATGTGAACGTTGACCTCTTTGTTGTTTCTTACTGGCTCTCTTCTTTCTGAAGTTTGCACTGATAGTATTGTCTAGAATGATTAAGAAGGCGTCACGATTGAAACTTCTAGTTATGAGAGCATAATATCATCAAAATCAACATGGAATAGGTTGCACTCCCCTGACCAAGCCAGTCCAACAGGAGGTCAATCGCTGGCCCAATTAACTCAGTGGTGAAGTCGCTGACTGCAACACTGGGTGACGGGCATTCGAATCTCAGGCGGGACATCAGTTCCATAGGAGTTACAGATATGCCTTGCTGACGAGTGCTAAAAAGCATGGAACTTAAGTCCTGGGGGCTTCCTACCGGTTGCCTTCAACCAACCAACTGTTTCACTGTATGACTTTTCTATTAAACAGACTAAAGTAAAATTGAAATCTATCATAGTGGCCAATTTTCACTTTTATAATACAATGAACTTGAAAATTTACTCCAATTTAGGGATACTTTATGACTTTTCTGTATAAAGCAGTTCTTAAATCATTCTATTGTTATATAAGTTGATTCGATATTCATACGATTAATTGGTAGAGAAAGTTTATATTATAGTTAAGCAGTTAATGTTTGCATCTACAATTTTTATTCATATAAACTAAGATAAAATACTCTGATCAACATGTAAAGATTTTTATTTAAATCCAATTAACTATCTCTTAGATAAAAACATTATTATTTTATTATTAGTAGTCCCTTGGGTTCCCAGTGGAACATAGGGATTCAGTAGCACGCCTCCAGTGACCTCTGTTCTCTCAGATCTTTTGAACCTGGTTCCACGACAGCCCACAACCTCTCATTTCCTCCTCGCACAACCTCCTCCATGTCACCCTCACCTCGGACAACCAACTCGTCGCTTCCCATGGGGATTCCACTCGAGAAACTGGCCTGACGCGTGATGTCCCCAGTCGGCCTTCTCAGTGCATGGCCAATCCATCTCCACTTACTCCTGTATATTTGTTGAGTGATAGGTTCTTGGTTGGTTCGTTCCCAGACCTCCTTGTTGCTTATTCTTTCTGGCAATCCATCTGATCTTCAGTAGCGAGCCAGTGTAGTTGGCAGTTGTTGATGAATGTCTGTAGTTTATTGGAAATGCCTTTCGTGACGCGCCAAGTCTCTGAGCCATACAGAAGCACTGACTTGACTGACGTTGGTGTTGAAAATCCGTATCTTGTTCCACATGCTGAGTGCAGAAGATCTCCACACTGGTTTCAGGCTAATGAACACCTGTCTTGCTTTTCCGATTCTCACTTTGACGTCCTCGTCCGTCCCGCCTGTAGTTGAAACAGTGCTGCTCTGCCTAGATAGGTGAAGGAGGTTACTTCCTTTAAGTTCCTCCCGTTGACGGTGATTGGAGTTTGTTGTTGTTGTTGTTGATGGTGGTGGTGGTGCGGTATCTTCATCACTTCTGTCTTCTGTATATTCACTTGAAGTCCCGTCTTCGCTGCCACTTCTATCAACTTGTTAGTTTTTGCCTGTAGATCTTCAAGTTTATGTGACATCAGGCACAAGTCATTACTGGTGAAATCCAAGTCTTCTAGGTTCTTTAGATAAAAACATTATCCTATTGTTATTTAGAATATTTTTGTTCTCTCTTAGCCCTTCTTTCTCTTCTTCAATTTTTTTTATTGATAAATCTATTGGAAAACTTGACAAATTCAGATTTATATCACTTTTACTCAAAAAAATTATTTAACCATTTTAGAATGATCTATCATTTCAAACTGAGTTGATAATTTACGATAAATCTGTACAACTTCAAAGGGAGTTAGAATAATTTTCAGTATTATACTTTTATTTCATCTAGTCACATCCAATTAGCTAGAACAAATATTATTCCTTTAGGTAAGGCTTATTTTGATCAAACATTTCAAGAGTTATATTCATTATATAATGACATTTGTTATTTTCCTGTCGCCATTCTTGATCGGATTCTACGACTTCTGCTAACATCCATAGTGGAGCTCATTTAAACGCTGCACAACAGATGGATCTGATGCCTCAGTGATGTAGTGAATAATACTTTAGAGTTATAATAGATGGGTACTACGTTCAAATTCCAGTAGGAACATGTCAAGGGTGAATATCTCTGAAAAACTTTCACAGTCAAACATGGTGTGTCGAAAGTTTGAGAACAACCACATGGTCATGCATCTGAGACTTAGATAGGTTAAATGGCTGGCTAGAAAAGTGTAGAACCTTCAAAGGTTATCAACAAATACATATGAACCATTAGTTTCATGTATATATTCGAGTAGACAATAAATCTGTATCATTTATCCCGCCTCTTTCATGTTTTCGGGGAACCGAGTTAAAATCAAGGGTGAAGTCTAAGTTTATTTTTCAAGAATCCACTCCCAAATGGCCACATTTGTATCATAGGTACATCGAAGTAGGACAAAAACCTTGGATATCGTAAACATTTTCATTTTCGGCGAATGTTTCAATGTTTTAACAGCTGTCGTCAGTAGACTTCATACTAATAATTGCTATGATGATTACTGTTTATTGATGTACTTGTAGTGTTCCGTTGTTTTATTGGATCTAAGTGTTCAACCTCTATTAGCATATGGGCTCCTATGAGGATGCCTCGATATTGCCTGAGAGGGAACAACATCACTCACCGAGGTGCACGTACACCCAGCTGAAGAGTTCCAAACAGGATGAAACGTGCATCCTGGATTCTTCTGCTACCACAACAAAGCAGTATACAATAGTTACTATTGTCCTTGATTTTGAGTACTGAAAATCATTGTGTAAGAGTAAAGCTTCGACACTGTGGTAGTTTTTAGTCCAATTTTAGCCAGTTTATTAGAAGTGTCACTCAGTGGAGAGACAGTGTCATTTATTAGATAACGTCTCGAACATAATTTACTGTTCATATTCATAACATGATATGAATACAAATGAACCGCTCAGGTGACTAATTACATATGTACACGACTGAATTATTTATTCGACGAGGCCATTGGATTGTAAATGATGTGACTGTCAACTTCTGGTTTAACTCTTTTGTTTGTAAGAAGGTGTGTTACTATTTCGTAACGTCTGACCAACCCTTCTTAACTTGATGTGCTCTAGTACCTCCTTAACCAGTACCTTACCTAACGTGTAAATACTGATAACGAAACACAAATCAAAAGGACTGGTCTCAGGAATATATTTGAAGAAGTAATGTGTTTAATTGAAATAAATGTAATACTAATGAAAGGGGAAAAATTTTATTGAACTTATCTGGCTAGTATGGCTGAACTAGGGACTCTGAGTACATGCGTGCTAACCTGAAGTAAGGAAGCGCAAAATGGCGCCCAAGCCTGTTTGGATGCATCCTAGTTAAAAATAAAACGTAAAACACCTAAAGCATCCGAGACGAGTTAGAGGTTTATTTAGTTAATTTAATGAACTGGATGTTTCAATCATGACCCTCTCATGGTCGTTCTAGACAATATCAGCAGCAGCATCACTGACTTCAGAAAGAAGTCAGCTATATGATCTTCTTCACAAGTCACTTAGTAACCTATCATAATGGCCTTGTGTGTGATTGGTTATGTCTGCTAAATTCTTGTCAATGTTTTTATATTTATTTCGATTAGTTGTCCTGTTGATGTGAATTTCGACCTTCTTGTTGTCGACATTGACCCGATCGATCAAGTAGTAAGAAACAACAAGGTGGTCAGAGTTCACGTCATCAGGATAGCCAATCGAAATAAATATGGAGACAATGGTAAGACTGTTTGTAGAAACTACCAATGAGACACAAGACTATCAGTATAAGCTACTAAACCACTAATGGGAGATTTGCTGTTGTGTTCTATGGGCTGAATGGTTTATTAGTTAAATTTTCAGTGTCATTCTAGACAACATCAACAGCTCAAGCTTCAGAAAGAAGTGAGCTATGTGGTTCGCACTGATGATTCCTTTGTATAGTCCTAATTTCCTCGCTCCTTTGTGACATGGGTAGTAAGATTTTTTATATATCCAGAACAGGTACTGAGTCATTCCTGTTGCTGCATGTATTAGGCCTTGATTCGATAAACGAAATTTCAGTTACCAATCTGTCTCTTCACCCTGCTATGTCAGTTTTGGGGATTTTCACCCTGTCCCATCCTATTGTGTGTTGGTTGTGTGTAATCGCATCCATAGCTATCACTGAGCTTTTTCAAAATTCCTCACCCTACTAGGATCTACCAATTTTGACGTAGCTAAGTTTTTGTGTCCCAATAACTTAATTGACCTTGGTCGACTATTTCGACCTATGTACTTGACCTGGTAATCTTTGCAAGGGATTCGGTAAACTAAGTTATTCTGCTTATTGGATCAGTAGGATCTTTTAACCTACAAGCTTATTTCTGAAATATCGCTCTAATCCTGCGTAGTGTTTCTGAGCTGCCTTCCTGTATTGTAATAATGTAGAGGTTTTGAATTCTTTCTTCACAGTATTGCAACTACTATTATTAACATCATTATTACTACTGTTTATACCTGTGTCAGTAATATTTCTTTATTATTCGTAAGGAACTTATAAATTAGTTTGTGAAGGCAATCGCTAACGAGTAAGGTGTTTTAGGTCTTGTGTTTTACGGGTAAGTTTTTGGCCCTGTTACTAAGTCAACTTTAATTGAGATGGGATGAGATTATTTGAAGTTTGAGTAACGGTTTGAATGCGAAGGTTTTCCATAGACACCAGTATCGAAACTTCCATTTTGTTTCCATTTTATTCTGTAATCCAATATCACTAATTCCCCTTCACTATTTTCTAATTCATCGGTGAATTGAGTTTGGTTGACTATTGAATTTATATGTGCGAAGAAATTATATATATGCTCTGATTTCAACATAGTAAACGTCTTGTCTTCATACAGAAAGTATATATTTGCAGCCGGACTAAATGTTTCTACAGCCATCCGTTCCCAACTATACATAAAATTGTTTCCGATGATAGGGAACCTTGGTGATCCCATAGCAAATCCATCTGTTTGTTTGTATATTTTATTCTGAAACTTATAGCTGTACTCTGAACCTGATATTATCTACTGGTAACTTAGTTCGTAGTTTGAGCTCATGATCATTATAGAGCTCTTTTCTAGCTTCTTCCAGAACCATGACAATCGGTATATTGGTATACAGACTAATTAATCAAAACTAACCATTTTTTAATTGTTATCTAAATGTATGTCATGAAGTCTATGCTTCAAGTCATGAGAGTCAGTAAATCTTGTAGTTGTGTAGTTATTTTGATATGCCTATAGACAATAAATTATGTTCAAAAAGTAATCAGGTGAAAACTACTGTTCCACTGTATAATAAATTCAATAAATCAGTTAAATTAGAATTGCATTCCTATTGGAACAAGAGCTACCTTGTCAAACTCCCAGAGAAAAGCTACCTAATTCTTCACAAGAAATCGCGCGGAATCATGCTCCTTTCCGTATCAAGCAAAATATTATGCCGCATCATCCTGGAGAGACTGAATAATGCTCTGGATACAAATCTACGACCGGAACAGGCTGGCTTGCTGGCTCTAGGAAAAACAAATCATGTTCGAAATAGATGCGCGAATCATGTGTGAATGAAACGCTGAGCATCATCATGGAGCATAGCACAGGATGGTAGTCAATTCTTTATCGCAACTTTACCCATTTTGAAAAAGCCTGCGATCGACGCGTTCACCGAGAAGTAATTTGGCAGCTGCTTCATTACTACAGAGTACCACGAACCTTTCTCAACCCCACTCCACAGTTACATGACGACGTTACATGACAAGTGATTTCCAGTGGAAAGCTCAGCGATGCCTCTGAAGTGAAGACAAGATTAAGAAAAGACTGCCAAATATCACTGATGATCTTCCTGATTATGGTGGATTGGATGATGTAGGAAACTGTGAGTAGCTTTGAGAAGAGGAGCATACATCGTTTAACCGATGAAATGACCCCAGAAGAAGATTTGGATATTGCCGATGATGATTTATGTCTAATATCTTATGTGGCACAAACTCGAAGATGTACAGGCAAAACCTAACAAGTTAGAAGAGGAGGAGAGACGGAGCAGCGAAAGCGGGACTTCCTTCAGGTTAATGTAGGGAAGAAGGCAGAGGTGAATATACCCAACTAACAACAACGACAACAACAAGGAGCACCAGTCACCATCAACAGCAGAAATCCAAAGGAAGTTGTCTCTTGCACCTACATATCTACTACCTACCTACCTACCCATCTACTTACCTACACCACTACATACCTACTAACTTACACACCTAGACAGCATCGTTTCAACTACTAGTGACACAACCACAGGCACAGATGACAATGTCAAATCCAGGATCGGAAAGACACCAAGATAAACCATCATTATTCTGAAAGCAGTGTGGAGATCTACTGTACTGCGATGCACTGCAATGCACTGCACTCAGTATAGAGCATGAACAAGATCTATATTTTCAAGACTAATTTGTGTCAAGTGAGTGGTTCTATGAGAAGGCTGGGAGACATGGCACGTTATGAAAAGCATTTGCAACAAAGTGCAGACATTGATCATCAACAGCTGCCACTTATGCCCACTCGATAGTGAAGATGGAGATCAGATGGCCAGCATAATAATAATAAGCAAGGAAGAGCTGTGGCTGGCGGTGAACCAACCAACAACCTATCACGTAACAAACATGCAGGCTGAAGTGGATTGGATTGGATTGGACTGGACATATGCTGAGCTGAGAAGACTGTTTGAGGACATCACATGTTAGGTGAGGCCAGGCCGTCGAGTGGAGTCGAAATGGGAAAAGATGAGTTAAGCGTGAGAAGATGACATGGAGATGATGTTGTGAAGATGAAATGTTGTTGGTAGTGATATCGCTAGGTTGCAGAGACTGTAGAAAAGGAGTGAAATGGTGACGTGCTACTGAAGCCCCATGGGACAAATCATCATAATAATAATACAGTGCACAAGTTTTACTCTTATGTTGTGCTGATGATGTTGTCTGAAATGACAATGAGAGCTTCACAGTTAAATCAGATAGCTCAGTGAAGGCAACATCATAAAAAATAACTCATAGTCACAAAAGAAATGTTAATTAGTTCATAAATAGAACATAGCATAGTGTTGGAATATGTTCGATATAAATCTTCATAGATATGATTGTACTTTTGAAGTGAACAAAGATGCAGAGATTAAATTCATCTTGCATCACATGTTAAGGTCATTAGAGATTTATAGGTTTCAAGATGGTATTCATCACCATCTGACATTAGGCAGAGAACTATGTAAAACCCGAAACAACTGAACAGCTGTTACATTCTATTATGATTCTTCTTAGTAGAGCCTTTGGGTCTTATGGCGAACATGTTAACTTCTCAGCCATTAGGTTGGAACTCAATAATCCACAGTTTCCTACTTCTGTTTTAAGCATATTTGTCTGAGGAATGCTTGTCAGTTGCATACGGACTGAAGTTACAATGGTTGTTAGCCCATAAAATGATTTAAAACTAGGAGGTAAATGGTCTTAAGTTGTACGATAAAATCATTGCTAATCTACACAACACGCTTTAGATGGTTCAAAGATTGTACAGCGAGATGAGAGATGTTGGATAGGAACATTTTAGACTATGTAACAGATCGTGTAACACCAATAGAAATGGCACATGACACATACCAAGTGAGTAGGTTAAAGTCAAATGAGTAAAATAAAAAATTATTTTTTGCTATTTATGGATATACTTGTAATTCTCCGTTGTTTTACTAGATCGAATTATTCGACCTCTATTGGCATATAGGCTTCTATGCGGATGCTTCAATAATGCTTGAATGTTAATTATGGTAATTTACTTAGTTGTGGCTAGCAGAATAATTCAGGACGTGCGTTTCCTCCTATTTGAGACTCATCAGCTGGATGTACCTGCCTCCGTGATCTAGTGGATAACGAATTGGCACTTGAAGAGATGGCTACGAGGTTTCAGTCAAGGTGGGAATAACATCACTCTGCACTGGGGTGGAGGTACATCCAACTGACGAGTCCCAAATAGGACAAAACGCGTATCGTGGATTCTTCTGATAGCCACAATCAAATAAATTACCGTAAGGAAATATTTAATTAGAAAAAATTACTTCAGGCTCGAAATTGCTCAGCTTGATTACTTACCATATGATTTTTATTCAATAGAGTGTTTCAAGTTGTTATTCATCGAAGACTAACCTCAGTTGGAGGAACAAAGGAAACCTGAGAGCACTGGACAGCTGTTTCGTCCGACTAGTATGGGACTCCTCAGCAGTGCGCACCCACGACCCCATACCACCAGGGATCGAACCCGCGACCTTCAGGTTCCGCGGCCAGTGCGTTACCATTGAGCCACTGGGTCAGTGGATTCAGTCATCAGTTGACTTTATGAGCAGTAATCACCTGAACACAGCTGATCGATGATCTAACTTCAATAGAGTGTGATACTTTGACACAGAGTTCTGAGTAGTTTTAAGTTGGCACCACAAGAGATGGTATGTATTTGTTTGCTGCAAAGGATCACAAATGCTAAAGAAATGTTTGTGTTTCTTGGCTGAAGTTGACTCAAAAAGCCGAAACATGTTCATCTTCTCATTGTGGTGAAGGAGTTGTGCCAACATTTCTGTGACATATAGTTGAGAGATTGAATTATCAAGCTTACTATGAATTCAATCAGATAGGGATAGATTATTCAATGTGAATAACTTGTAAAACTGGATTAGAAAACCTAACTTTGTGTAAGTTAGTTTGTATGAAGACAGAAGGGATATAATGTTGTTTAGAGTGGACACCTGAAAAGCAGACTGTAGATTCCACACTGGTTATTCAGTCCCTCGGTAACTAGAAAAGGCCGTAATATAACATCAGGTGTATCGTGACGTCAAAATATGTACAAAATAAACTAGTTTATACATGTTTGAAATTGTATTCTTGATCTTTAGACCCTTCAAGAAGGGGATATACTTTGATTTTTCTCTTTTCAAATAGTCTGATATTTACGCTTTACTTCACATGTTTTATCTTGAAATTTTGAACTATCATGATTAGTTGTAAGATGCTTCAACCATTTAGGGCTTCTCCTCTGTGTTTGACAAAGCGTGTCGCACAATGTCACAAGAGCTATGCTTATTAATTGGCATCAGTAGATTGATTTCGTCTGATATTCTTTCAGAATAGGTAAATAATATATTGGCCTTCAGCAGCGCCTCGGCTGATAGTAGAGAGTGTGGTGGTTGAGTGTGTCGATCACTTCACTCACCTTGGAAGTAGCATCATTTCTAATGGCTCAGTAGCCGACGAAATTTCTGCACGAATGCAAAAGGCTCGTCTGGCGTTTTGCCAACTTACGCCACCTACGGCAGAGCCATGATATCTGATTGTCTATTAAGGGTGTCGTGTACTGCACATCAGTCCTCTCTGTTCTACTCTGTGGCTATGAAAAATGACCATTGAGGGTACATGACATGAGAAAGCTTCAGGTGTTTGACCATCGTTGTCATTGTAGTATAAGCCGTACTCCGTGGTGTCACCATATGAGTAATACAGAAGTCAGGTGTAGAGTTTTAATGAGAAGTGGTAAGTCAGTTGACACGGTTGTGAACCATCATCAACTGAGATGGTTAGCTGGGACATGTGTTACGTATGCCTAGTCATATAATGTTGACCGAAGTAGGTTAAAACTGGAAATAGGGTCGAGGAAGCCAGACTAAAACATGGCATCAATGTATGAAGTCTTTGACTGTTGGTTTGAACCATGTGGGACAATGCAGACTTGTAGGTTGAGGTCCATGGGACAAAAGAAATCAGTGGTTGGAGACTCTAGGTGATGTGGCTGAGAACCGATATCAGTGACGAAGATGTATACACACATTATCCTCATTTTAACAACACTATACTGAATCTCACCATTTTCTCATTCTTGCTTTCTCTCTTTTTGTACTTTATATTTCTTCTGACCACATTCTCTTATCTTCATCTTGTGCCTTACTGCCTTTTTACTTGATGTAGTGGTATGAGCTGTGGCAACCCGGACTGTTACTCAGCAATAACTGCTTTTATGTTGATAAATGATGATGGAGATGATGATGATGATGATGATATACTTTCAGTTAATGGGATTCAGTCATCAGTTGACTATATGAGCAGTAATCACCTGAACACAGCTGATCGATGATCTAACTTCAGCATTTACTGACTTTACGTTTTAAAGTTTTCAACTTCTCTTTTACATATGCGCATAAAGCTTTCAATCACATTCAGTAATATCCTGAGTACGATGCGCCTTTTCTATGATTGTGAGAAGTAATTTTCTGACTTTATAAAAGAACTACTTGTAAGCGAAAACGAAAATGATTTTAGCGGAATTTCAAACTTATGCGTTACTTTTATTGTCATTATTAAAATTCTTATTTAAACAAGGATATTTCTTAAACTGGTAACTAGAATCAGCCTTTCCAAAAGACGAATGTATCGAGTCCATATCATTATCTTTATAAAGAGGTTATATGAACCCTCTGATAGATATGTTTCATTAATTCCTTGTGTTACATGCTGGAGTTTAGTTATAAGAACGGAACGGTAGAATATTGCTAACTCCAACAATGGCATACTTGTATAAATAACAGGAACCAGATAAATAACACTTCTGATATAATATTCATTACTTTACAACCAGCTGATGAATACCAAGGGAGATAAGTATTGAAACCTGTAGGACTGGTTATAAATTTTACATCAATACGTGAGAAACCTATCCAAGTTCGTTATTACCTAAAGTTACCTTTGATTGCATAATTCCATGACGAATCGATAACTTGAATAAATTAGCAAGTTAACATTTTTTTATTGATAAACTTTATTCAACTAATCACAGAGGTCGAGTAATTTAGCTCTATATACGAATACGAAATTCTAAGTGTCATTAAAACAACCGGTATCCGTTGCATAAAAGGTGACTATCATGACTTAGTGACTTAATGGAAAACGCTTTGCAATTTGAAGAAATGGGTACAAAGTTCAAGTCTTAGTTAGTACAACATCATTCCGCACTGGAGTGTAAGTACATTCAACTGATGAGTTTCATACAGGACGGAAAGATCGTCTTGAATCCCTCTTCTAGTCATATAATATAACTAACTAATTACATGATTAACTTTCAACTTTTCCCATCCATTCAGAACAATAGTCAACTTTATTTAAAAACATCTTATTTCAATTCTCTTTTCTTTATATAAGTCAATCAGCTACGTATAAAATTGAGGCAAAACAAACAAATGATAATTATTCTCTCTGTTTTTTTTTTTCCATCTCTCATCTAATTTACTGGGATTCAGTCAACTTTCTTTTCACAATAAATGTGAATACTTTCATTATACAAGATAATAGAAATGTTGAAAAATTAAATCTTATGATTGAAAAATCCATCAAATTAGATTGGTATAGGAAAAGAAGAAGGAGAACCCCAACATGAAGAAATGAATCTCAAATCTAAAATTGATAATGAAACAAGCGAAATTGACAAGTAAACTGACAAAAGATGATATTGTCTTTCAATCATTGATCATTTTCACACTGTTTGTTGTGCATCTATTTGTTAGCTTTTGTTTAAGGGATATTAGGATACTTAAATAAACTATATTAATATGCTAGTTGGTTCGAGGCAATCTGCAGGAAGCTTTGGATCTAGGTTTCGTGGTTATCAGCACTCGTCAGCAAGGCGTATCTGCAACCTCTATGGAACTGATGTCCCACCTGGAGTTTGAACCCACCTCACCCAGTGTTGTAGTCAACGACTTCACAACTAAGCTATTCGGGCGGCGATTGACCTCCTGATGGACTGGCTTACATGTATTGATTGGTCACGTGAATGCAACTAATCAATACATGTAAGCCAGTCCAACAGGAGGTCAATCGCGCCCAAATAACTCAGTGGTAAAGTCGCAGACCACAACACCGGGTGACATGGGTTTGAATCTCAGGCGGGACATGTGTTCCGTCAAGGTTGCAGATACGCCTTACTGACAAGTGCCGATAAGCACGAAACCTAGATCCAAGGCTTCCTGCCGATTGTCTCCAACCAAGAGCACCGCAATGCTGAGCTTCCTAGCTTGGTTGCCACATTGTAAATATGATCGATAGAATTTGGTCTTCACATAGGACTAGACAACATGAAGTTGTTTGCACATCCGTGATTAATCATACATATTTTGTTATGCTGAAATTGATGATGTATTTTGATTGATAACACTAAGATTAAAAAGATACATTGTACCATATACCGCATTGTTAAGGGTCGGTATATTTTGAATTCAACAGGAATTTATCAATATGTAGTATTCCCTCTGAGATTTGAACCCATGTCACTAAGTTTTGTAGTGAGAAAGTTAATTATGAAACGATTTGTTAGGGCTTTCTGACTACTATTTCCAACTAGCTGATATCCATTAAAAGGAATTACTATAGTCAAACTCCTAGTTTGATAGCCATATTGTAAGATGACCGGTAGAATATAGTCAACACTTAGAAGTAGACAACATGAAATTAGTTCCTCTCCGATTATTAGTCAGTATAATATATTTATATTCAGTGATATGGATAACAATTCTGTGATTTCCTTTGTTTATATAAAACAATGAATTATCGAATTTCCTAGTTGTTCGCTTGATTTCCCTTCAAGAATTTGAAAATAGCCTCATTTTACCTCTCAATCTGTTTTTTACTTTCTACTCCTAGTCTATGGATAACATAAATTCTGACTTTAGAAAAAGGGTGAGTTGATTGTTTAAAGATTAATTATACTAGCGTTTTTCAAAGATGTATAGTCAAATTGACCCAGTGGCTCAATGGTAACGCACTGGTCGCGGAACCTGAAGGTCGCGGGTTCGATCCCTGGTGGTGTGGGGTCGTGGGTGCGCACTGCTGAGGAGTCCCATACTAGTCGGAGGAAACAGCTGTCCAGTGCTCCCAGGTTTCCTTTGTTCCTCCAACTGAGGTTAGTCTTCGATGAATAACAACTTGAAATATTTCCAAATCTCCACAACCCCCTCAAAAATTTAATTAACTGTTTCTCAGTTTAAAATCATAATAGTTATACTAAACTAATCATTTTCTTGAGCAGTAAGTAATAGAATAAAAGGAGATATGCATTGCATTAAATGTATTTTCACGTCTATGATGACATCATACACAGTCTTAACAGTTAGATAACTGAGCGTTTTAGAAATAGGATAGTTTAGGCAAGCAAACAGATGAAATAGGAATGATATGTCACTACCTCTGACAGTAGCAAATATATTTATGGATAGTTAGAAAAAACATGGCTTTATGAACTTTTTATCCTCCACTTAAGATATAGCTGCGACATAGGAATGATAAACGTACTGTGTTGATTATATTGGAACTTCCCACAACTTCCTCATACATATAAACTTGGTAGTAGGTGCAATCTAATTCACTTACGAGATAGAGAACGAACAAGTAGAATTACCTATATCGAATTGCAGAGTCAAATGAAAGACAGACAATGATTTGGATACTACCGTCTACAGGGAACCGACAAATCCGAACAGGTAACGAGAATTCATGTCAACTCATCCAGTGTCATTTACTGGCGGGTTTAGTCATATGTTTAAATGATGGAGCTATAAAACTGACTAGTCAGTGCGAAGATCTAAACAAGCAACTGAAACACATAAAAGAGGCACTAATAGTCAATACTTATCTTCTAAAGTTTATTCAATAATTCATACGGACACGTGAGAAACGAAAAGATAACAGTAATATGAATACGAATGATAATGATAACACAAGTAGAAAGCAGTCCACAGCTTCCATTGTGCTACCCTATAAGGAAGCTACATCAGCAACTTCACGTGAGATCCTCAAAAAGTCTGAAATTATGGAAGCATTTAAACCTACAAACTCACTCATAGATAAGCTTTATCATCTGGCTTAAGGATCCAATAAAACCAATTGAGCAAAATAATCTAATCCACCAAATTCCGTGCAATGACTGTTAGGTCAAGTATATAGGTGAAACTAGCCTGTCAATGTCAGTCAGAGTATCAGAACATAGAAATTTAGCTAAGAATAGAATGATAAACTCTAACAGTATAGATAATCTGAAAAATTATTCAGGTGTTGCAGTGCATACAATAATACACAAACACAAAGTGGGGATTTAAAATTATGACGGGAACAGGCTGGCTGGATTCAGGAAAAAACAAATCAAGTTCGCATCAAATTACAACACTACACATCATCATTGAACATAGAATGGAAGTCAACTCTATCTCAACTTCATTCACTTTAAAAACGCCTTAGGTTGAGGCGTTGACTGAGCAGTAGTTTGGCAGTTTCTGCTTCAACACTACGGTTTTAGTGACACAAACATTTATCAACCACATTCAACAGCTATCTGCCATATGTTGCTGCATGCCAAGTGACTCACAGCACAATAGAAAACTCATTAATACCTTTGAAGTGAAGACAAGTTAAAAGGTAAGATAAGGTTGTCTACTATCATCACCGATGATGTTCCTGATTGTGGTGAACTGGATCATGCAACAAACTGTGAGTAGGTGTGACTAGATGGGCATTTGGTGTTTGACGGATGAAAAGACCCTAGAAGATTTGGATTTTGCCCATGATGATTTATGTCTAATGTCTCATGTCGCACAAACTCGAAGAAGTACAGACAAAAACTAACAAGTTGACAGAAGGGTCAGGGAAGCAAAGACGGGACTTACTTCAGATAAGTATAGAGAAGAAGGCGGTGATGAAGGTACCCAACCATCACCATCACCACCAACAAGCGCCAATCACCATCAGCGGGAGGAACCTGAAAGAAGCAGTCTCTTTCACTTACCTAGACAGCATCGTTCCAACTACAGTGGGCGGCACAGGCACAGATGAGGATGTCAAAGCCACGATCAGAAAGACAGCAAGACAGGCCCTCTTGCATTAATCTGAAGTCAGTGTGAAGATCTAACTCACTCAGCATAAAGCGTGAACAAGTTCCGGATTTTCAACACTAAGTTAGCCAAGAGAGTCAGTGTTTTTATATGATGGTTGAGAGAGTTGAGCGTTATGAAAAGCGTTTCCAACAAACTATGGACATACATCATCAACAGCTGCCGCCTACTCTCACTCGATACTGGAGATCAGATCAGATCAGATGGCGAGAATAATTAGAATAAGCAAGAGAGAACTCTGGCCTGGCAACAAACTGCTCAACAACTTGTCACCCAACAAGTATGCAGAAGAAAGTAGAGGTGGATTGAACTGGACATACATCGTGGTGAGAAGACGGTTTGGAGACATCATGCGTCATGTGGGGCCAGGCCATCGAGTGGGACCGAAATGGAAATGGACGGGTTTGGCGTCTGAGAGTGATATAGGGGAGATGGTGTGAGGAAGAAATGTAAGGTTATGGACTGGGAAGGGTGGAGCTAGGTTGGAGAGACTGCAGAGAAGAGAGTGAGATGGAGACTTGCTACTGAAGTCCTATTTTCCACTAGGAAACCAATGGATAAGTAATATTATTAAAATGACAACATTGCGTTGGGATATATATTCAGTGTTCTGCATTTGATGTAGTTAGGTGAAGTGACAGACAGGGAGACATTACTTACTGAAACTTTGTTCATAGAGTTTTAGATACTGTGACGACAGTATGATTATGAGCAATAGTTTCTTCTCAAAACATCATAGAAGACTTTTCTCATTCACAATGAAGGCTACTTAAGAGTTTCTGGGATATTATTTAGTGAAACACAGAATATAAATATACATGAGTAAACTATTGTAACTCAGGCATGTGTCAACTGATGTAAAGCTTTCAATATTCAGTTAAATTCATCAAAATTGGTATGGTTGCTTCTGACCAAAAACGGTGCACTTCGTCAAAATTGTGATTCTATACTTTCTGTCACTGTATTTTGACTGATGTTTCCAGATCTGAATATTGCAAAATTATATATATATATATATATATATATATATATATATATATATATATATATATATATATATATATATTCGTAAACATTCGGTCAAACTGGTTAGAGATTTTTCACCTTGATGATGAACTTATTCCATGTGTTGACATGTAACTGAAGAAACCAAACGCATTCAGTTGAGTCGTTAGCTCCCTAATTGAGAAAAAACCATCCACTATTCAACTTTAGCATAACATAACAAAACATAGTACCTATACAAAGCTATCGAGTAAAGTAGTTAAGAAAGTAGTATATCTAATAACTTCAAAAACAGCCATTGTTTTCTTTTTTTTCTTGCTAAGAATGAAGCTGGTAATCTTTCTTGTATCGCATATGTAACGTTTTGAAAACATTACTAGATGTAATTTATCAAGTCTTATGTTGTAAAATCTGATTTTCAACACCAACGTCAAGTCATTGCTACTATATGCTTCAGAAACTTGGGGCGTTACGAAAGGCATTTCCATCAAACTACAGATATTCATCAACAACTGACACCTACGCTCGTTACTGAAGATCAGATGGCCAGAAAGAATAAGCAATAAGGAACTCTGGCTGGCTGGCAGCGAACCAACCAAGAAGCTATCACCTAACAAACATGCAGAAGAAAGTGGAAATGGGTTGGATTTGGCATACTCTGAAAAAAATGACTGGGGACATCACGCTTCAGGCCAGTTGCTCGAGTGAACCCCTATGGGAAGCAACGAGTTGGGCGTCCTGGATGAGGGTGACATGGAGGACATCGTGCTAGGAGGAAATGAGAGCTTGTGGACTGTCGTGGAGCTAGGTTCAAAAGATTTCAGAGAACAGAGTTCACTGGAGACGTGCTACCGAAGCTCTATGTTCCACTAAGAAGTCAAGGGACAAATAATAATATAAATAATATGTTGTAAAACCTGTAAAAATGTTTTAAACATGAAATTATTCAGTTCAAAAGTTGTGGTCATTACAAGTCAAATCTGTTGATACACTCCGAAATTTGAGGATAACATTTTTCCCTGCTCTATCTGTATCCACTACTTCAATACTAATTTATGAAGATATCGTGGGAGGATATGAGAAGAGACCTAGTCAATGAGAGAAATAAAATCAATGATATCTGCTTGATAAGTCTATCCTTTATCCTAAAAGTAAGGGCTTGTCTTTTTGTAAAGCGATTATACATATGATCCAGTTTGTTTTTCTTAAATTTTTAGAGATTTATTTGGAAATATACATTTCAAGTTGATATTCTTCCCAAACTGACTTCAAAAGTAAAGACTGTAGATTGCATACTGTCCGCTGTCTGGCATTATTATTCGACTAAACTTGTCTCCTCATGATATCTATTTAGAGGGAATATCTCATTTTTCGTACAATTACAACTTCATTACACTCATGTTACCAACTCAACAAAATGTTAAGTTACTTTGAGAAAATTGTAGATAACGATGAGACGTATCGTTGTTAGGTTAGAAATGGGTTATTAAATAGGTAAGATGAGGAATTGGCTATTTTTTAAGACTTTCATCTTCTCAGTTCGAGTTTTAATCTTGACTTTTGTCGATATCTTGTTACTCATTAACAATAATGATAATGATGATCACTTTATTCCAAATAACTTCGGTAATACAATATGCGATTCTCAAGATTTTTATGAACATTTCGCTGTCTATACCACAGCTTATTCAGCAGAATATTCGTAAGCGAATACACAAATGTACTTTAAAATCTGAACAATATCGAATTCGAATTAAAAACATTGAAGATGATCTGAATATGTTCATTCCTCAAGATCAGCTTAGTTCAATAATAACGTTAAGTTTGAATAGAAAATTGATCTGTTTTCAAAATGTTAAACAAAGACACATCAGTTAGATTAACAGAACATAGGAATTTAGCTAAACATAGAACGGCAGACCCCAATAAGATCAATAATCTAGAAAAACACTCGGCCATTGCATTACATTCATTAACACACAACCATACAACAGGTTGGGGACAAAAGCACTGTACTTAAGTCTAATACAGCTAGGTGGACATTGAGAGAGAGAGATTAATTACTGAATCTTTCTTCATCGAATCCACACCCAACACATGTGGAATAGGAATGACGCAACACCTATACCAGAGATATGGAAAACTTTACTACCAATCAAAACAACAAAGAGAGATCAGGTGACAGGACTATGAAATCAGATATTGAAAGAAGTGTGATTAATTGATATGATTATGAGCATTAATAATTTATAGTCGAAATGTAATCAGGTAAATAGTGATACTAGATCACTGTGCGCTATATATCAAATAAACAAATCTAGTATGGAATTACATTCTACCACAGTGCCAAAGTTTTTCACTTATATTAAAGACACATCAGTAAATCCAAACAAAATAAACTTAAATAAAGAAAAGATTTTAACAGATTCGAAGGTTGTGGAGATTTGGAAATATTTCAAGTTGTTATTCATCGTAGACTGACATCAGTTGGAGGAACAAAGGAAACCTGGGAGCACTGGACAGCTGTTTCCTCCGACTAGTATGGGACTCCTCAGCAGTGCGCACCCACGACCCCACACCACCAGGGATCGAACCCGCGACCTTCAGGTTCCGTGACCAGCGCGTTACCATTGAGCTAGCCACTGGGTCACAATCCAATGCTCCATATTTCCAACTTCTGTTAGCTCACGATATATAGCGCAAACCGCCGCCCAATGTCATCGTTGAGTATCTGTCCTCATGGCCATCAGGCTTTGACTCCACCGGTCACGACTTGTCCTTGAACTTTGTGAATACTTCTCGAAGCTAGTCACCAATGAGCACCAGTTCAATTAAATTTTGAGGGGGTTGTGGAGATTTGGAAATATTTCAAGTTGTTATTCATCGAAGACTGACATCAGTTGGATTCTGACCCAGTGGCTAGCTCAATGGTAACGCGCTGGTCGCGGAACCTGAAGGTCGCGGCTTCGATCGCTGGTGGTGTGGGGTGGTGGGTGCGCACTGCTGAGGAGTCCCATACTAGTCGGACGAAACAGCTGTCTAGTGCTCCCAGGTTTCCTTTGTTCCTCCAACTGATGTCAGTCTTCGATGAATAACAACTTGAAAGTTTCGAAGGTGTTATACAATTTATCAAACAGACAACTAAATGGATAATGAAATGACATTACTTAGGAAGGGACTGAATTTTAATCTAACTTAGAAAACCTTTGAGAGTGATATGGTACGAAATCGGATAAATCAATAATGATAACTAAAACTGACAAAAGGTAATGTTATAGTTATTGTAAACAGTGAAGATTATCATAAAAAGGCATTGGAACATATGAACTAATACGAACAAATAACATCTCTAGTACATTAAACAAAATGATAGTCGAAACATGCTATTTACACAGACAGACTAGGGAATGCAACATGATCTTCGTTAACCCTCAAAACGAATTCAACTGTAAGATTTTATGATAGATTACAAATACACAGAATGGACAGGCCATTTAGATCAGTTGTGGATTTTATTAATTCAGTAATATATCGTCTATCAAAATTATTCAAACCATTACAACATAAGATTATTTTTAATATTAGAAACTTAGAAGAATTCACTAAGAATAAACTAATAGTTAACACGATAAGAGAAGAAGAAATTGTGGCAAGTATTCCTATACTTGATTCACTTAATATTGTAAAATGTTTACTTGATAACGAACAAGTAATACTAAATGGATATCCTTTATCATCATAGGATATTATGAAATGCTTAAGATTATGTTTAGAGTCAACTTATTTTACATTTAGGAACAAGTTATACCGTCAAACTAATGGCTTTGTGATGCGCTCAACAGTATATCCTCGATTGTAGCTAGTTTATATATGAAATCATTCGAATAAAGAGCTTTAAATAGTTTTCATTGTCAACCTAAACTTTCGTATAGATATGTAGATGAGATACCTTTATGATTATCAAGTAAACGTCAAAATCACAATAGCTTTGATCCTATTAAAAAATAGGGCTAAAAATATTGTGACGGATACAAAAGATAAAGAAAATGAAATTTCACAAATAAAAAAAGTATTTAATTGATGGATTGTGGCTAACAGTGGAATCCAGGATGCATATTTCATCCTATTTGAGACTCATCAGCTGGATGTTTCTGCTTCTCAGTGAGTGATGTTGTTCCCACTACACCACCGAGCTATAATAGCCAGCTGACGAGTCCCAAAAGGATTCCACTGCTAGCCACAATCCATCATGAACATAATTAGATTGTTGGCAATATGGAGGTATCCGCACAGGAGTCTATATTCCAATAGAGACCGATCAATTCGGTCCAATCAACGACGGTGTCGTATAAAAACCCTTATACTAAAAGAAGGATTGATAGAAAATAACGATCGAAAACATTTTCTGAATGATATTATTAAGAAGAATGACAAGAAGGAAACAGACAAGAAAAGTAAAGCAGAGAAAAGAAGTCGTGGACATCAACAATAACAATTCCAAACAAGAAGGGTCCCTCAGAATAAATGCAAAGAGTTTGTGCAAAGTATGATATTATAGTATATTCTTTGAAGAAAGAAAGCTTTAGTCAAATTGAAAGATATCATTCCAGAGATGACACAAAACAACTGTGTGTATAAGATAAAATGTACAGAATGTGAAGCTAGTTATATTGGTGAAAGTTGTAGACAGCTGAAAGTTAGAGTAAATGAACATAGATAAATAATGCCGTAAACACATTGAAGAAAAAAAATGAAGTGGAATTGAAAAATTTGAAAAAGACGTCAGCAATACCAATGCATGCCACTGAAAATGGGAAGAAAATCGATTTTGATAATATTAACCTATTGGAGAAGGATTTCCTTACACATAAACAACGACTGACATCAGAAGCCATGTGTATTTTAACATCAACATATGTTATAAACAGAAAGGAAGGTCCTGGGTTCGATTCCTAGCTGGATCATGGATGCGTACTGCTCAGAAGTCCCATACTAGGTTGAATTAGTTGTCTAGTGCTCCCAGATTTTCAATGGTTCCGTAACTGATGTCAGTTCATGATGAATACTACTTTGTAGAAAGGAAGGTATTGATTTGTCACCTATATTGTAGACTCTAATTAGACAAAAACTTTAAAAAAAAAGGTGACCATTTCAGTTGGTACGTTAAAAACCTATAAACAACATGTATCAATTATTGTGGATGTATTAAAACATATTTTTCATTTTTATATGATAAACAATCAATGGTACATTTTCTGTAAAACGTTAACACACACACACACACTTACACGCACGTTGTTCTTTGATGACAGATGACAAAGATTGTATGAATTTATGTTGACGAACTGGAAACAATCCGTCGGAATAACTAAACAGCTAACCAATACTATAAAGACAGAAATTTCTACATGTACCTTTTGACAATATATATTTTGATGTTAAAAAAATCCGAATTATTTCAAGTTGTTATTCATCGTAGACTGACATCAGTTGGAGGAACAAAGGAAACCTGGGAGCACTGGACAGCTGTTTCCTCCGACTAGTATGGGACTCCTCAGCAGTGCGCACCCACGACCCCACCACCAGCGATCGAACCCGCGACCTTGAGGTTCCGCGGCCAGCGCGTTACCATTGAGCTAGCCACTGGGTCACAATCCAATGTTCCATATTTCCAACTTCTGTTAGCTCACGATATATAGCGCTAACCGCCGCCCAATGTCAACGCTGAGTATCTGTCCTCATGGTCATCAGGCTTTGACTCCACCGGTCACGACTTGTCATTGGAACTTCGGGAATACTTCTCGAAACTAGTCACCAATGAGCACCAGTTCAATTAAATCTTGAGGGAGTTGTGGACGAAACAGCTGTCCAGTGCTCCCAGGTTTCCTTTGTTCCTCCAACTGATGTCAGTCTTCGATGAATAACAACTTGAAATAATTCCAAATCTCCACAACTCCCTCAAAAAAAATCCGAATGTTCTTCTGAGTAAGCTGTGGCTGTCACTGGGATTATGTAAAAACTTACCTATATAATGAATCAACCTGACTCAGCGCTCAAGTTCTTTCAGGAAATTAGTAAAAAATATGGCCTAGATGTTTATAAATTCGCTCCTTGTACAAACTTTTCAAAAGAAATCATTACTGTATATGAGTGGTGTAAATAATAACAGGATTAAAGGGAGTAATGTGAAATAGGTAGCTGGTGTTACATAAACGTATGGTCTACACTTGAGAATGAATACAAAATGGAGTATAATTTTGATGGTGGTAGTTCAGTTAACCAATACAAAAATTCGCTATTGTATTTAGGTGTCCTAGAAATAGTAATGTGCTTTATTTAGGAGCATTTATTAGACCATTTTCATTCGGCGTAATGTTTTTTCTTTGTTTTGTTGTTATCTTGAGAAATATTACTATGAAAACACTATAAAAATAGGCTGGTGTATACGATTCGTTGGCAAGATAAGTTTTAAAGATAAAAACGAATAGTAAGAGAAGAATTCGATGAAATACATTCGTTGGAACTTTTTTACGGTAGCCTTAAGTTTAAACAGACCGCTAATCAAATATAATTAGGTATTTTAAAAATGAAACCAGAAATTTTTAACAACCTAAATGATTATGAATTAGCCTAACTCTTAAACATATGCAAGTAGTCAAGCAATCATATTCAAATTGTATGATGCATATGTGAATAATACCAAGCTTCTGGGTATTATTATTATTTATTAGTCCCTTGGGTTCCTAGTGGAACATAGGGCTTCAGTAGCACGTCTCCAGTGAACTCTGTTCTCTGAAATCTTTTCAACCTGGTTCCACGACAGTCCAGAAGCTTTCATTTCCTCCTCGCATGACCTCCTCCATGTCACCCTCACCTAGGACGTCCAACTCGTCGCTTCCCCTGGGATTCCACTCGAGGGCCTGACGTGTGATGTCCTCAGTCGGCCTTCTCAGTGCAAGCTTCTGGGATACAATAAGATAACTACTTATTTTGTAAAAGCTTATATATATATATAACAGTAAACCTTGGGCATTGTGGTCGATTGTAATTCCATTTTAGCCTGTTTATTAGAAATATCACATAGTGAAGAAACAGTAGAACTTACTAGATAACAACCATTCGGACACAAGTTAGTTAACTCCACAACTTCAAGACAGAATTTATATAGTCCTGATTTTCTGTCTCCTTCTCTGTCATGACAAGGGGAGTAGAATTGTTCACCTATTTGAGTTAGGTACAGAATCATTTCGATTGCCACATGTATTTGGTGTTGATTCGATAAACAAAGATTCAGTTGGTTATCAATCCCTCTCTCGCTTCATTCAACGAGGTTAGTTTTCAACACTGTCCCCCTATCCAACCCTAGTGTGTGATTGGGTGTCATCGCATTCAGAGCTATAGATGAACTTTTCTGTAAATTTCTCGTCTTATTAGGAACAAATAATCTTGATTTAGTTAAGTTTGTGTGCTGTGTTATTCTAATCGACCCTGGTGTTATGAATACTCATCCCACTACTAATGGTAATAATGACGACAGGGTTAAGAGAGAATTCAATGCCTACGCTGTGTTACTGTAAAAGAAAGGCACCTCAGAAGCATTATGAAGAATTCTCAGTAAGACTAACTGGGATTAAAGCGGCAGTCCGACTAACAAACTCGCTGAGAAACAACCTTTGTGGGTTAAATTGTTCTGTCGGTGTAATTAAGCAAAATAATTCGGCTTACCAGATCCCTTGCAATGATTGTGAGGTAAGGTATACAGGTGAAAGCGGTCGACCAGGATCGATTAGAATAACACAGCACACAAACTTAACTAAATCAAGATTATTTGTTCCTAATAAGACAAGAAATTTACAGAAAAGTTCATCTATAGCTCTGAATGCGATGACACCCAATCACACACTAGGGTTGGATAGGGGGACAGTGTTGAAAACTAACCTCGTTGAATGAAGCGAGAGAGGGATTGATAACCAACTGAATCTTTGTTTATCGAATCAACACCAAATACATGTGGCAATCGAAATGATTCTGTACCTAACTCAAATAGGTGAACAATTCTACTCCCTTGTCATGACAGAGAAGGAGACAGAAAATCAGGACTATATAAATCTGTCTTGAAGTTGTGGAGTTAACTAACTTGTGATATTTCTAATAAACAGACTTAAATGGTACTGAGAAATAGGGAAATCAATTAATTATTCATACCATCATAGAAGTACTGGATTACATTTGATCTCTTGTATAATTTAGTATTCTGTTCTATGCTGTTTATATGTTTAGCATAAATTAAGATGTAAAGACAATATTCACTATTGATACACTTTAGCTAATGAAAACCTGAATATCTATATGCATGACTTGGAAAAGAGGGTACTTTTTCGAATGGATTTACAATATAGGGAAAAGGGATAGTTTTGGTTATACATAAAAATGATTTGTATATTATTTTAGTCTATTTTTGCTGTCAGTTTCTTGTAATCACATACTTAAGCATTGTAGTAATGTAATTCCTAATTTACTATCGGGTTGTATCCTGTATGGTTGTACTCTACCGTTAATATTTTAACTTGTCATATCGACATTATACATTTATGCAGTTCATATGTTTTTGCATTATTTATCAGTTTAATTGATAAGGTAACTGAAATCATTAACTAATTTATCATATAGTAAACATACCTTTTCCTTAAGATAGAATTGTTATTGGTATATTAGAAAAAACCCGCTAAATGTATCATTATTAATTATCAGGACACCTAATTTATAACTTCAAGTAATCATCAATGCTGTTTATATACATGAGCTTCAGGAAAGTATTAGGCATATAGTACTCTGAAAGGACGATGCGTTCACATAGTATATATCCAGTTAGCAGAGAATACGCTATTGCCTATTCGTTTAGTGAAGAAAACAACGAAGTAATACATTGATAACAATGTTGATGCTTTTGGCGGAATGAATATATTTCAGACAATTAGTCCCTATTGACACAAGGTGATTATTGAGGGTGAAATGAAGATTTGGATTAGTGATCACTGGCATTCCAGCCCGATGCTCTACCAACTAAACTACGACGTCCGGTTGCGGTCCAAATTTCATTTCACCATCAATCAACACGCTGGATCAATAGTAGTCTGACAAACTATGGCAGTCTCATATAGTCAGAATGATAGTCGATATGATGCTCCCCCTCTCTAATTCCGTTAGATTTAGATTTGGATGGGAAGTCCTGACTGGTGGGCAGCTAGTGTGAATGTGATCGACAGGTAGTAATGCGTCACGAATTCACATGGTAGTCGGGAAAGACCCCACTTATGATTGAAGTGAAATAAAAGTGTAGTAAGCAGTCGGACATCGTGCCTCACTTAGTGCAGCAACAGGCCAGTAACCCAGTGCTGCGGTCCAAATTTTCATCTCACTTCCAATCAACACCCTGTATCAATACTAGTCTGCCAAACCAGATAGTCGAAATGAAAATTAGTCCCTATTATGAATTTAGATAGTGTAATTAGAAGATGGATTTCAACTGAGAAATATTTGATATGTTCGAACAGAACATTTATCGCAATCTGATCACACACTTATCTGTCAGGTCAATTCACAGAAAACCGAAGAATGAATGAGATGACAACTAGACAACAGATGAGAACAAAAGAGAACAGTGACATAGTTGATCGTATTCTTGGTAAGAAAACAAAGTTTACCAAGGTGGGTGTTGTGTAAGAACAAATGTGGTTCCAACTGATGTATGACTTTCGTTTGCACAAATCTCAGTGTACATATCTGTCTGCTTCTACACAGAAATTTGAAAGCTGTTTGAACGTCAGTTTTGTTACACATTTCTATAATATCTTTAGTTACAAACGACGATGGCTGTTTCCCACCAGCGCTAATCAAAATTTCACACTTTAACTGCTTCCAAAGCTATTAAGCTACATGTTCCTCCACCCTCGAAAGGATGATTCGATTACTCCTCCTTATTTATGGCAAGAACCTAGCCTGGTTAACTAGTTCACTACTTACTAGCCGGTCCAATAACCAGATAAGGAGGGAAAGTTGGGCGTAGGGATAGCAACCCTACCCCGTGAAACCAATCTAACTGATGAAGAAAGTACAAAACACAAAGAAAATATATAAAAGTAAAAACAAACTTCTTCCTCAGTGGAATCAGAGAGACAAAATGACACCGGTTGGTGAAAGCCTTCAGCAAGCCAGGTGGCCGATGTGTCTTCTCTCTCTCTCTCGATAAAAGCAAAAGTAAACACGAGGACATGGAAAGTCTGCACAATGTTACAAGCTGGCTGGCTGGCAAGGTTGCACAGATTGTAAAAGGGAAGAGAAGGTACAGTGTAGAAGTGCTTCGAATCTGAGAAAGTAGATGAAATGCAAGTGAGCTCTCCAAACTGTCAACTGGAGAGTCAATAATCTACTTCGATATTGTCACCCAGATGACAACCACGAACCAGCACACTCAGTATTCGAGTGGATATCATGATGACCACAACACCATCAAAGGCTCTCATGCAGTGGGAACCAATCTCCTCCTCCTACAGGATCAGCATCATGACAACAATATTCAACTCAGAAGGAGTGAAAGTTACAATCATAGAATGCTACGCCACACACCTACAAATAATGGAGTTCAAGAGAGGAATGACGGATTCTACACACAACCACAATCAGTAGTATACATGACCCAGGATGGCGACACCAAAATTAGAAATGAGTGGAGTGACATGAGTGCCAAACTCAGAGCAGACAACTGGGGAAGAGAACTCATCATGGGTTGAGAAGCAGTCGATGAACTGATGAACGAGAATGGAGAACTGTCTGCAGACTTCTGAGCATTCAATGATATGGTGATTGGAGGAAGTGTGTAAAACACAAAGCTATTCACAAAGCGATCGACATGCATTCGATTTCATCAGACACCAGGACACACTACACTAGATATTAGATCGACTTCATGTGAATGTGAAGGAGGTGGATACGCAGACAGCCTACTGGACACAAGATTAGATGAAGAAGGGGAGCAGATGCAGCTCCACACCACTCACTATCTAGTGCAACGAACCTAACTTCAAAATCAAGTTGGAATACTTCAAAGAAGTTGGCGATGGCAGACCACAGTTGCATTTAGACACCCAAAACAGAAACTGAAGGACGAAATTTTAAAGGACTTCTTCACGTCTGTCAGTTATCAGTACCGAATGGGAGACACTCAGCAACATCCTTGAAGAAACCTGATTAGAAGTACACTGGAACCTTTTGAGAGACGGGGAAGGAAACCTGCACAAACGTATTAGGAAGGAAGATGGAACACGACAATGAATGCATTTCGACGGACACATGAAATCTGATAGAGTAGTTAGAGGAAGATGGTGAAGTGGAAGATGAAGCGGTGCAGTGTAGTGCAGGGAGGAACAACGAGAAGAAGAACTGAACACAACCTATAAAATACAACACTGGTGAATGAAGTGAAGGAGGGTGTGCACCAAGACAAAGACACTTCTACTACACACTTGCAAGTGAAGCAGAACCGGCTGCTGGTAGGAGATACAGAGGTGAACCTGACAACACTTTATCAAATAATCAGGTTCTTATCTATCTGGGAATGGATCAACACAGATGAAACCAATGAAAGATAGTGAAGGAAAGCCAGTTACGAAAGAAGAGGAACGAAGGAAACGATGGACTGACAACTTGAGAAATCTCATGAATCGATCATCATCACCACCACCATCACCAGCAGCAGCAGCAGCAGCTACAACTCGTCCACAAATACCACCAGCAGACCAGTCACAGTACTACCAGTGAACAAAAGCAGACGAGGAGTCTTGAAAGCCATAAAGTTGATGAAAGCCAGGTAATCAGTAGGACTAGATGCAATAACTTCAAACCACTGGATATAGATGGAGAAACATTTCAGTGAACACACTCACATCATTGTTTCAGAAGGTTTGAAGAGTAGGAAGGAGAGGTACCTAGCAGTTGATTGGAAGAAGGCGACCTTGTCAAACTCGCAAAGAAAGGAGACCTAAGTGACGTGTGCATCAAATTGCAACGCTACGCAAAGCAACACTAAGATTCATATCGTTATAGAACAGAGCACTGAATGCTAGTCAATTCCATCTTTACCTCAACTTCATCCACTTTGAAAAGCCCTTCGCCAGCTGCTTCAACACTGCGGAGTACCACGAACCATCATCAACCTCGTTCAATATCTATATGCTATGCTGTATGATGCTACACGCCAAGTGATTCACAATGTAACGGAAAGCTCAGTGACGCCTTTGAAGTGAAGACTGGCTGACAAGTAAGACAAGATTGCCACCTACTATCACTGGTCATCTTCCTCATTGTGGTTGACTGGACTGAAATGGATGATGCAAGAAATCGTGGTGGTTGTGAGAAGATGGGGATGTGCTGTTTGACTGATGAACAGACCCTAGAAGATTTGCATTTCACCGGTGATGATTTATGTCTAATTTCTTTAGTCACACAAACTCAAAATGTACAGGGATAACTAACAAGTTGTAGGAGAGGCAGGGCAGTGCAGTACAGCGAAGATGTGACTTCACGTGAACGTAGAGAAGACACAGGTGATGAGGGTACTCAACAATCACCAACGACAACAACAATAAGCACCAATCACCATCAACGGGGAATGCTAAATGAAGTAGTCTCTTCACCTACCTACCTAAGTAGTCAGTATCGTTTCAACTACATTCGGTGGCACAGGCACATATGCGGATGTGAAAGTCAGGATCAGAAATCCAGAAAGACAGACCCTCATTAACCTGATATCAGTGTGAAATCTGCTGCACTCAGCATAAGGCGTGAATGATATTCGAATTTTCAACATTATTGTCGGTCATGTGAGTGCTTCTTTGTGATAGTTGAGAAACTTGTGGCGTTACGAGGAGCATTTCCAACAAACTGCAAACATACATCATTAACAGCTGCCGATTACGTTCACTCGGTACTGAAGATCAGATGGCAAGAACGAATAAGTAACAAGGAACTCTGGGAACGAACAAACCAAGAACCTTTTGCTAAACAAATATGCGGAAGGAAGTGGTGATGGATTATGCTTACACTGAGAAGACCATTCAGGGACATCATGCGCCATGCCAGGCAGTTAAGTGGGAGCTAAATGAGAAGCGACAAGTTGGTTGTGCTAGGTGAGGGTGACATGGAGGAGATGGTGTGCGGAAAAATGAAAGCTTGTGGGTAGTGGTGGAGCCAGGTTGAGGCATGGAGAGAAGAAAGTGAGATGGAGACTTGCTTCCGAATCCCAATATTCCACTGGGAACCTAAGGGAGAAGTAATAATGTAATAATATATGAGTAAGCAAGTATTCATTCGCAATGGTTATCATTTTGCTTTGTTTAGGTTCGTGGTGAAGCATACATTTTGTTTCTTCAGCAATAATAGGGTTAGGTGTACAATATGTTACTTCAATGGCTTATTTTATAGATAGGAATTGGTGTAAACTGAAATCAGAATTCCAAGTTATCATCCACTAAAATAGAAGTTTTCAATTTCAACCTTGTTTCACCTTGCTGTGTGGGCAGGAAATACCTTATTGGATACATTTTCCCATAGCTGACCAATCAGAATATGTATCCAATTTCTAACGTATTGACTTCATATTTTGAAGAAAAATTGTACATAAATTATGAGTTTTTCGTCAAGTAAAATTGTCCTCCTTTACGGTCACAGATGGGTTTTTATCTTCTGAGCTATAGGGTCAGTGAAGTATCAAGTTATGATGGGAAACAGTCGCTATTTGAATCCCTTCTAGGTATCTCATTGCGTTAGCGGCATTTTCTAATCTTGTATTATTTCGTCGGTCACTTCCATTAGGTCATTTCAATCATACTATTTAACTCCCTTTTACACCTATCTCGCTTAAATTTGTTTTCTTACCAAGATTACCATCAACTATTTCACTCTTCTTTTGTGTTCTCATTTTTCTTCGTCTTTATCCTCCACTATCTTAACTATTGTAATTGTCCTTCCATTCATTCCTTGGTTTTATCTAAATTGACTTGACAAGTGAGTGTATGGTCAGATTGTGCTAAATGTACCGCACAAATGCATAACATATTGTTCAGATGAATTTTATCTTAGATTACAGTATCTGAATGAAGAAATTTGAGTGAACGGAAGCCAGAAAGCTCATCAATAGTTAGAAGACAGTGGAACATTCCTATTTATTTAAGATAAAAAGGAAAACCTACTGGTTACGCATAAGATTTTCCTCCTCACTGTGACCCATTTTTATAGCTGCATATTGATACTTGTATAATTTCAGGAGGGATTTACGATTAAAGGTCAAAGTCAATATGACAACAACCAAACATGAGAATATTACGTAACATTGGTGAAAGTTCTTTCTTGCATCGACGAAATCAGCGTAACGGGTAAGCGTATGACATCGCTTCAGGTTTGTTCTTTATTTGCCAATGTTTCACTTGTTGAAACCATTTGTTATCTATATGATTACATTGATTCTAATAATATAAACATTGGATTACCTATGAGCCACCTAAAAGAACTGACATTAAGATGTACGTTTAATGTACAGTTCAGATTTAATGATATAATTTATAATCAGATGGATAGAGTCGCAATGGGGTATCCACTAGGCACTTAGCTGGCTGATATCTTTATATCAAAGCTCAAAAATGAGCCACTTAAAATAGATAACCACGGAACTTTATGTTCAGTGGACGAGCTGCTAAGACGTCTCAGTGATTGTTACCCGTTCAATAAGTTCACTGTAGAGGAAGAGTTAAAGTCAACGTTCATTTTCTAGACGTAACGTTAAAGAGAAAGAATGATGGCTCAATTCAAAGGTCAGTTTATCGAAAATCAACCTGAACCGGCCAGTTTATCAACTTTAAATAGTTGGGTACCTCTTAGTTGTAAGAGAAATCTCAGTCATTTGCTGTGTTCCAGAATCTTTAAAATACCTTTGGAAAACACAGTGGATGATGAAATCAAAACTCTTATTAAGTGCTGAGAAGAAATATTTCTTCGCTGATATATGTCTTGTCCTTATTCATGAATATATGGGTATATTTCATCAATTGGTGAATTGCTGGAAAATTTCAGAAAGTTAACGCTTTCAAACATCTTGTAATCTTTGCTACTGGAAAACAGTTTTAAACAGTGACAAATGTCAAATATACACCGTTTTATAAGATAACATGATTTAAACAACATTAAACTTGCAATTTAGTAAAAACTAAAGGCTGATCTCATAAATCCAAACTGTACCTGACTATCATTAGAGTAGAGAATCAAACGATTTGTGAACAGCGAAAGAAACATTCATGGAAGAATTTATTGGACGCCACATGAAGTCATATGGATCTAGTCATAGTAAATCACAGTTGCCTTGAAGAAAAACACCTGAAGGGTAAGAATTAGGTTAATGGGTTTTCTAAGAAAAGACTAATTTCAAAGTAGTCTATATCAAAAATCGATATCAGTTGTCGAACCATGGATATGACAAAAGTAGGCCTGTGGACTCTGTCTAACCAAGTGGATGAACAATGATTTATTCGTTGTGAATCCTGACATTCTTGTGCTTGATCTGTTGTAGCACCATGGATGTGTAGAACCAAGAAGTATCAGTTGACGACAAAGTAGATCATATGGAAATAAAAAATGAAAAAACTCTTTGATGTCGATCGGTTTTCCAAAGAACTCTGAACTCAGTATGAATTTTATGCCTAATACTCAGCGCCTACAGCTAGACTCCTTTCGTTTTCTAATGAAAAGTCATGGCCTTTGAGGCTATTCAAGCCAGGTGTTATAAAGAAGGCTCACCGACGACATTCGATGACAGCTACTTTATACTAAAAACTAACAGATGTGAGACTTTAATTCCAACCCACTGGATGAATGGTGACGTACACATCTCGCGACGCAACCCTTTGAATACATCCTTCCCCAGGTTTCGGTTGGACAATATTTTGGGATACAATGAGAAAATTCTTCGGTGAAGTGAAGGGACAGTTCAGTGAAGAAAATCTTTATTCACCGATATCCTTCTCTAAAGTTATGCAATCGTATACAAATATCATAAACGTATAAGTCTAATGTTGAACAATACACTATAGATGCATCATTAAGCTGGTGCTATAAGCTGAAATCAAGAATGCAGGGTAGTTAGGTAAAAACCGTTTAGACAATGGAAATAATGCGAAATGTGAGAAGTTTGAAAAGGTGGGAATTGTCGGTAGCAGTGAAATGCGAACATTGAGTGTTCACTTGGTAGATATAAAGAAAGTAAACATTGGAACAAGGGCCATAATGAATGTGATAATATTAAATTAATCAATTATGATAGAATCGAAAAGTCTTTATGTGTTAAGACCATGGTAAGATATGGAATTGAACTCACCTGTACGCAGAGATCAAGGTTGAATTGGTCATTTGATAGCGTTTCTGCTGTGCATAACTGTCGAGGGCGTTCTCCTATTGAACTATTTCCTTTTACTCCATAAATGATAATGAAGGAGTACTCTGGTGGAGATGTTTGTCCAGAGTTGATCAAATGTTCAAGAATTGAAGTGTATACTGATTTACATTCTCTCCCCAGCAATTATGCTAGATAGTGCTCAGAGATATGTTTGGAAAGTGCACGCTTTTGTGGCCTATATAACTAGCAGTATAGAACCAAGTACGTTTGTGGAAACACATTGAGGTGGTCCAAAGTGACAAATTTTCCTTAACACACCCTGGAAGTAATTGGTGACTGAAGAAGCTGATCTGTAGAAGGGTGTGGGGGAGAAATGTCTTCTTCTATGAATTAGACAGCCAATTCTTCAGGATCTCTGCTGTCCTATCATCTTTAAACCAACGTTCATGAAGACAGTTTTCTTTGGAGCTTTGAGTATTTGCTCTGTATTATGTTTTGATTTCAACTTTTTAGCAATAAATCTGGTTGGGTATCAGTTTTGTATAAGAATTTTCCATAGTTCGTCCAGTTCATTGTTGATAGTATCACTCGTGTGGATTCTTCTGATTCATGATTCCTTTTTATGCCTAAAAGCATCAAGCTATAGAAATTCAAGTAATGTTCAAAGATTCCTGTCATTACCTAATTATGAAATAAGTAATCATGAATTTATTACTACATGAAATTACTGTACATGCAGCAAGTTCACTGATTTTTCGATAGCTTGTTCATAGAGCTATGCATGCAGTTTATCGTCTTAAGCAATGAAACTAAGAGGAGATTTCGTTACATGTCCCATTCTAATGATTCAACCTGACCAGAAATTTCAAAGTCCAATCTACCAATCAAGATATTACATCTTCAGATGTTCAAACATCATAGAAATTAGTTCATCATTTTATGGTGAGCTATTATATAATCATTCAGAATCGGAAAAGCAAGACAGGTGTTCATTAGTCTGAAACCAGTGTGGAAATCTTCTGCACTCAGCATGCGAAACAAGATACGGATTTTCAACACCAACGTCAGTCAAGTCAGTGCTTCTGTATGGTTCAGAGACTTGGCGCGTTACGAAAGGGATTTCCAATAAACTACTGATATTCATCAATAACTGCCAATTACGCTGGCTCGCTACTGAAGATCAGATGGATTGCCAGAATAATAAGAATAAGCAACAAGGAGGTCTGGCAACGAACCAACGAAGCAAGAACCTATCACGCAACAAATATGCAGGAGGAAGTGGAGATGGATTGAGCATACACTCAGAAGGCCGACTGAGGGCATCACGCGTCAGGCCAGTTTCTCGAGTGGAATCCCCATGGGAAGCGACGAGTTGGACGTCCTAGGTGAGGGTGACATGGAGGAGGTCGTGCGAGGAGGAAATGAGAGGTTATGGGCTGTCGTGGAACCAGGTTGAAAAGATCTGAGAGAACAGAGTTCACTGGAGACGTGGGCATGTCATTTGTTCTTTCTGAAATGAGCCAGCTAGCCAGCTTGTTTCGATCGTATTTCTGAATGCAGAGCGTTTTTCAGTCTCTCCAGTCTCTCCAGAATGATGTGGCATATTATTTTGCTTGTAGTGGACAGGGATGGAGCATCATTCCACATCAGTTCTTACAAAAACACTTAGGTCTCCTTTCTTTGGGAGGTTGACAAGGTCACCTTCTTCCAATCAACTGCTAGGTACCTCTCCTTCCTACTCTTCAAACCTTCTGAAACAATGATGTGAGTGTGTTCACTGAAAATGTTTCTCCATCTATATCCAGTGGTTTTGAAGTTATTGCATCTAGTCCCGCTGATTACCTGGCTTTCATCAACTTTATGGCTTTCAAGACTCCTCGTCTGCTTTTGTTCACTGGTAGTACTGTGACTGGTCTGCTGGTGGTATTTGTGGACGAGTTGTAGCTGCTGCTGCTGCTGCTGGTGATGGTGGTGGTGATGATGATCGATTCATGAGATTTCTCAAGTTGTCAGTCCATCGTTTCCTTCGTTCCTCTTCTTTCGTAACTGGCTTTCCTTCACTATCTTTCATTGGTTTCATCTGTGTTGATCCATTCCCAGATAGATTAGAACCTGATTATTTGATAAAGTGTTGTCAGATTCGTCTCTGTATCTCCTACCAGCAGCCGGTTCTGCTTCACTTGCAAGTGTGTAGTAGAAGTGTCTATTGTCTTGGTGCACACCCTCCTTCACTTCATTCACCAGTGTTGTATTTTATAGGTTGTGTTCAGTTCTTCTTCTCGTTGTTCCTCCCTGCACTACACTGCACCGCTTCATCTTCCACTTCACCATCTTCCTCTAACTACTCTATCAGATTTCCTGTGTCCGTCGAAATGCATTCATTGTCGTGTTCCATCTTCCTTCGTAATACGTTTGTGCAGGTTTCCTTCCCCGTCTCTCTAAAGGTTCCAGTGTACTTCTAATCAGGTTTCTTCAAGGATGTTGCTGAGTGTCTCCCATTCGGTACTGATAACTGACAGACGTGAAGAAGTCCTTTAAAATTTCGTCCTTCAGTTTCTGTTTTGGGTGTCTAAATGCAACTGTGGTCTGCCATCGCCAACTTCTTTGAAGTATTCCAACTTGATTTTGAAGTTAGGTTCGTTGCACTAGATAGTGAGTGGTGTGGAGCTGCATCTGCTCCCCTTCTTCATCTAATCTTGTGTCCAGTAGGCTGTCTGCGTATCCACCTCCTTCACATTCACATGAAGTCGATCTAATATCTAGTGTAGTGTGTCCTGGTGTCTGATGAAATCGAATGCATGTCGATCGCTTTGTGAATAGCTTTGTGTTTTACACACTTCCTCCAATCACCAAATCATTGAATGCTCAGAAGTCTGCAGACAGTTCTCCATTCTCGTTCATCAGTTCATCGACTGCTTCTCAACCCATGATGAGTTCTCTTCCCCAGTTGTCTGCTCCGAGTTTGGCACTCATGTCACCCCAATCATTTCTAATTTTGGTGTCGCCATCCTGGGTCATGTATACTACTGATTGTGGTTGTGTGTAGAATCCGTCATTCCTCTCTTGAACTCCATTATTTGTAGGTGTGTGGCGTAGCATTCTATGATTGTAACTTTCACTCCTTCTGAGTTGAATATTGTTGTCATGATGCTGATCCTGTAGGAGGAGGAGATTGGTTCCCACTGCATGAGAGCCTTTGATGGTGTTGTGGTCATCATGATATCCACTCGAATACTGGGTGTGCTGGTTCGTGGTTGTCATCTGGGTGACAATATCGAAGTAGATTATTGACTCTCCAGTTGACAGTTTGGAGAGCTCACTTGCATTTCATCTACTTTCTCAGATTCGAAGCACTTCTACACTGTACCTTCTCTTCCTTTTTACAATCTGTGCAACCTTGCCAGCAGCCAGCCAGCCAGCCAGCCAGCCAGCCAGCCAGCCAGCCAGCTTGTAACATTGTGCAGACTTTCCATGTCTTCGTGTTTACTTTTGCTTTTATCGAGAGAGAGAAGACACATCGGCCACCTGGCTTGCTGAAGTCTTTCACCAACCGGTGTCATTTTGTCTCCCCGATTTCAGCGAGGAATGGGTTTATTTTTATTTTTCATATATTTTCTTTGTGCTTTGAAGTTTCTTTATCGGTTATATTGGTTTTCCGTGGTAGGGTTGCTATCCCTACGCCCAACTTTCCCTTCTTATCTGTTTATAGTACCGACTAGTAAGTAGTGAACTAGTTAACTAGGCGAGGTTACTCTTATTTGATAAGACTGAGATTATTTTATTGTCATCACCCAATCGATCCATAAGGGCAGTTCCAGTTCCTTCATCATGACAACCTGGTAGCACATCTTTGTTTTTCAAGATTTCACGCAGTTGTTTTTTAAGATTCCTTCCCAATCGTTTGCAGTGTGGTTTTGTTTTAGGATATTGATGACAGTTGGTTCAAAATGTTCTAGTGTTGTGTTTGAAAGTGTCAAACGATCATTTGTTTGGTTGATCACATTTTCAAATTGAAACTTGCTGAAGTACCGCAAAATGTCGAACCGAGTGATATTGCCTTCATGTATATTGGAATGAATGATACTTTAGAGCAGTCGATTACGTATTTTTCCGGTGATTTCGGAAAACGAGAATGCATCTCCTCTGGTTTAAGACACGTGATCAACTTGAATTTAACGTCTTCTGGTCGACTTCTTGATAACGACTTGACGTAGTCTATGAGGTTAACGCACTCCTCTTCGAGTAGGTCAAATAGTCCCTGAGATCTCCATGATGGAATAAGCTTCAAGTAAATGCGATTTAACTTCGTCGACAATATTCAGTCTGGGACGCTTCAAGGAACTATGACTTGGTCTAATTTGTTTTTGATCAAACTTATCTGATATAGCTTTGGATATTAGCGTTTATCTTTACAGCTTTCGAGAAAACTTATTCATGGATCTACTACGGCAAACTTGATAGAAAACTTTGGAAATCTATCAAGTTCCTTCACTGTCATAGGGCTTTTATTCAACTGTAGACAACAAAACATGCGTATCGAGTCATAAGGAAAAGAAGAGATAATTCAGTGATGTTACCAAAAACATTTCCTTTGATGAATTATTTCTTTATCTGTTTACGACTTGGTAGGCATTTTTCACCGTCTAAAGTTGATCAAGGACCCTGTGACCATTTTGAAGATGTAATTATGTAAACAGTTGAAAATATACATGAATGTGATTGTAGTTTCGATGGTTGTTGTTTAAAATTCTCCTGAGATGCAGGTTTTCTGTCAACTTCTAACATCATGCTTCATTTACAGGTCAATTCTGGGTTCTGTAAAACCAGTAAAAAGATTCTCAAGTCAATTAGTAAGACTAAAATTGAAGTATTTCATCGTTAACGAATATGAATAAAGGTTTGGAAAGAATAAAAAGCATCTACCTGCTTTGATCATGAAAACGAAGGAATTAAAGAGTTTTTTAATTTCCTCAGTTATTACTATATATTAATATACTTGTAATTCTCCATTGTTTCATTGAATCGAATTGTTCGATTTCCATTAGTATATGGGCTCCTAAGAGAATGCCTTGATATTGCCTGAATGGTTATTATGTTGATATGTTTGGTTATGGCTAGCAGAGGAACCGAAGATGCACGTTTGAAGCGATGGGTACGAGGTTCGAGTCCCAGTGGGAACCAACATCACTCCGCACTGGGGTGCAGGTACATTCATTTGATGAGTTCCAAGTATAACAGAACATATATATCCTGGCTTCTTCAGCTGTAATACAAATACTTCTGAGATATTAACAAGCCGATAGAATTAATTTTCCAATTGAAAGGTAAATTCATTTATGTTACAATAAAGTTGTTTTCAAGTAGGTAGGGTTGTTATACTAAAAATCATTAATATAACCGTGAAAGGGAAAAGTCAATACTTTGAATACAAAGCAAGTAACTTATGCAGAATATAAAAGATGTGGTCTAGTTCTTGTTACCATCACTGTATGGTTAGGATATATTGACTAACAGGAAGTGAGCATTAGATCACGTCTCATTCAAGTCTTCCAGCCTCAACTAGCGTAGTAAAAATACATTGAATTGAGTAGTGTAATAACTCGGTCCATATATATATATATATATATATATATATATATATATGTCCTAGTCAATAGGTTTGTGTATATTTAGTTTACCATAGAAACGTGGAAGAACAGGTCCACTGAATTTCATTCACCATTGCTCTTGTTTTGTTATTTGTCCCACTTTGACGATTTTGTACAAGGTCTTAGTGACTTGGTTGTCAAAGTTTTGAGTATGATTTTTTCTTTCCATTGGTTGATATACGTTTCGGTCTGTAAGTCAGTTTTCTGCCTTTCGATGTAGTCATCTTTATTCGTGACTACTGTAGTGTGACCATTGTCAGCTGGAATTATAAAATGATGTTCTTTTTATTTTTCTGTTTCTTAATAGCTCTCTACTCTTTACTGGTTAGTTGAGTAAGGGTTTGACTTTGCCTAGTCACAGGTAAGATTACTTGTCGCATTTACTGTTGGGTTTCAGAGTTTGGTCCAGAAATATATAGACCAAACTTTCGACTACAACCAATTACCTCGCTTCCAGGAACTCTTACAATACAATTTTTCAAAAGAGCTCTTCAGAAAATTCAAACATCTGGTAGAATTATGCAACCACTCTTTCAACTCTTTGACACAATTTTTGGAAAGATCAAGCGTATTCATATTGACAATGACGAACTGATGGTGCCTTTCGATGTTTAAACTTTACTACGACTGAACCGAAACTGACTAAGGAACAATGACTCTTCTTCTCAACAGTGATACACAACTCTTGTTCAATGTTCAAGTTTGATGAAACTAATTGATTTAAGCCGTATAAGAAATTTCCAGTTTGACAGGAAACTCTACATACAGACAAAAAGAACACCAATGAAATCACCTATGTCAGGACTAACTGAACAAGTAACAATGCAAACACTAGAACCTATGGTATTATCTTTGATGAAATCAAAACTTTGAAACCGATATATTGATATGTTTGTCATCATTACAAGAAATGAACTGATCAATATTTGTATATTAATCAACAACATTTTCGATGACATTGAAGTCACATTTGAGGAGGAAATAGATAACAAACTTGTATTTTTAGATGTTCCAGTCATTGGAATGGATTTGAGGAAATTGGAAACTGAAGTATACATAAAACCAACTCATACGGATCAAGTTATCAACTACAATAGCAATAACCTGGCAGCATACAAAATCAGTTGGTCCAAAAAGAGTAGACACACTGTAGTACATCAACCCTATAGAGGAATGAAGAAAACTATTTGATGACTGTTTTCTAGAAGAACGGCTATCCTTCTAACTTCAGTAAAATATTTGTTTACGTAATTTATCATCAACCTCGAAAACTAACAGATGGATTGTCATGATCTACATGAAGAACGTCTCCAAGATCACGACCAGATTATTGAAACCTTTTGAAATTGCTATAGCTCACAACCCCACCAAAATTTCTTCGCTGTTTGTTATCCAGGCCATATGATGCATTAGCAAAGGAAGACAAATCAGACATTATCTAGAAAAGAAGCTGTAGATACTGCAAAAAAGTGATCGCTCTCTGTATATTTGTCTTCATGAACATCAGCTAGCTGCGAAGCATCATGGACATGAATTTGACTGAGGATATATGGAAATCCTGACGGCATAAAGGAAGTGCAAAGAATGTCAGGAAAAACTTAGAATCTCAGCATCCAGATCAGTCAGTAATCAATAGGCATAGTGAAGTTATCCCAACCTTACAGTTGATAAGAAACAACAAGAAGCTCGAAATTCATATCATCAGGACAACCAATGGAAATAAATCTGGAGATAATGACAAAACTTTAGTAGAAACAACCAATCACTCACATGTTAAGAAAACCTCCTGCATATCTCTCTTCTTTCCAAGGTTTGTGCCTATGATATTATCTGGAATGTTACTGAAAGTTTCACGTTTAAACCATGTAGCTCAGTGAATGCAATACCATTGGGAATTATACTCCTGGGCTATGAATATTCTCTGTCATTTCAGATGAACTCAGAATACTCATTATGAAGTTCAGCTCAGTTAAATTAACGGATGCTAGTAAACTGACTTTCCTTTATCGTCTTCTTATGCGGACATTCATATATATGACAGTTTTCGGGATAAAAATGCATTCAGACAACTACTTATACTTTAATCCATTACCTTCAATTAACGTGAAGATTTCTATTACCTATAGTCTTTTAAGGAGAGCGTATTCTCCATTATAGAATGAAATGTGAAGAGTAAAGGAATTAAAATATGTGAACAAGACCCTTAAATTGATTTTTTTCTTGAAGGTTATGACTTTATTTGTATCGTTTGTAAACATTAACTTGCCATCTGTTCGACTATTGAGCATTGCCTTAACTGGCTCCATAAAAAATGTATTTAGTCTGATTTAACTAAGCATTTTTCGAATTAGTATAATAGTAGTGAGTAAATGATTCATATCTCTTAAGGCATATTCATTATACATTTATGGCTTAACAGTATCCATAACTGGATGTCATTCTTGCACCATTTCAGATCATCTAAAGTATAAGATTATTACATTTCTCACTTTTATTACACTATGACCTACTTCATCAAACTAGTCAAATTATTCTCTCTTCAAATCATTATAAAGTTTTATGTCTGATTCCAGATAGTGAATTTCAGTGATATGAATAGCGTTTATCAGATGAATATACCTCCGATGTAGATGTGTGAAGGTGTTTTTCCAAAGCTACTGCTTCAACTACTTTGATGTTGCATTGGTTAATTGTTCACAATGTAATTTTTTCAATGTTCTCACATGGAACTTCAGACACTGAAGTATAATCAATTTTCTTGTGGACCCTTCATATTTGTAGATCTCACAGATATACACATGATTTGACAATGATTAACCAGTTGGCATCGGTAACTTCTTTAATTTCTTGTTGTTATCATTTGCTCCCTTGACACATTTCGTGTTATTAACCGGATATTCTAAACACTCTACTGGTATATAAACATATATATATATATATATATATATATATATATATATATATATATATGGATGATTGAGTTTATCATTTGTTTCTGTTTAAGATAAAGTCAACGAGGAATCTACCACCAATGAAACTTTTCAGTATGCCCATCAAAAAGTAAGTCACCTGCTTCATCAAAACTATTTTCATTGCCTAAATTACTCTCTATAATTTGAGAATCGCAATTGAAGCGGCGGGAAAATTCAAGATATTTTGACTGTTCTTATTGTCTCCTAATGAAGTTGATTCAGCCACATCACTCTCGTCTTCAAGTTGGATTAACATCAGTTGAGGAACCATTGAAAACTCAGGGGTACTTGATAGCTACTTCGTCTTGGTGTTGGTTTCCTCAGAAGTGCACACCCATGACCCCATCAATAGTCTTACTTATGATCGAAGGACTCCGATACTACTAGGAAAAACAAGTGTTCAGTGCTTCAAGTTTCTTAATTACTCTCCAACTGATCTCAGTGCACCAATAATACCAACTTGAAATCAATAAATCCTCAGATACCTGCAAATTGAATTATATCACAACACCTCATAACATCAGTTTACTTTACTTTAGAAAACGTAACATCAGGTATTTTGGAATGTATTTTACTTTACTGTGTCATTTGTGAAAGCTAAAGGAATTCAGTAGTTATCTAAAGCAATAAAGTTTCCTTTTTATGATCTCAGATGGTGTAATTAGAAGACTCATAACCATCCAATCCAGATGAAGATATGATTGACTTATCCTCTGTTGTACTTTTAATTCATGAGGAGGAGGCACTTTCTCTGGGAATAAATTTTTTCTGTTACTCACATGAAAACTTCTCATTTGGATATTGAAAATCTCTATGACCAGTTGAGTCCTCTTTTCCCAATGTCTTCAGATATTCAAAGTTGGTTATTGGCTAAATTCATCGCAATAATATTATTATTATTATTTGTCTATTGGGTTTCCACTGGAACATATAGCTTCAGTAGCACGTCTTCATTCCACTCTCTCCTCTTCAATCTTTTCAACCTGGCTCCATGATTGCCCACAATCTCTTATTTCTTTGTAGATCTCACGATATATAAATGCTATGACAATGATTAACCAGAGGGCATCAATTACTTTAGTTGTTGCTGTCATCTGTGTATATATCTCTTGTTAATGATTATGTTACTGTAGAAAGTAATCAGAATGTTGCCTATCTTGGATTGAGTTTTACATCTGATCTTTGTAGGTCATCTCATATCTTCAAAAGAAAATATTCGTTTAATGTCTCACTTAATGTCACCTTAGTGGTATAACTGAGTGTCTACTGTTGAAATTGATGAATTTCTGTCTTTTGCTTATTTCTTCTTTATTGTTCCTCGTTATTCTTTCCTGGTCTAATAAAAAAAAGGACTGTTGTATTGCGTAGAGCTTTGAAAGCCGTCAATACGGTAAGCACTGTGTCTCTGACTCAACTGATTGTCACCGTAGTTGATAGACATTAAAATTCAAACAGAAAACTAACTGTTGTGATCTTGTGTGATACGGAGTATTCACTGGTCTCTCCTTATGTTTCTTTATGGGGGGACAAGCATGTATCAGCGAAGAAGAAATATTTCTTTTCAACGACTTCATTATCAAGCTGTGCAGTAGTTGTATTTATACTCAGTAAAGTGACAGACAATTACACTGAGAAGGGAGTTGCTCAGTTAATATGCAAAATATACAATCGGTGTAGGTGGTGGTATTTGTTCAAGTGGAAGAGATAGAAAATGGTCACTGTGAATAAGGAGGAACGAATTGATAACAAGTGATGAGATAAGAGACAAGTGTTGTCAAAGGTGTGTTGTACAGTGCTGATAATTAAGCTGAAACGTGTAAAATAAGTCAATGAATAAGGAATGAATTGATCATATTCAGTAGTGAAATATGGGTCAAATGTTGTCAATGAAGTGAAAATTGGTGATAATGATGATGATGATGATAATAGAAGAGAAGTATACCAAAGTGAAGTGAAGTGAAATTGACAAAAGTAACCAACAAGGAATTGTTATGGCCAAGGTAGAGAAAGTGTGGTTTTACAAAAGGTTTTTGAATGCAAAGTTTTGGTTTTTGTTCATGTATAAGCTAATGCTTCAATTATGCATAAGTGGTGGAAATGTAAACCCCTTTGGAGTAGTTCAATTTAACTTTGTAAATTATTTTAAAGGATGAATCTTGAGGTGCTGAGTCTCCAAATTCAACAAGATGTTCACATATGGATGAAGTCGTTTTCCTATGCTCACCTCTGGTAAGCTAAATCAGGTAGTGTTCAACAACACGTTTTCAGAGGGCACGCTTACAAGCTAAGACTTAAAAATGATTTCAGAATTGTTTGTGATAAATTATCGCTCTTTAACAGATGTTTTCACTTTGACATGTAGTGTCTACTTCAGCATTTTTATACAATTTGTTCACTTCGAAAAGTTTAACAAAGATAGGACAACAAGCTTAGCAGAATACGATGAATTCATTCATTGTATTTCATCGCCTTCTCTTCAACTTCATGTAGGCTATAGATTGATTATATATTAAAATTATTTATCATTTCCTTAGGTTCTTAGTGAAACATAGGTCTTCAGTAGCACGTATACATTGCACTCTATTCTCTGTAGTCTTTCAACCTCACTCCACGACTGCCCACAAGCTCACCTTTCTTTCTCATATCATTTCCTTCATGTCACCATCATCTGGGACGCCCGGCTCTTCGTTTCCCCTTTGGATCCCAGTTGAGGTCCTGACGTGTGATGTCCCCAATCGGCCTTCTCAGTGTATGCCCAATCCATCTCCACTTCCTTCTGCATGTTTGTTGGGTGATAAGTTCTTGGTTGGTTCATCACCAGCCAGAGTTCCTTGTTGCTTATTCTTTCTGGCCTAACGAACCAGTGTAGGTAGTTGTTTATGAATATCTGTGGTCTGTTGGAAATGCCTTTTATAACGCTACAAGTCTCTGAACTATATAGAAGCACTGACTTGACTGACATTGGTGTTGAAAATGTGGATCTTGTTCTTTATGCTGAGTGCAGAAGATCCCCACACTGATTTCAGATAAATGAAGACCTGTCTTGCTTTTCCGATCCTGGCTTTGACTTCCTCGTCTGGGTCTGTGCCATCGCCTGTAGTTGAAAAGATTCTGCCTACTTAGGTAGGTAGGTGAAAGAGACTACTTCCTTTAGGTTTCTCTCGTTATTGGTGATTAGTACCTCTTGTTGATGCTGTTGTTGGTTGGATATCTTCATCACCTCTGTCGTCTTTACATTTATTTGAAGTCTCGTTTACGCCGCCCCTTTATAATATAAAGAGAGAGAGAGAGAGAGAGAACATCCACATAATTTACTTATCAAGAAGATGATATCATTAAAGAATTGATACAGATTAGTAAGGTTTAAATGAAGAAATTTGTGATTGCTAAAACTGAAGTCATCTTGTGTTTATATATTCTCATTGTTATCCTACTACATGTGAATAATCAAAATGGAATACAGAGTATTACATAAGTATAGTGGCTGAGCTAATAATGTAAATATAGGGTAGAAACTTTTTTACATAGATTAAGGTCAATTAGTAAGCTGGTAGAGATGAATTTGGTTTTAAAAAGGAGATGAGAATATAGAATTTCATAAGGGACTGTACCGAATGATGAAAAAAACAATGGCTACTAAAGAAGTTGAAGGGTAATAACTATTTCTCTTTGGATTCATCAGTTTGGTTTTAATTCTTCTGTTGAATAGTATTGTTTCTGCAAATCTTAGTAGCTTAGCCCTGTTTTGTTTGTTAATGATTTAAATACTTTCGACATTTGAACGTCGTGTCCTATGTCCATTAAACGTTTAGTAATGGACATTTTAAGGCACTTTGGATCCCTCAAGCCTAATTTATTTGGAATATGTTTAGGGAATCTAGTCTCAGCTCTCTTCTGTCCTTCTAATAAACGTTGTCTAATGTGTACATATGAGTTGGTAGATACAAATTTAGATGATATGAGTCGGGAACCTGTCAAATTTTGATTGCTATAGAGAACACTTTGTTTTGTATACGGAAGTTAATTTAGCTGCTGGAAAAGTGATTTATTGTGTACTTCTTATTCCTCTGTTGACTGGTTCATCAGATAATCCCCATTGAAAGTCAGATGAAGAAAAACAGGTTTCTTCTCAAGGTTATCCTGTACCATTTATTTCTAATGTTCTCAATTCAACCTTATCTACAAATCTCTTAGGCTAACCATTTTCTGTCATACATCTCTCGATGAACTGAATTCCTTTCAATATGTTTACCTGATAAACGAAGTTTCTTTCCCCTTCGAAATCACGTTCTACCTAGTTCTAGCTTATAACTTATAGAACAGAAACTGTTGAAATGAAGATACTGTCTACTCCATGTTGCTTTTCTATAGACACATCTTTGACACGACCCATCTATTCTTCGTTGAAGTCTCAAGTCCAAAAATCGTAATTCATTATTTTTCTCATGTCCATTGGTAAACTAAATATTCGTAAATGCCTCAGTGAATATTTTTTAAGCGTTTGATTCATGACATTACATCAGACAAACGTGTCATCAACATACCTGTTATACATGGTAATTTGACTGGTAGCTTTACGTAATGCAGTTCTTTCCAAGTTGGCAATGAATATATCCATACGGATACATCCTAAAGGATTTCTCATTGCCACTCCATCGATTTGGTAGTATCAGTAATTGTTGAATTGAAATTGCACCTTCTTGGTGTACAAAAACAGCAACATCTTAAGTTCCATTTTTGGGCATGGAAATTTTATCTAATTTTTAACAGACAATGTCCAATGTTTATTCTAGTGGTTTGTTGGTAAACAATTCTGATATATCATGTTATATTATTATTTGTCCCTTGGGTTCATAATGGAACACACGGCTTCACTAGCACGCCTACATTACACTCTCTTCTCTACAATCTTTCGAACCTGCCTCCATGACACCCCACAAGATCTCCTCTCAGCCTTACACCATCTCCTCCATGTCACCCTCAGCTGGAACACCTAACTCGTCATTTCACATCTGACTTCCACTCGAGCAACTGGCCTGACGAGTGATCCCCCCAGTCGGTCTTCTCAGTGTATACCCAATCCATCTACACTTCCCTCCAGTGCATATTTGTTGAGCGATAGGTTCTTGCTTCCTTGTTGCTTATTCTTATTATTCTGGTTATGTGATGTGATCTTCAGTAGGGAGTGAGCGTAGTTGGCAGTTGTTGATGAATGTCTATAGTTTGTTGGAAATCCTTTTCCTAATGCGCCAAGTCTCTGAGCCAGATATATCATAAGATACCATCAATTTACCTTTGATACTGGTTGCGCCTATCTTTTGCACAAATTCAAATGTGTCTTTCAGGCTTTCGAAATGTCAGATATCGAGATAATATATAGCGGGTGGAGCTGATCATCGACAGAATGAGTTTCAGTGGTACATCTGTTTTATACAGCTTTGTTTGTTTATACATAAATAGTAAGCTTAGTCCTTTAGGTATCAGTTTTTCATATGTCTGATCATCACTAAGTTCCTTCTTTGATAATTCTTTCATTTTCTTCATCATTTTAGTCTACAGGTTTTGTCTTTTGTTAGCTCCTCAAGAATAAATCTAGATTTGTCTTCCAAGATGGTTTACATCATTTGAACATAGTCAAATATGTTCATCAACACTATGTCTCTGCCTGTATGCCGGTTTGATAAGCATCACTCAATCATCTCTTTGGAGACATTTCAGAGCTTTCAATCATAACTTTTGAGTGATCTGACGGTGATTTATGATACTAGTTTGTTTATATCAACTAATCTTGACTTGAACTAACTGCGTTTGTTTGCACTCACTGGTGTAAGGTCTGATACCTTTTGATACAGGTCTTCAAACTGAGATTTCGTATCATTTCTGCTTACTACTTAATCTGGAATGTGGAATTTGAAGCCATAAGACAAAGGTTCATATATCTTATGAACAAACTTATAGCCTGTATGCACTTGAATAGAGAGTGATGAAATAAAATGAAGTCACTGTATTCTGTTAAACTTGTTGTTCTGGCTTTGCTGAAATATTTCAGAATTACCCATTATTACAATCTGATTTAGTATGGAATAGAATTCTGTCTATAACTTAGAAAATATAAAATAATCTCTGTCTGATAATCGGCAATTGATTGACACACAAATGATCAACCTTGAAAATTATTTTGTCTTTCATAAATGAAATATATATGAGACAATTACTCCCTTTTATGAAGTTGGATAGCTTAACAAGAATCTCAATGACAAAGAAAAATAGTTTTCTGACGTTTAACGACTTCATGGAAATTGTTTCTTCAGAGAATAAAACTTATACAAGTTATCGCATGTTTGAATAATGAATGGTGATAAATCAAATCATCTTGTTAGTTTATAATAATAACAATAATAATAATAATGATATGGGAATAAATGTCATTGTTGCCAGTTATTGGTCTGGAGGTTAAGATGAAGATGTGAATACATCAGAAAAATAGTATGAATAAAGAATTCAGTTGGTTTGTATGTAACTTTCTTATGATTATTGAGTGTGACGTTTTATTTGCGATATAGTGTTCAAGTTAATTGAATAGTTAGACCTCAGGTTTCAACACGATACGAAATGTCTCAGCTTTTCTTGTTTCTTTGTAGTTTGGTAAGCTTTTTTTTCGGAAGAGTTTTAATATTTCCAATAACAATTTCATGACTATGATAGATGGTATGAATTGTCATTGATGACTTGATTTGTATAATCTCTAGATTGACAAGATTATTTGGCGGTCATTTTGTTTAACTTGCATGTTATTTAACTTGAATGAGGATTTCATGGAATGATTCTCCATTCAATATAATAAACATCATAATCGATATAGCCTAGTTTGTAGACATAATTCTCTATGTCAAGGTAAAAGGAATTTTATCTCTTTAAGGAACTAGTCCACTTTGAATTATAACTGAAGTGTAATCTTCTATTCAAGTGAATTCTTGTTAGTACTGTACACCTCAGTACTAATGAAGATGCTTTCAACAAACAATTTCCGGATTCATTACTAAAAAACTTTGTAAAATATATTAATGATAGACAGTGACTAGCAGTGAGTGATGCTTTTCCCACTAAGGCTCTAACGTTTGAAGCCGACATTTCCAAGTCCGAGTCCTAATGCGGACAACATCACTCACTTGGAAGCAAGTGTATACAGCCTACGAATCTAAAATGTGATGAAACATGTCGTGACCGGTGGAGTCAAAGCCTGATGGCCGTGAGGACAGATACTCAACGATGACATTGGGTGGCGGTTTGCGCTATATCGTGAGCCGACAGAAGTTGGAAATATGGAGCATTGGATTGTGACCCAGTGGCTCAATGATAACGCACTGGCCGCGGAACCTGAAGGTCGCGGGTTCAATCCCCGCTGGTGGGGTCGTGGGTGCTCACTGCTGGAGAGTCCCATACTAGGACGAAACGGCTGTCCAGTGCTCCCAAGTTTCCTTTGTTCCTCCAACTGATGTCAGTCTCCGATGAATAACAACTTGAAACATGTATCACCAAGATCAATATAATATCACACATGAATGAAATTGATTTGTCACTGGAAGTTAACCAACTTTTGATCGAATTCTGTTGATCAATTAGCGGTATCGCCAACAGGCTAAGTGACTCACCATCACAATGCACTAATAGAGATGGTAATTGGATGAAGGCAATCGGTAAGATGTCCTGCCTTACATAAGTTTCATACTCTTTGACACTTGTTAGCAACGCCTAACTATAACCTCAATGGAGCTGACTATCCACTTAACATTCGAACCCATGTGGTCGATAAGACTCGATCAGCACTCAGGACTTGACAACATGAAGTTGGTTGCCCTTCAGTGATCGGTGAAGGTATCTAATCCGGTCCTGCAAAAGATCAGTCGCGGCTTGAATAGTTCTGTGTTAATATCGCCTGCTGCAACACTGGTTAACATGGTTTCGAATCTTAGAGGGGACATTACTTCCTTCGAGTTTGCATATACGCTTTCCTGACGATTGCCAAAAGCAAGAAACGTAAGTTAAACAGAGCTTCCTTACGACTGCCTCCGTTCAGTTAGACATGAATGACACATAGGATTCTCGGATGGAACAAATTTTATCTCACATAGGTATTAACACATACTATCTAGATCAACCCAATTGAAAACATCTTTCCTAAGCTCTCGACAATATGCTTTGCCTATGTTGAACACGCTGAACAAAGAAACAACTGAACAAAAACTTTCTGTAACCGTTTCTGCTTCACTGGGTGGCAAACAATGGTAATAATTTGTTTTCGTGCCATCATGTAGCTTATTGTAAAATAACGACTATGTCATCATCAACACTATTAATCTTACCGCTGTCTTATGTTTTCTAAGCTAATTTTTTTCTCAAGTATAGCTAATTTATTGAGGAATTTCATCGTTTCTACGAAAACAATTTGATGAAGGTGACAGCCACTGTCATATGATAGTAGTAATAATAGCAGTGGTATTAGTAGTAGTAGTGTGAGTAGTAGTAGTAGTAGTAGTAGTAGTAGTAGTAGTAGTAGTAGTAGTAGTAGTAGTAGTAGTAGTAGTAGTAATAAGGTGCTTGCAGAGAATAGTGATCAAAGACGAACCAGTTAATAAGAGCAGATGTATACCATGAATAAAGAATTGACAGAAATTGCATAGTTGTGAACGAAAATCAATCAACAATGTAACGTAATCTAACCATATATGGATACAAACGTTTCAGTTAATATTTATGACTTAATTATGAATGATCGATCATTCATCTGACGATGCAAAGCGAGAGAGAATGTATTAATCTCTGCTAGTAGAAAAGAGTTATATAAATTGAACAAAGGGCTGTATTTAGCGTTATCGCTTGCACAATAAGTGATTATCTTGGTTCGGTTGTCTAGTGGATAATGTTTTGGTGTTTGAAGCGATTGTTCCCGCTTTCTAGTCCTGGTGGGGACAACATCACTCACTAGGGTGCAGGTACATCCAGCTGGCAAGTTATAAATAGGACGAAACGCTCATCAAGCTGGATTGCGTCAGTAATATAAAGAGATGTAATTGTCTACTCGTTCAGATACCTCATAAAAGTTTGAGGTTAAGAGTGATCTCTTAAAATCATCATGTTAACTTTGCAAATAGTTCAGCATATATACGACTCTTTACGTTATACTTGAGTATAGTGCTCAACTGAAATAACAAACGTCACAACACATACTGTATTTCACCAACCGACGTAAAAGCAAGAGGCTGTGAATGGGTATTTAGCTGAGAAAATACGTCAGTAGTTGTTACAAATATATATGATGGTGGCGTCAATTGTTCGAGAGATATATTTACAGTCAACTTATATGTGAAAGTTAGGAGTTAATTGACAGAAAGCATTGAGTAAACCATATTTCATACATTTTTGTTTTTATCAGCAAAGCGGATCTTAAACTCCCAAAAAACTTGAGTTTAGTGGAAGATTTGAGTTGGTATCACCAAGTGATGAGCAGGAAACTATTCTACTGAACTGTTCCGGTCATTATTGATTTCCTGTTTCCAATTTGAAACATAATGTCATCCAGCAGTCCCCGAGAAGTTTATTTCATAAAAAACTGCCACTTACTTCAAACAGAACTTTAAAAAACTTTCTAGTTATCGCAATGATTTGAAATACAATCCACCTTGTCTATGGATACCATTCAGGATTTCGTGGATTAAAACTTTTCAGGACCTGCGTTCAGAACCTGAACATCAGAGTCACAAGTATACGATAGGTTCAGTGCCTGTTGATAGTAATTCGATTAACAGTGACATATGTTGAAAAGACTAAAACACGTATGTTTGCTAACGATACATTTCAAGCACACCTTGATCAGCAAACCAAAAACCAAAAAATGCGTGAAGTGTACATGGCTTGAAGAAAGTGTGTGGTAAGTTGTCAGGCATTCCTGATGCAAACAAACATCTCAAAAATGTACAATTCCTTACAACTGAATGACATATTCAAGGGAACAAATTGAGGTTACTACAAGATCATTCCAACCTATTAGGATGCAAATGCCTTAGCTATCGACGACAAATAGGGTGTCCTTGTTTCAGTCACCAACCCTTATTATTATTATTTGTCCCTTGGGTTCATAATGGAACACACGGCTTCACTAGCACGCCTACATTACACTCTCTTCTCTACAATCTTTCGAACCTGCCTCCATGACACCCCACAAGATCTCCTCTCAGCCTCACACCATCTCCTCCATGTCACCCTCAGTTGGAACACCTAACTCGTCATTTCACATCTGACTTCCACTCGAGCAACTGGCCTGACGAGTGATCTCCCCAGTCGGTCTTCTCAGTGTATACCCAATCCATCTACACTGCCTTTCAGTGCACATTTGTTGAGTGATAGGTTCTTGCCTGATTAGTTCGTTGCGTGGCCAGAGTTGCTTGTTGCTTATTCATATTATTCTGGTTATGTGATGTGATCTTCAGTAGGGAGTGAGCGTAGTTGGCAGTTGTTGATGAATGTCTATAGTTTGTTGGAAATCCTTTTCTTAACGCGCCAATTCTGTGAGACATACAGAAGCATTGATTTGACTAGGTCGGTGTTGAAAATACGGATCTTGTTCCATATGCTGAGTGTAGAAGATCTCCGCACTGTGTTTCCGATCCTGGCTGACTTTGACATCCTCGTCTGTGCCTGTGCCGCCTGTAGTTGAAACAGTGCTGCACTGCCTAGATAGGTGAAGGAGGTTACTTCTTCTAAGTTTCTCCCGTTGATGGTGATTGGAGTTTGTTGTTGTTATTGGTTGGGTATCTTCATCACCTAATTGGTGTTCATTAAAACTTAGATAAAATTGTGCTGAGGGAGTGAAAATCACTATGGTATTATGACTACATGAAAGACAGAATGCATAGTTTTTCATCCATATTTTGAATGAATTTCTACTGAGCCACTGAATTTTAATTCAACAATGTACTTCCTTGATGAAGTACAGACATTTTTTTTTAGTGTTATCTATAGATAAGCATATTCACCTTTTAGTTGGCCAGTCATATTAGCCTAAAGGTCGCTAACTAAGATATTTCATGAAAGTATAAAGCATAAATTTCTTTGAAAGTGACATCATTCAGATTAGAATGTTTACAATGGTTCTCTGAATGATTTCAGTTTGTGATAAAAGGTATCTGAAAAAAAATCACTCCGTTACAAACGGTTAAAGTGGACAATTCGCGGTGGAATTCATTGAAGAAAATGTCCTATGGTTCATATATGACTTTTATACTGACAAGTCAACATTAGGTGATCGAAAATAAATGAATGGTTAGTATAGTAATTCACAAAGTTGGATACCCTTGAACCAGAATTTAGACTGTTTCTGAAGGCTGAACTCTCATTGGTTGTTTACTCTTTCTACTTATGAATGAATTTAATGTGTATTACGATTGTTAAAAATGTATATATTCAGCATCACTCTCAGCTGTTTTGAATGTTGTTGAGACAGTAAAATCTTTCTGTCAACAATCTTCTCTTCTCATCTTTGTGGATAGGTGGTATTGCTGTTGTACAGTGTCATTATAAGGTTGAGAAGAAAATGTATTCATTTGATCAAAATATTAACTACTAGGTTAAAATAATATTTAACAACCAGCGTAAAAAATCATTGGATCTTAACGGGGAACTGGAATTTTAGACATTGTCCTTGTATGAACTTGATACACTCAAGGGCCAATCACTGATCATTCCTACTTATATTAAACCTACGAATACTCGACCAAGGAAGAACACAATAGCGTAGTTGGATCGAATAGTATATTTGCAAGTTTGTGCCAAAATGGTGATATGTTCTGACTAGGTGGCTAGAGGGTCGATTATGAGCAATGCAATGTAACAGGAAAGCGTAGAAATGGTGTGGATGCTTGACTGTCTGCCTTCAGCTTAGCGAGTCCGATAAGACTGAAAAGTTCAACATCAATGTTTAATCTCATTGAACTCTGGGCTGTTGATTCTTGGGAAGTACGTGACACTACAGAACTAACAGTAACAGAAGCAAGAAAGTAAACCATGAGATTAAACCAATAACAATAATTAATCAATATAAATAAGATGAATACTGAATCAAACAAGAAAGTCAAAGAACGACATTTTTCATATCTAGAGTTTAGCCTTGCATTTCTAAACTGTTAACTCTTGTGCTATCCATAAATTACGAATCCTTCCGTTTTATTTTGTAATTTATTCTGAAAGAAGTCTATAAAAAACTGAAACGCCAGTATTTCAGAATGGAGATGGTGCTTGACGTGTACTCTCTACTTTAAACAGCTAGATAAGAAAGTGCTGAGAAATGTACTTGCAAAGATTGCGCTTCGTATGGCCTACATAAACTTCTCCACATATGCAGATAAACTGACTGACACATATGAATCTAGCGTACTCCAGCATTTTATACTCAATGCCTCCTTGGATCAACTGTTAATCGGAGAAGACAGTTGTTATTTTGGCAACACAGAATCTTATTGTTTGAAAAAATTGATTATTTAGCAGTTCTGTAGTGTGTTGATCCTTTTGAATTCGACGTCTATGAATAATATGTTCTTAGAAACAATTAAAACTCTATTAATTTCCTCAATGTCAAAGAATTCCGAGTTTTTCAAACTGGAATAAGAAGTTGACTGATGGATGGCAGTCATTCTACTAACTAATGATTAGCGATTTCTATCTATCTGTCAGTTTCATATATGAATTTCAAGAGAATTCAGAATATCATTTTCTGGTTATTTGAGAGAAACAGAGACTGAATAGTCTGCTACAGAGATCGACCTGTAGAAAGCTTACAAGGAATGCAGAATGCAAAAAATTTCCATAGCTGAATAATACTCAGTAGAAAAAAAAGTCTAAATTATTTTTTGTCACCAAGAGTCATATGAATCTGCATCAACGGGATCATTGACAATTTATTGAAGAAATTCAAGCGAATGTTCATGATAAATGATATCCATCTAGATTTACTGAGAAAAATTAAACATTTAAGTAGAATACAGAGGGAATACTTATTTTATTATTATTAGTCCCTTGGGTTCCTAGTGGAACATAGGGATTCAGTAGCACGTCTCCAGCGACCTCTGTTCTCTGAGATCTTTTCAACCTGGTTCCACGACAGACAACAACCTCTCATTTCCTCCTCGCACGATCTCCTCCATGTCACCCTCACCTCGGACGCCCAACACATCGCTTCCCATGGGGATTCCACTCGAGAAACTGGCCTGACGCATGATGTCCTCAGTCGGCCTTCTCAGTGCATGGCCAATCCATCTACACTTCCTTCCAGTGCATATTTGTTGCGTGATAGGTTCTTGCCTGGTTGGTTCGTTGGCAGAGTTCCTTGTTGCTTATTCTTATTATTCTGGCAATCCATCTGATCTCCAGTAGCGAGCGTAAGCAGTTGTTGATGAATGTCTGTAGTTTATTGGAAATCCCTTTCGTGACGCGCCAAGTCTCTGAACCATACAAGAGCACTGACTTGACTAGGTTGGTGTTGAAAATCCGTATCTTGTTCCACATGCTGAGTGCAGTGCAGAAGATCTCCACACTGGTTTCAGGCTAATGAACGCCTGTCTTGCTTTTCCGATCCTGGCTGACTTTGACGTCCTCGTCTGTGCTGCCTGTAGTTGAAACAGTGCTTCCTAGATAAGTGAAGGAGGTTACTTTCTTTAAGTTTCTTCCGTTGACGGTGACTGGAGTTTGTTGTTGTTGTTGATGGTGGTGGTGCGGTATGTTCATCACTTCTGTCTTCTCTATATTCACCTGGAGTCCCGTCTTCGCTGCCTCTTCTATCAACTTGTTAGTTTTTGCCTGTAGATCTTCAAGTTTATGTGACATTAGGCACAAGTCATCGGAGAGGGAATACTTACAGCTCCAAAAAGTACCGTATTCAGGAATATCGATTTCGAAGGTTACAGTTCGCTGAGAATGATGTTTTTTTATACATTACTGCTTATTAACTTCTCTGGATCACAAATGGTTCCGGGGTGTATTACTGACCGACTGTTAATTTGAGGCACTTCATTTGTGTGCTTACATATGTATTTCCTTTTTGTGGAGATAATTACATAAGTCACACCATCACAAGACTTCAAGGCAGATATACTATATAGTTGTAGAAGAGAGAAGGAAACTTTACGAATTTAATTCCCAAAAATGTGTTCATCTGTAGACATTTAGCTCTACAAGAGTGCTCTTTCAATCTCATCTGTGTAGTCGAAGGGAAAAATTCAAAAGAATTGAACTTTAGAAACTTGTACACCACAGATGCACTAGTAACTCAGTAATTCAAGTCTGATATGTGTACCAAGAAGATTTATGTTCAATCTTTTAGCTTATCATCGTTATAATTCATGTTTCTTACTTTACCTTCTTTACATCAATCAACTGGATGCTCAACTATCGTGTTTCATATCTATCAACACTTGTAACCTTGTTAAACTCCTTGCCTTTCCCATTGCTGTCTGACAGATTTTTTGCAACTCCCCTTCTTATTTAAAATTCTGATCGGACACTACTCTAATGACACAATTATATACCATGATTCAGAAATGAGCTGTTCTACGATTGTTACGTATATAAGCTGCTGTATAGCTTTAGGAATGGAATTATCGGGAATGTAAATAGTCTTCCCTAAATTGTCATCTTTTCTGAATGGTTTAATTGACAGAAAGAATGTAATCAGCAGTAGATAATGAGACAAACATTGTATGATGGCTGATGATGATCTTACTTGGCTGTTACCTAAACCTTCGTAGTTGAAGAAGTGATCAAATGCTTGACCCGCTAGTTGAAAGTCTTCTCCCTAAACCACTGATCTATGGATCTACAGGTTTAACGGAAATACTTCTTTGTCTAAATAGAATGAGTTGTTTTTCAACATTATATATGTAATATTATTTTTCCTTTGGGTTCCTAGTGGAACACAGGGATTCGGTAGCACATCTCCATCCCATCCTATTCTCTACAATCTTTTCAACCTGGCACCAAGACTGCCCACAAGCACTCATTTCTTCTTTAAACCATCTCCTCCATGTCACCCTTGACTCGGATAACCAACTCATCATCTTCCCTTTGGATTCCACTCAACGGCATGGCCTGTGGCGTGGTGTCCCTGAATGGTCTTCTCAGTGCATGCCCAATCTATCTCCACTTCCTTCTGTATATTTGTTGAGTGATAGGTTCTTGATTGGTTCTTTGCCAGCCAGCCAGCCAGATTTCCTTGTTGTTTATTCTTGTTATTCTGGCCATCTGATCTGATCTTCAGTATCCAGTGAGCAAGCGTAGGTGGCAGTTGTTGATGAATGTCTGTAGTTTGTTGGAGGTGCTTTTCATGACGCGCCAAGTTTCTGAACCATATAGCACCACTGACTTGATTGATATTGATGTTGAAAATCAGGATCATGTTGACGCTTTATGTTGAGTGCAGTGGATCTCCACACTGATTTCAGATTGATGAAAGCCTGTCTTTCTTTTCTCATCCTGGTTTTGACATCCTCGTCTGTGCCACCTATATATATCCTTTATTTACCACAGTTGTATTCAAGCAGGTTTCACTTTTTGAAGAACATTGTTAAAAGATAAAAAACAGTGGACAACTTATTATTTGTCGTCTCAGCAGCGTGCATCATCTGACAAGATCTTTCACAGCTGGTGGTAGATGCATTACCGTCCCACCAGTGATCCACAGTTGGACAAATTAAAAATGTTTAACCCAACTGAATCACAAGGCTATTGAATAATAATTCAACATGTTATTTTCTCTTGAGGATCTCAAAAGGGTATGAATACATATTTGAATAACAATGTTAGATATAATTGGATTACTCTTTTCAAGAATCTGTGGCTTACACAGTGATACATTCACAGAAATTGGAATATACTGAGATTTGATAAAAAAGTTCTCTTTTATTGATTGAATCAAACTTGGTGCTGGACGTTTTTCGGAACATTTGTAACATTATGCTCTGGATTTATGAATGATAGACAAATAAATACATGTAATTCCATATTAGATTTATTTATTTGATATATAGCGCACAGTGATACACTATTATTTACTTGATTACATTTCGAGCATCAATTATTGCTCATAATCATATCAATGTAATCACACTTCTTTCGATATCTGATTTTATAGTCCTGTCACCTGATCTCTCTTTGTTTTTTTGGGTAGTTGGATAGTTGGGAAGATATGGCTTTACCAAGATACAATCCGACACCTAAGATATGGTGGCGATATATGGATGACACATTTATAGTGTTGAAATCGGAACATATCGACAGTTTCTTGTCACATATAAACTCAGTAGTTAACGCAATCCAATTCACTTACGAAGTAGCAAATGAACAAAGAGAATTACCTGTGTTGGATTGCAGAATAAAACGAAGGACAGATGGTGGTTTAGATACTACCGTCTACAGAAAACCAACACATTCTAACAGGTATCTAGACTTCAAGTCATCTCATCCAGTATCAGTTAAAGCGGGTTTAGTCAAATGTCTAAATAACAGAGCTGAGAAACTCACTAGTCATTGTAAGGACTTAAATAAGGAATTGAAACACATAAAGGAAGCGTTAATAATTAATAATTATCCCCATCATTTTATTAAGAAATTCACACGGACACATAAGAAGTAAAACAGTAACACTAATACAAATACAAATAATAGTGACAACATGAGGAGAAAGGAAATCAACACCTCTATTGTGATACCATACAAGGAAGGAACATCAGAAACCATATGTAGGATTCTCAACAAGGTTGGAATTAGGGTGGCATTTAAACCAACAAACTCACTTAGAGGTAAGCTTTGTCGGCTGGCTTAAGGATCCGATAGAACCAATTAAGCAAAATAATATAATCTACCAAATTCCATGTAATGACTGTGAAGTCAAATACATAGGTGAAACTAGCCGGTCGGGGTCAGTTAGATTAACAGAACATAGGAATTTAGCTAAACATAGAACGACAGACCCCGATAAGATCAATAGCCATGAAAAACACTTGGCCATTGCATTACATTCATTAACACACAACCACACAATAGGGTGGGACAAAACCATTGTACTTAAGTCTAATATAGCTAGGTGGACATTGAGAGAGATTAATTACTGAATCTTTGTTCATCGAATCCACACCCAACACATGTGAAATAGGAATGATGCAACACCTATACCAGAGATATGGAGAACTTTACTACCAATCAGAAAACAAAGAGAGATCAGGTGACAGGACTATAAAATCAGATATCGAAAGAAGTGTGATTACATTGATATGATTATGAGCAATAATTGATGCTCGAAATGTAATCAAGTAAATAATACTGTATCACTGTGCGCCATATATCAAATAAACAAATCTAATATGGAATTACATTCTACCACAGTGCAGAAGTTTTACACTTATAAAAATAAATATATGACCCAAAGGATAAATCAAAATTAAACATTCTAGATGACAAATCATTGTAGATACTAAAGGAAAGTAATCAATCACCATGAGAACAGTTACTCAAAGATGACATTGCATGATATTTCGCGAACAGACAGAAATAAGAAAAATGAACCGTTGAATTCCGATCCAGTGGTCAAAGAGTAGCGTGCTAGTCGCGGAACCTGAAGGTCACAGGTTCAATCTCCTTTGGCATCATCGGTGCACACTTCTGAGGAGTCTCCTCCTACTAGGAGAAAACAGTTGTCCAGTGCTCTCAGGTTTCTCCAACTAGTCTTAGTCCATGATGAATATGTACATATTAAAGGCAGAATATCTTATATACTTATTCACATCCTCTTTTAATAACTATACTGTTATTAAAAGTAAAGTGTTGTGATGTCATTTGACCGGAACAAAAGAATTATTTTTGTCTAATGGTCCACAAATAAAAACTATTGGTCTACTAAAAGCATAGGAACTGTAAATTTTATTCGGAAGAACATCTTTGAATGACTAATTAAAGTGTTGATCAACTGTTGGCAACAGCATTGATCGGTTAAATGTTATGTTGGCTTACATCGAAGAAGCTAATCAAACACGATTATTTCTGATGATGCAATATCCTGGCACTACTAAAATCAATGAAATATCACCATATGATAATTCTCAGTACTAGCAGTTGAACCTATCCATAGAAGATAGACGTTACAACGAGAAGCCTGTGAGTATGTCATTGCTTGGAATTTAGCGGTAATGATGATAAAAGATAACAGTAGAGCTAGACAATGAAAAGATCGGGCAATATGGTCGTTTAACTTTATTCAACTTGTCTTTGCATCATGCCAAAACAAATGATATCCTATTGAATTTTGAGGGGTTGTGGAGATTTAGAATTATTTCAAGTTGTTATTCATCGTAGACTGACATCAGTTGGAGGAACAAAGGAAACCTGGGAGCACTGGACAGCTGTTTCGTCCGACTAGTATGGGACTCCTCAGTAGTGCGCACCCACCACCCCACACCACCACCACCAGCAGGGATCGAACCCGCGACATTCAGGTTCCGTGGCCAGCGCGTTATCATTGAGCCACTGGGTCACAATCCAATGCTCCATATTTCCAACTTCTGTTAGCTCACGATATAGCGCAGACCGCCAGCCAATGTCATCGTTGAGTATTTGTCCTCACGGCCATCAGGCTTTGATTCCACCGGTCACGACTTGTCATTGGAACTTCGGGAATACTTCTCGAAGCTAGTCACCAACGAGCACTAGTTCAATTAAATTTGAGGGGTTGTGGAGATTTAGAATTATTTCAAGTTGTTATTCATCGAAGACTGACATCAGTTGGAGGAACAAAGGAATAACAACTTGAAATAATTCCAAATCTCCACAACCCCTCAAAATTTAATTGAACTAGTGCTGGTTGATGACTAGCTTCGAGAAGTATTCCCGAAGTTCCAATGACAAGTCTTGACCGGTGGAGTCAAAGCCTGATGGCCGTGAGGACAAATACTCAACGATGACATTGGGTGGCGGTCTGCGCTATATCGTGAGCTAACAGAAGTTGGAAATATGCAGCATTGGATTCTGACCCAGTGGCTCAATGATATCCTATTGAACCAAGTGTGTAGACCTTCAGTTTAGCATATGGAATATTCCAATCTCTAGGTGAAAGGTTTACGAGCTTTTATTGTTTTTTTTCCATCATGATAAAAGACGAAATGGGTTCAGTGTCCGTTTGAAAGGGCAAGAAAAATTCGCTCAGTTGCTACGATGTGTAAAGTATAACAAGATTTGATGAACACTTTAAAATAAAATGACTACTCTTGAAAGCCGCAATAATAAGAATATGACAGACAGAATGGAACAGCCAGTCATCTTCATCTGTGGCAAGAAGCAAACAACCATCTACTTTTCATTGTGGAATGACAATCTAGCCGAAATTATTACAATCAGACTTCAGGACTAGTTCCAGTATGGAAAGCAAAAGAGTTCTGTTCTGTCTCTACCTAACTGATACTGGCTAAAATGTTAACATAACTTTCCCCATCCAGTAATTCACAAAATATCACGTCGAATGCCATCAGAGGAAGTAGGAATTCACCTTCTTTAAACTATTGAAGCTATTGTAAATAAAAGGGGACTAAATCCTGAATCTTCATATTACACAGCTAGCACATTACCGGTGAAAGGCTTGATCAGAGTCCATTTGCGACTAGGTTGACAAAAGTGGTAATGACTTCCCATTGGAACCATAGGAATCACCTCTTGAAGTGAGTTACTAATGAAAACTACAATTATTCAAATTGGAGGTTTTGTAGGGATTTATACATTATTATTTTTATATTATTTCTCCCTTCGGTTCCTACTGAGAGATTGAGCTTCAGCAGTACATCTCCAGTAAACTCTGTTCTCTGCAAACTTCTGAACCTGGCTCCACGACTGCTCTCAAGCTCTCATTTCTTCCGAAAATGATCACATACATGTCACCCTCAGATGCCTAACTCGTCTTCTCCCATCTCCGTTCCACTCCACAGCCACGCCTGTCACCTGATGTCCCTAATCCCCCTTCGCAGTCTATACCCAATCCATCTACACTTACTTACACTACATATTTGTTCACTAAAAGGTTCTCAGTTGGTTCGTTGCCAGACAGCCAACCAGCCAGATTTCCTTGTTCCTCATTCCCATTATTCTCCCCATCTGATCTCATCTTCAGTATCCACTGAGCAAGCGTAGGTGGCAGTTGTTGATGAATATGTGTAGTTTGTTGGAAGTGCCTCTCGTCATGTGCCAAGTCTCTCAGCCATACACAAGCACTCACTTCACTGAATTGGTGTTGAAAATACGAATCTTGTTCCACATGCTCAGTGTAGACGACCTCCATACTGGTTTCAGGCTAACGAACGCCTTCCATGCTTTGCTGATCCTGGTTGGTTTTGACATCCTCATCTGTGCTTGTGTCGTCACCTGTAGTTGAAATGATGCTGCCTAGATAGATGAAAGAAGCTACTTCTTCTAAGTTTCTCCTGTTCATGATGGTTGGAGCTTGTTGTCGCTGTTGTTGGTTGGGTATCATCATCACCTCTGTCTTCTCTACATTCACTTGAAATCCTGTCTTCGCTGCCCTGCCGTGTCCTGCCCTGCCTCTTCTATCAACTTGTTAGTTTTCCCCTGTAGATTTTGTAGTTTGTGTGGCATTAGACATAGATCATCATTGGTGAAATCCAAATCTTCCAGGATCTTTTCCTCGATCCAGCATATACTCATCTTCTCGCTCCCCACTGTTTTTTTGCATAATCCAGTCGACCATAATCAGGAAGATTATTGGTGGTAGTAGGCGGCAACGTTGTCTTACTCCTGTCTTCACTTCAAAAGCATCACTGATCTTCTCATTGTGAATTACTTGGAATGCGACGTCTTCATCTAGTTATTGAATGTGGTTGATAAAGGTTTATGGTATACATTAATTATCCTAAATCTTGTAAAATTTATTGTTACACTGTTTTAATAATTAACTCTGAAAAATTCATGTTACCATTCGATGTTCATTCATAAGACTTTATTTTTGTCAGTACATCTATTTTTCCTAATTTACAAATATTATCTTTACCCCAATAAGTATATGGTTGTTAAAGTAACAACGATCGATAAATAGTAAACTAATCAGAATAATTCCATAAAGACTATAGTTCATTTCAGTCTTAAACAAGCTTTTTCCCTTGTTAGTGTGTCTGTGTAGATACTTATTTGTGTATATGCTTGACTATTCTCATGTGTATACTTATATATATATATATATATATATATATATATATATATATATATATATATATATATATATATATATATATATATATATATATATATAGGAGGATAATCCATAGTATAAGTGTAGACAGAATGAACTCATAACAAGGGGCTTGTTGATTGGTTATATGTTTAGTTAGTTAGTTACTTGTCATTATATTTACAATCTAGGATATTTAAGTAGATCCATATATCGGTAAGCATATTTGTAAGCACTAACCCATACATAGTTAAGTATATAAAACTATAAAGGTAAGATATAATACTCAGGTGAATCGAAATGAAACAAATACTGTAATTTCATATGAAAATAGTATAACTAAACGATTGACTTCATTATTTCATCTAATCTTGAAAATTGAATAAGTTCCTATTTGTGGTCAATAATTTAACCTTATCATTAATTGAATGTATACAATAAATTTTTTAATTGAAACATCATTCTATAAAGTAATTAAATCATATTATAAAAATTCATTTAATTATATATGAAAATATTGTTTTTTTAAAAAAATTTAACTAAATTATGAAATGGTGTATATTTTACATGGAATTGTAAATTTTCCTCATAATAATAAATCTCAAATAATTTGTCCATTTCCAATTATCAATCCATCTTGGTCAACAAATCAAACACTTAATATACAACAGATTAATACAAATAATTCAACTAATCCATGTATAGTAAATTATTTCAATGGGATAACAACTACAAGTACACCTCAAATAAGTCATACAGTGGATCCATTTATATTATCTGAACAATTGTCTAGAAATTCAAATATTGATCTACTTCAAACTACAATATCACCAGTATGGAATAGAGAATATTGTTCAAATGAAAATAATTTACCAATTCTATTAGAATTACCTACAAGTATAAAGGTGAGTAATAAATCTCCTTTCTAGCTTTCATAAAAACCTGTCTAATAGACATGATTATGAATAAAATCCAAGTCTAGGAAAATTTGCTTACTCTTCCTAAGTCACTGCTTGTTAAAATATACTGCTGAACATCATGAGTAACTAGAACCCATTTATGCTGATATATAGATTTCGTCAGATAGCTCAGTTAACCAGATAAGCGTGATCTGTGCATCAAATAGCTATCTCACTCATGCGTAAATTATTTGAAAAATCTTCATCCTGTTTAAGGTGTACCGTCTTATGTGAGTCAGCTAATCAGATTCAATTGACCTGAACAATGAAACTGTATGAGTTGAATCAGTTTAGTTGGAAATGAAAGAACCGATTATTCGCTGCTTAGATCAATCTGATTTGGTTCGATACCTGACTGGTAAAATCTATAGATCAACGTGAATGGTTTCCAACTACTCTGTACACTTTTTATCACAGACCATACCATATAATCTTGGCTAGGTGGTTTCCAATGAAAACCCGATTGACATCACAACTATGAGAAATATCAGTGTAGATCGTGTAATTTGTAAATCAGTTGCAAATTGTCTATTCTATCGCCTGTTAAAGCAGTTCAATGTAATAAACACTATAGGTAAGAGTAGTATCACTTGGAAATATTGACGCTAAAACATGACTTGAATACCAACCTATATTTTCTATAATATGCTGATAATAACATGACTTCTATTCTGTTGGGTCCATTTCATTTGTACAGGCTTTCTGATTCGTTGATAAGAAAATTCATCTGACTGATCAATGTAAACAAGAAACAGACGACGTGACCTAATTGCCTTAGTACCTTGAATACGTCGGTTGATGCAAAGTTATAACTCCATCAAATAATGTTATTCACTGTTGTAGTATTCTACATCTGATCGTTTTGTCGCTGACATTCTACAACGTGCAAATACGTTACACAGGGAAATATCGTTCTATATACCCAAGTTTGCATATTCTTGACTTTAAATAAACCTGATACAGGAAGGTAATCATGATTGGTTTCCACAAGGGTATTATTTTCTGCTACATTAAATATTTCCCTTTAGATATGTGGAAAGAATGAGAATTTAGACTGTGGCTGAACTCGAACCAGCCATCACTGGGTTTCCAGCCCAATGCTCTACCAACTGAGCTACGAGGGTTGACTGTTGACTAGACTAAAGTGAAATAAAAATCTGATCACCAGTCGAACTCCGCAGCTCAGCTGGTAGACTATAGACTTGAAAACATGATGATCACTGGTTCGAATCCAACCGCTGTCCAAATTTCCGCTTCACCTTTAGTCATTACTTAGGATCAATACTAGTCTGTGAACCATGGCTACCTCAATCAAAATGAAAATTTAGAAAAACGACTGATTGAACAAAGAAATATATTCATTTTCAATCAGGTCTTCGAATTACGCTCTACATGAATATAAAGGTTTATAATTCAGTTAGAATACCAACTAAGTGGTGGCCAGGTTGATGAACAATAATTACAGATCTTAAGTAAGTCATGAAGATAAGTTTAAGAAACTAAGATACTGAGTAGAGTAATTAAAACTGGTAATATGAAGCAGATTATTCTTAAGTAAATGGGTTGATTTTTGATGAGTGTTCACTCATTCACAATAAGCGATTACGCAATAATAAGAAAACAAATGAATGTTGGAAATAAGTAAGGGGAAGAGGTGTACAAAGTATTGCTAGGAGTTACATCATGTTGACGTCCACGGTAGTAGTCGAGCAAATGTCCTTTGAATACAACGGTTAGGTTTATAAAGGTGGATTGCAATCGCCTCTGTTATATAAAGTAAGGGAGTGTGTAATTCATGTAGTAAATTAATTAGAATATGTTGAATAATTTTGAATGCTTTTCTAGTATTCACTCGATGTCCATTGTCAACTAAATGTGCAACTTTGGAGCTCTTTATTGTTTAAACTTATTCTTTAGTCAACTATGATGGGTAGTGTTCAGAAATTTGGGAACTGCTTCAACACTACGGAATACCACATACCTTTATCAATCTCATTCAGCAACTATATGAAGACAACACATTCAAAGTAATTCACAATTAGAAGATCAGTGGTGCTTTTGAAGTGAAGATAGGAGTAAGAAAAGACCGTCTACTATCACTTATGATATTCCTGATTGTGGTCGACTGGATCATGCAGGATAAGGTGAACCAGGGATAAGATCCTGGAAGATTTGGATTTCACCAATGATGATCTATGTCTAATGTCACACAAACTACAAAATCTACAGGGGAAAACTAACAAGTTGATAGAAGAGGCAGGGCAGGACACGGCAGGGCTGGGCAGGGCAGCGAAGACAGAATTTCAAGTGAATGTAGAGAAGACAGAGGTGATGATGATACCCAACCCACAACAGCAACAACAAGCTCCAACCATCATGAACAGGAGAAACTTAGAAGAAGTAGCTTCTTTCATCTATCTAGGCAGCATCATTTCAACTACAGGTGACGACACAAGCACAGATGAGGATGTCAAAACCAACCAGGATCAGCAAAGCATGGAAGGCGTTCGTTAGCCTGAAACCAGTATGGAGGTCGTCTACACTGAGCATGTGGAACAAGATTCGTATTTTCAACACCAATTCAGTGAAGTGAGTGCTTGTGTATGGCTGAGAGACTTGGCACATGACGAGAGGCACTTCCAACAAACTACACATATTCATCAACAACTGCCACCTACGCTTGCTCAGTGGATACTGAAGATGAGATCAGATGGGGAGAATAATGGGAATGAGGAACAAGGAAATCTGGCTGACTGGCTAGCTGGTTGGCTGGCTGGCTGTCTGGCAACGAACCAACTGAGAACCTTTTAGTGAACAAATCTGCAGTGTAAGTAAGTGTAGATGTATTGGGTATAGACTGAGAAGGGCGATTGGGGACATCAGGTGACAGGCGTGGCTGTGGAGTGGAAGCCATATGGGAAAAGATGAGTTAGGCATCTGAGGCTGGCATGTAGGAGATCGTGTTAGGAAGAAATGAGAGTTTGTGGGCAGTGGTAGAGGTAGTTTGAAAAGACTGTAAAGTTGAGAGTGGAATGAAGACGTGCTGCTGAAGCCGTATGTTCCAGTGTGAACCCAGGGGACAAATAATAATAAATCACCACAAAAGCCTAGCCACCACTGGTATTTTGATTGAATCGTAACCCTATATTTTTTTGAGGAGCCAAGACGAAGACCTAATTGAAAGGGGAATATATTTCTTTGCACAATCAAGATTATTGTTTGTTCACTAAACTTCTTTACTTACTCATACTTCAATAGTTCAGTAATGTTATGAAGCTACTTTTTCAAGATTATTTGTACAAAATAAGATGGCATATGAGTTATGTACCCATTGCCAACAAAGGTTTCTTTTTAAGGTCAGTTGACCACTCATTTAGGTTTTTTAACATTAGAAAGATATACCGTCTCATCCCATGAAGCAACTATACAAGTGACTATTACTCCAATGGAAGATTAATAAGATTTAAGCACATTTCGTTTAGAGAATGAAATGAAAGACATTCCAGCTGGTCAGCTTATATTGCATTCATAGTCCAGTTAAGTGCTTAGTATTCCTTTAAATTCAATATCTTATATCTAAAGATGTCTGCTGAAGTGTAGCCTATTTATTATTATTATTATTAGTCCTTTGGGTTCCTAGTGGAACATAAGGATTCAGTAGCACGTCTCCAGTGAACTCTGTTCTCTGAAGTCTTTTGAACCTGGTTCCACGACAGCCCACAACCTCTCATTTCCTCCTCACACCATCTCCTCCATGTCACCCTCACCTAGGACGTCCAACTCGTCGCTTCCCCTGGGGATTCCACTCGAGCAACTGGCCTGACACCTGATGTCCCCAGTCGGCCTTCTCAGTGTATGCCGAATCCATCTACACTTCCTCCTGCATATTTGATGGATGATAGGTTCTTGCTTCGTTGGTTCGTTGCCAGAGCTCCTTGTTGCTTATTCTTATTATTCTGGCAATCCATCTGATCTCCAGTAGCGAGCGTAAGCAGTTGTTGATGAATGTCTGTAGTTTATTGGAAATCACTTTCGTGACGCGCCAAGTCTCTCAACCATACAGAAGCACTGACTTGACTGGCATTAGTGTTGAAAATCCGTATCTTGTTTCGCATGCTGAGTGCAGTGCAGAAGATCTCCACACTGGTTTCAGGCTTATGAACGCCTGTCTTGCTTTTCCGATCCTGGCTGACTTTGACATCCTCGTCTGTGCTAGTGCCGCCTGTAGTTGAAACAGTGCTTCCTAGATAGGTGAAGGAGGTTACTTCCTTCAAGTTTCTCCCGTTGATGGTGATTGGAGTTTGTTGTTGTTGTTGTTGTTGGTGGTGGTGGTGCGGTATTTTCATTACTTCTGTCTTCTCTATATTCACTGGAGTCCCGTCTTAGCTGCCTCTTCTATCAACTTGTTAGTTTTTGCCTGTAGATCTTCAAGTTTATGTGACATTAGGCACAAGTAATCGGCGAAATCCAAGTCTTCTAGGTTCTTTTCCGCAGTCCAGCGTATCCCCCGAAGTGTAGCCTATACTAGCAATCAAACAAAAGTTGACACAATAACTTCTATCCTGATTTACAATGTTTAATCATGAAAACGTAAGTGAATATAACTAACCATTTCTTAGGCAAAGGGTTTAAACAATTTTAAAGCACTAGAGATGCACACCGGCATATTATCACACTTTGTATAACTCTATGTATATTGCAAAGTAGTTGATAGAAATTCCCTGAACACTATTAAACATCAACTTGATCAGTAATAAGATTCAGAACTATTATGTCAATCTATAGAGTACCAGAAGATTTGTATGCATTTTACTTCAGCCTAAGTTTTCTTACACTTTTTGCTTATTGTATCTGGACTATCATTTACTGCTGAAAGGATCATCCACTAAAATATTTGTATTATTCTCTAGGACACTACATACATTTCGATATCTTGATAGCTACTAGACTATTCATAGAATTGAAGCTTGAAGACAGTGCCACTACTCATAATAATAATAATTTTGATAATAGTAATAGTAATAATAATAATACACTATGAGATTCTCACTAAGTTCTCTACCAGAACAATATATTCAAACCAAATGAATAAAGTATCAGGGTGATGTTGATAATAGCACTATTAAAGGCAACAATGCTGAATACTCAGCAGGTGTTAGATTCGTTTCCCATCTAGAATGGAGAATGTACACAAAGTGTGTAACTTTAGTTTGGTATTGACGATTCATTCTGCCAATTCAAGAATCTGCCATTACAGCTTAGCATCTTAGGAGTGGAAATATGATAATTTTCTTGCCACCGGATGTTTTTATGCCTGATTCAAATAAAATTCTTGCATACCCAACTAATTTAAAAGGGTCAGTATTGCATAGTATCGTATTAAATATTGGTCGAAAAGACGAGATTGACCAGTGTAAATTAGCAATGACTAAATGTTTTGGGTTAAACAGAACTATATAAGTCGAATTGATGCTCTAAATGCACCATTGGAAATCAGTATATCAATTGGTTATATGTCACACTTATCTAAAGGACAGCATTATTGCCTAAAATACTTTGAGTATTATTGTTTTTCATTTGGGTGGGACACAAATAAATTATGCTATCAGATACAAATGCACCAGGGATTGTCATTTGAAGTGTTTTGTTGTAAAATAAATCCGTTTATTTAACTACATTTGTTTAGATGAATAATTACTCTAGAATAATGAGGTGGTATACTGATCAGTAAGGCATTTCCTCTTTTGAAGTACTTCCTTATAAAAGTATTTGACCTGATTGAAGCTTAGTAGATTAAAGTGTATGTACCTTCACTGAAAATTTAGTTGTTTTAAAGTCCCGAAATTCTTTTTATTAATGTAAGAAGTGATCATGAATGAAATATAACTCAGTTTTTCTGGGTTCCTAATGGAACAAAGGGCTTTGGTAGCACGTCTCCAGTGCACTCTGTTATCTACAAACTTTTAAACCTGGTTTCACGACAGCCCACAAGCTCTCATTTCTTCCTCACATCATCTCCTCCATGTCACCCTCGGCTCGGACAACTAACTTGTCGTTTCCCCTCTGACTTCATGTCAACTGCAAACAAATATATCAGTTATTCGACTGAACAGATACCTAGAGGTTATTTTTTTTCTTAAAACGCTAAGTACTAGAAACAGTGATGAACAGAGAACTCCAAGATTTCACTTAACACTAACTAAGTACTTGAAATCCTCTTTCATGATTTAATTTATTCAGATTTTCATGTGCTACTATTGAGGTTATTAATGATAACCATCATTTAGTGAGTTGAATGAGATTTGTACAGTCAGAGACTAACTTGTATGTTAATATAGGTGTAAAGACTTGGGCACTACCAATAAAAACATATCATATAAGATGACATAACTATGGAAATCAAATGCCAAAAGGCGTGTGATTCCGTTAATATGATTATAAGGAACGGAAATCCTCGAAACGTCATCAAGTGAATAATACTAGATCACTATATAATGTAAGTCAAGTAAACAAATCTTATATGGAATTATCCTGTATGGTAGAAGGTAAAGTAAAATGGTCTATAATATAAACGCAAAACTTCGACACTTCGGTCCAATGTATATTCAAATCGAATCCATTTACCTGATGAAAAAAACAGTGACAGAGGATTATTTAGTACATAGTGTTTTAAGCAATTCATTGTTATATATTTTCTCAGTGCTTTGAAGTTTCTGTAGAGATTGGATTGGTTTTACGCGGCAGGGTTGCTAGCCATAAGCCCAAATTTCTCCCTTTATCCTAGCTTAGGAACAACTAGCAAATTAATGAAGTAGAAAACTAGGCAACCCTACGTATCATCATAGAACAGAACACAGAATGCTAATCAACTGGATCTGCATCTCAACTTCATCCAATTTGAAAAAACCTTCGACAGTGTTAACACAAAAGTAGTTTGACAGCTACTTCAACACGACGGTTTAGTACCACAACACTTTATCAACCTCATTACACAACACATATATGCCATACGATGTGATGCTACATGCCAAGTGATCCACAACACAATGCAAAGCTCAATAACACCTCTGAAGTGAAGACAGGAGTAAGATAAGATAAGATTGTCGCCTACTATCACCAACATTCTTCCCGATTGTGGTCGACTCGACTGCACTCGGTCATGCAACAGACAACTGTGAGATGTGAGAAGATGAGCAAACACTGTTCGACCGATGAAAAGACTATAGAAGATTCACATTTCACCCATGATGATTTGTGTGTAATGTCCAATGTCACACAAACTCGAAGATGTACAGGTGAAAACTAACAAGTTGGTGGAGGAGGTAGGGCAGAGCAACAAAGACGACACGTCTTTCAGGTGAATGTAGAGAAGACACAGGTGATGGAGATCCCCAACAACCACCACCACCACTAACACAACCAACAACAACAACAACATCTACATACACCAATCAACATCAACAGGAGAAAGTCAATGCAAGTTGTCTCTTCCACATACCCAGGCTACATCGTTTCAACTACAGGGGGCAGCACAGGCACAGATGACGATGTCGAAGCCAGGATAACAAGGGTAACAGGACAGGTCTTCCAGCATTCACCTGAAATCAGTGAGGAGATCTACTGCACTCAGCATAAAGCGTGAATAGGATTCGGATGTTTAACACTAATGTCAGTCAAGTGAGTCAGTGCTTCCATGTGATGGTTGAGAGAGTTGGAGCGTTACGAAGAGCATTTCCAACACACTATACACATACATCATCAACAGCAGTCACCTATGTTCACTCGATACTGAAGATCAGATGGTTAGAGTAATAATAAGAAGTAAGGTGAAACTGTAGCCTGGCAACCAAGCAATGAACCAGGAATCCATCGCCCAATAATTAAGCAGCAGGAGGTGGAGATGGATTTGATCGGGTATACAGTGAGAAGACAGTTTGGGGACATCACACTCCAGGTCAGGTCAGGTCAGGTGACGTCAGGGCTGGGCTGGCGGGGCCAGACCAGGCAGGCGCTTGAGTGGAGGTCGAATGGGAGAGGATGAGTTGATTGTGTGTGGCGATGGTGACATGGAGGAGATGGTGTGATGAATGAATGAAAGCTTGTTGTCAGTGAGTGGTTGAGACAGGTTTGAAAGTGTGTAGAGAAGGGGGAGAAGTGAAGATGTGTCACTGAAGCCCTATTTTTCATTAGGAACCCGAAGTACAAGTGATAATAATTAATAATTTCTGAATATACTGTGAACACAAAACATTGCTTCGAAAAGTTTAAAATCCCTTTACTCAATCTTTGCCCTTCTTCGTATTCTGCTTAAGACATGTGAGAAAAAGTGGATGACATATATAAGATGCAATCATCTCACATATCTTCACACTGATTGAGAACAGTGAGATACTCACTAAGCAGATGATTCTGAGTAATGCAGGAACTAGTCATAGAGAGCTGGATAAATAAGGACAAGTAAATTGTTGGGTTTATAACAACAGTTCATCAAGTTGACTAGTTGAAACAGAAGTAATACATGCCAAGAAATATATTAGCTGAGGACAGAGTTTAAAGCGAATATGTCTTTTCGGCAAATTCTCGTCAGGCTTTTGATTTCTGTTTGCAAATTATTCAGCATAGTCCTTATTTGATACCAACACGGTTAAATAAATTCGGGTATATGAGAATTAGATGTTGAATTATTGAAACTAAAACTCATAAATCTTATACAAAAAATCTTCTTTGCCGGTAAACTATGTTCGAAATCTACAACTCGCTGTATGATACCAATGCAGGTGAAGCATTAGCTTCTGAATCTAGACACATCTATGTGTATTTGTAAAGTTAACTGCTCTTATGAAGATTGTTACATAGGTAGAATGACTCAGCAAGCCCACCAAAGCTTCCTTGAACACTGTCTAGCGTTATTAGACAAAGGAACAGTGAAATTCACCCAAAGCTCAATGTTCGTTCATATAGTAGATACTGAGCATAAGATTGACAAAACCTCAGCATTTAGTATTATTTATAAAGTCTTATCACAATACTCGAAGTCTGTATGTCTCTGATCGCGAAGTATAATAGAAGCCATAACAATTACATTTTTCAAACGGAATTTATGGATTCAGAAGATGTTTATTTGTACCGTTTTCCTCCTATGGCCTTCAAGTTCAACCCAGATTATTTTATTAATATTATTTGTCCCCTGGGTTCCCACTGGAACATACGGCTTCAGTAGAACGTCTCCATTCCACTCTCTTCTCTACAATCTTTTCAACCTAGCTCCACGACTGCTCTCAAGCTCTCATTTCTTTCTCACATCATCTCCTCCATGTCACCCTTGGTTCGGACAACCAACTTGTCATTTCCCATCTCGGTTCCATTCAATAGCCAGGCCTGTCGTGTTGTGTCCCGATCGGCTTTCCCAGTGTATGCCCAAACCATCTCCACTTCCTTCTGTATATTAGTTGAGCGACAGATTCTTGCTTCGTTGGTTCGTTGTCAACCAGCCAACCAGATTTCCTTGTTGCTTATTCTTATTATTCTGGCAGTTGTTGATGAAAATCTGTAGTTTGTTGGAGATGCTTTTCATTACGCGCCAAGTCTCAGAATGAACCATATAAAAGCACTAACTTGACTGAATTAGTGTTGGTAACATCAATCTTGTTCGTTATGCTGATCATTTTACTTTTTGCCCTTATTTCCATATCTGATTAAGAATTTTAAAATTTTATTATCTCTTATCGTAATGTGACAATAATTTTATTTCTCTCTATCCTTGCACATACATGATTCATTCATACACTTACAAGGATTGGTTACTGAGCATATATATATAAACTGCCAGAGATTTTATCTTATCATTATCACCTTTACTGTTATCTTCTAATCCTCATACACCTGAAGTAACTTAGCCATGTAGATATCAAATAACTATGTTGAACACTTTGTAAATATTTTGGTTGTATTGTGTTCTGTAAGCTAGGCTGTATAATGGATTGTGTTACCAACTTATCAAAACAACCATTCACAAAAATAGAAGAACTTCTTCTTGAAAAAGGATTGAATTACAACAGAAGAAATGTCTCGAAACTAGAATTCTTTACGGCAGTAGGATCGTCACTTAAAACATCATGATTAAATGAGGTCATTTAACAAGAAATACGGCAAACAATTGTACCATTAATCAGGCAAAAGAGGCATCATGTTCAAGTGAACAGTTAAGAAATACCATTAAACTACTCAGATCAGAGAAGACAATACAACTAAGACCATCCACCCAAGCTGTTAATATTCTCCGTCATTTCAATTTCAATACGAAAATACGTATTTACTTCAAACTCTGTCTTCTAATTGTTACAATGGGAATATTTTAATTATATCAGTCGAGTTTAAGCATTCTGGTCATATGTTAAAGATGAATTTAAAAAAAACATTAAATGGATTCACGAAGTCAATAAATCCCCACAAATCTTCAGATTGAATTAATTTAGTGCTTATTGGTGAGTAGCTTCGTGAACTGACAGAAGTAAGAAATGTGGACCATTGAATTCTGACCTCTTGTCTCAATCATAACGTGCTGATTACTGAACCTGATGGTTCTGGGTTCGATTCCTGGTGCGGCCATCGGTGGGTACAGCCAGGGAGTCCTATACTTAGACGAAACAGCTGTAAAGTGCTCCTAGATTTCCAATGTGTATCTAATTAATATCAGTCTATGACGAATAACAACTTGAAATCTTTGTCTGCCTCAGTGTGCATTTTATCTAAAGATCAAGAAGTAATCATCATACTTAGAGTGAAATTGAGAAATGTGTCTCAAAATTGGTGTTGTGGCTTCGTTTTGACTTCCAGCTTGATGAACTGAAACCAATGAGATAAAACGTCAGGTTGAGTTTTATTTCATGATTCTTTTTGACAATGTGAAGACGACTTGGTGATTAATTAATCAATGGCCAATGTAAGCGTAATCTACCTTCAACAATCAAAAGCTCAAAATAAAATCTGTTCACTTTTTACTGCCGTAGAGCCAATAAAACTTTGTCTTATAATACGCCTAGTAATTCAGTAGTTGAACGAATTGACGACGTGTTAGTGGAATGATTATTTCTCAAGGAGAAGAAGTGAAATCATAGTTCAGAGATCATTGACAACGTTAAAATATTATCATTTGACCTAGATAGCTGTAGTTTGCCAGACTAGTATTTACACTGGGTGATGATTGAAGGTGTAATGAAAATTTGGACCGCAATCGGATTCGAACCAGTGAACACTAGGTTTCTGGCCTGATACTTTACCAGCTGAGCTACGAGGTCCGACTGTTGACCATTCAACTACTGTTTATAATATTCATTTATGATTTTACCTACGAGATATTCTATTCACTAGAAATGATTCTTGTGGAGGGTTCAATACATTCACTGTTCACTAATATTACTAAATTCGTAGCTCAGCTGATAGACCATAGGGCTGGAAACCCGGTAGCTGCTGGTTCGAATCCTGCCGTGGTTCAAATTTTCATTTCACTTCAATCATCATCCTGTATAAGGTTAAAATACACATTTATTTAGTGAAAAAACTCACAAAACCTAGCCATTCCTTAGTATTACCTTAAGAAGAAGAAAAATGGAACGAGAACTACTACATAAAGATTTCAAGCTCAAATTCTTGGGAAGATTCTCAGGGAATCGATTTGACGACATCCTTTCAGTTCTTTCAATATAATTGCTACCGCCAGAGTATGTAAATTCATAAATACTTTTGGAGGTGAAATGAACAGGTTAATTATCCGATTTTGGTTTAGCGAGCAGGAACTTAAGGAAACTTCCTTCTCAGTGCTCCTTTCATTTTTTGTATCGATAAGCTTAATACTGAATCTCCTATGAATGTAAGTTATTTAAAAGCTTATTCTTTACCACAGATAGGTATTTATTTCTACCGAACTCTTCTCTTTCATATTTCATAGTAAATCTTATAAGGTATCCATTCTCTTGGAGCAATTTTCAATAAAGTTTACTTCTTTCTCTAACTTGTTCTGTTTTAAAGTGTTTTGACTAACCCACGTTTACAGCAGGCAGGATAAAAACTGTTATAGTTAAGATATTTTCCATTTCATGCGTCTTTTCTGTAGATGGTGTAGAAGGTGTCGAAAAATGAAAGAATCATTCACTTGTGTTACACCGTAAATTTCTTCATTATACTTTATTTTCAAATGATCATTCATAAGGTTATAAGATTTTTTGAAAACAAATCCGTATTACTGCCTGAAACATAAAACCATTAACTTTACTGCTTCCAAGTGAGATGAGGGCATAAAAGAAATAAATTACTGAATCAGTTTTTGATTTTTCAGGTGAGATTCAACATTGATCTAAGAAAGGTAACGGGATCATATGAAACCTGTTTCTGTCTAGCCAGCAAGACGATAAAAAGCATCATTCATCCTATTTTGTACTCTTCAGTTAGATATTCCTGCATCCTAGTGACTGGCGTTGTTACCACTAGGACTTAGGCTCAGTTCCAATGGATTCAAACGTTTAAGTGGTGTTGTCTCAAGCAAAACACATTCGGTGTGTGAGGTTCATGTACATCTAACTGATGAGTCCCAAGTAGGATGGAAAGCACGCCCTAGATTCCAGTGCCAACCATCAAGTAAATTTCCTACTTTTCTATGATACGTGTGAGGTTTATCATAGTTTCTTTCTCCTCTAGTTTCCCTTTTCAACTTCCAGAAAGAAATAAAACTTGAAATTTGTAAATATTAATATACATGGTAACAGTAATTATCAGTTATATAAGGGTTGTTTCTTCATGTAACAGAGTAAAAGTGAGGAACCATTCTCATCAAAGATCTACTTACGTGGGCATCTAAGCAGATGTACAAAGATATCTTGCAGAATAATTTGAGTAGTTAGAAAGCACTCCAATCAATTTAAAGATTTCACTAACCAGTTCGAAACCGTTTCAGTCGTGTACGACTCAGTTAACTCATCACCACTGTGCTCAGACAGATTAAATTCACACACCCGAATTCCCTAGATCATGTCACTTGTATATGGCTGGAAGACTTCCATAAATCGGCATGTCATTCATAAGATAATGAATGTGGAAATGATTTATGAATTACTTGGTCCATATTGACATCTCTCACAACTGAGTAGTTTCTCAACGGGCTCCCCCCCCTACTGTGGTACTGACAGGCGTTCTTCTGAAAACCGCCTACCCAGTATTAGAGATTATGGTTTCTGACACAAAAGTGTCATGAATTAAGTAGCAGATTTCCCCTTTTTATAAAATACTAATATCCCTCAGGCTTATCTTCATTTCTCGGTTACCTGTGTGCCCGTAATAATTTTAGTACCATTATGATATATTCCTATAAATTTTCGAAGCCATATTCTCAAATGTTGTTATTATATATATGAAAACGTATAGACAAATTACTCTCAAAGCTCTTCACTTTCTTTTATGACTAGTAATCTTCTCAATATCCATCCAAATAGGGATAAGAATTCAAGTTTTTGAAGATGGGAAATAGTCAAGTTCATGTTGTCATGTATTAGTGTAAGAATCTAGAACTATATGCAGTTTACCCTCATATCATTTCGAATTAATCCAGAAAAATGAACAATTGTGACTAAGTAACAAACTGAAATCGATAAAATCCTTTTTTCCACAAATATTATGCATAAATAACTAGAAATATTGTGACTAAATAAACATTATATAATCATTTGTCATATACCTTCGATCTACATGGAATGCTTATATGAATATTATTACCCGAACATGAATGAATGTTAGCTATATGTTACGGTGTAATATAACTGTAAACATAAAATAGATTACCAGAAAATGTTCTTCAAGTTAAAGTCCGAGAATATAATACATTAATAATGATAATTTACTTGGTTGGGGCTAGCAGGGACCAGTACGGGAACTTCGTCCTGTTTAGGACTCGTCGCTTGAATGAATCTGCACCACGGTGCAGAGTAATATTCCAACTGGGACTTGAACGTCGTACACATTGTTTGAAATGCAAACGCGGTACCAGCTAAGCCAGTGAAGCATGTTTATTTATTATATTCGAACCTTGGATTCGTAGTGAAAAATAGGGTTTCAGTAACACATCTCCATTTCTCCCTCTTCTCTACACACTTTCAAACCTGTCTCAACCACTCACTGACAACAAGCTTTCATTCATTCATCACACCATCTCCTCCATGTCACCATCGCCACACACAACCAACTCGTCCTCTTCTATTCGGCCTCCACTCAAGTGCCTGCCTGGTCTGGCCCCGCCAGCCCAGCCCTGACGTCACCTGACCTGACCTGACCTGGAGTGTGATGTCCCCAAACTGTCTTCTCACTGTATACCCGATCAAATCCATCTCCACCTCCTGCTGCTTAATTATTGGGCGATGGATTCCTGGTTCATTGCTTGGTTGCCAGGCTACAGTTTCACCTTACTTCTTATTATTACTCTAACCATCTGATCTTCAGTATCGAGTGAACATAGGTGACTGCTGTTGATGATGTATGTGTATAGTGTGTTGGAAATGCTCTTCGTAACGCTCCAACTCTCTCAACCATCACATGGAAGCACTGACTCACTTGACTGACATTAGTGTTAAACATCCGAATCCTATTCACGCTTTATGCTGAGTGCAGTAGATCTCCTCACTGATTTCAGGTGAATGCTGGAAGACCTGTCCTGTTACCCTTGTTATCCTGGCTTCGACATCGTCATCTGTGCCTGTGCTGCCCCCTGTAGTTGAAACGATGTAGCCTGGGTATGTGGAAGAGACAACTTGCATTGACTTTCTCCTGTTGATGTTGATTGGTGTATGTAGATGTTGTTGTTGTTGTTGGTTGTGTTAGTGGTGGTGGTGGTTGTTGGGGATCTCCATCACCTGTGTCTTCTCTACATTCACCTGAAAGACGTGTCGTCTTTGTTGCTCTGCCCTACCTCCTCCACCAACTTGTTAGTTTTCACCTGTACATCTTCGAGTTTGTGTGACATTGGACATTACACACAAATCATCATGGGTGAAATGTGAATCTTCTATAGTCTTTTCATCGGTCGAACAGTGTTTGCTCATCTTCTCACATCTCACAGTTGTCTGTTGCATGACCGAGTGCAGTCGAGTCGACCACAATCGGGAAGAATGTTGGTGATAGTAGGCGACAATCTTATCTTATCTTACTCCTGTCTTCACTTCAGAGGTGTTATTGAGCTTTGCATTGTGTTGTGGATCACTTGGCATGTAGCATCACATCGTATGGCATATATGTGTTGTGTAATGAGGTTGATAAAGTGTTGTGGTACTAAACCGTCGTGTTGAAGTAGCTGTCAAACTACTTTTGTGTTAACACTGTCGAAGGTTTTTTCAAATTGGATGAGGTTGAGATGCAGATCCATTTGACCACCATTCTGTGTTCTGTTCTATGTTAATGCGTAGCGTTGCAATTTTATCCGCAAATGATTCGTTCTTCCTGAATCCAGCCAGCTAGCCAACCAGCTCCGGAAGCAATTTTGAATTCTGCGCACGTTTGTCTTCTCCGGGATGATGTGGCCTAATAGTTTGCTTGAGGTGAACAGTGGTCGAGTATGATTTTGCACCAGTTCTTGCTATTTTAATGGGCTCCCTTCTTTGGACGTTTGACAAGGTAGCCCTTCTTTCGATCCGCGAGTACTCTTCCTTCCCTCCCTCCTTGGTAACTTCCTGCAAGGGCGATGTGAGCATGTCGGTTGCAGATGTCTCTGCGTCTGATTTATAACATACACAGATCTAGTATTATGTAGTTTTGTTATAAATCAAATAAACAAATTTAATGTGGAATAAATTTCTACCACAGTGTCCAAGATTTACACCTATTTTAGTCTCTGCGTCCGTTTTCAGTGCTTTTAGAGGAATTCCATCTGTTCCTGCTGTTTTCATGGTTTTCACCAACTTAATGGCTTTCAGGACTTCACTTCTGCTTTTACCAGATAGTTTATGTTCACTGATAATTCTGTGACTGGTTTGCTAGTTGTATTTGTGGACAAGTTGTAGTTGGTGTTCGATTAAAGAGTTTTTTGAAGTGGTCAGCCCAATGTCTTCTTTGTTTCTCTTCCTTGTAAGTTAGGTTTCTTTCACTATCACCGACTGGTTTTTTCTCTATTGATCTCTTTCCAGATAGCTACCTGGTTCTTTGGTACATACTGTCAAGTCTCTCCTACTAGCAGTCTGTTCTACTTCACTTGCCAGTGTGTCGGAGAAGTGTCTTTTGTCTTTACGCGCAATCTTCTTTTCTTTGTTCAGTGTAGTGTTTCATACGTTGTACTCAGTTCTCCTTTTCGTTGTGCATCCCTGCACTGCAATGACTCGTCTTCTGTTTCACTGTCACCATCTTCCTCTCCATTCTCTATCAGCTTCCAAGTGTCCGTCGAGATCCATTCCCTATCTTGCTTCTTCTTCTTTACTAAAGCGGTTATGCATGTTTCCTTCCACGTCTCTTTCAAAAAGTTCCAATGTTGTTTCATGCAGGTTTCTTCAGGAATGTTGCTTAGTATCTCCCATTTTGACCTGATGGTTGACGTGGAGATGTCCTTTGTAGTTTCATCCTTCACGTTCTGTTTTGTGTGTTGAACTTGAACTGTGGTCTATCACCAATTTCTGTGAAGGCTTCAAATTGATTTTAAGAGTTCCTTGCATTAGATAGTGATTGGCGTGAAGCTATATCTGATCCCCTTGTTGATCTGATCTTGTGTCCATTGGGCTGGCTGCGTCTACACTTTCTTCATATTGAGATGAAGTCGATCTAATTTTTAGTGTGGTGTGTACATAGGATGAAATCGAATCTATGTCGTATTGTGACTATCCTTGTGTTTGTACATATTGCCTCCAATCACCACATCGCTGAATGTTCAGAACTCTGCAAACAGTTCTCCATTCTTATTCATTCCACCGAGTGCTTCTTGACCAATGATCAGTTCTCTTCCTGAGTTGTCCACTCCTAGTTTGGCATTCATGTCAATCCACGCATTCGAATTTTGGTGTCACCAACTGGGGTGGGGTGTTGTCCATTACTGATTGTAGTTGTCTGTAGAATCCCTTCTTCTTATCTTCATCTGCATTATTTGAAGCATTTTATGATTTTGACTTTCCTTCCTTCTGATATGAACCTTGCTGTCATGATTCCGATCCTGCAGGAGTAGATTAGTTACCATTGCATGAGAGCCTTCGCTGCTCCTTGGGACATCATGATAGCCCATCCATAACTCAATGTGCTCGTAGTTATCATCTAGGTGACAATATTAGGGTAGACAATTAACTCTTCAGTTGACAACTGGGTTAGTCTGCTTCCATTCCATCTGCTTTTGTAGATTCCAGGCACTTCCATGCCATACCTCCTCATTTCTTTTGAAATCTGTTCAGCCTTGCTAGGTTCATACAAAGTGCAGGCATTTCATATCCCCATTCTTACTTTCACTTTCATGGAGAGAAGACACATTGGTCAATTGGCTTCTGGAAGGCTTTCACCAGCTGGCATCATTTTGTCTCCCGGATTCCAGCGACGAATAGGTGTATTCTTATTTTCCATATTTTCTTTGTGCTTTGAAGTTTGTTTATCGATTGTATTGGTTTTCCAGGATAGGGTTGCTTGCCATGTGCCCAACCTTCCTTATTTATCCGGGCTTAGAACCGGCTAGTGACTAGTGAACTAGTAAACTAGGTGAGAACAACATCACTCACTGTGGAGTAAGTACTTCCAGCTAACGAGTCCTAAATAGGACAAAACATACATTCTGGATTCCACTGCTAGCCAGAATCAAGTAAGTTTTCATGATAAGTATTCGGGCAGCATCGTTTCATCCGTATAGGAGGCTACGTGCCAATAGAAGTCTAACAATCCGATCCAGTAAAACAACGGATAACTTCAAGTACGTCAGCAAATACTAATAACACATTAATTCCTAGAAGACATGCCAACGATGATTGATTTGGCAATTTTTTTCACTCCAAGTTGACAATAAGGTTTGCAGATCGATATGAGTGGTTTCTGACTACTCATCTTGTTCATGAATATACACTATCTGATCTTCATTAGGTGGTTTGCAACGAAAAGTAGCTAAGAAATTATTCAGTTGTGAGAGATGTCAATATGGACCAAGTAATTCATAAATCATTTCCACATTCATTATCTTACGGTTGGCATGCTGGTTTATGGAAGTCTTCCAGCCATATACAAGTGACATGATCTAGGGAATTCGGGTGTGTGAATTGAATGTGTCTGTGCACAGTGGTGATGAGTTAACTGAGTCGTACACGAGTGAAGCGGTTTTGATGTGGTTAGTGAAATCTTTAGATTGACTGGAGTGCTTACTAACTACCTAAGTTGTTCTTCAGTGTATTTTGGTTAGTTCATGTAACTTTCGTATTAAAAGTCTCACCTCATCTTACTGATTGGATGTATTCCGACAGATACTCTATTGATTGAAAACAGAATTTACCACTGAGGGAAGCTATTCACCAGTGAATTTCAATATGAAACATACAACCTATGAATCATTTGCAAATTGATCACTCTAGATACAAGAATATTGGATTGTTAAACAATTTACCGTTGCTTTACAGCGTCGAACTGCTTAACTTCTGTTAAAAAATGATCTCCTACGCAGATACCTCTATACTGCTGGATATTGCTGATGTTCTACACACCTTGATAACGCGCACAGGTATCCAGGACGTGCGTTTCTTCTGAATGTACTTGAATCCGAAATGAGTGATTCTGTTCCAACTGAAGTTCGTATTCCAGTACCCGTCTCTTCAAACGCTAGAGTGTTATTCACATTTAAATAGTTGCACCCTGACTTCAGACAAAAGGCATTTTCATAAATCTACTACCGAAATACGTCTATCTGACAAACGATATTCATATCACTGAAGTCAATAGTCTGGAGTCAAACAATACAGACAATATACAGCTTAAGTGATTATTAGTTTTATGAATCTCAGGTTATCCACATTATTTCAGAAATTCAGATCCCAAAGGGTTTCAATAAATTAACTAACTGTGTGCCAGTAGCATTCATATTCATAAGTTTTAACAAATTAGTGGTCAGTTTCGCTTCCTGTTTTCTAATATCTTCTGTTGGGACATCAGCTATGAATTCGCTTTCATCATTGAGGATGAATAACATCTTATTTTTATAGTCACATTTATTCATCCCAAATATGTCTGATCCCATATCGGATTTGAGAATGATTATGTCAGACCTGTTCCGTAATTCTCTCAACAATTTGAAGTGCTGTGAATTGAAAATAATTTTTCCTCTTGTTTCTGAACTATGGAGTTAATGAAAAACTCATAGACAAGAGAGGGATACTCTACACCGAGAAAAAGATCATAGAAAATTTGGATTTCACCGATGACTTGTGTCTTTCACCTAACTGGGCAGCATCGTGTCAACTACAGGCGACGGCACAGACGAGGACGTCAAAGCCAGCCAGGATCAGAAAGACAGCAACACAGGCATTCATTAGCCTGAAACAGTATGGAGATCTCCAGCAATCAACATAAGGCGTGAACAAGATCCAGATTTGCAACATTAAGTCAGTCAAGTCAGTGCTTTTATATGGTTCATTCTGAGACTTGGCGTGTTACGAAAAGTATTTCCGACGAACTGCAGATAATCATCAATGAATGCCTAAGCTGCCTCGTTACTGAAGGTCAGATGGCCAGAAACAATGAGCAACAAAGAACTCTATCCGGGCAGCAAAACAACCAAGAACCCATTGCCCAACAAATATGCAGAAGGAAGTGGAGATGGATTGGACATGCAATGAAGAGACCGATTGGGGACATCAGTCTGTAGGCAAGGCCAGTTTTCGTGTAAGTAACTGAGAAAATTTATTCCCAGAAAAAGTTACTCTTCCTCATGAATTAAGATTACAACAGAGGATAAATGGATAATATCTTTATCAGGATTGGATGGTTATGAGTCTTCTAATAACACCATCTGAGACCAGAAAAAGGAAACTTTATTGCTTCAGATAGAAACTGAATTCCTTTAGCTTTAACAAATGACACAGTAAAGTACAATACAGTTCCAAAATACCTGATGTTACGTTTTCTAAAGTAGACTGATGTTATGAGGTGTTGTGATATAATTCAATTTGTAGGTATCTGAGGATTTATTGATTTCAAGTTGGTATTATTGGTGCACTGAGATCAGTTGGAGAGTAATTAAGAAACTTGAAGACCTGAACACTTGTTTTTCCTAGTAGTATCGGAGTCCTTCGATCATAAGTAAGACTATTGATGTGGTCATGGGTGTGTACTTCTGAGGAAACCAACACCAAGACGAAGTAGCTATCGAGTACCCCTGAGTTTTCAATGGTTCCTCAACTGATGTTAATCCAACTTGAAGACGAGAGTGATGTGGCTGAATCAACTTTATTAGGACACAATAAGAACAGTCAAATTATCTTAAATTTCCTAGCCGTTTCAACTGCGATTCTCAAATTATAGAGAGTAATTTAAGCAATGAAAATAGTTTTGATGAAGCAGGTGACTTACCTTTTGATGGGCATACTGAAAAGTTTCATTGGTGGTAGATTCCTCGTTGACTTTATCTTAAACAGAGACAAATGATAAACTGAATCATCCATATATATATATATATATATATATATATATATATATATATATATATATATATATATATATGTTAATATACCAGTAGAGTGTTTAGAATATTCGGTTAATAACACGAAATGTGCAAGGGAGCAAATGATAACAACAAGAAATTAAAGAAGTTACTGATGCCAACTGGTTAATCATTGTCAAATCATGTGTATATCATGAGATCTACAAATATGAAGGGTCCACAAGAAAGTTGATTATACTTCAGTATCTGAAGTTCCATGTGAGAACATTGAAAAAAATTACATTGTGAACAATTAACCGATGCAACATCAAAGTAGTTGAAGCAGTAGCTTTGGAAAAACACCTTCACATATCTACATCGGAGGTATATTCATCTGATAAACGCCATTCATATCACTGAAATTCACTATCTGGAATCAGACATAAAACTTTATAATGATTTGAAGAGAGAATAATTTGACTAGTTTGATGAAGTAGGTCATAGTGTCATAAAAGTGAAAAATGTAATAATCTTATACTTTAGATGATCTGAAATGGTGCCAGAATGACATCCAGTTATGAATACTGTTAAGCCATAAATGTAGAATGAATACACCTTAAGAGATATGAACCATTTACTCACTATTATACTAATTCGAAAAATGCTTAGTTAAATCAGACTAAGAAATATTTCGGAACAAATATTTGATTTATGAAGCTTGTTAAGGCGACGCTGACTCGTCAGATTTCGATAGCGTAATTAGAAGACGAAGTTTATCTGAACAAGATGTGTCATATTTATTTGGACAATACATTTCAAACTATATGATCACACATATTTCTCAAGTCAATCTATATTAAGCTGAAGTGTGGGAGGACAAATACAATAATTAAGATAAGCAGGAGATTAAAATTAAGAAAGATGAGAACAAACAAGAAGTGACATAGTTGATCCTAATCTTGGCAAGTGAAAAAAGTCTATCAAGGTAGGTAGGTGTACTGTAAGAACAAATTGCTTTCGTACACATAAATATGGTTTCAATTTGTGTATGGCTATGACTTCCACAAATCTCAGTATATGTTTCTGACTGTTTCTATCTAAAACCAATATGAAATCTTTTTTGAACATTAATTTTGTGACCTGTTTTTATTATACTTTTGGTAATTGATGAAAAGGGGTTGTCTCCTACCAACTTTTGTCACTGTTTCATACTCCATTCGTTTTTGAAGTCATTTAGGTATATGTTCTACCATCCTCAGCTGCAAAGCTCAATTACTTCTCCATATGTATGTGTGACACATACACACACATATGTCAGTAGATATTTATTTCACGCTGTTTCTAGTTAAAGCTTTGAGATGGGATGAGCTTTTTTCGATAAATCTTGTTCATGCTTTTTAGGTAGTTCCGTCATGAACTGACATTACTTGGGGAAACATTGAATACACTGATTGATCACTGTATTATTATTATTATTATTTGTCCCCAAAGTTCCTAATGCAAGATAGCGCTTCAGTAGAACGTCTCCAGTCCACTCTCTTCTCTCCAATCTTTTCAACCTGGTTCCACGACAGCCCACAAGCTCTCATTTCTTCCTCACACCATCTCCTCCATGTCAGCCTCGACTCGGACGCCCAACTCGTCGCTTCCCATCTGGGTTCCACTCGACGGTCTGATCTGGAGCGTGATGTCTCTAGTCAGCCTTCGCAGTGTATGCCCAATCAATCTCCACTTCCTTCCGGTGCATATTTGTTGAGTTATAGGTTGTTGGTTGGTTCGTTGCCAGCCAGCCAGAGTTCCTTGTTGCTTATTCTTATTATTCTGGCCATCTGATCTTCAGTATCGAGCCAGCGTAGGTGGCAGTTGTTGATAGATGTCTGTAATTTGTTGGAAATGCCTTTCGTAACTTTCCAAGCTTCTGAACCATATGACAGCACTGACTTGACATTTGTGTCGAAAATCCAGATCTTGTTCTTTATGGTGAGTGCAGAAGATCTCCACTCTGTTTTCAGGTTAATGAACGACTGTCTTGCTGTCTTTCCAATCTTGGCTTTGACGTCTTCGTCTGTGCCACCTATAGTTGAAACGATGCTACCTAGATAAGTGAAGGAGGCCACTTCCTTTAAGTTTCCTCCGTTGATGATGATTGGAACTTGGTGGTGGTGGTGGTGGTGTTGGTTGGGTATCTTCACCACCTGTCTTCTCTACGTTCACTTGAATTCTTGACTTCTCTGCCTTACTTCTTCTGTCAACTTGTTAGTTTTCGCCTGTAGAGCAACTAATCTCATGATATATAATCCTGAGTGCTAACTCAGTTCTTACAATTATTTTTGCAATTTAACCACCAAGTTAGGAGGCTCACCAACTCATTGGACTTTGATGGAGGTTAGTTAGTTGAGGCAGTCACCAATAAGCCCTGTACCTAGGTTTCATGCATATTGGAACTTGTTAGCAGGGCGTATCTGCAACCTCGAGGAAATTTATATCCTCTTTGAGATAGATTTGTCTAAACAAAAAGGGGGGAAATAAAATACTAAAAACTATATAAAATACTTGTATGTCAAGAGAATCATCAACTACTCGTTACATTTCCGATCTTTGTATACGATCTACTTAACACAATGTAACTATTGTTATCATCAACATTATCTCGTTTAGTGGCGTTTTTTTTTTAAATACTAGATTACTTAAACTCAGCGAATCCGTCTATCTATGTGTAAGCACGTTAGTCTACAGTAGCAAAAGCGTAACCGCACACATACAAGCAGGTGATAAGTATGAATTTAATCAGATTTTAATTATTTATTAGCTAATACTACTATTATTAACAGGCTAAGGTAATAAAACAGTTATCGTGATAAACTTGGTAAAAGTAGAGTGTAAGGAAGTGAGATAGATAGTGGGTAGAGAAGACAGTAGTGAAAGGAAGAAGTAGACATTGTCTGTGTATATGTATTTGGGGGGGGGGGGGGAAGGAAACAGTACTAGGAAACAATTAAGGCAAAGAAGCATGGTAAGAAATCTGGTGATTGATAACCAGTTCAATACACCGAAAGAAATGTAACATAACAGAAAAAACATTTAATTTTTTCCTTATTTATGATAATTAAACGTAGTGTATCAATTCAATCCACTGAAGAGCAGCCAATTCCATGTTGTCTAGTCTTGAGTACTGAGTGACTGATTCTGTATCAGGCTAGAAAGATTATTATCATGATTTGTTTAGATGTATATTAGATGATTGGAGATGATCAGCACAAAGTCCTGCTTGAGAAAGATTTCATACTTGTTGGCACTTGTGAACACGGTGTTTTGTTTGAGATTTCAATTCATGTCACCTGGTGATGTAGTCAGTGATATTAGTAGGAGGGTTGTGATTGGTTTTTTCTCTGGATTAGATTCGATACATTGACTGGTCACCAGAGAGCGTACAATTTTGTGTTGTTTAGTTCTGAGCGCTCACCGAATTCTATCGATCAGGGATCTTGAAAAGTCTTATTTACATTCTTAAATTAGAAAGTGAATATCACAATGTTTTCATTGAAAAAATTTTACTTCACAACTGATAACAAAATCCTAATCAACTTGAGTAGAGCCTTGATTAATTTAATCACCACCATCAGCGTCATCATCAGGATCAACATAGAACTAGGTTTTACTGCGCAGCGGTCCAAGTTGCCATATCTCATATCAGCACATCAGGTAACAAGGTAATAAATTAGGCAGTAAAGAAGAAGTGAGAAAATGATGAGATTACGTATAAAGGTAAACATGAGGGATAATGTGTGTATACATCTGCGCCACTGACATCGGTTCTGAGCCATATCACCTAAAGTCTCCAACCACCGGTTTCTCTTGTCCCGCGGACCCCGACCGGCTAGTCTGTATCACCGTATATGGCTAATGTGAACAGTCAAGGTCTTCATGGATTGGTGCCATGTTTTAGTATGGTTGCCCCGAGCCTTTACCTAATCTGAAACTACTTGGCCCAACATTTTGTGACGAGGCAGACGTTGGCTAGGCATAAGTAATACATGTCAAAGTCATCTCAGTCAGTGAAGGTTCACAATCGCATTAACTGTCTTATCTCTCCTCCCTTAACCTCTTCACCTGACTTCTACGTTATTTAAAGTAGAAAAGAATAAACTACAACACAGTACACTCGATCCTAAACAGACAATCGGATATTGCTGTGGTGCTACAGATGGCGTAATTTGAAAAAAGCCAACCAAGCTTTCTTTTTATCCGTGCACAGATTTCATCTGCCACTCAGCCACCGGTGCTGATCCGACTTCCCAGACAACTGAAATGTTCAATGCGCTCAACCACTTCACTCTCTGCTGTTAGCCGGAGAACCGCTAAAGACCAGTCCTGAAGCAACGATTTACATTTGGGTGGCGAGAAATGCATCCTAAACATTTTCAAATCGAAACTAATACTGAGACGTTTACTTCTATGATAATAACGATGTCATTGAACTGTCTAGTCAGTATTCAGATACGGACAGACCCCTAAGATGCAATATGATTATATCTCAGTTCTAGCTGTCTTCTTACTTCTGACAGTGTTCATGTTATGTCGACTACCAGATCGTTCTCATAAAGCTTGTTTAACTGAGCATCTGGTAAGATGAGTAATTTGTAATAATCTCCTCTGTGACACAACTGGTAATAAATACCATGTGAAAGACTTATACACACTACCAGTCGTTCAGTACCTTTCTAAAATTATTATTATTTGTCCCTTGGGTTCCTAGTCGAACATAAGGATTCAGTAGCATGTCTCCATTCCACTCTCTTCTCTCCAGTCATTTCTACCTCGCTCCACCACTGCCCACAAAATCTCATTTCCTCCTCACACCATCTCCTCCATGTCACCCTTATCCAAGACGCCCGACTAGCTGTTTCCTATCTGGGTTCCGATCGACGGCCCGCTTGGTGCGTGATGTCCCCGAATGGTCTTCTCAGTGTATGCCCAATCCATCTTCACTTCTTTCCAGTGAATATTTGTTAAGTAGTAGATTCTTGGTTGGTTCGATGCCAGCAAACGAACCAGCCAGAGTTCCTTGTTGTAAATTCTTATTATTTTGACTATCTGAGATTCAGTAGCGAGCCAGCGTAGACAGCTGTCCATGAATATCTGTACCTTGTTGGAAATGATTTTCGCAACGTGTCAACTCTCTCAACCACCACATAGAAGCACTCACTTGACTGAATTACTGTTGAAAATCCGTATCTTATTCACGCTTTATGCTGAGTGCAGAAGATCTCCACACTGGTTTCAGGTTAATCAACGTCTGTCTTGCTTTTCCAATCCTGACTGGCTTTGACGTTCTCTTCTGTGCCACCTGTAGTTGAAACAATGCTGAGATGGGTGAAAGGTTGGAAATCTTCATCACCTCTGTCTTCCCTACATTCACTTGAAATCCCATCTTCACTGCCTCCCCTCCCCTCGCCTCACCTCACCTCACCTCACCCACCTCTCCCGTAAACTTGTTCATCTTCGCATGTTGATCTTCGAGTTTGTGCGACATTGGAGATTAGACGTATATTGTCATCGTCGAAATCGAAATTTTCTAGGATCTTTTCTTTAGTCAAGCAGCGTCTGCCCATTTTCTCACAGCTCCTCATAGTTGTCTTTTGCATGATCCAGTTCAGTCCAGTCGATCACAATCTGGAAAATCATCAGTGATAGTAGGCAACCTAGTTGGTAAGTAGGTTCAGTTTTATAAATTATAACAACAGTATCCTCTATCTCATAAATCACTACTGTGGTTTTGCCTGAGCTAACAACATTTGTGAATAAACATTCGATTTTAAGCAATTCAAGTTTTAAGTATAGGCACACTGAATGCTGGTTTCTTTCTTATCTACTGCAAATAACCAAGGAGACAGTCTCTGAAAAATAGGCGAAACAGGAGAGTCATATTAGTGTATGTTTGTAGAATTGTTTTGGTTAGTTTATGTCCTTTGAACTACATGGTTTAATCATTGAGCTTTCTTTGCCATTCTAGACTACATCATCAGTACAAAGTTCAAAAATGAGTGAGCTATGAGGTTTTCTCCACAAGTGACTAAGTAGCTTGATCTGATACCCTCGTATGTGATTGGTTGTTTCTGCCAAAGTTTTGTCATTATTGCCATGTTTATTTTTACTGATTACCTGAAATTTGTAGACTTCCAGAGTTACACTGGATTCTTACTTTTGAAATGAAAACTTCAGTGATATGAGCTGCCGCCTGATGTATCCTTGTGGTAAATATAATTAGCTATATCTGGCTGAACTCTTGAACAGTCACCTTAGGATTCACTCTTCAGGGTTACTGGGTTCTTCAAAAACAGAAAGAAGTGATATAAATGAAAACGGTTCGTTGTCAGGTCAAATAAGAACATTATTGATGAACTTCGTATGTTCTACACCTTTCTAGAAAGTCCTTTAGCCATTCTGAGACTCACATAGATAATCATGTAGTTTTTGTGAAAGATTGGCATACTATAATCGACCAAGAAAGGCTTCTATGAAATTCTACGCTTCACTGAGGAATCTTAAGGATATTATGATTCTCCGTAACGCAACCTTATCAACGATTTCAATGGTTGAAATTCATATATTAGTCTAATTTACGGGATGACAAGCAATCACGGTTAGCGTAGGTCTCCTTTATCTGATATTATCCAGTTTTTATCAATCTCTTGCCTGACAATTGAAAAGAGTCGTGATTTTTGTTACAGTATTTATTCTGTGTTAGTTCAACAATCAATGAACGGGAATATTCTTCATCCTTCTAATAACTGGATTAAGCAGTAACTCTCTGTTTCCAAAATACTATAATATCAGAGAGATAAAAAGATTTTCAATAAGGTCATGATATAGATTTTTGTCTAAGTGATTCAAAAATAAAAAGGAAACAGCTAGTTAGATAAGATTTATACATCCATACACTAAGACAAGATGTGTAAATGTTATTTGTAGAAAGTTTTTTTAAAGAGTTCGAAACCTTCTCATAGTTGTACCTATCAGTTGTTGTCTTTTTACATTATTATTATTTATTATTTCTCCTTTGGGTTCCCACTGGAACATACGGCTTCAGTAGCACGTCTTCATTCCACTCTGTTCTCTGCAAACTTTTGAACCTGTTTCCATGACAGCCAACAAGCTCTCATTTCCTCTTCACACCATCTCCTCCATTTCACCCTCGCCTCGGACGCCCAACTCGTCGCTTCCCATCTGGGTTCCAGTCTACGGCCTGGCCCGGCGCATGATGTCCCCAGTCGGCCTTCTCAGAGTGTGCCCATCCATCTCCACTTCCTTCTGCATATTTCTTCTTAAGCGATAGGTTCTTAGTTAGTTCGTTGCCAAAGTTCCTTGTTGCTTATTCTTTCTGGCCATCCGAGCTTAGGCAGTTAATGATGAATGTCTGTAGTTTATTGGAAATCCCTTTCGTAAAGCACCAAGTCTCTCAACCATACGGAAGCACTGACTTGACGTTGGTGTTGAACATCTGAATCTTCTTCCATATGCTGAGTGCAGTGCAGATGATCTCCACACTGGTTTCAGGTTGATAATTCCTGTCTTACTTTTCCGATTCTGACTTTGACATCCTCGTCTGTACCGCCCGTAGTTGAAATAGTGCTGCCCAGATAGGTGAAAGAAGCTGTTGTCTTTCTAACGGGAAGTTAAATCTTAAAGAAATTGAACTGCATAGTTTGTCTACGAATATAAAAATAAAATAAAGCCGAAAAAGACTAGAAAAAAGGTAAATGAACACAGGATGACTTTTTTCATTCTAATACTGTCACTGATGATCTTCCAGATTGTGATCGACTGGACTGAACTGGATCATGCAAAAGACAACTATGAGAAGCTGTGAGAAAATGGGCAGACGCTGCTTGACTAAAGAAAAGATCCTAGAAAATTTCGATTTCGACGATGACAATATACGTCTAATCTCCAATGTCGCACAAACTCGAAGATCAACATGCGAAGATGAACAAGTTTACGGGAGAGGTGGGGTGAGGTGAGGTGAGGTGAGGCGAGGGGAGGGGAGGCAGTGAAGATGGGATTTCAAGTGAATGTAGGGAAGACAGAGGTGATGAAGATATCCAACCAACAGCATCAACAACATCAATCACTATCGACGGGGGAAACCCAAGCAAGTTGTCACTTTCACCTACCTAAGCAGCATATGTAATCAGCATCGTTTCAACTACAGGTGGCACAGAAGAGAACGTCAAAGCCAGTCAGGATTGGAAAAGCAAGACAGACGTTGATTAACCTGAAACCAGTGTGGAGATCTTCTGCACTCAGCATAAAGCGTGAATAAGATACGGATTTTCGACACTAATTTCAGTCAAGTGAGTGCTTCTGTGTAGTGGTTGAGAGAGTTGGCACGTTGCGAAAATCATTTCCAACAAGGTACAGATATTCATGAACAACTGTTTACACTGGCTCGCTACTGAATTTCAGATGGTGAGAATAAAAGAATACGCAAGGAGAAATTCTGGCTGGCAAGGACGAACGAAGCACTTTTCGTCCAACATTTTGCTGATGAAGTGGAGATGGATTGGGCATACACTGAAGAAACCGTTTGGGACATCACTCGCCAGGCCAGAACAGGCAGTTGAATGGAAGCCAAATTGGAAAGGACGATTTGGTTGTCTGAGGTGAGGGAGACATGCAGGAGATGTTATGGGAAATGAAGGAAAGCATGTTGGCAGGGTGTGGTGGAGTCAGATTAAAGAAATTGTAGATAGAAGAGTTAATTAGAGACGTGTTACTGAAGCTGTATGTTCCACTAGGAACCTAAAGGATAAATAGTAATAATAGTATTATTAATTATAAGACTCCTAATTAAGTTTTAAATATTTCTCCAAATCAGCCAGTCAGCTTGTGCCAAATACCACCTAAAAATGATTCTGGTATGAATTTTTGTTATTACTATTTCACTGGTGATTATTTTGGTCTGTTTATTTGACCAGTAAATAAAATGCTTCCTAGAAAGCCTTTGATTTCGTATCATCTAGGATGAATTTTCTATGAATATGCGCAGATTAATTATCTTTCTATGATGACATTACTGACAGAAAAACAATGGTCTATTTTATTTTTACTAATGATAAATGAGCATTTACAATATGAATATATAGGGATGATAAAAATAATCTGTCTAAAACGTATTTAGGAATTGGTAAAACCAAACGTTGAGTAAGTGAACTCATTTTGACAAAAAGGTAAAAACCTTATATCGTTTTTCTAATTAGAATTTTAGATCAAAGAAAATTTACTTTTCAATACAATTTTATTCAATAAAACTATACAACTTTATTACTGATTATGCGAAACAAACTATGATCAGTTAGTAATTGGTAGTATAAAGTGATTATTACCATAATATTTAAGAGTAGAAGTTATAGGTTGCTTTTATGAAAAGAGATAAATTTTCCAATCTGGTTATGTTAAGGTTAATTAGTCGACTTGCTATTTCAAAATATCATTATGAGGTTCAAGATTTCGTATCGTCAACGATTGTTTTACGTATAAATGACAAAGTTAAAATCCTTTGAAATTTCAAGGGAACACATTACAAACTACTTTAAAGGAACTACTAGAACAGACAAAATATGACGAGATTTTAAACATTATGACTATTGATATTCATTCTAATTATTTTGAATAATCAACCTTGCCTGGTCAACTAGTTCACTAGTGTTACTAGCCGGTTCTAAACCCGGATAAAGAGGGAAGGTGGGACATAATGCTAACAAACCTACCCATTTAAACCAATCCAACCTCTAAAAAACTTCAAAGTACAGAGAAATTATAAAAAATAAAAACAAACTTGTTCCTTGCTGGGATCGGAGAGATGAAATGATACCGGTTAGTGAAAGCCTTTGGGAAGCTAATTAGCCGATTTATCTCCTATCCTCTCCATGAAAGCGAAAGTGAGAATGGGGATATGAAATATCCGCACTATGTATGAACCTACCAAGGCTGCACAACTGTCAACTGGATAGTCAATAATCTACTCCGATATTGTCACCCAGACGACAACTACGAGCACACCGAGTTATAGAGTGGCTATCATGATGTCCCAAACAGCATCCGAGGCTCGAATGTGGTGGAACCAATCTCCTCCTGCAGGATCACGATGATGACAGCAAGATTCAAGTCAGAAGGAAGGAAAATCAAAATCAAACAATGCTACGCCACGCACCTACAAATAATGTAGATGAAGATAAGAAGGAGGAATTCCACAGAAAACTGCAACCAGTAATGAACAACACCCTACACCAGTTGGCGACACTAGAATTCTAATAGGTGGATCGACATAAATGCCAAACTAGGAGTGGACAACTCAGGAAGAGAACTGATCATGGGTGGAGAAGCACTCGGTGAAAAGTTGAACGAGAATGGAAAACTGTTTGCAGACTTCTGCGAATTCAACGGTTTGGTGATTGAAGGGAGGCACTGTGTTCAAGCACAAGGATATTCACAACGTGATATGTACTTCACCAGATAGACACACTACACTAAACATCAGGTTGACTTCACGTCAATGTGAAGGAGGTGGAGACGCAGCCAGCCTACTGGACACATGATCAGATGAAGAAGGGGATGAGATGTAGCTTCAGACCATCAGACTATGTAGTGCACGGAACCTAACTTTAAAATCAGGTTGGAAGCATTCACAGAAGTTGGTGATGATAGACCACAGTTCAGATTGAACACTGAGAATAGAAACTGAAGGATGAAACTGCAAAGGACATCGTCCTGTCAGTCAGCCATGAGGTCGAAATAGGAGACATTGCTCAACATCCCTGAAGAAACCTGCGCAGAATAACACTGGAACTCTTTGAAGGAGATGCGGAGAGAAACCTGCATAACCTTGGTAGGAAGGAAGAGGAAACAAGACAAGGAATGGATCTCGAAGGACATATGGAAGCTGATAGAAGAGGGAGAGGAAGACTCTCAAGCAGGAGATGAACCATTGAAGTGCAGGGATGCACAACGAAGAGAAGAACTGAGTACAACGTATAAACACCACACTGGACAAAGAAGTGAAGACTGCGTGAAAAGACAAAAGACACTTCTACGACATATTGATAAGTGAGGCAGAACAGGCTGGTGGTATGAGAGACCTGATAACATTAAATCATATAACCAGCTTACTATATGTGAGGAGGTCAACTCAAACGAAACCAATGAAAAATACTGGAGGAAAAGCCAGTTACCAAAGAGGAGCAAGAAACGAAACGATGGATTGACCACTTCAAAAAACTCTCGAATCGACCACCACCAAAATAACCTGCAACTCGTTCAGGAATACCACCAGCAGCCTAACTACAGAGCCATCAGTTGATACAGGCCCTCCGAAAAAAGCCGAAGCCCTGAACACCACTCAGCTGCTGATATCTGGGAAAGCAGCAGGACTAGATCGAATTCCTGCAAAAGCAGTGAAAACAGACTCACAGACAACAGCGGACATGCTCACAACACTATTCCAGAAGGTTCGGAAGGAAGGTAATGTACCTCCAGATTGGAAGGAGGGCTCCTTTTTCAAACTCTAAAAGAAGGGAGACGTAAGTTTTGAAATAGCTGGCACAGAATCATGCTCCTGTCCACCCCAAGCAAAATGTAAGGCAGCATCATCCTGGAGAGACTAAAGGATGCGCTGCATCCAAAATTACGACCAGAACAGGCCGGCTGGGTGGATTCAGGAAGAACAAATCATGTGCGGATAATCATTGAACAGAGAATAGAATAGAATTTAACTCCCTACCTCATCTTCATCGACTTTGGAGAGACATTCGATAGCGTCGACCGATAAGTAATTTGGTAGGCAGTTACTTCAACACTGCGGAGTGGCACTAGTCTTTATCAACCTCATTCAACAGCTGTATGAAAACGCCACATGCCAAGTGATTGACAATGGAAAGCTCAGTGGCGCCTTTGAAACGAAGATGGGGGTAAGACAAGGCTGTCTACTATCACCCATGATCTTCCTGATTGTGGTTAACTGGATCATGCAGCAAACTGTGGGAAACTTTGAGAAGATGGGCACAGGCTATTTGACCGATGAAAAGACTTTAGAAGATTTGGATTTCGCAGATGATTTGAGTAGAATGTGGCATAAACTCGAAGATCTAGAGGCGAAAACTAACAAGTTGACAAATAGGGGAAACGAAAACGGGACTTTGAGTGAATGCAGAGAAGACACAGGTGAAGAAGATACTTAACGGACAACAGCTTCAACAACGAGTAGCAATCACCATCATCGAGGGAAACCTAAACGAAGTAGCCTCTTTAACCTACACCTACCTAGGCAGCATCATTTCAACAACAGGCGGCGCAGGCGAGGATGTCAAAACCAGCCGGGATCGGAAAGACAGCAAGACAAGCTTTCATTTATCGGAAATCAGTGTGGATATCTACTGCACTCAGCACAAAGCTTGAACATAATCCGGATTTTCAACACTAATGCTAGTCAGTTTTGTGCTGCTATATGATTGGGAGAGTTGGCACGTTACAAAAAGCATTTCCAACAAAGTACAGATATTTATCAATACTGAAGATGTAATTACCAGTAAGAATAAGCAACAAGAAACTCTAGAAAAGAACTAACTGTGAAACCATCGCCCAACAACTATACAGATGAAAGTCAAGATGGATTGGATCGGGCACACACTGAGAAGGCCGATTGGGGACATCACGCTTCACGTCAGGCAAGGCCGTTGAGTGGAATTCAAAGAGGAAACGACGAGTTGTGCATCCGATGTGAGGGTGTCATGGAGGAGATGATGTGAGGAAGAAATGAAAGCTTATGGGTAGTCGTGGAGCGAGGTTGAAAAGACTTGAGATAAGAGAGTAGGGTGGAAGCGTGCTGCTGAATCCCTATGTTCCACTAGGAACCTAAGATAAAAATAACAAAAATAATGATAATTTTGTATAACCAAGTTATTTAGTGATCTGGAGTACTTTTACCGACTTCTTGGTGTGTACAGCCAATGTACGTTACTTTACAGTAAAAAGTAAACTATTAGCTGTCCTAAACGTATTGACTGATCTATTATTGTTTCACTGGGGAATATCTTTTTCAAAGTAGCCGCTCAAAATATCTTCATCAAGGATCTTTAGAGATAATTTTTCAAGATTTTCATTTTGGCTTTTTTCTTGATGTTACAGATTCAAACTATTTTTTAACTGGATTCTGCGCTAAGGATTTTCAGTGAATATTTTGTGTACCTGCCTACTGAATTCTTGAACATAAAGAACGTATAAGGTTATATCTACAGGAGAGAATTATCCATTTCCATCGTTTAGGAATAAGCAGAGCTGAAAATGTTGAGAAGGTGGTTCCTTATAGCAGGTTGCTGGTACATCTGGCTGATATCTTTCAAACCGAATGAAACTTATATCCTGGATTACGCTACTAACTGTCATCATGCAAAATTACAAAAACGTGTAGAACCTATATGAGCATAAGATTTTAGGTTGTCGGATAATTCAGAGAGTATTTTGAGACATTCATTTCTAACTTTTATTTTCAACCAAGATCAGTTAGACATACACATAAATCAATTGGCTTATTATCAGAATAGCTTAGAAGTGAGGTTAAAGAATTATCACAGTTTTCTGCAAATTGTTTTTATCCGACTATCGGAAATTCAGGTGATGTGAATGATTTGTCTGTGTCAATTGAATTTGTTCAGATACACAGACGATCGGCCAACTCAGTGAGAAACGAGCAAAACAGCCGTGTACTGTTTATATCACTTTGATCTCCCTATCGAAATCTGCTGATCGTCCAGAGCGTTTTCTAACTACTCAAATTATTCTATAGTGTATTTCTTTGCATATCTTCATTTCACTGAGCTGCTTAGATGCCTGTGTAGGTAGATCTTTAATGAGAATTGTTCCTCACTTTTAACCTTTCTTCGCCTGGTTAACTAGTTCACTAGTTACTAGCCGGTCCTAAGCCTGGGTAAAGAGGGAAGATTGGGCATAGCACTACCAACCCTGCCCTGTAAAACAAATCTAACTGCTAAACAAACTTCAAAGCACAAACGATATATAAAAAATAATAACAAAATTATTCCTCGCTAAAATCGGAGAGGCGAAATGACGTCACTTGGTGAAAGCCTTCGGGAAGCCAATTGACCGATGTGTCTTCACTCCCGCGATGAAAGCGGAGGTAAACGTGGGGACATGGAATGTCCGCACAATGTTTGAACCCAGTAAGGCAGCCCAGATTGCAAAAGAGATGAAGAGGTATCACATTGAACTGCTTGGAATTTGCAAAAGCAGATGGAATGAGAGTGGACTCTCCAAACTGTCAACTGGAGAATCAATAATCTACTCCGGTCACCCAGACGACAACCACCAGCACACTGAGTTTTCGAGTGGCTATCATGATGTCTCCAACAGCATCGAAGGCTCTCATGTAGTGAGAACCAATCTCCTCATGCAGGATCATGACAGCAAGATTCAACTCAAAAGGAAGGAAGGTCACAACCATACAATGTTATGCACCTACAAATAATGCAGATGAGGAGAAAAAGGAGGAATTCTACAGACAACTTCAATCAACACTGGACAAGACGTCAGTTGGCGATATCAAAATTCTAATGGGTGACATGAATGCCAAACTGGGAGGGGACAACACAGGAAGAGAACTAACCATGGGTCGAGAAGTGCTCGGTGAGGCGATGAACGAGAGTGGAGAATTGTTTGCAGAATTCTGTGCATTCATCGACTTGGTGATTAGAGTCAGGCAGTGTGTTCGAGCACAAGGATATCCACAAAGTGAGCGACATGGATTCCAGTTCACCAGATGGACACACTACACTAAAAATCACATCGACTTTATCTCAATGTGAAGAAAGTGGAGACGCAGTCAGTCTACTTGACACAAGGTGAAGAAGAGAAGCAGATGTAGGTTCACACCATTCACTGTCTAGTTCAAGGAACCTTCCAGATCGAGTTAAAAGCCTTCAAGGAAGCTGGTGATAGACCACAGTTCAAGTACAACACTCGGAAACTGAAGGACGAAACTACAAAGGAAATCTTCATGGCAGCCATCAAGACAAATGGGAAATATGGAGGAACATCCCTGAAGAAACCTGTGTGGAAGAACACTGGAAGTCTTTAGAAGAGATGTGGAAAGAAACCTGCACAACAGTATTAGGAAGGAAGAAGAAAGAAGACAAGGAATGGATCCCAATGGATACCTGGAAGCTGATAGAGCAGGGAGAAGAGTATGGTGAAGCAGACGATAAACAAGTGCAGTGCAACGATGAACGAAAAAAAAGGGGAACTGAACGCGACCTACAAAACACTACACTGGACAAAGAAGTGACGAAGAGTGCACGCAAAGACAAAAGACACTTCCACGACACACTGGCAAGTGAAGCAGAACAGGCTGCAGGTAGGAGAGACAGAGACCTGACAACATTGTATCAAATAAACAGGTTACTATCTGGTGGTGAAGAGATCAACACAGTGCAGATGAAACCAATAAAAGATGATGACGGAAATTTAATTACGAAAGAAGAGAAACGAAGGAAACAATGGACTGACCACTTCAAGAAGCGCCTGAATCGACCACCACCACCACCTGCACTTCGTCCAGAAATACCATCTACAGCCGCTGAGCTACAAGTGAACATAAATCCTCCAACAAAACTGGAAGTCCCGAATGCCATAAAGCTACTGAAATGCGGGAAAGAAGCAGGACTGGATGGGATCCCGCCAGACGCACTGAGAACAGATGCAGAGAAAACAACGGACATGCTCACACCACACCACTATTGCAGAAGGTGTGAAAGGAAGAGAAGGTACCTGCTGATTGATTGGAAGAAGCGTTAACTTGTCAAACTCCCGAACAAGGGATCCCTCAGTGTTTGCAAGAACTGGCGTAGAATCACTCTCCTGTACACCCAGTGCAAGCAAAATATTAATCCGCATCATCCTGGAGAGGCTTAAGGATGCACTGGATTCAAAACGACGACCGGAACAGGCTAACTGGATGTCTGGATTCAGGAAGTACAAATCATGAGCAGACCAAATTGCAACCCTACTCTACGCATCATCATAGAACACAGCATAGAATGGCAATCAGTCCTCCACCTCAATTTTATCGACTTTGATAAGGCCTTTGACAGCATCGACCGACAGGTAATTTGGAAACTGCTTCTATACTACGCAATAACACAAACCTTTATCCGCCTCATTCAACAACTATATGAAGACGCCACATGCCGGCCAAGTAATTCACAACGGACAGCCCAGATCAGTGATGCTTTTGAAGTGGAGTGAAGAGAGGAGTGAAACAAGATTGCCTACTATCACCCATGATATTCCTGATTGTGTTGTGGTCGACTGGACTGGATCATGCAGCAAACAGTGGATAGCTGTGAGAAGAGTGGGATACACTGGCTAGACTGTGGAAAATAACCTAGAAGATCTGGATTTCGCCAGTGATGACTTGTCCCTGATGTCACACAAACGGGAAGATGTATAGGCAAAAACAAACAAGTTGACAGAAGAGACAGGGCAGGCCAGCGAAGACGGGACTTCAAGTGAATATAGAGAAGACAGAGGTGATGAAGATACCGCACCAACAACTCCAACAACAACAACAAACTCCAGTCACCATCAACAAGAGAAACTTAAAGGAAGTAACCTCCTTCACTTATCTAGGCAGAGCAGCACTGTTTCAACTACAGGCGACACAGGCACAGACGAGGATGTCAAAGTCAGCCAGCAGCGGAAACACAGCAAAACAGGAGTTCATTAACCTGAAACCAGTATGGAGATCTTCTGCACTGCACTCAGCATGTGGAACAAGATCTGGATTTTCAACACTAATGCCAGTCAAGTCAGTGCTTCTGTGTGATGGTTGAGAGACTTGGCGCGTTACGAAAGGGATTTCCAATAAACTACTGACATTCATCAACATCTGCCTACACTGGCTCGATACTGAGGATCAGATGGATTGCCAGAATAATAAGAATGAGCAACAAGGAGGTCTGGGAACGAACCAACGAAGCAAGAACCTATCACTCAACAAATATGCACTGGAAGGAAGTGGAGATGGATTGGGCATACACTGAGAAGGCTGACTGGGGACTTCACGCTTCAGACCAGTCACTCGAGTGGAATCTCCATGGTAAGGGACGAGTTGGACTTTCGAGGGTGACATGGAGGAGATCATGCGAGGAGTAAATGAGATGTTGTGGGCTGTCGTGGAGACAGGTTCAAGAGTTTTCAGAGAACAGAGTTCACTGAATCCCTATGTTCCGGTGGGAACCGAAGGGAGTAATAATAACAAGAAGAAGAAAAAGTAACAACCCCAAAGTATACTATAAAAATCCCCCATCAGGTCATACAACAAAAGACGTTTACCGAAGAGTTACTCTTTTCAGAGATATCTTTCTCATGCTGTACAATTATATATATATATATATATATATATATATATATATATATATATATATATATATATATATATATATATATATATAATTCACATTGTAACAGAATGTATTCTGATTGAAAATCAGTATCCTGAACGTTTCATTGCTAAAGCGATGCAACTGAAAGCAACTAACATTTTCACTCCTACTGCTCCTAAGTAGCTTCTTTTCATGAGCTTAAAGGTTAGCGGAGAAACATCAGCAGATATATTAAGGAACCGTCTAACAGGCTCACTGAGAAAGACATTCTATACTGTCAAACTCAGACTAACTTTCTCCACATACCCATTGCTTCAATTATGTACAGAGGATAAGCTAACTCCCTTGGCCACCTCGATATGTGTTTATCAATTCACCTGCTCCTATAGAGTAAGGTCTATCGACCTTACTCAGCGTTTGCTTTCCAAGCGCATTTCTGAACATATGTTAGCCTGGTTCTACAATGGGGAATAGAGAACAGTTCATAGCTCTATTCTGACCGATTATAACCACCTGGTAAGTGTAGAAAACAGCTTTATTGTCATCTACAGGATTCACACAAATCTCAAGAAAGGTGTACGCCGAAAACTTCTTCAAACTGTGGAAGCCATGGCGATTATTATTTTGAAGCCTGAACTCTGCAATGAATATAATCTATAAGAACATTTCTATTTTCAAAAACCTCGTCATTTAGATCCTTTCACACATTACATTCCTCTACTCCTATAATTCTGATTTCCTTTTACACTCACTATGTTACATCATTTAAGTTAGTAACCAAATATTAGTCCGATCTTGGTAAGTCTTCTTCTCATTAGTGCATCGAACATTATGTAATTTCTCTTGTAATCTGATTATTAGACATACCTGAACTCCGTTCAAAAATATTTCGCGAAACATGTCTTCTGTTACAATGTACAGTTTGAGAATGATATCGCTGAATGGAGAAACTCTTCAGTAAGCTCTTAAGTAACTGATAAATACTGTTTTAATGTGTATGAATACTTGCAGATTTCACATTATTATTATTATTTCTTTTTGGAGGTGGAAAAGTGACTTTCGAACTGAAAGAAGCCATAGCATACAGAACTCAAACCTATGAAAGACAGCAGGGAATTTACTTGGTAGTTAGTACTAGAGTCTACGGGTGTGCCTTTCGTCCTATTCAAGACTCATCAGTTAGAGTTAAATATGCCTCTCAGTGATATGCGACAATGTTACAACATAACTAACCTCTTTTTAAATGCCAAAGAAATAACTAGTGTATATTTTCAAAGGATTTCTTCTATGAAAATGATTGACTTAAACATATTTCATTTAATTTCTCCAAAACACGCTATGAATTAACAAGTGAAGTCGCTTAACCTAACTTAATTAATGTATAGTTTCAAGTTTCCAGTCAAAAAAAAAACTTAAAATGTAGATAAAAATCTAAAACATTATTTCTAGTTTTATTCTAAAGGTTATTAGAATTTCGAGGTGAAAAATAAAAGGTGAATAATTTTTCAGTTTTTAATTAAAAATAATTTCTTTTTCAATGATATTATTTTGAATAAACTTTTGCATTATTTTTGTCATTTATAAGCTTATATATATATATATATATATATATATTATATGTACAGATACATCATATTATATACAGAAAGACATTTTGTTTAAGTAACCCTAACTTGATTTGAATTTACCGCAATGATATTGTTAGATCCAATGACCTTGAAATTTTGAACATGCTATACCAATTGACATTTATTAGGTTAAAACACATTAGAAGCGGGAAAATGGAACACAGAAAAACCAATTCCCTTTTCTTCTTATTTCATTCACTAATTTATATATATATATATATATATATGTTAGGAAAAAACAATTCGATACACTAGTAAAGTATATGTTTCCATGCTTTTAGTGATGGGTGTTGTGAATATATATATATATATATATATATATATATATCAGTTTGTCATCCAGTCATCATGAATTATAGCAATGATTTTACAGATAAAAAGAAAATCATTTTAACTGAAAGGAAGTAACTATGAGATAATAAACGGAAACAAATGATTTCAGTTTTTTTTTGAATGAAACTCAACGGAGACATTTATCACTTTCCTAAGATAACTTTATCAATTGTGAACAACAATATACATAGGATTTACTGAAAATCAATCAATTTTATTGTTGAAATGAGTTGATATTTCTTTTCATGAAGGAGAAATATGAGTAGTTACCTTTGAAAATCAACTAGATATAAGATACTAGGAATTATTATTTTTTATAATGAACAAATTACTGTTTCTTCTTATTCTACAAATAAGTTTCATTCCACTGTAAGCATTTCGTTCATAAACTTAAATCTAGTCGTTATGTAATCATAAGGACAATAACTTTACTCCAAACAAGCATGTAATATATTTCAACGAATTAACTACAAGTACAATATTTTTTTCTAAAGAAATAATTATTACCTCTGAACAGTATTGATAATAGTAGTGTGAAACGGGTAGCCAGTGTTACATTAGTGTCGGGTTTCGACTGCTATATGGTTCAAAAAGCACTTCTAACAAAGTACAGATATTCATCAATAACTGCCGCCTGCATCGGCTCGATATTGAAGGTCAAACGGTCAGAATAATAAGAATAAACAACCACGAAGTCTGGGAACGAACCAACGAAGCAAGAAATTATCGCTGAATAAATATGCAGAAGGAAGTGTAGATGGATTGGGTATAGACTGAGAAGGCCAACTGGGGACATCACGCACCAGGCCAGGTTAATCCGTCGAATGGAATCCAAATGGGAAACGATGTGTTCGGTGTCCGACGCTAGGGTGACATTGAGGAGATAATGTGACGAAGAAATGAAAGCTTGTGGGTAGTCGTGGAGCAAGGTTCGAAAGACTGAAGAGAAGAGAGTGGAATGGAGGCGTGTTACTGAGTCTCTATGCTCCACTAGAAACTCTAGGGAAAAGTAATGATAATACTATCATTCGACTGATGAATGAATAGAAAATGGAGGGTGACTTTGGTGGTGATGTTTCAATCAGCCAGTGTAAAAACCTACAATTTGATATACATATCTTAGGAATGGTAAAGTGCTCTGTTTTTGTCCTTTATTGTTACTTCATCAAACAGCAGTTCAAAAACACTTTTAAAATCTGCAAGAGTACATGATACGATTAGAAAACTTGCTTAAAAGAATAAAACAAATTGAAAGTGAAGAATTTAATGAAATGCATTCCTTGAAAATATTTTGGTAACCCATGGATTAAGCAGATCTTTAGCTTGCAAAACTTAAAGATCTTTGATACTCTAATTTCAGGTGTACAGTAAGTTGTCTTCAAACTCGAGTTTCTTCAAACCTTATTATTATTATCATTTGTCTCTTGGCTTCATGGTGGAACATAGGGCTTCAGTAGCACGTCTCCAGTGAACCCTGCTCTCTGAAATCTTTTGGACCTGGTTCCATGACAGCCCACAAGCTCTCATTTCCTCCTCACACGATCTTCTCCATGTCACCCTCACCTCGGACGTCCAACTCGTCGCTTCCCATGGGGATTCCATTCGAGCAACTGGCCTGACGCGTGAAGTCCTCAGTCAGCCTTCTCAGTGTATGCCCAATCCACCTCTACTTCCTTCCAGTGCATATTTGTTGCGTGATAGGTTCTTGCTTCGTTGGTTGGTTCCCAGACCTCCTTGTTGCTCATTCTTATTATTCTGGCAATCCATCTGATCTTCAGTATCGAGCCAGTGAAGTTGGCAGTTGTTGATGAATGTCTGTAGTTTATTGGGAATCCCTTTGGAAGCTTTATGATTAAACTGCAACCTCAATTAAAAAAACGCATCCAAGATGATCCATCTGAGACACAAGTATTCTATACACTACAGAAGAATTTCGAATAGAAAATCATACTGTTTTTAAATTTCACAAAGACCACAAGCCTTATTTGATAATGGACAATATTATGTTATTGTGATAGGCAAGAGTAGCATAGAGATAACGCTGTTTTGATGAGGAGACACTTAGTCAGCAAGAAAAGAACAGACATATAATAAACGAAGTTGTGACAAAACCTGCATATGATGAAGACTTGTAGAAACGAGGCTAGTGAAACGATTGGAAATGATTTATAGCTCAAATTGAAAATGATTAAGGTTGGATACACTCTGACCTTTCATAGTTTATAGTGGGAGCTTCATCTTCAGCATTGCTATATTAATTTCCACAAACTTGTCTAAGCAACAAACTGGAGGTCAGTTTCTGCTCACTTTCATATGATATAATCTAGTCCAATTAACAATTATGTGATCCCTTCTCTGTGTCAAGCTCAAAATGAAGTTCTATCTACTTCAGTGTTTCAGATAGGTCTGTTTTCTTTATTAAGCTTCAAAGTAAATTAATGCTGAACCAATGAGAAAGAGATTTGAATAATTTTAGGAATTCATTTGAAAAGCTAGAAATCGTTTGATTTTAACGTAAATCATCGCAATTCATTTACATCGCCATTATCCGATTCTGTAAACCTCCTATTTGATTGAATTTTGAACATGTAATTCAAGTAATAATAGCAGAGCTCTCTTAAAAGTGAATAATTCAAACGATTGTTTGTATTACTCAATGTTCAAGTGGTGTTTTTCTATGTGCGAATTAGCAGAAACGGTATGATAAGCAAAACATTGTCATATTGGTGCGAGAACTTGATTATTGAAAATGGGGCGGAGGGAGGTAACTTATTATAACGCACATTTCCTCAATAATACGCTTAGTGTTTTCTTGAATATGATTTACACAAAAGAGTTCTATTGGGAGATGTTAAGAGAAATCATGTATTGAATCCATAAAATACAGGATAGTTGCAACGATAATCTCTAAAGGATACAAAGAAATTGTAGTTGTAGCTGATCAGGTGTTATGGATCACTTGAGAGAGAGAGCATCAACGGAAGTTAGAAAGAAAGACGTTGGACAGCTTACTGAAAAGGGTGACTTTGTTAAAAACTTAGTATATGAGGTTTCCGAGTTATAACTTGAGCAGTGTGGTAGAATGTAATTCCATTTGAGTTAATTTGTTACATGTATCACACAGTGAAGGAACAGTTTCATTCACTGGATTACATTTCAGACAGAAGTTGTTGTCGATAGTTACATCATGATAATAGCACCACTTTAAGATATTCTTTATATAGTTCTGATTTCCTCGCCTCCTTTGTGATATACGAAGTAGGATTTTCCATATATCCGATGGAGGTGCTAGTCTAGGAAATGATTCAATTTCAATCATTTCACCCAAGGTGTGTTAAAATTGGCCCCCTTAAATGTCTAAGAAACATGGCAAAGAAGTTTAATAGTAGAAGAGAAGATCCAAGACAAGAAATCAAACCAGATATATTAAGAACACCTCATACACCAACAACTATCCTCCTTAGTTAACCAATCACTGCCTTACGAATCACGAGAAAAATATGAATCATATTAGTAACACTGGTGTTCAGAGTAGTAACAGTAATGGGGATAATAATATTGGCAATGCTGTGAGAAAAGATGATTCGAAACGTTGACAGTATCATCATACAAAGAAGGCACATGAGAGACATTATGTAGGATATTCAATACGGTTGACTAGGATCACAGTGGCATTTAAACCAATTGGCTCAGTTACGAACAAGCTTTGTATGTTAGAAGATTCTATTAGTCCAACTAAGTAGAATAATTTGTAGCCCTTGTGAGATCAATGACAAAGATCGAAGAAGTTGACTGGGATCAACTAGAATAACGTAACACGAAAATGTAGCTAGATTAAAATGCGTCGATCCTGGTAAGATATGGGATCTAGAAAAATATAGGCTATGGCTAAACTTATGATTAAGAACAACTGCGGATTGAAGACAGAGATCGATAACCAAGTCTTTGTTTATCGAATCAACAACTAATAATCAACCGGTATGACTCACCAGAAGTTCCGGATATGTGGAAAATCCTACTACTCGTGACATAAAGGAGGCGAGAAATCTAGAATTATATAAAGACTGCCTCACAGATGTGGATCTCTTTTCATATGACTGTGTCCGAAAGGTAATCCAGTAAATAATACTATTCCATTATGTTATGCAATACTTTTTATCCATTAGACGAAAATTTAATTATTCCAATCTATATTTGAGTACAAACACTGATAGTCAGTCAAGAAAGAAGAGATTTTATTTTCCGTCAACAATACCTCAACATAAATATAATCTGACTGACTAGCATCATTAGTTTCTCCATAAGAGTAAGTTTGTCTTTCTGTCGTTGAATCGGTTACTTATTTCCTACTAGAATCTAAGATACGTGGAGTTGGAACTTGTGAACTGAATAAGCACTTGTTGTATTCATCTTGATGACTTGCAGTGGAACCCAGGAGGTACTTTCCCTCCTCTTTGGATCTTATCAGTTAGAAATGCTTCCACCTCAGACTTAGTACCCACCACTTGAAATTCCACCAGGCCACTGGGATAAGGAAGCCACCACTTGTGCAAAAAGTACCCTTTGTTTTTGTCTGATACTTATATTTTCCTGATGTTTTACAAGGTCAAATTGCTTGACCTCTGTTGGCAGATTGCCTTTTATACGGGTGTCTCAATACTACCAGATATTCATGATATTGTATTCATCTTAGTGACTTGCGATGGAATCCATAACACGCATCTTATCTTACTTGGAACTCTTCAGCTGGATGTACACTTACTTCAGTGACTATTAATACCACTGAGCCTCGTACCTTACACCAATCCCTAGGCCACTGAAGCTTGAGAGCCAATTATTTTGCTATAATAACAACCGGAAATTACATGTATCAATAAATAATAGTAGTGATACCATGTTTTCCACCTTAGTATGATGAATATTTGAATTGATGGAGAAGTTTTATAGCTTGTAATGAAATTGATGGTGGTTTTGTGTTCGTTGAGCTCAAAGTTTTGTCGTAGACATTTCATCTCCAAGCTTGATCAAATTTTCATCACTACCTTTATAAAATAGAATTTTTTGTCACTCATTTATGGAGTCAATGTTAGGGAAGCTCAGAGAAAACCAAACTATCATAATCAGTACGGTATTAAATGAAATTTTCGAACGAATAGCACAAAGGATGGCATTCTTAAGATTTTCTTACTACAATATGTTTGAAGTTGAAATCAATAGCGGTACACCGAAATGAATCGAATGAGTCTACTTCACCGAGACTTTTTGATGTAAACCGTGATAATGAAGAGTAAAGTGCTGATTAGCTTCTCCTTTATCCTTACAAGAATTGACGTAGAAACACAGAAAGTTTCTGAAAGTTGATTCATCACTTTTCATCATCCATGTAAACTGAAATTATCCAAGATCCTTCATTTCTATGAATACATAAAGCAGGTTAAAATCTCCACTTTTTATCACAGATATATTCTACCATTTAAGGCAGAATTTCATAAAATTGTAGGGTGAAATAAAATGAATTTTTACTTTTGTGATAGACTGGCTTGTATTAGAATCGACTTATGTTATTGCGTACACTTTGTTTATTAAGACAAAAGATACTTATCAAAGGAAAAACACTGAGGTCTGTGGGTGTACAAATATTTCTTAATGTTATTACTCAAATTATCTTGTCGTTGATTGGACCGAATTGATCAGTCTCTATTGGCATACGAGCTGCTGCATGGATGCCTCAATGTTGCCTGCTTTTTAATTTTTCTATAACCGAACTAGAAAAGAGAAACATAGAAATTGGAATTACGGCATCCACCTTGAAAGAGCTTCTCTTACGATGTACAATGAATGTACACTTTCTCTTCAATAAGGAATTCTATAGACAGTCAGACGGTGTCGCTATGGGGTCACCACTAGGCCCAATCTTAGCGGACTTCTTCTTAGCAAAATTAGAAAATGGCCCTCTGGAAAGCATCATAAGCGGGTTAGAATTTTATTGCCGTTATGTAGATGATACATTCTTGATTGTGAATAATGAGGACGATGCAAGGATCATACTGGATGAATTCAATGGCGTCCATCCAGCAATAACCTTCACTATTGAAACAGAAAGTGACGACAGCATCACCTTCTTAGATGTCCGATTGACAAGGAAGGTGGATGGAACTATAAAAAGAAGTGTGTATCGGAAACCAACGTCAACAGGTCAATACACCCACTTCTTGAGTTTCGTCCCCTTGCAATATAAACGAAATCTCGTTAAATGTTTGGTCCATCGGGCGAGACTCATCTGTTCAGATGATAGTTTTGACGAAGAGCTTCAAATTATCCACGATCTACTCAGTAGTAATGGATATCCAGAAACGTTCCTGGCTAAAAATATGAACACATCCAATATGAAAACCAGAATGCCTACAGTCTCCAAGAAACCATTGTTTCTAAGACTACAATTTCGAGGTGACATCATCAGCGAAATTGTGACACAACGCTTAAGAAATGCCATAAGAAGATCATTTAATGCCGCCAAGTTATGTTGTGTTTTCTACAGCCGGCCGATGATGACCACACGAACTAAAGACAGACTCCCTGACTTCTCCTCTTCTATGTGCATTTACCAGTTCAACTGCTCCTGTGGAGCTAGTTACATTGGACGTACAGTTAGGCAAGTCCGTCGTCGAATCGCCGAGCATCATCCTTCATGGCTAAGTAAGGGGGAAACCAGACTGACACGAAGCTCAATACTCTCTCATCTGATTGACACCGGCCACCGAGTTAACATTCATAATGCCTTTAAAGTTATTTATCACATTCCTTCTCACCTCACCCATCCTCTACGAGTCCGTCTTTTACATACAGCAGAAGCCATAGGAATCCACCTACACAAGCCAAGTCTGTGTGTTCAGAAGAGATTCGTACAGCCTCTTTCTTTGCCTTGGCCATCTGTATAGCTCATTTATTACAACAAGACTCTTCATTTCATCCACCACACAATTCACTATAACTAATATTTCAATAGCTCCATTATTATTATTATATTATATTATTATTATTATTATTATTATTATTATTATATTATATTATTATTACAGACTTAATCATCTTTCTCTCCCCCTACTGTCTCTAATTACCGTCAACAATTTACCATTTTACGTAACAGTTCATTTTTGCTCTTTAGTTATCATTATATAAAATATCAATTATGTAAGAACCTGTTCGCAAAATCTTTCTACGATAATTAATCTTTGCTTTAGTTAACTGTCTTAATTACCTGACCAATTATCACCTTCTTGAAACTTTGAGATTGATAACCTTTCACTGAACAACTCTCACCACTAGATTGGTATGTAATTTTACGTTTGAAAATGCTATATTAGTGTAGAGCCATTGATGAGGAACTAATTGAAAAGAAATATTTCTTCGCTCACATTGTTTGTTTTACTAAATGTATTTAGTCATCAGACTGATTATCCATCACCATCATTCATCAAATATCAATCTCACTTATATGCTAATGACTGTACAAAGAAAACAGTAACACTGATTCTCGAGGCTAAACAAGAGAAATTTGAATTATTTGGATATAAAATTATTCCTAAAAGTTAACACTGTTATATTCCATTTCCTTGTTTTCAACAGAATGAAACCCGGTCATTCGATTCAGATCAATCACAACAATCGAATAACTCTAAAACAAATCAAGTTCCAGCTGATACGGTGACAAGTACTACTCGGAGTCTGACAGAAGATGGTAAGCCATTTTATCAGTTAACTGGAACTCATTTACCAGGAATTTAAAATTTATCAATGTCTAGGATTTTCCTAAGAGAATTACTAACTTCAAGTTGTTATTCATCGTAGACTGACATCATTTGGAGAAACAAAAGAAACCTAGGAGCACTGGGAAGCTGTTTCGTCCAAGTATGGGACTCCTCAGCAGTGCATACCCACGACCCCGCCCGGGGGTCGAACCCGTGACCTTCATGTTCCGTGACCAGCACGTTACCATTGAGCCACTGGGTCAGAATCCAATGGTTTATATTACACTACTTTATTTTCCTTGTTAATATATTATTATAGTATATGTTACTTCAAAAAACCCATCCTCGATGTGAGTAAAATCGAGGAATCATTTATCCATTGTTACTAAGATTGTTTATGTCAGGCAATATTTAAAAATTGGATGTCAAACCAACCTAATGCAGAGAAAGAAACCGTATACATAGATGTCCTAGTGAATAATATTCATTGGTCACGGTTTCCATACCCTGGTTGAAGATTGATTCTGTCTACCATTAAAAGTGAATACCAAAACTCATCAACTTGGTGGCTGATACTTAAAATCGAAAGTGATGAAATATACCTTGTAGTCCAATCAAGAACATCATCTATTGGGAACAAAGTTCATCCACCTAAACAACATCAAGATGAATGAACCACACATCTTGAATGTCACTACTCACTGTAATCCATCAATCAAATCATTTTTCATGCAGCAAAACATGATGATATCCTAGTTTCAACCAACCAATGAGAGATGAGTAACACTTCATAAATGTAACTTACCATACACATCTTATTAGAAACTGAAGTCTTCACTTTTCAGTGAATAATTTTAGGCTTTATGAATTTAAATTTGTATCATTCTATCAATTTTTAGATGACCTACTCCTTCATCAAGACAAATTTCTTTCTTGAATGAAGAGGACATTGTAACTCAATAAAGAAAAATAGATTAGGTGATTGTTTCTAGTTTTAACCTGTTCCCTATTCTTTCAATTTTGTTTAACGAATAAGGGCGTACATTTATATTTTGTTATTCACTTTTACTAAATTGACGTATAAAGCTATTTTATGAAGAAACTTGTATGATGTTAGGTAAATTGTCAGCAGATGAACATATCGTCTAAGGAGAGATGGATAGGTTTTTATTATTTCTAACATTTTACCAGCTGTCAACATTGTTTAGAGGTGTATACTAACCTTATGTGAATATGTTTATAAGTGTTTAAAATATGCTATGGTACTAAGCTGTCAGCAACCTCCAGATGTCAAACTTTGTTCAACTTTATTAACTTAATTTACCTGAGAGGTGAAGAGAAAACTAATGCATCTATGTAAAACTTGATATATGATGAGATGATGTTAACTGGTTTCCCTTGTATGTTATCATCTCAAAGGTGAAGTTATGCAGAACTATGATCAAACTACCAGCTGTCTATACAGAATATATGCCTATTGAGTAAGAATATTTTGGTGAATCTTTGTAGTATATGATGTGTATGTTGAATGTGAATTGTTGTCTTAGGTGAGGTTATGGTTGTTAGATGTTTTCCAGTATGATAGTAGATATTGTGATCTGTGTATCGAAGCTTGTAGTTGTGTATTCGCTAATGATAGTGATGACAATCCAAGGTGTTGTGTGTGAGTGGGACGAAGCTACTCTTGTTAGGATTCATGTCACAAACGTTTGATTGTTTATAGCTGAAGCATTTTTATTACTCATTGTCCTAAGTACTGGTCGTTTTCTCTTTCCAATGAAAATTGGTCTATTGACGTAGTATTCATGATGAGGTGACATGAGTTGTGGAACCATTGGATATATGGTATCATTGATTATCGTTTGCCATATAGTGTTGAACTCTTCAATATTATATACGCCCTTCTTTGGTATTATCTTAACTTCGGACGTTGGTGTCATGTAGTGTTAGTGTTAACCATATATCTGCTTGTTATGGATTCAGTGTTTTGTTGCCTAGATACTTCTTTGAATTCACCATATAGTGTTACTGTTTACTACGATCTTTATTTTACATTTGCTTCATTTCCGACAACGCGATTGCATAGTTCATGTTTGCTCCCTTGAAGAATATAACTGAAGTTGCCATATGACTAGTAGTATATTAAGTACTAAAACTGAGTGTTTATGTGAGAATAATTTAACGATGACTATTATGTCTTGAAATTGATACATTTCAACCATCATATACTTCTATCTGTTATATAATCTACCATAGTTCTCATGGTATACAGTCAGATGCTCTCAGGTTTTACCGATCATACTTTCTCATGCACAAATGACATTATCCTAATGATCCCAAATCTTTTCAGACTTCATAATCAACACTAACGGCTTTATTTACTAGGCTATACAGATTTCTTCTATAGTGATGTACATGATTGTTCTGACAAACTGACGTGTAGTTGGTTATTTCCGTTGATTATTCTGTTATTGAGATATTATTCATCATGGACTAACATCAGTTAAGGAGACACTAAAAACTTTGAAGCATTGTACAGCTGTTTCGCCTTAGTATGAGACTCTTCTGCAGTACCCACCTACCTCCCAGTGAGGGATCGGACTTATGACCTTCAGGTTTTACGGCAAACATGTTGACTATTCTGTTATTCACATTTTTAAACTTCTATTAGCTTGCGATGGTGCGTGACTATAACTCAATTTATTCAGCTTTCGTTCACTTCCCTTTCGACTAGTTGATCAAACAAGTCACGGCTTCTCACTAAAACTTCGGGAAATTGGTCTAGAAGCATTCTACTAATTAACACTATACAGTAATGTTTTTCGAGGTTGAAGGGGATTTTAATTTTGAGGTAGTAATGAGTATTGATGTCAGTCCATGAGGAAATCCTTACTGACCGCAAAGTATATTCCCTTATTGATAAAGCACATTCTTTAGCCATTTCCTTCCTTGGCCTTTAAATTTCCTTTCCTCTATCATATTTTATAGTTGACAGTTTAAACCTCTACATAAGCAGACTAAAACATGATACATATCACACACGTTTGTAATCATAGATCACGAAATATTGTACTTCTTAGATATATGACTATTTCTGTACTATGTAGGTCTTTCACTGCTAACCACAAGTAGAACAGTAGTCTATTTGATTGACAATACTGTAAGTTACTGAGAATATATAGACTTCATAAAGCTGCTGATGTTTCTTGATGGTCACTGCTAATAATTACGTGAACCGCTTAGAGAACGTCTTCAATGCTAAGCACCTTAGCTTAAAAAGAAAACGGTAAGTAATCTACATGATGGCTAAGAATGAAATCAATGATATGTATTCCATCTTGTTTACAAAGTCATCCGCTGAATGTACCAATTCTTCATAAGTTATTTAGTCCATGATAACACTTCTGATAGCTTTGTAACTCCTCAAATATAATGTAAACAAAGTTTCTTTTAGAAACTATTTCACTAAAACCATATAAAAATATCATTAACTAATGAAATATACCAATGAACACTGCAACTAATTAGAAACTAGTCATATTATGCAACAATAAATATAAAGTAAGTCTGCAATAATTACTAATCAGTTTTCTTGAAGAAATATTAAAGTAGGTAAAGACAATGACCAATGAAAATGATGTATTTAGTAATTTAGTCAAGGATATCGACTTCCAGGTTATTGAATTAAAATAACTTGGTTGTGACACTGACTCTGATAAATCATTTCATTATAGGAAAGTAAAACTATACAGAAAAATCAATAAATAACATCCTTATAATATCTCCAAAATTAAATTACATTTGTACTTATTAGTAATACACTTCAAGATGATATTCCTGTAGTTCTAATGAGATATCATAGCCAATAAGACAAATAAAATTGGATATGAGGACAGTTGCTTAACGACGTAATTGGATAGAGGTCTCACTATATCATGAAAGAAATGTAGATTACTGAATACTGACTAAGTGGTTCATTGGTAACGTGATACCTGCAGAATCTAGGGATCTTGGGTTTTAGTACATAATGGGGTCATTGGGATGGACTGCTGAGGAGTCATATACTGGGACGAAACAACTGTCCAGTACTACTATTACCAGATTTTCAATGTTTGTTGAAGTGATAATGTTAGTCCATCAGCCTTTCTTCTCTTACAGAATCTGTTATTTACGTAAAATCCGTTTATGTGACCTACTCTGACTATCATTTAATGAAAACATTTTAGAATCGAAAAGAATACTCTAGTTTGTATCAATATCTACATTTTCCTCTATATTGGTTTATTAATCTTTTCCACTGACCTTATGTCATTTTTATTAGGTTATGTTAGTGAATATATTTCATCTTTTATAAATATTAAAAGACAACTATATAAGTAAATTCTGATCATGAAATAAAAGGCCATTGATAGAATACGACAATTTAATCTTTACTTCTAGAAGTTATTCTTAATCAAAATGACTTGAAGTTGAATTCGTTAATTGTAGTGAATTGAAACGATTGACATCTATTGGTGTTTAAGCGCCTGTTTGGATGCCTTAATATTACCTGATAATTCATCATATCTGAAATGGTATTGTCTAGCGATGACTTATTGGTTAACACTCTGACGTTTAAAGTGACAGTTGGTAATGTTATCATTTACTAGAGTGCAGATACATCTAGCTGACGAGTCCTAAGTAGGATGAAACGTATGCCTATAATTCCATTGTTAGCCACTATCAAATCAGTTTTATGAAGGTCAGAATTTAAAGTAACTGAAGAAAAACACTTACTTTTGATCTTTAATCTAGATTTAAAGGCCTAGTAGGGTATATAAGTGCTGTAAATAACTCGCTTATTGATATCATCATTGTTCAGCTTGTACAATTCCACAAGAGTTCTCTACTCTTACACTGAATGAGATCGTTTGAAGATACCTCCAGCTATGAAGCTAAAAGATTGCTATCATATAGACACAACTTACTCATTCCTATTATTTGTACTCAGAAAAAATGTCATAAGTTTTTGTTTCACTGATTTTATAGTTCACATCCTGCTATAGAAACCTCAAGAAACCTTATTTCATGCAATGTTTTGTTATTTTCATGGATAATTAGTTTTTCTGTAAATATATGAAGTATTGGGTTCAAAAGAAGAGGTTAAAAGGCTACGAAGTTGTTCGCTTTGTAATGTTTGTGACATCCACTTTAGTGAAGCTCTGTAACTCAAGTAAATAGTGGTTCAGTGTTTATTGATTTGTGATGGCTCCTTAGACAATTTCATTTGGAGTTGACAAGGTATGGTTTCAGCAAAGAAAAAATTTTCTTTTGGACGAAATCATTTACTAAGCTGTACATTCATAAATGTATGTTAAAGTGAGCAGAATGTCCCAGAATTATTTCCAGGAAGGGGGAAAAATATGTACAATAACTAAACAAGGATAATTAATACAAATTTGAATCTAGAGTAGGAAAATAGAATAGGGATTATGAAAATACATGTATAGTTACCTAATATAGAATGAATTTATAACGGTTAAAGCTTTATGATGGCCGTGGGAAAGATAAAGGTTGGACGTTCCACTTTTGGACATTTAACGCTAGTTTGAACTTCCGGATAGCTAGTGCTTCAGCTAAAGACGAATACCTTGATCTTATTCCTTTTGAGTGGTTTGATTGAACCTTATGGAGAATCTTGGATAAGCTGTTAAAAAGAGCTAAGTGGCCTGAGTTCACAAGATGTTCTACTATTGAACTGAAGATAATATTTCCATTCTGTCTTTTCCAGCCAAGCTGGATGGTATTTGCGAGCACCTTTAACAAAAGGATGCATGATACGGCGGATGTACTCAGCTCCACAAGAGCAAGTAAACTGGTATATACAAATCGATGTAACCCAATGCATTGGCTTATCTAACACACATTGACTAAAATGTTTCCTTCAGGAGTAAATAAGTGGAAGGTTGGCGGTGAAATATATTGTGTTTAAGGATTATGATAGTCATCTCCTGAGGACGTCTGCGGCAATATCCTTCTTGAATTTAAGACTCGACAAAAGAATCATTTTTGGCGCCAGATGTGTTCCTTCAGTTGAGTTCTTTGGCTTTATGTTCTTGTCTATGAAAATGAGCGACAAACAGTTTTCCGCTAAAATTCGTAGAAGTATTTGCAGTTCTCCGTCAACAGTATCCCCAGTAAAGATTTTCCTGATCTTCGAGGAATATGAAGGGATAAGATTTTTTATTCCTACATAAAGGGAATGAACTTTGTAAATTCATAAACTGTCTGTTTCACTAAGGCTTTCTGTAGATCAATCTACAAAGTGAATTATCATCTTTTCTTCTCAGTTGAACATCAAGAAATGGAAGATTGAGTTTGATTCTTATTTCAGAGTGAATTTCGTTGAAGGATGGTCATTCTTGAATGTATGAAGCAGGTTTGCAATATTCATATTTTCATCACAGACTATAAACATATCATTCATATATCTTTTGTGGACATGAAGTTCATTGATTGTTGATGATAAGTTGGTATTTTTCAGGCTTGTCATGAAGGTAGGTGAGATTCTTATGCGGAACCCAGTGCCGCACGGTTTATCTGCCTATAGATCTCATTATTAAATCTAAAGTGTACATTTAGGATTCAAAAGGAATATAACACCAGTATAAATAACTCAGTTGGCAAATAACTGAACGATTTTAAGTACCGTGATATGCATTTCGGCTACACTATAAGATTCCTTACTATAATTCGATAGTCAGAACCTGGAACTGACGGTTTCAGCTTGAACTAGGCAACTTCTTTCATTTTACTTTAGCTTAATCTCAGAAGTACCTAACAGTTCAGTGAATTCTTAAAATTGTAGATTATATTAATCAGCAACCTTGACGATTACAGAATCCGAGATTGTCATTTTACAGTAGAAATATATTCTGTGCAGGTCAAGTGGTAAAGAAGTAACCGAGCAAAATGAAGTTGATCACTTCTTGATTTAGAGTGTCATTTCAATTCCTATTTTCACCTTTCATTAGTGTTGAAGGCACTAAATACCACTCATATTCTTTTACATGATACAATTTGACTTATGAAGCAAATTGATTTTATGAATAAAAGAGAAAACAAAGAAAACTTGTGTAAATTTTAGTCATCAGATGATTTTCATATCGTAAGTATCCACTCCCAACTGAAATATATCAGTCCGTATAGACATATGATCAGAATGAACCAGTTTCAATCTGTGCAGGGTTAGTCATCGGTTGAAAGGTTTTTTGGCAGTTTTTCTGGCTTCAACACTGAGTATTGCCAATATAAATCCTTGAAGTAGTAGAAAGCCTACAGGGTTATAATGCAAATCAAAGATTTCCGGTCAACTAATGCCTGACATCCGAGAACAACACACTTGTTTGATTAGTAAGTGAACAGTATGGCTCGTGCATGAAGAAAAAGTACAGTACACATCAAGGTGCTCAGTCTAAAAGGGAATTTAAAATAGAAACGGCAATACTTTAGCAGTAATACGTGTTAAAACTTCAGTAATTTATCAGTCTATGTCCAATTCATCTCCATTTTCTTCTGCATATTTATTGGGGGATAGGTTCTTGGTTAGTTCGTTGTCAGAGTTCCTTGTTGAGTATTGGATTGCTATATCGAAAACAATTTATGTCTGTATGAGCAAATGGACACTGAAATAGTCTGCAAAACATCTCGACTTCATATATCATATGCACTAATCAGTAGACAAACATCGAATCTACCCAAATTCATAGGTTGCTCACAGTGCATCAGGCCGTCAGAAGCACATCGTCGAAGTACTATACTGTGATGATTATGGTGATATATTTCATTTCAGAATATCTTAACATTCAGATCAACTAGTCCTAGGTTGACTTAGCTAAAAATTGGATATAAAATCTCCAGCTGTTATTTACAATACAGAGGCTTGCTTGTAACTAGAACCAAAAGAGTATGACAGCACTACTTGGTCAAATCAATCAGTGCATGTAGCACAGGATATGCCGACAAACTGCATGAACCTTACAGAAGGTTAATCTGAGAAAATAGGCAAATTACTAAAAGGTTCTAGAAACGTAGTAAGGTTGAATGTGAGAAATCCATAAGTGATAAATCTTATTAGATTGTTGCTCATAAGCATATTAATTGTTCAAGCGTTTACTGAAGGCAAGTTGAATTTGATTTATTGGGGTTGGCAAATTAGTGTAACCTTCTCAATGTTGAAAATGTTATGGTAACGTTTAAATGCACATACAATTTACTGGGATGAGTTTTAAGCATTTTTGAAAAATCATTGCTGTACAACATTGAGAAGCTAAGTAAAATTTTCTTCCGAAGCGCAGCGGAAAAAATTCATTGATTATTGTTCTTCAAAGTGTTAATAAATCATTCCCCCTCATTACCAGCTATTTTCAACTCATTCAAAAAACGTCACAACATAAATTCAGTAGAAGATCAAAGAATAATTTTTCACGATCCAGCAAAGGTAGCCAGTCAACCACAAGATACTATTGTTCGGTTCATCTCTATTTCAAGAGGGAGGTGTTGTAAGATTGTAATAAGATTGCTATAATCTCCCTGAAGCTGTCTAAAACTAGTCATGTTGCACCAAAGTTGCAAGAGAAACCATTTAAGCCAAAGTGTAAGTATCAGATTGATCGAGAAAACTTAAATCAGCAGGATACTCAAGTCCCCAAAATACCCTGCAATAGTCAAGACCATTATATTAATATATATATATATATATATATATATATATATATATGACCCCGCTTGGTTAATTAGTTCACAAGTTACTAGCCGGTCCTAAGCCTGGGTAAAGAGGGAAGGTAGGGAATATGGCCAGCAACTCTACCCCGTAAAACCAGTCCAATCGCTAAAGAAACTTCAAAGCACAAGGAAAATATAAAACATAAAAACAGACTTATTCCTCGCTGGAATCGGGGAGACAAATGACGCTGGGTGGTAAAGCCTTCAGAAATAAAGTCGGCCGATGTGTCTTCTCTCTCTCAATGAAAGCGAAAGTAAGAATGGGGACATGAACTATCCGGACAGTGTTTGAACGTATCAAGGTTGCCCAGATGAGAGATGAGAAGATATAGCATAGAAGTGTTAGGGATCTGAGAGAAATCTACAGATGGAATGGAAGCGGACTCTCCAAACTGTCAACTGGACAGTCAATAATCTACTCCGATATTGTCACCCAGACGACAAACACGAGCATACTGAGTTATGGAGTGGCTATCATGATGTCCCAAACAGCATCCGAGGCTCGAATGTGGTGGGAACCAATCTCCTCCTGCAGGATCACGATGATGACAGCAAGATTCAAATCAGAAGGAAGGCAAGTCAAAATCAAACAATGCTACGCCACACACCTACAAATAATGTAGATGAAGATAAGAAGGAGGAATTCTACAGAAAACTGCAACCAGTAATGGACAACACCCTACAACAGTTGGCGACATTAGAATTCTAATAGGTGAATCGACATAAATGCCAAACTAGGAGTGGACAACTCAGGAAGAGAACTGATCATGGGTGGAGAAGCAGTCGGTGAAAAGTTGAACGAGAATGGAGAACTGTTTGCAGACTTCTGCGAATTCAACGGTTTGGTGATTGAAGGGAGGCACTGTGTTCAAGCACAAGGATATCCACAACGTGACATGTACTTCACCAGATAAACACACTACACTGAACATCAGATTGACTTCACGTCAATGTGAAGGAGGTGGAGACGCAGACAGCCTACTGGACAGATGATCAGATGAAGAAGGGGATGAGATGTAGCTTCAGTTTATCAGACTATGTAGTGCAAGGAACGTAACTTTAAAATCAGGTTGGAAGCATTCACAGAAGTTGGTGATGATAGACCACAGTTCAGATTGAACACTGAGAATAGAAACTGAAGGATGAAACTGCAAAGGACATCGTCCTGTCAGTCAGCCATGAGGTCAAAATAGGAGACATTGCGCAACATCCCTGAAGAAACCTGCACAGAATAACACTGGAACTGTTTGAAGGAGATGCGGGAAGAAACCTGCATAAACTTCAAATATTCCGAATCATGGTGTGAAAATATCATCAAGAGTCAATGAAGTTATGTAGTGATGATGGATAGTGACTAACAGTGGAATCCAGGATGCACATTTCATCCTATTTGGGACTCATCAGCTGGAAATGCCTACTTCCAAGTAAGTGGTGTTGTTCCCACTGGGATTCGGACTCGATAGTGATCTCTTCAAACGCCAGAGAATTATCCACTACACCACTGAGCCAATATACAGACTTCTTGTTCGATGGGTATAGTTGTAGTGATCTTGCTTGTATTATATTGTCGTTGATTTGATCGAATTGATCGCTCTTTGATAATTTATGGGCTCCTGCGCGGATGCCTCGATATTACCTATCTTTTCAGTGATATATGCCAATAGAGACCGACTAATTTGGTTCAGTTAGTGACGGTATAATACAAGCGATAACATTCAGTAAAGTTGACTTATAATTGTTATTATTTACTATTTTCCCCTTGGGTTCCTAATGGAATATATAGCTTCAGCAGGACGTCTTCATTCCACTCTCTTCTCTCCAATCTTTTCAACCTGGCTCCATCACTGTCCACAAGCTCTCATTTCTTCCTCAGATCATCTCCTCCATGTCACCTCACCTCGGATGCCCAACTCGCCGTTTCCCATCTGGGTTCCACTCGACGTCCTGGCCTGATGCGCAATGTCCCCAAATGGTCTTCTGAGTGCAAGCCCAATCCATCTCCACTTCTTTCTGCATATTTCGTGAGCGATAGCTTCTCGCTTCGTTGGTTCATTGCCAGCCAGAGTTCGTTGTTGCTTATTCTTTCTCTTCATCTGATCTTCAGTAACGAGCCAGTGTAAGCAGTCACTGATGAATATCTGTAGTTTGTTGGAAATGCTTTTCGTAAAGCGCCAAGTCTGTCAAGCATCACATAGATGCACTGACTTGATTGACACTAGTGTTGAAAATTCGGATCTTGTTCTTTGTGCCGCGTGGAATGGAGAAGATCTCCACACTGATTTCAGGCTAATGAACGCCTGTCTTTCTTTTCCAATCCTGGCTGGCTTTGATGTCCTCGTCTATGCCACTTGTAGTTGCCTAATGTGCAATCTGCCAACAATCTTTAACTGCCTTTTTACCACAATTCTAGTTGAGAAAATATGAGCCATTAGATTACAAATTCAGTTAACGATTGCAGAAATTCTCTTTTAAAGGCCTAATTTTCTTATGTTCTTATGTTCATATAAAGTTATAAGAGTCCACCGCTGAAAAGGAATTAATAATCCAACACTTCTTTGAATGTTTCTCAGTCAATGTCTATTGATTCTGGGAAACTTATACTCCTTTAACTTACATTCACTACTTTCTGAAACACGCATATCTTTTCACTCAACAACAATAAGTATTTTGAACAATAACAATATTGTTAAGAAATAAAGTACTGTCCAAAAATTCATGGAGTTATAAAATTCTCTTTATTGTCTAAGAATATTAGTTGCTATGACAACACTTTATTACATTAAAACAAAAAGATACATAATAAAGTGTTCAATAACTTTAAAAATCACATAATTTTGGGTGCTTTTTCCTATTTATTTTAATGGAATCAGCTAATTATCTGCTTTTTTATAATGTATACTTCAAGTTTTTATGATCCTTTTGTGTTGATAATTACCTTGAAGTGAAACGAAAATCTAGTGAGTAGTAGAACCTCATAAATCAGGTTGTAAACCATCAAACCAGAAATAGTGTAGTCATTCGTTCCCATCCCGCTATGGTCTTGATTATTATTTTACCTTCCATCATCACTAATCTGCAAAACCACAGCTATCTTACATATTACATGATACTCACACTCCCTCACTGCATTGAAATGAGGAATTCCGACTGATGGGCACTCATTCCAGTATGATCAAGTGGTAGAAAGGCATCACGAATTCACATAGACGTCAATCAATACCTCCCTTGTGATTCAAGTCAAACAAAAATCTCATCGACAATCAGATCTCGTAGCTCACTTGATAGTGCAACAGATCAGACACTCAGTCATTGATGGTTCCAATCCATCAACGGTCAAAATATTCATTCAATCTTCAATCATATTCCACTTTCAATACATTTTTCCAACAACCATATAACTAGATATTATATTACTTGTGTTGATTTGAGACAAAATCACTTCTCTGAATAAACAAAAGTTAAGGAAGGAATAGAAGCTTTTCAATGACGTTTTCGCATGTATCTGGTGGAGGATATCACATACACAGTATGGTTACTGTCATAAACTGACAAATTTATTCATATTCAGTTGCTTCACCATTTCACCTTGTGTTGACAACTACTGTATCTGTACACCTTCACCATTTACTGAACACTCACCTGATTCTTTCAATTAAATACTACATCCTTGTGAGGCAGATATATCCAGGAGTCGATTAAGATACTTTTGAACAATGAAGTGTCATGAAGGAGATTTCTATTGAACTGATAGTTGAGTATTTGATATAATGGAGTGGACTGAGTCACTTAGTCAATATGTATGGAATAGTTGTTTGGCCGAACATGTTGTTTGAAGGTTAGTGATACAACCTGGTTGTTTAAAGCTTGATAGATGGAGTGGTTGATAGTCATATCAAGCTATGCATAATAAGGCTAATTAGGCCTTGGTGGAGCATCCAGCTGGAAACCTGGTAGTCGCTGGGTTAAATCCGGCTGGGTTCAAATTTTCGTTTGAACTTTTAATCATCACGCAGTACCAATTACCCTACAGACGAAAGGATATTTTGTTTTAATTGTTGAACGTCCTTCATGAATTGCCTTGGGTTAAATAAAATTCATAAAATGTCAAAAACTCAATCAGATGAAATCGAGGATAATTTTAGTTTCTTATTGCTACACGAGGCCGAATCGCCCGACGTCTGTTACAAGATGTGCTCCTATGTGTATGCCTCATTACCGCTGAATATTCAGCTGAAACCCATTGAACAAAGGGGTTGCTATCGTGTCCTAGTGACTTGACTGATAACACCCCGGTGTTTGAAACGAAGTTTACTGAGTCCCGCCCATATTCTCTAGAGTGTAGGTACATCCAGCTGACAAGTCTGAAACAGGACGAAACGCACATCTTAGATCCCTCTACTAGTCACCAAGATTAGCATACCATGGTTATTTAGTTGAATTGGGATGTTAAAAGTTAAAACCGTTTAAATCACATCTATTTGATGTACTATGGTCCCTGTTTAAATCTTGGTCTCGGTTTACTATTTTTGGAATCGACTGGATGATAATTTCATCCTCCTATTCTTCACTGTCAAAGTAATCACACTGTTGAAACTTGGCATAAAACGTTAATAACGTTGAACGTGTAGAGTAATCATTGGATATTTCTCAATGTTTGATCCTTTTCAGAGAAAAAGACAACAGTACTACAATGTCTGAATCTTGCCTATATGCTCATGATTTACGTCAAGATATCGCTGTGTTTCAACTTATCAGAGATTTGGAAAGACTAACATAAAAGTTATAAACATACTGATATAATAGGATATGCGAACAGTTAAACAATAACTTCAAGATTCAATTCTTGATGGTTACTCGGCAGTTATTCAACAGTGCAGTAGGCGATAATACAACGGAATGTGTATTCTAATATCAACTATATACACAATATAGTTGTATTCATATGTATTTGCAATAGCTATCTCTATCCATTTGACCTCTTCAGTCAATTTGATTTTTAAGCGTATGACCACATATCTTTTCTAGAAGCTTCAAGATGTGATGATTACTCAGTAAGAATTCTTTGAAAAGTTTTTATAATCATAGTGAACACCATAGCAACATATACTAACAAATTTTGACATACTATACTGGAATGACTAAATGAAGCAAACAGTCCTGTTGCTTCCAAGCACTAATACTTTAGGACAAATAGATTTTGTGTGAATAATTCTTAATTTTAAGTTCAGTTATTTGAATCCAAGCGAACGGCTGTTTGACTGAGCGAATTTCTTGGAAATCAAGGCACCTACACTACCAATCTTAAACTCAAGGACAGAAATCTATCCAGTCAGCCTAGTAGATGATGTTTTGATGTTTGAAACGATGTCTACTGGACTCATATCTCAGTAGAAACAACATCACTCACTTAGGTCCAGATAAATCCAGCTTACTAGTTCCAAATAAGAAGAAGCGCATATCCAGGATTCCACTGTTACCTACCAAATAGGCTACAGTATCAACGATAAGAAGTATGTGATACTTTTCTATAACTGTTTTTCACAAATAAAATATGACATTAACCATATTATAAACATTTCGAAACTGTATGGTGCCTAAGAGGAACAGATAAACAACTTTACTTTTTGATATTAGATATAGTCTGTATTTGTGTAAGTCATAATGTGTTTAAAATGAAATAAATGCATAGTTTCTCATGAAAGTCTGGTTCCAGCTTCTTCAGGAAAGTAATCAAAAGTTGCAATACTGTAGATAATAACTGAATCAAAGATGTATATTCAATCTGTTTGTCCAATCTTCGTCGTATAAGTAGTGTCTTTCTTAAGTATGCTAACTAATCATTCAGCATGAAATAGTCTGTCTCTTTTTGTATGATTATTGTGTGTTTGGTACTATTCTTCTCGAATGTATATACAAGACGAAAAAGTGACACTGTAACCATTCAGTGATGTTTATAATAGAAAATATAGTGCATGTCACTTAACTTTGTGTATAGGGATGAATGTCATTAGCGAATTTTACTGATATGCTTGAATAGGGTGGATATGAATAGTATTAATGATGAAGGTGATGATGAAAATAATCATGTTTTCGGTGCAGAGATAACAAGTTTGAAGCTAGTGTAGAAGGTGAGAGCCTACAAACTAGTAATTCTTAAAAAGCAACTAACTGTACTCCATCTCGTCTGTTCAAACTGTCTGGATTTGTCTAAATATGTAGGCCTTCAATTGTCAATCTTTCTTGTTATGATCCAAAATCATTGCGTGGAAGGTTGGTCCCGTCAAAGTCTATTCCCAATTTAACTTCTAGTTTCTTAACCTCTACTTTAGGCATTATCTCTGCTCCTTCACTCTTATATTTATCTGCCTGGCTGTCTTCCTCACATATATTGTAGTACAATCTGGTCACTTGATTTTATAAACACAGTCTAGTCGACTTTCTTTATATCGACCAATTTTTTTTGGAACAAGACAATTAGCCCTGATGATGAGAATGACAATCTAGGCGTCTGTCAGAATGTATTGTTTTTCTAAATATCTTAATCTTTATTCTTATGCTGTTTTCGTTTTCACGGTGAAGAATAATTTGAGTACACCATTTTACTAAAATAAGTAGTATATTTCTAGTAGGCTAGTTTTCTTGTTCACAAGATAATTAAAATTAGCATGAAACAAAATATTTTGACAGAGAAAAGTTAAAAAGATATTTTTTTATTCAGGTCTATACTTCTGTTGATATATTATTATTACTGTTTAATACTTGTGATTTATTATTAATTTTACTTGTCCATTGTGTTCCTAACGGAACATAGGGATTCAGTAGCACGTCTCCATTCCACTCTCTTCTCTCTAATCTTTTCAACCTGGCTTCACCACTGCCCACAACCACTCATTTCTTCCTTACACCATCTCCTTCATGTCACCCTCGCCTCGAACGCCCAATTCGCCGTTTTCCATCTGGGTTCCACTCGACGGCCTGGCCTGGCGCGTGATGTCCTCGAATAGTCTTCTCAGTATGTGCTCAGTCCTATCCATCTCCACTTTCTTTCCAGAACATATTTGTTGAGCGATATCTTCTTGCTTTATTGTTGCCAGCTAGACAGAGTTTCCTGTTGTTTATTCTTATTATTCTAGCCATCTGAGCTTCAGTGGCGAGCCAGCGTAGGCAGTTGTTGATGAATATCTGTAGTTTGTGGGAGATGTTTTTTCATAATACGCCAAGTCTTTGAACCAAATAGCAGCACTGATTTAACTTTGGTATTGAAAACCTAAATGTCGTTTGCGCTTTGTGCTGAGTGCAATAGATTGTAACACTGGTTTCAAGTTAATGAACGCCTGTCTTACTGTCTTTACGATCCTGGTTAGTTTTGATATCTTCGTCTGAACCGCCTATAGTTGAAATGATACTGCCTAGATAGGTGAAAAAGGCTACTTTCTTTAAGTATCTCCTATTATTTAAATACTACTAGAATAATTCTACTTATTTTAGTGAAAAGTAATTAAAATTCCCAACAGTTTACGGAATACATTAATAATTTAACTTTGAGGTGTTTATATGGAAGTAAATTTTAAGGATTTTGGTAAATCTCTTTTTCAATCTTCTCCTTCTTCTTTCTTAACTGAAACTATTCAATAGTCAATTTATACCTTCTCTCTTTTGAATAATGAAGTATATATATATATATATATATATATATATATATATATATATATATATGTAATTATAAAATACTGTTACCATGATGATAGAAAACAGAATTGTAACGTATTAAACTGGCAGATAGATACTTGTTAATTACAATGTAATAGTAATAATTGACTTTACTTCGTCAGTGTGTAACTGTATACTTGTACATTTGTGTATGTCTATATATGGGTATAAAATAAGCAAGTAAGCAATTCTATAGCAATGTAAATCTCATCTTACGTTTTATTTGTTCATATATATTATATATATTAGGGTTATTTATAATACTCACTTGTTTTATATTGTCCTACAAATGAACAAAAACCTTTATAAATACATAAAAAAGTTGGATTGAATAATTTCTCTAAAGATATACTAAAATACTTCAGAAAGTCGGCAATTGAAGCAAGTAAACATATATAAAGAAAGAAATTATTTCATTTTGTATAACTTATGTTTAGCACTGATAAGACAATATATAAACTATGATTTATAATTGTAGTTTATGCGTATTCCGATAATATCGAAATGAGCTATCAATATCTCTTCATGAATAATTTGGTAGCTTACCTTGACGATATGGTCTATGATTCGTTGTTTCCTTCAATTATTGTACCACTGACTGTTTCTCTGCTTAAACTTTGACCTTTCTGTCGTTTAGCATTTTTCTTATTGGTTGATAGATTGGGTCTGTTGATTGCTGACTAATTGATTTGAACACCAAGCTTCTAGGAATTCTCCTATATTCCTTGTGTTACCTTTCTATGTCTAAAATTTCTACTTTGTCGAAGTTGAATTCATGTCCATAATTGTTATCTACATGCATTGAAATGAGTGGTGAAATATCGTGGCGTTTAATAACCAATTAGTGCTACTATAGACGAAGGCGAAGAGGGAGGTCACTTTGTCCAGTTTATTGTTGACTACAATTTGAAGTATCAGTAAACGTTTAACGCCTAACTCTTGTCATAAAAGCAGACAATATGATTTAGTGAATTATCAACAACACTATCAAGTACAAACGCGTTGAGATGATATTTTCTTCATGAACTGACATAATTTCAGGAGTTTTTCGGAATTTTGAAGTGCTTAACCAGTTGTTCCAATCTACTATCAGATTTCACAGATGTACTTATTTATAATCCAACGAGAGATTGGCATTAAAAGTTTCAGATCTCGTATAGAGTATGTCAGTATGCAACCACAGGTTAGGAAGATATCGTCCGATCAAAAATAATGTTTCAGGAAGATGATATTATAGTTTGAAGAACAAACGGTCATGGAAATATTAAGTAGACTTCAGGAATACTAAAAGAGTTGAACAAGGTTTTTACTAATAGTAGTTTCCATAGACAGTTATTTTCCCTGTAGTGAATAACCTACTGAATATCGGAATCAATCTCATAACAATACATTCACAGAAGATTCAGTATTATTTTAAGTTGGTTTTTATTGTGGACTGTCATCAGTTGGAGGGATATTAAAAACCTTGGAGTACTGAACAGCTGTTTTGCCCTACTGGAGGACTCTTCAACCCATCAGCGATCGGACCCTTGACCTTCAGGTTCCACAGCCAGCACGTTATCATTGAGCCTCTGGGTAGGAACTCAGTTCTTCATATTTCCAACCTCTGTCAGTTCACAACATAGCACGTCCACCACCTAATGTCACCGTCAAGTATTTGTCCTCACGGCCACCAGGTTTGCCCCACCGGTCGTGGCTTCTCATTGAAACTTCAGGAATGATCTATCAAAGCCAGTCACTAGTGAGCATTAGATCGATTAAATTTGGGGGTTTGATGAAAACCAGCTGTCTAAGTTCCCACAAACCTTTTAATTCGTTTCAGTATTAAACAAATAAATACAAGAATCACTGGATTCCTGAGAAGAAGCTTTCCTGCAGCTAAAATTGTAACAGTATACAATACTATATGCTCGCTAAACCAGTCCAAATTTGAGGATTATCCTGCTCATTTCACCTTCAACTGTATTCATGAATTTAGATTCATCAGCGGCAGCAATTATATTAAAAGGACTGGAAGAAGGGCGTCCATTCGATTCATTAGACACATCCTCAAGAATTGATGCTTGAAAGGAAGTAAAGTTTTAACTAGTACAATCGCCAGGACATCAGGTGGAAACTTTGAATGCTTTTAAAATAATAATTGACGTACAGAAAATGTTTACATTACTACATTTCGCGAAAAAGATTGTAATAAAACACCGTCAATCTAACCCTTGCATCCAATGAGAGAATATGATTCGCCGATGTTTCCTTTTTAACCAAATGAATATTTAACAATTATTACTGTCTTCCTTTTCTTACATTTTTAACCTTTGTACATTAAGTAATTCTTATGCACGTTACATTTATAATCTATGGTTTCAGTGTAAACAACTAAAGGTTATTGATTCTCTGACTTTGAAACATTATCATTTATTATTTCTCCCTGGGTTCCTAATGGAACATAGGGATTCAGTAGCACGTCTCCATTCCACTCTCTTCTCTCTAATCTTTTCAACCTGGCTCAACGACAGCCTAAAAACTCTCATTTCCTTCTCGCACGATCTCCTCCATGTCATCCTCGGACGCCGGACTCGTCACTTCCCATCTAGATTCCACTAGACGGCCTGGCCCGGTGCATGATGTCCCCAGTCGGCCTTCTCAGTGTATGCCCAATCCATATCCAATTCCTTCTGCATATTTGTTCAGTGATAGGTTCTTAGTTGGTTAGTTGCCTAAGTTCCTTGTTGTTTATTCTTATTATTCTGGCCATCTGATCTCCAGTAACGAGCCAGCGTAAGTGGCAGTTGTTGATTAAAATCTGTAGTTTGTTGGAAATCCTTTTCATAAAGCGCCAAGTCTATGAACCATACAGAATTTGAAATATCTTAGTCTGCAATAACCATTACACTTTTAGACTGTATGCAACTGAAGAGTATTCGTCTTAATTAGATTATGACAGCATTTTACTCCGCAAATTTTCTTTTGATTCTTGCCATATCCAAATATAATTATATGCAGAAAACAAATTTTTCGGGTAAAATGTACTATAGTATATCAATTAACTGAATAGTTACATAATCTTACTTGTCAACAGAATTATCTCAGTACTCTAGATATGTTGGCTATCAGAATCATGAGGAATTGATATACCTATGAATGTAAATTGATTTCAATACTAGTGTTAAATTAGAATGCGGTAAAAAAATTCCATGCTTGAAATTTTAAGGAAAAATTATCATTAACTTACCAATGGACAGTACTCAAATCAGACTCTATACAAATACAAGAAAGAAATGAATTATTCTATCAGAATAAATTAAATTATCGGAGATATCATAGTAGATTTGATTCGGGTACTTAATGTTCACAAAACTATGAAACCTACTAGATACTTTCAAATTGTATTCATTATCAGTTGGAGAAACATTGGAAACCTGGGAGCATCGGAGATTTGTTTCATCTCATTGTGGGAATCTTGAGCATTGAGCACCCATGCCTCCACCCCACCAGAGATCGAGCCGATAAACTCCAGGTTACGTAGCCACCAAGTTACCATTAACCTACTGGGTCGGAATCCAGTTTTCCAGGTTTGTAAAGTTTCCCACTAAATGGTGCCAAAAATCCAGAAATTCGATTGCTTTAAAATATTCAAGTTGCATGGCAAACATGACTAAAATAATTTTTCCAAAAATATGCATTACTCATTGCCAGTATCCGACATGTTGCGATTTAAGCTCTGTGTGACGTTGCTGAATTTATCGGCCTGAATCCTGGAGTTCATGGGTTCGATCCCTGTTGAGGTCGTGGGTACGCACTCCTGAGGAGTCCATCACTAGGACGAAACAGTTGTCCAGTGCTCCCATATTTCCTTTGTCCCTCCAACCGATATCAGTCTATGATGAATAACAACTTGAAATATTTCCAAATCCCCACAACTCCCCCAAAAAAATTTAATTGAACTGGTGCTCATTGGTGACTAGCTTTGAGAAGTATTCCCGAAGTTCCAATGACAAGTCGTGACCGGTGGAGTCAAGCCTGATGGTCGTGAGGACAGTTACTCAACGATAACATTAGGTGGCGGTTGCGCTACATCGTGAGCTGACAGAAGTTGGAAATATGGAGCACTGGACTCTGACACAGTGGCTCAGTGGTAACATGCTGGCCACGGAACCTGAAGGTCGCGGTTTCGACCCCTGATGGTGCGGGTCGTGAGTGCGCACTGCTGAGAAATCCCGTACTTGTAAGACGAAACAGTTGTCCAGCGTTTCCAGGTTTCCTTTTTTCCTCCGACTGATGTCAGTCTTCGTTGAGTGGCAACAATGATTTATTGTTAGAGGCTTAAGAGGGATTTGGACTTCTCTGAAGGATCTGGAAATTCTCCTTGTGCACCAAAACACATCAGAAGAAAGCTTTTCCCGATATCACTCGTTCAGCCCACATAGTCTCATTGAGTGACATCAATCTGTCTGCGAGCTTGCTTTCTATTGTGCAATTAGTTATATGGACAAAAGGAAACTTGCATTCTGCAAATTGATCTCTGAACCTTATCTCATAAGGTTATTTAAAGGTTTGTGTAAATCTTTAAGCTATTCAATACTTGAGGACATTATCATTTCACATCATATAGCTATACCGGAATCACTTCAAGAAGTATACAGAGAAATATATACTTATCAGTTCGAATTAAGGACACCTGAATAGTTTAAAAATGACAGAAGTGTTTATCATTTTCTAATTTAAACCCAAACTATATGTACAGAAATGATATTGTAAATTTCTGATTTTATCATGGTTTTTATTCCCCCGTTTACTTTGTTGATTTCACTATTATTATTTAACTGACTGTCACTGAACACTTTCATTGGGATTCTTGTTAATTTCCTCGACATTTTTTTCATCCACTAGGTATTTACAACCATTTTACTTCATATCTAGAGACGATTCTCACCTTGTCAAACTCCTTACATCATTACTAACATTGTACCATGTCATTTCTTTCTGTCTCTACAAATAACCATATATCGTTTCAACGCATAATTTACTGTTACTCATATGCAATCCATGTAACAAAAGGTTACAGCTTCATTGAATGATATCGTTAACAAAAAAAATCTTCTTCATGAAAGCGCCATTTTTCTTGTGAGTGACACGACATATATTTTATTGTCACTTTCATTATTAATGTGTACTGGTGATAGTAGATTTTGCTGATTGTGGCTAGTAGAGTAATCCAGGACGCTGACCTCATCCTATTTGGGACTCGTCAGCTGGATGTACGTGCACCCAAGTGCACAGTGATATTGTTCACATTGAGACTCAAATCTCGTACACATCACAACAAACACCAACGCGTTATCCACTATATCATGGAGGCACGATAGCCACTACTTGTACGTGTGTCCTGGTTTCCTCTCCTACCATCAATCAACCAAATTGCCATAACTGAAATTCAGGCAATATCGAGGCATCCACATTGAAGGCAATATGTAAATGAAGGTTGAACAATTCGATCTAATACAAAAAACGGAGAATTACAAGTATATTGATAATAAATGGTAATAACTTCCATGGTTTTATTAATATTATTTATCTTCCGGACAGAATACTGTCATATAACTGTAAATCATATACTATTTTATATTTAAATGAGGATCTGATATTTTTGTCGGTCGAGATTTCAGGTAGACATTTTTCGCCATCGATCTAAATAGCTTGACTCAAAAGTTGTAGTCAGCATATCACTTGTAGCTAGTTAAATGATCCTGAATGAAAAGAGAGTGAATAACTTATGCATCTCTTCATGACTCCACCAGTGAATCTGACCTAAATCATATCATAACTGATTACTGTGTTTTTCATTTTCATTTCCCCTTCAATCATCACCCTAAATCAACACTAATCTGCAAAACCACAGCTATCTTACACATTACATGATACTCACACTCCCTCACTGCATTGAAATGAGAAGTTCTGACTGATGGGCACTCATTCCAGTATGATCAAGTGGTAGAAAGGCATCACGAATTCACATAGACGTCAATCAATACCTCCCTTGTGATTCAAGTCAAACAAAAATCTTATCGACAATCAGATCTCGTAGCTCACTTGTTAAGCAACAGATCAGACACCCAGTCATTGATGGTTCCAATCCATCAACGGTCAAAATTCTCATTCAATCTTCAATCATATTCCACTTTCAATACGTTTTTCCAACAACTATGTAACTAGATATTACTTGTGTTGATTTGAGACAAAATCACTTCTCTGAATAATCTTGGAAAACAATCCTCCCTCTTAACTTTCATAGAAGACACCATCAACATTCTGGCTACGATTACAAAATGAAACAAAAGTTAAGGAAGGAATAGAAGCTTTTCAATGACGTTTTCGCATGTATCTGGTGGAGGATATCACATACACAGTATGGTTACTGTCATAAACTGACAAATTTATTCATATTCAGTTGCTTCACCATTTCACCTTGTGTTGACAACTACTGTATCTGTACACCTTCACCATTTACTGAACACTCACCTGATTCCTTGAATTAAATACTACATCCTTGTGAGGCAGATATATCCAGGAGTCGATTAAGATACTTTTGAACAATTGAGTGTCATGAAGGAGATTTCTATTGAACTGATAGTTGAGTATTTGATATAATGGAGTGGACTGAGTCACTTAGTCAATATGTATGGAATAGTCGTTTGGCCGAACGTGTAGTTTGAAGGTTAGTGATACAACCTGGTTGTTTAAAGCTTGATAGATGGAGTGGTTGATAGTCATATCAAGCTATGCATAATAAGGCTAATTAGCCTTTTAAATTCATGTACACTAGTTCGTCAGCTTTCGATTTTGTCAGACACTTCTCTCTTTTGCTCAACTTTATTAAATCTACTCACATTTATCGCTACGTTTAAACTAAAGCTTTTAAATAGACAAATTAACTCAACAGTATGACTGAAGATTGGTTTAATTTAGTTACAAAGCTGAGATAAACAGTACTACTTGTAGTATTCGTCTTTGTAACTAACAGATTAATCCAGAATGCATGTTTCGTCTTATATGAAACTCATATTATAGATTTACCTGAACCTTAATGAGGCTGAAACACAGTATCCTTCACTTTGAATGTAAATTTGTTAACCTCTAAGCTACTAGGACACGAGAATCACCAATTATGCCACATGTATCAGCTGTTGTTCTTGGGACCCATCAGTCAAAACAGGTCAAACAATTCAACCCTGTATAACTGGTTGAGAGATGAGAAATTCCATTCGAGTTGATGAAGAATATTTATAGCTCATGAAGATAGCTGTGATAGTGTTATATTCTCCTAGCTGGATGGTTTAATCGATGAACTTTCATTGTTAGGTGATGAAATATCCCAGAGAATATTTCAGGAGCTTAACATTCATCACAGTCACCAATCAAAAGACATATTAACATTGTTCCCATCTACCAACAATAAGAAACTAGAAATGTGTTGAAGTTCATGTCAATAGGACAATCAATATGGAGACTATGACAAAACATTTTGCATAAACAACAATCACATATGAATGAGGCCATCAGGAGAAACTAATAAGGTACTTGTGGAGATGATGTTATCTAGAATGATAATGAAAGCTTCTTGAAAGAACCATTCATCATCCAAATTTCATTCGACAATAAAAAATAGAATTTAAACCAGAACTATGGATAACAAACATTATGATATTTGATGTGATTGATTCTAGGTTCGAGTCCTGGACAGGCTAACATCATTCACTAAAAGGCAAGTATATCCAGCTGACAAATCTGAAATAGGATAAAATGTACTTCCTGGATCTCACTACAATCCTCTAGCCATCATTAAAATTACCATTATTTGGTGAAATAAACAAATTATCATCTACTTTGATGTTGTACATTGCAGATGATATCCAACTTTCCTTGTTGTAGTTTATCATTCATGTGGTATTAAATAGTCCTTAGAGGATTCTAATGTTATCACAGAGTAATAATCAAACTGTAATCCATATAGTTAACATATATCATTTTTTAAAACTGTTACATAGAGATAAGGAGGATAGGACAACTTATCTTAATCTCTCTTATAATTAATCTCAGATTTCAGTTAATTCTTAGACATTGAAAAGATAACTTTTGTACGATAAGAAAGTTTATATAAGGTTAAAAGGATAAAGCGTTCAGTAGTTTATTCAACTAGTATTAGAATGTGAAGTAGAAACGTTTTAGTCTAAGGGATCATTCAATGACATGAGAGTTCCAGTAAAAGCATTAACATTTCAGTATTTATCACCTTCTGATGAGAAAGTGAAAGCAATAAAGTGAACAAAACTACTCAAGTGAATGTGTACAACTTTAAATGTCTAGTAGTTTGAATCTGTGAATCAGTAAATGAACTTATACATTTACTTGTTTCATCAACATCATCAGTACAAATCTCAAAAAAAGAGATCTGTAAGTTTTTCCCCTCAAGTACCTTATTAGACTCATTCATATGTGATTGGTTGTTTATGCGAAAATGTTTTATCATAGTCTCCATATTGATTGTCCTATTGACATGAACTTCAACACATTTCTAGTTTCTTATTGGTTGGTAGATGGGAACAATGTTAATATGTCTTTTGATTGGTGACTGTGATGAATGTTAAGCTTTCTGTGTCATTCTTTGTATTTCCTCTGCCCCGCCAGAATTTTCACATTTTCCTAGTCAAGTTCATGTCCACAGGATTGTCTGTATACATTGGCATCAGCGAAGATAGGTCATGACACTTAACTGTTAGTTGGTGTTCATTTAGATGAATCCAAAGAGGGTCATCATTCTGTCTGACATACTGTTTTTATTGTAGGTATTGTAGTTCGTTTTGCGGTCATATGAGATACACAATTTCGAACAGCCTCAATAATCTGATCGTGATCTCGGAGTTTTTCATGTAGGTTACAACAATTTATTTGTTAGTTTTCGAGGTTGACTTCTAGGCTGTTGACGAATTATGTAGATATCTTTTGATGAAGTTGGATGGATAGACTTTCTTCGGGGAAACAGTCATGAATTAGTTTTCTTCTTTTCTCTAAAGGATTCATGTACTACAGTGTATCTTCGCTGTATTTTGAACAATGTTTTTATACAAGTGGTTTTGTATGCTGTTGGGTTGTTATTATTGTAGTTGAGGATTTGATCTGACTGAATTAGTTTTCTGTATACTTCAGTTTCCATTATTTACGAACATCTAAAAATGCAAAGGTGTTATTTCATTCCTCTTCAACTATGAAGTTAATGTCGTCGAAAATAGTATTGATTAATCTGTAAGCGTTTTACAATTCGTTTCTTGTAATGATAACAATTGTGTCATCTACTTGTCGGATTCAAAGTATGGTTTGACCAACTGTAATACCACAGTTTGCAGTCTTTTCATTACTGCTTGTGGAATTAGTCCAGATATCGGCGATCAGCGAGTTTTGGTTCATCCTTCTGAGCCATAAAGATTCTCTATCATCATCAGAATTCTCATTTTGATGCTGTCATGTTTTTGTATCCGTGCAGGATAGTGTTCTTGAACCCTTTGTAGTAGGACCCGGTTTCATATAAGCAGGTTAACTGATATACGCACACACATGTGGCCAGTTGTTGGATGTTTGACTGACTTCTTCAGTCTCACTCGGCCAATGTTAATAATTGTATAATATGTTCGACAGTTATCCTAGTTCATATCCATTAACTTTCAGCGGAATTTTCACGAAATTCATGTATAAGTCGAACATTTCATTCTAAGAAACCGAAAGGTGTGAAGCCATCATTTCTATGTCTCCAGAAGGATCACGAAGTCCAGGAAGAACATGGTAATTCTCTAATAAATACTTTCAAGCCTTAGTAACTTTAGCATTCCGTGTAAATGCCTTCAAATGGAATGCGATTTAGTTCAATGAAATGCATATATGGTAAACAATTCTCATGGAAATGATTTACATAGTTAACGCTTAGTTTCCATGTGTGAATTTATACGATATTCATTGTTATCAGGCTGTTCTGTTAGTCACTTAGGATAGTAATGATTAAATTAATGATTTATTATTGAAAACGTAATTTGTTGCCTCTGTTAAGTTGACCTGAGGCAATGATATTAGGGGACCGAATTACGAAGTCAGATTACCATAAAATTTTGAAGCATACAAGGTTTGTTTAAACCGATGCTTTCTTGCAAAGCATAATATATCGGTAAACAATGACTTTATTTTTATAATTTGTTTGGTTGTGGCTAGCAGAAGAACTCAGAATACGCGTTCCATCCAACTTAACACTCATCAACTGGATATTATACATGCAACCATGTCCACAGTGATGTTGTTCACATTGACACTCAAAACTCATACACATCACACCAAACGCCAAAGCATTATCCATTATATCATGGAAGAATGACAGCCACTTCTTATACAACTGGTAGTAGTTATTACTATTTATCATTGATATACTTGTAATTCTCCGTTTTCTGTATTAGATCGAATTGTTCAACCTTCATTTACATATTGCCTTCAATATGGATGCCTCGATATTGCTTGAATGTTAATTATGGCAATTTGGTTGATTGATGGTAGGAGAGGAAACCAAGACGCGCATACAAGTGGTGGCTATCGTGCCTCCATGATATAGTGGATAACGCGTTGGTGTTTGTTGTGATGTGTATGAGATTTGAGTCTCAATATGAACAATATCACTGTGCACTTGGGTGCATGTACATTCAGCAGATGAGTGTTAAATAGATCAAAACATGCATCCTGGATCCCTCTGTTAGCTACAACCAACCAAACTAACATGAATAACATTCAGAGAATATCGAGGCATCCACACAGGAGCCCATATGCCAAAAAAAGTCGAACAATCCGATCCAATAAAACAATGAAGAATGATATGTATGTCAAGAAATAGTAACGACTTTATTTATTCCGTTTATTCCAGCGCTATTCATCAGCAGCGTTGCATTGAATGGCTTCATGATAAAACTAGTAATTCCAGTACTGAGTTTGATGGGATCTATTTTGCAAGATGAAAATCTACTTGTTCATGATGTTCATGAAAGTAGAAATGTAAAACTTCAACTATCTGTAGAATGTTTACCAACAATTAGCATTCACTACAAATTACTTCGAAACACTATTGATACGAAGGAAGAGGTAACCAGTGTTATTTACACATAATGAACTTGCTTACTGAAAACATTCATCATAATATAAAATCTGTGGAATTTAGTAGGATGTTTTCAAGTGAGATATTGCTGCTCATTGGAACATATTCCAGCGTAGAAGCCTTTGTTGTGATAAATAAACAGTCTTTCGGAATTCTTTATGAAAACTCATTTCCTTAAATCCTTAAAGAATCTTTAAAAGAAAGGAGGTCTTTTCAAGTAGTACTTGATGGGCAAAGACAAAAAATTGTGATTACAGTGAGGAAAACATCTCTTTCTTTCCAATGAATTCATTCACTAAACTATACACATAAATATATATTACAGTGGTCAGAACATTCCATGGTTATTTTGCAACAGGAGGCCAAAATATACTAAACAACGAAGAGATGTTAATCAATATAAACAAGAGATTATGGAAATAAGAACGTAATTACTCATTACAGGGTAAACCTATTGACATTCAAGGCTTTGTGACGGCCACGGGAAGAAAAAGGTTGAACGAAAGTTTTTGGGAAACAACGCTATTTTAACTTCAGCTATACCCATATGCTTTTGACTGGTTCGATCGAACCCTGTAAAAGGCTTTTGAATGAATTCTCAAGGGTAGATGAGTGGCCTGGGTTCACCAGATTTTCTTTTCCTTACTTGAAGATGCCTTTCTGTTCTGCTCTTATTAGGGAGGATGAATAGTGTTCGTGAGCAAGTGCGGATCCATTATGCAGGAGTAAGTAAACTGGTATACACTTTGTGATGTGTTCCAATACGTCACCTTGTCTTTCGGACATTGAAGGTTTTGTGCAGGAGAAAATGATTCCAAGGTTTAAGGCGATTTTATATTTAAGGATCATGACAACTGTTTTTTTTGAGGATCTCTGCAACAATGTCATTTTGTGACTCAAGATTTAGGAAAATGTGTTCGTTCACTTAGGTTTTTTGACTTTAAGTTCTTATCTATGAATCTAGGCAGAAAATGGTCTCGTACATGAGTTTGTCGAAGATTTTTCAGTTCTCCCTTTATTCTCCTAACCTGTCATAGATTTATCTCGCATTACGTAATAACATTTTTATTTCCTGATCCCCCTGTTTATTTTCCTACTCTAAATCCTCATTTGTATTAGTTTTCCCCCCTAAAAGGAAATAAGTCTAGGATGTTCTACCCAGTGTAATATATATTCAAGAATGTAAAGCTAAGTAAATAGCTTCGTAGAACAGAAAATTTTTCTTTTGTGCAACTGTTTTTCTATGTATTACGCGATAAAACGTATAATCGTAAGAGTTAAATATTTAATTATTCAGGCTTAGTGGTATATATCAAGCATTATGAATCGTTTACTGCCTTCTGAAGGTATTATTAAGCAATTATACAGACAGTTAATATCACCTGTGTGACGTTATAATTTATTCGGTTCAATGTTTCAATGGAAAAGGAGTCTGCTCTGGAAAAATTAATATCATTATTTACTTTATAATCATATCTGATAAGCATGATTCCTTATTGGATAATTGAATTATTCCATTATCATAGCTTTATAAAAAGACAAGCGAATTGTTAAACGTACAGATATTCGACAATAAAGTTATTCCTTCAGCCAACTTTAAATGTTGATTACTTCACTCTTATTTATTTAAACTATCCATTTTCTCTTGTTTCAATGCTTATCGGCGCTTCTTTCAAATTGAAAATCATGTCTACAAAATCAACTAAATGTTTACATTGTCGTGGATTTTATTCACGACTCTGTTCATATTAGTAGTTACTTTGTACAAGTTGAAAATTAATCTTCATGAAATCATAATAGGCTATATTCAGGCTATAACTTAAGAATTTCACATCCAACTAATTAAAATAAACTTAATATAAGTGAAAAACTTGGGCACTGTAGTAGAATGTAGTTCCATATTAGATTTGTTTATTTGATATAAAGCGCACAGTGATACAGTATTATTTAATTGATTACATTTCGACTATAAATTATTACTGCTCATAATTATATCAATGTAATCACACTTCTTTCCATATCTGATTTTATAGTCCTGTCACCTGATCTAACTTTGTTTTTTGAATGGTAGTAAAGTTCTCCATATCTCTGGTATAGGTGTTGCGTCATTCCTATTCCACATGTGTTGGGTGTAGATTGGATGAACAAAGATTCAGTAATTAATCTCTCTCTCTCTCTCAATGTCCACCTAGCTATATTAGACTTAAGTACAGTGGTTTTGTCCCATCCTATTGTGTGGTTGTGTGTTAATGAATGAATGTAATGCAATGGCCGAGTGTTTTTCTAGGTTATTGATCTTATTGGGGTCTGCCGTTCTATGTTTAGCTAAATTCCTATGTTCTGTTAATCTAACTGACACCGACCGACTAGTTTCACCTATGTATTTGACTTCACAGTCATTACATGGAATTTGGTAGATTATATTATTTTGCTTAATTGGTTCTATCGGATCCTTAAGCCAGCCGACAAAGCTTACCTCTAAGTGAGTTTGTTGGTTTAAATGCCACCCTAATTCCAACCTTGTTGACAATCCTACATATGGTTTCTGATGTTCCTTCCTTGTATGGTATCACAATAGAAGTGTTGATTTCCTTTCTACTTATGTTGTCACTATTATTTGTATTTGTAATCAATTAAATAATACTGTATCACTGTGCGCTTTATATCAAATAAACAAATGTAATATGGAACTAAAATAAACTTACTCTGAAATAATTAAATTCATTAGCAAATTATATATTATTATCATTATTATTATTATTTGTCCCTTGGGTTCCTACTGGAACATAGGGCTTCAGTAGTATATCCCCATTCTTACTTTCTTTGCCATCAAGTGAAGAGAAGACACACTGGCCAATTGGCTTCCCGAATGCTTTCACCGCTCGGCGTTATTTCGTCTCTTCGATTCCAGAGAGGAATAAGTTTGTTTTTTATGTTTTATATTTCATGTATACTTTGAAGTTTTTTGTAGCGGTTGGATTAGTTATACGGTGTTTAGGGTTGCTAGCCCTATACCCAACATTCCCTCTTTACCAAGGCTTAGGACCGCCTAATAACTAATGAACTAGTTAATTAGGCAAGGTTAGTAAATTATATCACCTTATTTAATTTCTTATCTGTTAGTTCAATGCTTTTGTCTGTTTCATTTTAGATTCATTTCATATATTTGTTGGTGACTTAGCCCAGAAGTACAAGATGAAACTTTATTCGCAGCATTTTCTAACTTTGGAACTATTACGTAAGTATATACATTTTATAACATTTCTACATATAGAAGGAAATTTCAAGTTGATATGTGTACCCTTTTTTCTCTAATTAGCAACACTCTGAATGGTCTTACGAGGTTACAAAAGCTACAAAATTTATTCCTACTGTTGATGGACAGTGTAGTGATAAAAAAAATGTAGAAAAAACAAAATATATACTAAATATAATATATTTTTTCCAAAGTTATACATAATTTATTGATATACTTTTAATTCTCTATTGTTTTATTGGATTGAACTATTCGACCTCTACTGGCATATGGACTCCTATGTGGATGCTTCAATATTCCCTGAATGTTAATTATGGTAATTTGATGAGTCGCAAATAGGATAAGGTGAGCATCCTGGATTTCTCTCCTAGCCAAGATTAAACAAATTAACTTGAATAATACTTAGGCAATATCTAGGCATCCATATTGAAGACAATATGTAAATAAAGGTTGAACAATTCGATCGAATACAAAAAACGGAGAATTACAAGTATATCGATAATAAATAGTAATAACTACTACCAGTTGTATAAGAAGTGGTTGTCGTTCCTCCATGATATAATGGATAATGCGTTGTCGTTTGGTGTGATGTGTATGAGTTTTGAGTGTCACTATTCATCCTCCCTAATAAGAGCAGAACAGAAAGACATATTCAAGTAAGGAAAAGAAAATCTGGTGAACCCAGGCCACTCATCTACGTTTGAAAATTCATTCAAAAGCCTTTTACAGGGTTCGATCGAACCAGTCAAAAGCATATGGGTATAGCTGAAGTTAAAATAGCATTGTGTCCCAAAAGCTTTCGTTCAACCTTTTTCTTCCCGTGGCTGTTACAAAGCCTTGAATGTCTTAGGTTTACCCTGTAATGAGTAATTACGTTCTTATTTCCATAATCTCTTGTTTATATTGATTAACATCTCTTCGTTGTTTAGTATGTTTTGGCCTCCTGTTGCGAAATAACCATGGAATGTTCTGACCACTGTAACATATATTTATGAGTGTATAGTTTAGTGAATGAATTCTTTGGAAAGAAAGAGATGTTTTCCTCACTGTAATCACAATTTTTTGTCTTTGCCCATCAAGTACTACTTGAAAAGACCTCCTTTCTTTTAAAGATTCTTTAAGGATTCAAGGAAATGAGTTTTCATAAAGAATTCCGAAAGACTGTTTATTTATCACAACAAAGGCTTCTACGCTGGAATATGTTCCAATGAGCAGCAATATCTCGCTTGAAAACATCCTACTAAATTCCACAGATTTTATATTATGATGAATGTTTTCAGTAAGCAAGTTCATTATGTGTAAATAACACTGGTTACCTCTTCCTTCGTATCAATAGTGTTTCGAAGTAATTTGTAGTGAATGCTAATTGTTGGTAAACATTCTACAGATAGTTGAAGTTTTACATTTCTACTTTCATGAACACCATGAACAAGTGGATTTTCATCTTGCAAAATAGATCCCATCAAACTCAGTACTGGAATTACTAGTTTTATCATGAAGCCATTCAATGCAACGCTGCTGATGAATAGCGCTGGAATAAACGGAATAAATAAAGTCGTTACTATTTCTTGACATACATATCATTCTTCATTGTTTTATTGGATCGGATTGTTTGACTTTTTTTGGCATATGGGCTCCTGTGTGGATGCCTCGATATTCTCTGAATGTTATTCATGTTAGTTTGGTTGGTTGTAGCTAACAGAGGTATCCAGGATGCATGTTTTGATCTATTTAACAATCATCTGCTGAATGTACATGCACCCAAGTGCACAGTGATATTGTTCACATTGAGACTCAAATCTCGTACACATCACACCAAACACCAACGCGTTATCCACTATATCATGGAGGCACGATAGAAACTACTTGTACGTGTGTCCTGGTTTCCTCTCCTAGCATCAATCAACCAAATTGCCATAACTGAAATTCAGGCAATATCGAGGCATCCACATTGAAGGCAATATGTAAATGAAGGTTGAACAATTCGATCTGATACAGAAAACGGAGAATTACAAGTATATCGATGATAAATAGTAATAACTACTACCAGTTGTATAAGAAGTGGTTGTCATTCTTCCATGATATAATGGATAATGCGTTGGTGTTTGGTGTGATGTGTATGAGTTTTGAGTGTCAATGTGAACAACATCACTGTGGACATGGTTGCATGTATAATATCCAGTTGATGAGTGTTAAGTTGGATGGAACGCGTATTCTGAATTCTTCTCCTAGCCACAATTCACTATATACTGTACTGTATCGTTTTTTAATACATGATTTATAAGGATTAATCAAACTTCTATTATTATCCGAAAACAATTAATTCGTTAAAGTATTTTAGAATTCTGAGGTAATATATATAAAATTTATAATTAAAAAGATCTGGCAACCCTTTTAGATATGAGAATTGACATTCTGAATGTTCCCTTTGATAACCACCACTAGTCCTTTTTAAACTTTGAAACTAGAATATATGTTATGAAAATTTAACTCATCTGCCTAATTTTTTTAAAAATTCACAAAAGTTTTCCTATCTACCATAAAAATATGCTTAAATGTTTAATTTTAGACGTATTCATTCCCTATGTTTAGTTTGGATCCATTCTACCCATCTCTAAATGTCACTTTTCTTCAGTTAACAGCTTAAGGTTGATTACTAAAAGAATGGTAAATTATCACAAAAACTTGACAATCAACCATTTTTCTAGTTGATATTCATCGTGGACTGATATCAGTTGAAGAAAACATTGGAAACCTAATAAGCTCTGGACAGCTGCTTCATTCTATTATATGACTGCTCAGCAGTGCATACCCATGAGCCCACAAATTCTATTCATCTAGTGCTCATTGATGACTAGATTTGAGGGGTGATTACCGAAATTCCAGTAGGAAGTCATAATCCGTAGGGCGAACCTAGTGGCCATGAAAACAAATGTTCAAAGATGACATTGGGTAACGGTCGCAATATGTCGTGCACTGACAGAAATTAGAAGTATGGACTATTAGATTCCAACCCATTGGGTCAATGGTAAAGTGCTGGCCACGGAGTTTGGAGGTTTTTTCCCCGTGGTTACGCATTGTTAAGTAGTCCCATACTAGAACGAAACAGCTGTCCAGCGCTCCTAGATTTCCAACGTTTCTCCAATTGATGTCATTCCATTACAATTATTATTACTTTTCGTACCTTGGATTCCTAGTTCAACATAGGAATTAAGTACCCCTCCACCATTTCACTACCTCCTCTGCAGTCTTTTGAAACTCGCTCCACGATTGCCTACCCAGAAGCTTTCATTTCCTCTCTGCTTGATCTCCCCCATGTTACCCACACCTTGGACAACCAACTCGGCATTTTCCCTCTGACTTCAACTCGATGGTCTGGCCTGCCACATGATGTTCCCAGTCGGCCTTCTCACTGTATCCACAATCCATCTCAACTCTCCTCTGTATATCTATTGGGCTATGGGTTTTTGATTGGTTCGTTGCCAGCCGACAGACTTCCTCCTTGCTTATTCTTTCTCGTCATCTTATCTCATCTTCAGTATCGAGTGAGCGAGCGTAGGTGACTGCTGTTGATGAATATTCGTAGTCTGTTGAAAATGCTTTTCATGACACGCCACGTTTCTGAACCATATAAAAGCACTCACTTGACTGACATTGGTGTTGGAAATCAGGATCTTCTTCACTCTTTATGCAGAGTGCAGTAGATCTTCACACTGATTTCAAATTCATGAAAGCCTGTCTTGCTTTTCCGATACTGGCTGGTTTTGACATCCTCGTCTGTGCTTGTGCCGTCACCTGTAGTTGAAACGATGCTGGCTAGGTAGGTGTAGGTTAAACAGACTACTTCCTTTAAGTTTCTCCTGTTGATGGTGATCGGTGCTTGTTGTTGATGCTGTTGTTGGTTGGATATCTTCATCACCTCTGTCTTCTCTACATTCACTTGAAGTCCCATTTTCGCCACTCTTCTTCTTCTGTCAACTTGTTGGTTTTCGCCTGTAGATCTTGGAGTTCGTGTGACATTAGACACAAGTTATCGGCGAAATCGAAATCTTCTGAGCTCTTTTCATCGCCCAAACAGCGTATGCTCATCTTCTCGTTCCTTCCGGTTTGCTTCATGATCCAGTCCACCACAATGAGGAAGATTATGGGTGATAGTAGACAGCCTTGTCCTACTCCTGTTTTAACAGATGTCAGTCAATGCCGAATACTAGCTAGACAAAATCTCTAAATCCCACAAACCTTTTATTAGAATTCACAAAGCCTTTTCTCAATGCTTTTGTAATATATGAAATAAACCTCGTTGTATATCTGATTTGTGGCTGTTCATAACTCTTTATTTAGGTATGTTTAAAATATAAGACCATAACATTCTTAGGTCGAGCTTGGAGGATAGTTTACCATACAAACTCAGTCGATCTCGTCAGCTCAGAAAAGTTTCAGGCTATGTCGTTAATTTTATTGTATTCATAAGTTTGAACCAAAGGTTCAGGTCAATGGACTAACCATGAAATCGGAATACATTTGGCTAGATCATATAAACAGTTATAGGGCACTTATTGAATCAACAGTCTCCAGGACCATATCATTTCTGCATAACAGTCAGTTTCCTGCACATAGATCAGTTGTTCAAAAAGATGTTAACAACAGTTCATAACAAAAATATAGTTATCATTTGACTATCTGAGATGGCTGTAGTTTGGCTGACTAGTATTTATACTGGATGATGAATGAAGGTGAGATGAAAATTTAGACTACAGCCGGATTCAGGCCAGCGACCACCGGGTTTCCGGTCCGATGCTCTACCGACTTATCCACAAGGTGCGGCCGTGGTCTAGCAAAATGGACTTTATAGCTCAGTTGGTAGAGTATCGGGCCTAAAACCCGGAAGTAGCTTGTTCGAATTTTGGCCGCGGTTCAAATTTTCATCTCATTTTCAACTATCAACCAGGATGAAAATATGGTTAAGCAAATATATCAGGTTCCATAAGAAACTTGTATGAAGAGCCTGAATACTTTGATAGTTCTTATGTAGCCAAACGTAAATTGAATCGATATTAAATTAAAAGAATTGCGAGGATTTACTTGTTGACTTCAGGTTGATATTTATCGCGAAGTGACACCAGCTGAAGATCCAACAGAAACCTAGGTGTATTGTACATCTGTATCGTTTCAGTCTGGGACACCTCAGGAGTGTGCACCTGTCACTCCGGCAGGGATCGAACTTACCACCTTGTGGTTCCGTGGTCAACAAGTCACCTTTCTCTGACTGAGTTGGCATTCAGTTCTATCAGTCCACGCTTTGTGACTTATGAACTTCTAATGAGACCGGTGGGAAGAACCGAGTTGGGCGTAAAAATAGTTACCTAGTGTTGCCATTGGATGGGTGTAGGGCTAAAACATGAACTGACAGAAGTAAGAAATGTGGATGATTGGATGGCGATCCAGTGGCTCAGTGGGAACGTACTCACTAAAGAACCTGAAACTTCTGGGTTCGATCTCTTTTGTAGTCGTGGGTATGTACAACTGAGATGAAATGTGTCAAGTGCCACAGGTTTTCAATTTTTCTCCAAATGATGTCAAACCGTGATAAATACTACCTCAAAATTCAAATTCCCGTTCACTTTAGACTACATTACCGTATAGTGCTCGTTACTAACAAGCCTTGAGATGGATATCCCGAAGTTCGAATGAGAAACTGTGACCTGTGAGATCAACCAGTCGGAAGGAAAGCCATTGCCAAAACGAAGACCTTGGATGATAGTCTCGATATGTCACGAACTGACAGAAAGTAGAAAGTGTGAACCATTGAACTGCAACCCAGTGGCTGAATGATTAACGGGTTCAAAGTGAAACCTGAAAGTCCTGAGTCCGATCCATAGACGGATCATGGATGGATACATCTGAGAAGTCTCATAATAGGATAAAATAGCTTTCCAGTGTTCCCAGGTTTTCAATATTTCTCGAACTAATGTCAGTCCATGATGAATATCAACCTAGACCAATATTGTTCGTGAAATCAATATAATTTAGTAATAATGTTAACATTACAATGTTCTAAGATTATTTATGGCTTACACATCAGTTTTGTAATGATAAAATCTGCAAATAATAAGGTAGGTCACCTTAAGAGGTTCATGATGTGAATAGTATGGGTATAATGAACAAAGTTTAAAGTTTTCCAAATTGAAGAAAGTTCCTTAAAACTATCTTTGTTATGTTTTCTGGCCACCAGTTATATCCAGTAAACATATTCATGGCTTTTTTTTCACTCAAACTTGATTATTTCAAGGAGATTCAGTAAGGGTTTTATCTCATTATAAGTAGGAAGGTCAATCAAAATAACCTGCACTTTGAGAACCAATCATTTTTAACTGATTACTTTCGAATTTTTGATCCTGAATCAAAATTATACATTAAAAAGAAACAGTAATTAGAAATGTTTCACATCTATGTCATCATTACACGCTTCATACAATAGCTTTGCTTGAATTAATCTATCCAATATCTTCATTATGAGAAGAAAAATAAAATCACTTCTAGTTGAATTAAGTAATGAGTTTCGAAAAATAAATTCATTCGTAATTCTATCTGTAAAAAACATATTTATTATCGTTAAGGTAGTAATCATCAAGGAGTGCAACTCACTGACCTTATCTTCATGTCAATCAAACTTATTAGAAACTATGAACCGCTGGGAACCGACCCAGTGGCTGAATGGTTAACGCGTTCGCTGTGAAACCTGAAGGTTCTGAGTTCGACCCCTAGCCGGGTCGTGGGTGCCTACTGCTGAGGAGTCCTATACTAGGACGGAACAGCTGTCCAGTGCTCACAGATTTTCAATGGTTCCCCAACTTATATCAGTCCATGATGAATACTACTTCTAAACTTATTTATCATTGTGGTAGTGACCTCGAATTTATACAACGTATCACACAGTGAAACTGTATAATTCAGTAGACAACGTTCCGGATACAATTTATTATCCATAGTCTAATCAAAATGACTCCATAACTAAGATAAAAGTTGCGTTTGAATCGATAAACCTACTCAAGAAAAAACTTACTCTATTATCAGGTTCCACTGATCTAGTGAGACAAAACTGTTATTATTATTATTTATCCTTTGGGTTCTTTGTGTAACATACGGCTTCAGTAGCACGCCTTCATTGCACTCTGTTCTCTGCAGTCTTGTCAACCTGATTCCACAACTCCCTGCAAAGAATCTTTCATTTCTTTCTCACATCATCTCCTCCATATCACCTTACTAAGCCTAACTCGTTGTTTTCCATTTAGATTCCACTCGACGGACTGGCCTGACGCGTGGTGTCACCAAATCGTCTTCTCAACTTATGTGCAATCTAATCAATCTCCACTTTATTCTGAATAGTTGTTGGATGATAGGTTCTTGGTTGGTTCGTTGCCAGCCAACCAGACTGCCTCTATGCCTATTCTTCCTGAACTTCTGATCGGATCATCAGTATCGAGTGAAGCAGCGTAGATGGCAGCTGTTCATGTGTGTCTGTAGTTTGTTAGAAAAGCTTTTGGTAATGCGCAAACTCTCTCAATCATAACACAGAAGCACTGACTTACTTGACTGACATTAACAGTGTTTAAAATCTCGATTTTGTTCACGCATTATGTTGAGTGCAGTGCAGTACAATGTAGTGTAGTAGATCCACACACTAATTTCAGATTGATGATGGAAGGCCAGCCTTGGTATCTTTCTGATCCTGTCATTCACATCCTCATCTGTGACTGCACCACACCCTGTAGTTGAAATGATGCTGACTAGATATGTAAATCGGTGGGTAGTTGAAAGAGGCAACTTCGTTTCGATTTCTCCCGTTAACGTTGATTGATGCTTGTTGTTGTTGATGTTGTTGGTTGAGTATCTTCGCCATCTCTTTCCTCCCCACGTTCATCTGAAAGAAGTCCCATCTTCTCTGCTTTATCTGACAATTTGTTGGTTTTTGCGTGTAGATCTTCGAACTTGTGAGACATACCACATTAGATATTATTCATCATTGACGAAAACCAAATTTTTTAGGGTCTTTTCGTCAGTCTAGCGTATGCTTCCCTTCTCGCTCGTCACATTTTGTCGCATTATCCAGTAGAGCGCAATCGGGCAGATCGATGATTTTACTCAAGTCCTCACTTCGCAAAGGCATCACTGAGCATTCCATTGTGTTGTGAATCACTCAGCATGTAGCATACTCATATAACATACAGCTGTTGATTCATGTTCATAAAGATTTATGACACCAAAGCTGTAGTGTTGAGGTGGCTGCCTGTCAAATTACTTCTCAGTCGACACCTCGATCGAAGGCCTTTTCAGGGTGGATGAAGTTGAGGTGAAGATCCAGTTGACTGCCAATCTATGCTGTGTTATGTGATGATGCGTAGCATAGTGTTGGGATTTGATCTGTACATGATTAGTTCTTCTTGAAGCAAACCATACTCTCCGCGTTATAATTTTGAATCCTGAGCATGTTTTTCAGCCTCTCCAGTATGATGCGGCATATTGTTTTGCTTGGTGTTCAGGAACATGATTCCGCACCTGTTCTTGCAGAAATTTAGGTCGCCTTTCTTTGGAAGTTTTGACAGGTTAGCCCTTCTTTCAGTCGGCAGGTATCTTCTCACAGTCAAAATGATCAGTTTGAATGTAAGCTCAATTTTCATTATGAACGTAGATATAAGTATTTAGGTGTAAAGAAACCCAGTTCACAAACTGTGAGTAATTCCCTTAAAGTATATTTCTTACTCGACTTTCAGTTAGTATTAAAATGAAATCGATAAAGTACTTCACTCGTCTACATTTGGCTACATTTATCAGTGGAGAAACTTGTAAGTTTCATAGCTAGATCGGTCAGGGAGGACGTCTATTCAACAATACCCAATGATATCACCATCCTCCTTTATTATGGGATAGTGCGTACGTAACATTGGATATCTGACAGACATACTTCTATCAATACTTGTGAATCGACAGTTGAAATCGTTAACCGTGAAATGGAAAATGTGTACGCGAAGTTCATTGCTTCAGGTGACCAGTTCTAATATGAAAAACTTAGTTGTAAAGCCAATGAGACTTAAGCAGAGAATAAAGTTAGTTGATATATTATTATTATTATTATTATTATTATTAGTCCTTTGGGTTCCTAGTGGAACATAGGGCTTCAGTAGCACGTCTCCAGTGACCTCTGTTCTCTGAGATCTTTTGAACCTGGTTCCACGACAGCCCACAAGCTCTCATTTCCTCCTCGCACGACCTCCTCCATGTCACCCTTGGACGACCAACCCGTCGCTTCCCATGGGGATTCCACTCGAGAAACTGGCCTGACGCGTGATGTCCTCAGTCGGCCTTCTCAGTGCATGGCCAATCCATCCCCACTTCTTCCTGCATATTTGTTGACTGATAGGCTCTTGGTTGGTTCGTTCCGAGCCAGAGTTCCTTGTTGCTTATTCTTTCTGGCAATCCATCTGATCTTCAGTAGCGAGCCAGCTTAGGCAGTTGATGATGAATGTCTGTAGTTTATTGGAAATGCCTTTCGTGACGCGCCAAGTCTCTGAACCATACAAGAGCACTGACTTGACTAGGTTGGTGTTGAAAATCCGTATCTTGTTCCATATGCTGAGTGCAGAAGATCTCCACACTGGTTTCAGGCTAATGAACGCCTGTCTTGCTTTTCCGATTCTGACTTTGACGTCCTCGTCCATCCCGCCTGTAGTTGAAACAGTGCTTCCTAGATAAGTGAAGGAGGTTGCTTCCTTAGTTGATATATATACTTGAACATAACTAATATATAATCCTACTTCACACGTTATAAAGTTTTATTTATAGGTATCTTATTAAATAACATTGTAGTTTAGATGAACAATTGAATTGGACAGGTTATACCTGTCTAATAATACTGTGAAAATAAGGTTTCCTGCTGATTATTTCTCGAAGATAATAACAATATTTTGGGTTTTATTAAATCATAACGTTTCTGTTTAATCATGACAAGTGTATGACAAAAAACAAATAAAAACGTTACCTTATCCTGAGCTAAAATCACGAATTTTGTCATATTTATATTGGTATTTTAGAGAAAAAAATGAATAGGATTTCTCTTTACATTGTAGAACTTAATTATTCTCCGGATACAAGTGACTAATTAGGAATGTTCATCTACAACCTTAGTAACAGTGAACATGTTACATTCCAGCTACAATTTATATTCTCCCACTTCTATCGATTCAGAATGCATCAAGACTATCATGAAATATCATATGTGACTGTTTACTCAGATTTTGACTTAATTGATCATCCTGAAGAAATCAATCAATCAATCCTTCAGAAACCGCCAAATTGAACTCTAAAATGGTTGATACAACTCTTCAAGTTCTATGTTTTAGATGAATAAGATATTGTAGATTCGTTTCTGAAATATGCATACTCTTCAGAGTTATAAGAAAGCTTGATAATAAATAGCAATAAGTCTAAAATTTAGGATAATCCACCTCTTGGAAAGTTACTTTAATCATTGTTAGAACCAAGAAATTATCTATAAGATTTGAAGTGATTAAAGGTGAAGAAAGAGGTCACTTTTTCAATGGTGAATAAAAATTAGGTATTACTGATTTGGTTGTTCTTTAGTGTGTTCATGCTTTCTATCTTTTCACATTGTTCATAAACTGCAGAAAATTATTTTAAGAGTCTTTCCTGTGTTTCAAAAAAAGTAATGACCCGATTGAATGAAAATGAAGTTGACATCCATGATGATGATGATGATATTGATCAAGAAAATGGATAAAGTTCATAAGAATTTGCTTTATGCCTAGAGCAAAACATTTTCGTGATTTTCTCTTTGAAAGGAGAAATTAAATTAACTTTCTACATTACTGTCAATAAGGTAAACAACATATGTGAGTAGATAATGTAGATAGATAGATAGATAGATAGATAGATAGATAGATAGATAGATAGATAGATAGATAGATAGATAGATAGATAGATAGATAGATAGATAGATAGATAGATAGATAGATAGATAGATAGATAGATAGATAGATAGATAGATAGATAGATAGATAGATAGATAGATAGATAGATAGATAGATAGATAGATAGATAGATAGATAGATAGATAGATAGATAGATAGATAGATAGATAGATAGATAGATAGATAGATAGATAGATAGATAGATAGATAGATAGATAGATAGATAGATAGATAGATAGATAGATAGATAGATAGATAGATAGATAGATAGATAGATAGATAGATAGATAGATAGATAGATAGATAGATAGATAGATAGATAGATAGATAGATAGATAGATAGATAGATAGATAGATAGATAGATCGGTGGGTAGACGTGTAGATGAGTACAGTGCTGGGTTAGAGCAGTGATGCAAAATAAAATCAGTAAGCCAAAAAAAAATGAAAGTAAATTTAAGCATCATGCTAACCTTTCAAATTAAGGTCACTTTCCATATGGAATAACTTCATCAAGTGGAAAGAGGTTAAAATAAACTAGAGATTCCTTATAACACCTTTTTGTTCGATTACATAATCTGAATAATCAAACATTTTGTTGTTTAAATCAAATAGATTTTCGGTAATATTCTTCCTACTCAATATAACTTGATTGATGCAAAGTCCTGACTGGTAGACAGCCGGTATGAATACGATAAAGTGGTAGTAAGGCGTCACGAATTCAGCGGGCCGTCAACCCGGTGGTCTCTGGTTCGAATCCGGCAGCTGTCCTGATTTTCATCTCACTCTCACCTTTAGTCATCACCCCGTATAAATTATTTCCACGTCTGAACAATATATGCTAAACAAAAGAAGAATGGAGGTTGTTCACTTTCAGAATAGCTGAAGATTATTAAAAACAGCATTTCAAGTCAACAGAAACTAGATTAAAAATCCCCATTCATCTCAAAAATACATTACTGCATAGTGCTCATCAGTGACTTGCTTCCAGTTGAATGTCACGAAGCCCTAAGAAAAAGTCGTGATCTGTGAGACCAACCAGTCGGAAGTGAAGCGGATGCTAACTGAAGACCTTGGGTGATAGTCACGCTGTGTCGTGAATTGACAGAAGTTGTATATTGTGAACCACTGGAAACTGACTCGGTGGCTGAATGGTTAACACGTTCGCCGTGAAATTTGGAGGTTCTGAGTACTATCCTTAGCCGGGTCATGGGTACGTATTGCTGAGGAGTCTCATTCTAGGACGAAACAGCTCTTCAGTGCTCCCAGACTTTCAGTGGTTCCCCAACTTATGTCAGTCCATGACAAATACTACTTTTAAATTAAAAAACCCCCACTCATCTCAAAAAAGATAGATGTGTTAATCAAAATAGAAGTAAAACTTAGGTACTGTGGTCGATTGTAATTCCATTTTAGTCTGTTTATTAGATAGGTCACACAGTGAAGGAACAGTATCATATACTGGATAACAACATTTCGGACACAATTTATTGTACATATTCATGACAAAGATGACAAATGAACTTACGCATTGAACTAAGGTGGGGATCAGGGGAATCATACTAGGAGTAAGATTGTGCCTAACATCTACTGTTTTTAAGTTTCAAAATAAAATATATAAACAAACTGAAGGTGTTGCCATTGGATCACCAATATCTCATATCGTCAGACATATTTATGGATAGTTGGGAACAGGTGGCCCTTCAAACATTTACTCCTACTCCAAAGATATGGTTCCGATATGTAGATGACACGTTTACAGTACTGGAATCGGAACACATCAACAGGTTTTTGACACATATAAATTCAGTAGTGAATGCAATCCAACTTACCTGTGACTTTGAAGAAGGTGAGCTAGCAATGCTGGATTGCAAGAGTAAACGAACACAAGAAGGAAATCTAGAGTCTAGTGTCTATAGTAAACTTGCGTATTGCAGTCGCTACTTAGACTTCGAATAATCCGACCCGATTTCAGTTAAATTAGGCCTAGTTAAATGCTTAAGTGATAGAGCGAAATAGCTTACTAGAAGATCGGAAAATCTGCGACAAGAAATCAGACACAACAAGAATACCCTACGTCTCAATAATTACCCACGAAAATTTATAAATAAATTCATAAGAAATCGAAAGAAAAATATTAGCAATAGTGGTAGTAGTAATACGGGTGTTGTTAACAATAATCCCACTACTAATGGTAACAATGGTGACAGGGTTAAGAGAGAATTCAAAGCATCTGCTGTGTTACCGTACAAGGAAGGCACCTCAGAAGCATTAGGAAGAATTCTCTAATAAGACTGGCTGGGATTAAAGTGGCATTCAAACCAGCCGACTTACTTAGAAACAAGCTTTGTTGGTTAAAAGATCCTATCGATGTAATTAAGCAAGATAATCTGGTTTACCAGATCCCTTTTAATGATTGTGCGGTCAAGTACATAGGTCAAAGCAGTCGATCAGGGTCGATTAGAATAACAGAGCACAAAAACTTAGTTAACTCAAGATCAGTAGATCCTTATAAGATAGGAAATCTAGAAACAAGCTCGGCTATAGCTCTGTATGCGATGACACAGAATTACACAGTAGGGTGGAATAGGGCGACAGTGTTGAAAACTAACTTAGTTGAGTGGAGTGAGGGAGAGATTGATAACCGAATCTTTGTTTATCCAATCAACACTAAATACATGCAATCAAAATGATTCTGTACCTGTCTCAGATATATGGAAAATTCTACTAGCCTTGTCATCACGGAGAAGGAGAGAAAACCAGGAATATATTAAGTGTGTCTCGAAGTTGTGGAGTTAGTTACCTGATATGAATATGGACACTAAATTGTGTCCGAAATGTTGTTATCTAGTAAATGATACTGTTTCACTGTGTGATATTTCTAATAAACAGACTAAAATGGAATTACAATCGACCACAGTGCCAGGTTTTACTCTAACATATTCATATCAGGTAACTCCACAACTTTGAGACAGACTTTATATATTCCTAATTTCCTCCCATTCTCTGTGATGACTAGTGTAGTAGATTTTTCCATATATCTGGGACAGGTACAGAATCATTTCTTTTACTGCATGTATTAGGTGTTGATTCGATTAACAAAGATTCGGTTATCAGTCTCTCCCTCCACCCGACAAGGTCAGCTTTTAATGCTGTCTCTCTATCCCTCCTTTATTGTGAATGTGTGTAACTGCATGCATAGCTATAGCCAAACGTTCATCTAGATTTCTTATCTTAACTAGGTTTATTTAAATTTTTTGAGGGAGTTGTAGAGATTTGGAATTAAATCAAGTTGTTATTCATTGTAGACTGACATGAGTTGGAGGAACAAAGGAAACCTGGGAGCACTGGACAGCTGTTCCGTCCTAGTATGGGACTCCTCAGCAGTGCGCACCCACGACCCCACCAGCAGGGATCGAACCCGCGACCTTCAGGTTCCGCGGCCAGCTCGTTACCATTGAGCCACTGCGTCAGAATCCAATGCTCCATATTTCCAACTTCTGTTAGCTCACGATATTTATTTATCTTAATTTAGCTACATTTTCGTGCCGTGTTATTCTAAGTCATCCCGATCGACTATTTTCGCCTATGTATTTGACGTTGCAATCATTGCAAGCGATTCGGTAAACTAAATCACTTTGCCTGACTACATTTGTAGGATCTTTTAACCTGTAAAGCTGGTTTCTAAGCGAGTTTATTAGTTTAAATGCCAGCCACTTTAATCCCAGCTAGTCTTATTGAGAATTCTTCCTAATGCTTCTGAGGTGCCTTCCTTGTACGGTAACACAACAGATGCTTTGAATTCTCTCCTAACCCTGTCACCATTGTTATCATTAGTGGTAGGATTATTAGGAATAACACCTGCATTGCTACTATTACTACTAATAATAACACTGCTAATATTTTCCTTTCGATTACTCATGAATTAATTTATAAATTTAGATCGGTAATTATTGGGTCGCAAGGTATTCTTGAAGCGTCTAATTTCTTATCGCAGATTATCTAGTCTACAGGTAAACGTTTCTGACAGATCACATAGGCATTTAACTAGGCCTACTATAACTGAGATAGCGTTAAGGACAGTAATGTGAAAACTAACCACTTTCACACGGTTATCTAAGTGTTTATCGTCCAATGACTGCTTTGGGCCATAAGAATTGGGAAGTCGAGACATTTTACTGGGATTATATATATATATATATATATATAATCCCGCTTTAATTAGTCCACTAGTTACTGCCGGTCCTAAGCCCGTGTAAAGAGGGAAGGTTGGGCATAGGGCTAGCAACCCTACACCTTAAAACCAATCCAATCGTTTAAGAAACTTCAAAGCACAAGGAAATGATTAAAAATAACAACGAAATGATGCCAGTTGGTGAAAGCCTTCGGGAAGCCCATTGACCGATGTGTCCTCTCTCTTGACGAAAACAAAAATAAACATGGAGACGTGGAATGTCCGCACCATGTATGGACCTACCAAAGCTGCCCAGATTACAAAAGAGATGAGGAAGTATAGCAGTATAGCTTGGAATCTGCGAAAATAGATGGAATGGAAGTGGAATCTCCAAACTGTCAACTGGAGAGTCAATAATCTACTCCGATATTGTCCCTCAGACGACAAACAGGAGCATACCGAGTTATGGAATGGCTATCATGAAGTCTCCGAGAACATTGAAGACTTTCATGCAGTGGGAACCAATCTCCTCCAGGATCATGACAGCAAGATTCAACTCAAAAGGAAGGAAAGTCACAATCATTCGATGCTATGCCACACATCTACAAGTAATGCAGATGAAGACAAGAAGGAAGAATTCTACAGACAACTTCAATCAATAATAGACAAGACTCCAGTTGGTGACATCAAAATTCCAATGGACGACATAAATGCCAAAGTGGGAGTGGACAACACAAGAAGAGAACTCACTGTGGGTCGAGAAGCACTCGGTGAACTGAATGAGAACGGAGAACTGTTTACAGATTTCTGCGCATTAAACGATTTGGTGATTGAAGGCAGTGTTCACATTTACAAGGATATTTACAAGGCAGCGACACGGATTTGATTTCACCAGATGGACAGACTACACTAAGAATCTGATCGACTTCATCTGAATGTGAAGAAAGTGAAGACGCAGTCTACTGGACACAAGATAAAGAAGGGGAGCAGATGTAGCTTCACACCATTATCTAGTGCACGGAACCTTCCAAATCAAACTGAAAGCCTTCAAGGAAGCTGGTGATAGACCACAGTTCAGGTTGAACACTCAGAACAGAAAGTGAATGACAAAGCTACATAGGACATCTTCTCGTCAGTCAGCTATCAGGACAAGATGGGAGATATTCAGCAATATCCAGAAGAAACCTGCTTGAAAGAATGCTGGAACTCTTTAAAAGAGATGCGGAAAGGAACCTGCATAACCGTATTAGGAAAGAGGAAGAAAGAAGATAAGGAATGGATCTTGACGGACACATGGAAGCTGATAAAGGGGAGGAAGATAGAGAAGCAGAAGACGAACCATTGCAAGGATGCACAACGAAATGAAGAACTGAGTACGACGTATAAAACACTACACTGGACAAGGAAGTGAAGAAGAGTGCATGCAAAGACAAAAGACACTTCTGCGACACACTAGCAAGTGGAGCAGAACAGGCTGCAGGTAGGAGAGACCTGATTACACTACATCAAATAACCAGGTTACTATCCGGGAAGAGATTTACGCAGCCAAAACCAATTGAAGATGGTGACGGAAAGCTAGTTACTGTCAAAGAAGGGAAACAATGAAAACGGTGGGCTGAACACTTCAAACAACTCTTGGATCGACCACCACCTGCAACTCGTCCAGAAATACCACCAGCAATGGCAGAACTACAAGTGGACACAGACCCTCTGACAAAAGTGGAAGTCCTAAATAACATAAAGTCGTTGAAATTCCGAAAAGCAGCAGCACCAGACAAATTTCCTCCAGAAGAGCTAAAAGCAGACTAAGAGACAAATACGTACATGCTTACACCACTAATGCAGTAGGTCTGGAATGAAGGAAAGGTACCTGCAGATTGGCAGAAAGGCGACCCTGTGTTTGCAAGAACTGGCGTGGAATCATACTGCTGTCCATCTCACGTAATATATTATTCCGCATTATACTGGAGAGACGAAAAGATGCGCTTGATTCAAAGTTACAACCAGAACAAGCTGGCTGGCTTCAGGAAGAACAAATCATGTGCGGATCAAATCGCAACACTATGCTACGCATCATCACATAACACAGCATAGAATGACAGTCAACTGAATCTTCACCTCAACTTCATCCACCTTGAAAAGACCTTCAGTCGAGGTGTCGACTGAGAAGTAATTTGACAGGCAGCCACCTCAACACTACAGCTTTGGTGTCATAAATCTTTATGAACATGAATCAACAGCTGTATGTTATATGAGTATGCTACATGCCGAGTGATTCACAACACAATGGAATGCTCAGTGATGCCTTTCAAGTGAAGAGAGAAGTAAAACAAGGCTGCCACCTAATGTCACCCACAATCTTCATGACTGTGGTCGACTAGATCATGCACCAAACCGTGAGGAGCGAGAAGATGGACATACGCCGTTTCGGCGATGAAAAGAGCCTAGAAAAATTGGATTTCGCCGATAAACATTTATGTTTAGTGTCGCACAGACACGAAGATCTACGGACAAAAACTAACAAGTTGACAAAAGAAGCAGAGTAGCAAGAACGGGACTTCAATTGAATGTAGAGGAGAAACAGGTGATGAAGATACCCAACCAACAACAGCATCAACAACAAGCACCAATCACCATCAACAGAAGAAACTTAAAGGAAGTAGCCTCTTTTACCTATCTACCTACCTAGGTGGCATCATTTCAACTACAGGTGACGGCATAGGCATAGACGAGGATGTCAAAACCAGCCAGTATCGGAAAAGCAAGACAGGCTTTCATTAATTTAAAATCAGTATGGGGATCTACTATACTCAGCACAAAGCGTGAACAACATCCAGATTTTCAACACCAATGTCAGTCAAGTCAGTGCATCTGTGTGATGGTTCAGAGACTCGGCACGTTATGATAGTCATTTCAACAAACTACAAATATTCATCAACAACCGCCTACACTGGCTCGTTACTGAAGCTCAGATGGCCAGGAAGAATAAGCAACAAGGAGCTCTGGCATGGGGACGAAGCAGCCAACAACCTATCGCTAAACCTATATGCAGAAGAAGGTGGAGATAGATAGGGCGTGCACTAAGTAGACCATTCGGAGACATCACGCGATAGGCACTTGAGTAGAACCCAGATGGGAAACGGCAAGTTGGGCGTCCCAGCTGAGGATGACATGGAGGAGATGGTGTGAGGAAGAAATGAGAGCTTGTGGACAGTGTTGAAGCCAGATTGAAAAGATTGCAGAGAAGAGAGTGGAATGGAGACTTGCTAATGAAGAAGTATGTTAGAACAGGAACCCAAGGGACAAATAATAATAAGTTAGATGGTGCAATATGGTTAGAAGGACTGATGAATGTAATGAGAAATCAGAATGCACGGTATTCTACGAATGTGACATGTTACAATATATGAAAGTAAAGATTCTGTGGGTAGACTTTCTAATAGAACATCACCATTGCAATTCAAGTGATTGAACAAACTTCTTTAGAACGCAGAGTTTAGGCTTCAAAATATTCATTGCCACGACTTCCACAGTTTAAAAAAGTTTCAGACTTGTACCAAGTGATCATAATGGATCAAATGTTATAAAATGAAGTCATGAGATGCTCTCCTTTCTTCTTTGAGGAATCAAATGGGTATATGCTTGGAAATGGGCTTAGAAAACTAGCGCTGAATACCGAGAATTTGGTAATTTGTTCAAGGTTGGTGATTTCCTATAAACCGATAGATTTATTAAGACTTATGGGAATTTCCCCTAAATCCCTTTGAATTAGTCATGAAAATGAAGCATCTTTATAATCCATCTTTTGAATATGTCACTAAATAGAATAAAATGAATGATAGTTTTGATGTTATGGCTTGTAATTTCCCGTCAAGGAACATACCGACACCATTAGTATATGGGCCCCTTTAAGGATGCCTCAATGTTACAAATATTCCGATTTTTGAATGTGGTAAATAGTGGATCTAATGGAATCCAGGATCCGCATCTCGTCCCGTTTAAGACCCGTCAGCCGGATTTACTTACTTCTTCGTGAAAAGAGTTGTTCTCACTGGAGCTCGAATCCTGGACCAATAACTTCAAACTTCGGACCGTTATCCACTTTCAAGATTTGCGTGGTGAGTGTAGTACACTCTTTATGATATACATAGCCTGTGAATCTCCATCATTGATTCAGCCGAAGTAGTCAGTCATTATTGACAGATGGGTTCGAGTCTTAGAGGAAACAAAATCACTGACTTCGAAGCAGATGCATTCAACAGGCAGGTTCAAAACAGGATGAAACATACGTCCTGGATTCCACTGCTAGCAACTATCCATCATTAGTATAACAAGCGTAATGGTTGTAGATTTGTCTTTTGAGTGTTCCGTTGAATAACTGACAACTTAATAAGGTATTATAACATTTCGAATGAGTTCCGAGAGATGTTTCCTTCAATTATCCTAACGACAAAAGTGACTGGTCATAAGATGACTAGTTAAAGTTACCGGGGATTAGTCGTAGCTAAAATATGAAATTATTGACTAAATAATCCCTGGCCAAGGGAGAGATAAGGGAAGTACAAACTTCCTCTGAATACAAAAGCTAGGATTATTAGCTCGAATTCCCACAGCTTCTGCTGTGTGTGAAAGACGAGTTTGAATACCTTTTGAAAGATGAGGTAGTTGTATGCGGTGAATAATCGTGAAATCAATGTTCTTACCTACCGAGTGACCACGCAGTTGTTAAATGTCTGGTAAGGATTTTAGATCCCTTATACAAAGAATTAGTTAACCACAGTGTGAAAGACGTCTTCGAATTTATTTCTAACCTAGATAGTGTGAATGTAAACAGAAAACTTATGACGTCGCTTGATATCTCATCATTATTCACTAACGTGCCGTTACTGGAGATGACAGAGTTTGTCTGTCAATAAATATCGGAAAGGCAAATCAACATCGGGATTCCAATATAAATCCTCAAGGAACTGCTTCATAAATGTACTATGAATGTACATTTTGTCTTTAATAGTTCTCATTATAGACAGATTGATGGGATAGCTATGAGTTTACCACTTGGCCCTATTTTAGCAGATATATCTCTTGCCAAACCGGAAAATGAAGCATTGAAAGAGGTCATTAAGGGGATGACTATGTATCACAGTTATATTGATGACACATTCGTTATCCTGCATGAGGATGTGGATACAAACGAAGTGTTAAGAAAATTTAATGAAGTGCACCCTTCACTCACTTTCACTTATGAGGAAGAAAATGCCAGTAAACTACACTTCTTGGATGTCTTTCTAAGCAGAAGAGAAGACGGTTCACTCAGCAGATGTGTTTATAGGAAGACCATATCTGTAAGTCAGTATACACATTTCATTAGTCATGTACCAATTCGGTACAAAGCAAACATGGTCAAAAGCGTCACTAACAGAACACGAAAACTATGTTCGGATGATCAAGTACTGAAGGAGTTAGGTTATATCCGTAATTCATTGGTTGAAGTGGGTTACCCTAACAGTTTCATAAAAAGACACATGGACAAAGCCAGGGGGAACAAACCTGGTACTATTATCATACATAAGAAACCGTTGTTTATGAAATTGCAAGCTAATGGGGATGTAGCCGGAGAAGTTTTATATCAGACACTTTCTACAGTCATTAAAAGGACCTTCTATGCCACACAACTTTGTCTATCATTTTCTAGTCTACCAATTGTTACTGCTCAGACAAAAGATAAGTTATCTAGTTTTGTCATTTCTATGTGTATCTACAAGTTAAGCTGATCCTGTAGAGAAAGCTATATAGAGCATGCTACTAGACAACTTAACAAACGTGTTGCTGATCATCTACCTCCATGGTTTGGGAAGGGACAGATAAAATTCATCAGACGATCAGTTTTATCTCACCTCGTTGGTAGTGGTCACTCGGTAGATAAGAACATTGATTTCACGATTATTCACCGCATACAACTACCTCATCTTTCAAAAGGTATTCAAACTCATCTTTTACACATAGCAGAAGCTGTGGGAATTCGAGCTAATAATCCTAGCCTTTGTATTCAGAAGAAGTCTGTAAAATATAAAATGTACAGAAATGTAATAACTTTTCAAAAATCCAACCGCTAATAACTAGTAGTAGCCAAACCATGACTAGGCATATGCAGTACGTGTCCCAACTATCTCAGTCGATGAATGTTCATAACCTCATCAACGGATTTACTTCCTACAACTTTACACCTGATTTCTGCATTACTTACGTGGTGACACCACGGAATACGGCCTGTAATACGAAGGCAGCGATGGTCAAACACCTGAAGTTTCCTCATTTCTTCCACCTTTATTGGCCATGTTTCACAGCCATACAACAGAACAGAGCGGACTCCTGTGCAGTACACGCAAACCTTAATAGACAATCGGATATCATGGCAGCACCATAGGTTGAGTAAATTGGTGAAAGCCAGCCGACCCCTTTGTATCCGTGATGAGATTTTATCAGCCACTCAGCCACTAGGGCAGGGCTAACCCTACTTCCTAAATAGTTGAAGTGGTTGACGCACGCAGTCACTACACTCTCTATCGTTAGCTGTGGCATTGTTGAAGACCAGTCCTGGAGCAACAAATTGCATTTCAGTGGTGAAAAACGCATCCCAAACATTCTCAAATTGCTACTGAAATTGTCCAGAAGACTCTGCGTCTTGTCGGCGTCTTCATCTAACAGGACTATGTCATCTATGTATTCTGAGCCTAACGAAAATTCTCCTGCGATTAGGTCAACCTCTGTGTAATCAGGTAAGAAAAGGGAGACCTCCAACAGAATATTTATAGTAAAATTGAATAGGAATGGACAACGGGCGTTGGTAAGCGTATCTGTGTTCCAAAACCTGGCGCAGTGTGAATATTTAGTTGGTACACCCACGGCCAGGTCTAAAGCCTACCCGCCTCTTTTTCTCGGGCTTGCTGTTCCCGAGCTCCACTCATGAGTTGAAGAATTATAGAAATTAGGATCTTAGATACTATGTTTGTCAGGCTGATTCCCCTGTGGCAGCACCATCACAAGAGGGCTTCTCGCCTTTCCTGAAGACTGGGATAATCAGTGATTTAGACCAGTCAGAGGGGATCGTATTTGATTCCCATATCCTGGTTAACGAATCCGTTAGGCTGACTAAGAGCACTCCACCACCATCCTTGTATACCTCCGAAATTAGTCTGTTTGGTCCTGCTGCCCTTCCTCATTTCAAGTTACCTACTGTTTTCTCGACTTTTTCTAGTGCTGGGGGGCCTATCTTTATGTCCAATCAGGATCCGACTGGATAGCGGGCAACGCAATCATGGCTGGAGGCCAGTTAAACTGTTCCTCGAAGTATTCTGCCCATCGTTCCAGCGGTCTCCCCTGAGAGTGAATCGCAGATCCGTCCTTCTCCGCTATAGCCTCACTAACTGTTGTTGATCTTTTCCCCCAGTCTCCTTAATAAATCTAAATAACTGTCTACCATTACCGATCGCCGCTGCCTTTTCCATCTCCTTATCCTTCGCTGCCCACCACTGTTCGCGATCGTTGCGCAGACTTTTCATCAGTCTACTTTCAAGTTGCGCTCGCTCTTCATTGTACTCAGGGCCTGCAGGGAGGCGTTCACGTGCATCCACTAGTTTGGAAGAAGTTGTTGATATCCACTGGCTCTTTTTAGCCGCTATTTCGGAGTTGCCTACGCTCTTCACTGCAGCTTTTACAGCAGACTGAAGATGACGCCAAACTTCTTCTGGATGACTGACAGTCTTCTTTTTCGATAACTGCCTAGCTAACTTCTCACTGAACACGGCTTTCGTGTTTCCGTTGTTCAGCAGCACTCACAGTGGTTTTGTTGCCAAATTTTTCTTACGTCCATTGAGGTGCAGAGATATACGCGCCCGGACCAGCGCGTGATTGTTTTCCAAACATGTACTCCAGAAGGAGTGACAGTCTTCCACCGATCCTCTCCAGCGACGACTAATAGCAAAGTGGTCTATTTGTGTCCATCGCTGAGTTGAGCTCGGTGGACGCGACGTCAGACAGTGTCTTCCTTTATGTCTGAAATTTGTGCTAACTAAAAGTAGGCGGTTATCTGAGTATAGTTGAAGTAGGTGATCACCTTTGTCTGTACGTCCAGCCGGGACTCCGAAAGTACCACCTAAGTACCTTTCTGCCTCACTCAGTCTACCCACCTGTGCGTTCAGGTCACCTGCAACAGCCACCACGTCCGAACGTTTGGCTTTCGAGAGGAGGCTAGACAGTTTAAAGTAGAACTCGTCCTTCACTTCATCCGAACTACAGTCAGTGAGTGTGTAAGCAGAGATTAAAAACAGACAACGGCGAGTTTCACTGTTTCTTTTTCTTCGCACAGTGTCGTTCAGCCGGACAGAACATAGACGAGTGTCAACTGGGATCTAGTCTAGTAGTCAGCTTTCTGCCTTATTGCTTAATGCTATGCCTACACCTGCAAGATCGCAATAGCTAATTATTGAATCTCCAGAAACTCGAAGCATGAATTTCGCGGATTCATCAGATTCGCCTAAAGAGGTCAGGTGAATAACCGCACTTGGGTCCTGTATGCAGATCTCACAAACACAGCACACATCCATGGCCCGAGTTACAAGAGTTTTTTTTTCCAATGAAGCCTGTTGACCAAGTTGACGAAGGGTGCGGACATTGAAGGCTCTAATGTATCATTTGGAGAGTGGTTTAAGGAGATAACGACGAATGAACCAACACCAACGGCTCGGGAGACCATGGGTCATGGTAGAGTGCGTTATTTTTGGGGGCCGACCGTTTCTAACCCTTCCCCCTTCAACTGAGAAAGCAGCACCGGCATCGCACTGCTGGTCACCCAAGGGAAACACCTTACTGCTGTCAAGCCACATTCAGCTAGCAGCTGCACGAATTCGCACCACAACGGTAACTGCTTTTGGTCTAACCACTATCCAGCAGACCCTTCTGGTAGGACCTCGAGGAAACAAGTGTTCCACCAGCATAGCTCGTCGGGTCATTGTGATATGCAAGCCCGACCATCAGGTCAAAGTAGCTGCTATCGGTCGGTGTTTAGGCAGTATTTAAAGCTGATATTATCAGCAATTAGGAAAGCTTTCAACATTAAACACTTGATGTTCAATAATGAACGAACAGTTCCCATATTTCATGATAAAACTAAAACGTATAAACTATCTAGACCATACACTTAACATGCTAAATTTATCTGGAAAATCTAAGGTAAACGAAAGAGATATCTCTTTTCAGTCTATCATAAGTATGACCTATTTGTTAAATCATTTGATTTCTTAATGGCTGAAATATTCATCGATTCCACAAGGAAGCATATAGCAAACTATGACCTAAGGCACACCTTTGGTTTCATTGAATCCTTAAAAAATATCAATGTGGAGAATTGTGGAGATTTTATTGATTTCAGGCTGTTACTCTTCATGAATTGACATCAGCTAGAGAAGCAGTGGAAATCTGGTAGCGCTAGACATCTGTTTCGCCCTAGTATAGGACTCTTCAGCCTCCAAAAACTGAATAATTCTAGTACGCAGTGGTGAAAAGCTTCGAAAGGTGGTTTCTAAAGTCCTAATAAGAAGTAATGACCTGTATGGCCAACCAAGTAGAACATGAGGACAGATGCTCAAAGACGGTATTCGATGGAAGTCACGGTTTACCATGGACTTAAAAAAGTAGGAAATGTGAATCATTAGATTTCGACCCATCGGCTCATTGGTAACGTAGTGGCAACGGAGTATAAAGGTTCTGGGTTCGATCCCTTGCCGTGCAAGGTCATATGTGTGCACTGGTGAGGAGTCCCCTGTTAGGACGAAACTGTTACCTGCTTCTCCTAAGTTTCCAATGTTTCTATAACCGATAACAGTCCGTGGTGAATGCTAGCCGAGATATCATTGTGTCGACGCAAAGAAACTCATAGTTGAGACTGTCCGCTTCATCTGTGACCCAGATATTGCTGTGCCTGTTAACTACCTAAAAGAATCGATTCCCTGATACACCTTCATCACCCATTTCGAGTTCAACGGAGAACTCTGTGTACAGAAGAACAGCATGGCAATATGGCATTTATTTTGGTCCACTTCAAGGCAATCATTTAATGGGCTGTCTTGAAGTGGTAATCATTAATCGGTTAGCCAACTGATTACAGGTTTAGAGAAAGATAGCCGATGGCACTTTTGCCATATGCCTGATAAATTTGATTTGAACCACCATCACCTTTCACTTCGGCTTACTCACATAGAAATGTCATCCTAGAATGCGAAGCAAATTTGATGTTTCATTCTTAGATACCATGCTAAGTAGAAGATAAAACAATAATTCTCAGATATCAACGTGCAGAAGACCAGTACGAGGTAAAGATTTTACTGACTTCCAAATCTATCTTCTTTTCATTAGCACAAGGGATCCTGATTGTTTGTTATGTTCAAAAATTCTAATGATCTGCTCTGAAGAAGCGATAGCCACTGGACTAAGAGTTCTACGTAAGGTCGTATTAGAGAAATGTTACCCACCTGGTTTTGTTGGAACTAACTTGAGAGAAAAACCATTAATACAGATGCTACGAAAGTTCTCAAAATATCCTTCATGAAAACATGAAATTTAAAGATAAATAACACCTGAAATCTTCAGAAATAGCCTGACAAAACACTCGACGAATTCATATCACGAAGCATACCTTTGAATCACATCCTTTGGTAGATAACAAGTCCATGAATGCCTCAGAGATAGAATACTACTTTTGTACATCACAATATGCATCTACTCGATTACTTGTTACGATGGAACAACATAACTTGACCATACAACATAGCATCAAGTCTGTGAAAAAATTTGTTCAGTTGCAGAGTGAATATTTCTTTATCTATAGCCATTCGTGTCTTTTCAATAGTCCCTTCAAAGTGATTTGTGGAGCTTATGCAAAGGCTGTTATAGCACCTACTGAAATAACCAAACAGACTTCCTTATTATATAGTAAACCAATGCTTCCAGGCAGAATAAAGCTATTTCAGGGCTAGTTCAGCTTGTAAACTCATTCAGTGTTCGCACTAAACACAGTTTATGAAAGCAATCAACGAGAATGTTATCTTTTTCATTCGAAAATAGGCTGTTTTCTTCTCTGATAGTTGTTTAAATCCTACATCAACACCTAAACATTGCTAATGGTACTGGAAGGGAGACCTTCGCAGAATTCCGACTTAATCCACTGACAGCTAGATTATTTATGGATATAAAACTGATTGTTAGAGTCTCTTTATACCTTGATTATAATAAACGTGTATATCAACCCTGCTCTGTCATGAATCAAGATAATTTTTATTCAACCGAAGTAGATTCTGTTTATAACAACATGACAGGAAGCGTTTATCATACACATTTTTACCTGCTAACACATATTACTAAAATCAGTAGCTTGCCTATTGTATACATCATTTTTCTTTATGATGGATATTTTCGTTTCGTGTATAAAAATGTAAAAAAGGGGCTATTCTTCTTTGTGTTTACAGCAAAACATAAATAGCTTAATGGCTTAGTATGAAGAGGATATAATTAAATGAAAGGAGAATTTTTAAAGGAAACACCTTTTGTTTTAATAAGGTTACGATAATCTGATTATTATTATTATTATTACTATGCACATTAGTTCGTTTCTACCTGAGTTAACCAAGGCAGTTGACGTACAAGCATGAAACATCTGACCTTAGCGGATAATTAATTTTATATCTTAGTTGACGAAATAAAAAGCGTATAGGTGGAAAAAATTTTATTTTTTTTCTCCTTCATTTCTTTCTCAAGTGAATAAAGCTATCAGTAACAAGGAAAAGAGAATACTCGTATACTCGTGTTAAAATTCAATAAAGTTCCTTTTTTAAAGTTACTAATATAAAGATATAAAAAAAACGTTTTTGTTTGTTCAATGATCTCATGTCTTCTGAAACTATACGAAAACAACTTGATATCTACCAAACGAAATATCCTATTGATCGAAATATATTTCGATTACAAGTGAATGAAGTTGATTTTCATACTTAACAAGTCAGATAAATGACTTCGACTTAGTTCTCATCTCTAACAGAACTAATCAATCATATAACTAGATCGATTCAGTTTTTTTCTTAAACATATCCACTAAGCATTCATTACTTTCGTTATAAATAATTAAAATTGTAATTGTTTTCCCCTTGAGGTCCTAGAGGAACATAAGAGTTCAGTATCACGCCTCCATTTGACTCTGTTCTCTGCAGTCGTTTGAATCTCGCTCCACAATTGCCTACTCAGAAGCTTTCATTTCCTCCTAACGTGATTTACTCTACGTCACCCTCACCTCGGACAACCAACTGGTCATTTCCCCTCTGACTTCAACTCGAGAATCTGGCCTGCCACATGATGTCCCTAGTCGGCCTTCTCACTGTATCCACAATCCATCTCAACTTTCCTCTCTATATCTATTGGGCTATGGGTTTTTGATTGGTTCGTTGCCAGCTGACAGACTTCCTCCTTGCTTATTCTTTGTCGTCATCTGATCTCATCTTCAGAATCTAGTGAGCGAGCGTAGGTGGCAGCTGTTGATGAATGTTTGTAGTTTTTTGAAAATGCTTTTCGTAACACTCCAAGTCTCTGAACCATCACACAGGATGCACTGACTTGACTGACATTGGTGTTGAAAATCTGGATGTTGTTCACGCTTTGTGCTGAGTATAGTAGATCTCCCATACTGATTTTAAATTAATGAAAGCCTGTCTTGCTTTTCCGATACTGGCTGGTTTTGACATCCTCGTCTATGCCTATGCCGTCACCTGTAGTTGAAATGATGCCACCTAGGTAGGTAGATAGGTAAAAGAGGCTACTTCCTTTAAGTTTCTTCTGTTGATGGTGATCGGTGCTTGTTGTTGATGCTGTTGTTGGTTGGATATCTTCATCACCTCTGTCTTCTCTACATTCACTTGAAGTTCCATTTTCGCCACCCTTCTTCTTCTGTCAACTTGTTGGTTTTCGCCTGTAGATCTTGGAGTTCGTGTGACATTAGACACAAGTTATCGACGAAATCGAAATCTTCTGAGCTCTTTTCATCGCCCAAACAGCGTATGCTCATCTTTTCGTTCCTTCCGGTTTGCTTCATGATCCAGTCCGTCACAATGAGGAAGATCATGGGTGATAGTAGGCCGCCTTGTTATACTCTCGTCTTCACTTTAAAGGCGTAGCTGAGAATTTCATTTGTATCACTCGGCATGTGGCATCTTCATAGAGCTGTTGAATGAGGTTAATAAAGACTTGTGGCTCTCTGTAGTGTTGAAGTTACTGCGAAATTACTTCTCGATCGACGCTGTCGAAGGCCTTTTCAAAGTCGATGAAGTTGAGGTAGAAGGTTGACTGCCATTCTATACTCTTTCAATGATTGTGCGTAGCGTAGTGTTGCGATTTGATCCGCATATGATTTGTTCTCCCTGAAGCCAGCCAGCCAGCCTGTTCTGGTCGTTATTTGGACACCAGCGCACCTTTTAGTCTCTCCAGTGTGATGCAGCGTAATATATTGCTTAAGGTGGACAGCAGCATGATTTTGAGCCACTTTTTATAAAGGTTTAGGTAGTTCCTGTTTGGAAGTTTGACAAGATAGCCCTTCTTCCAATCTGCAGGTTCCTTTTTTTCCTCATGAAAGTTGATTAAAATCATGCTCCAAGTTATGAAGTTCAGAGGCATATCATCAAAGATGATTGATGTTAACTAAGAATGGACTGCGAGCTATGATACAGTCGACTTTGATGAAGTATTTCAATGTGATCATGTAAACTACATTTAAAACCAGTTTTCAGTTCATAGTTTGTAAATTCACATTGTTACTTCTAAGTACTGAACGATTTTCTAATGGAATAAAAATTAATTTAGGCAGCTAATATGACATAAAGACTGCTTCGTATGATTCGGAAATCAATTAGGAGAAAAATTCAAACCTTAGTCACTGACAGTATGTGTTAAATAAGAGCTGGTTCATGCACTTCAGCAGCATAATATATAACTTCATGGCGTTTAAAGTCATGAAATTGATTTCCTAGCTCCACAGTGAAGCATCGAAAACCAACCTATGAAACCTGAAATGAAATGCACTGTTGCCTAGATTTTACTGTAAATCGCTACAAGGCAAGACGAAAAATGTCCGCTGTTCAACATGAGTTAAAAACTGAACTGAGGTAGTTAGTTATAACTGAAAACTGTGACATAGCGGATAACGCCTTGGCATTTTAAGCGTTTGGTACGAGGTTTGAGTCTCAGTGGGAACAACATCACTGGCGTGTAGGCACATGAAGCTGACAAGTCCCAAATAAGACGAAACGCGCGTCTTAGATTCTTCTGCTAGCCACAACCAACCAAATTATCATAAGTAACACTCAGGCAATATCGAGGCATCCGCATAGAAGCCCAACAAAACAACGGAGAATAACAAGTATGTCAATAAATAGTGAAAACATTTTCATTGTCCAGTAGAACATTACCAATCTGAATGATTTAATTTTGTTAAGAAGTATACCTCCAGGTAGATAATGCTTTGGCATTTGAAGCGATAGTTTCTAGGCTTGAGTCTTAAGGAGGAAAACATAAGCATGCGACAAATCCAAAATAGAACGAAATATGCATTGTGGATTTCACTACTAGCCATCACCATTCATGAACTTCACTTGAAGTATTAATTTAGTACTCTAATCTCATAAATTATAAATAAAGTATTTCTTCGAATCTCTGATACAGATTTAGAGTTTTTATTTATCCGAAAAGTTCATCAAAGTTTTTAGTTTTACCAGTTATAAACGATATCTTGAGATTTATTTACTGAACTGGTCAATAAAAAGAGGTTATAGAACTGATATTCTAAGGTTTGTCATTTGAAACCCAGTAGAAGTGAGCCTGAATCATAGACAATCACTTCAGATAAATTCTTCAGTAATATTCATTCAATCTTGTGAATAAATGGAGTGTCTAATTGAAATGAAATTAGTTAACAAAAAAAAATATATGAAAAAACAGAATTCTTCTGGAATGCTAATTAATGCATACTTAAAAGAATGAATGACATAAAAATTTAAACATCAGAAATGGGCGTAAACCTTCTGGTGATGACTGTTTATTGTATTTCTATGACTTTTTTTCTAGAAAGAGTAGGAAAGAAAAACAACAAGGTTAAATTTGGAATGATGAAGACTTTAAGTGATACTAGAATTATCAACTTTCAATAGATGAGAATGTTAGGATGCGTTTATCTGATAGAATACTTCTAAGAATTTGAACATCGTCATAGATTATTGATCCAAAGAGTAACTTCAGTGAACAATTGTTTTAAATAACATCTTCTTCTTCTTCTTCAGACTTTACAGTCATAAATCTATGAGAATAAGTGAAATATAATAGCCAAAGTAAGGTATGATTAACAATCATTACTGTATTGAGATAGTAAGTGTTTTGATGAGTGAATAGAGGGTGATCAAATCGAATAGAATTGTGGAATGGTTATCAAACTAGTGAGTTAGTTGTGAAAGGAAATCGTACAACTTAATGAAGATTGCACGAGACATGATATATCACAGAAAAAGGATGATCTACTTTGATTTCAGTGTTCAGTATCTCCTAAATGTGAAACATGTCAACATGTACCAGGTTGGATAGAGAAAGGAATGAAAATGAACATCAACAATGCATTCCTCTCACATCTAGTAAATACCAGACATAAGATTAAGGTAGGTCACATCTCGTCTGTCATATATTGTATCCCTTCAAATCTACCTATTCGTCCAACACTACACATCTCATCAATAGTCGAAGCCATAACCATCAACTCAAGATAACTGGACATATATATCTTCAAAAGAAATATCTACATCCACTTTGTTCACCTTGTACAACAATAGGAGTCGACATGTTCTTCATGAAATTCCCTACCACAAATTACACATTTCAACTTCCCATCCCTCACTTCCACATTACCATCACATTGATGAACATTCATTCTCTTATGTGATTAGTTTTACGCTCTTCTTTGTACATACCACAACTAGTAGTCATCTTCGTCCGTGACGTAACACTTCATATTTCTTATTCTATATATCGTTATAGTATTCACATAATTTTCATCCCACCTGAATATAAGTCATCACTACCATAATTATTATTTGACCCTGAAAAAACAGACAATCACACACACGTTCCCTAGTAAAGGTAAATAAATGCCTCATTATATGTAGATTTTGTTTCCTCATTTCGTAATTGTTTTGTCAATAGTGATTTCATTGCACCACTGACACACTAGACTAATAACCATTCCATCATTCAATTCGATTCTATCCCCCTTCGTTCACCCATCTTAATACTGACTAACATCATGACTTATTTCGGCTACTGACTTTCACATACTCTCATGGATGTATAACTGTAGTGTCTGATGAAGAAGAAGTTATTGAAAACAATTGTTTGCTGAAATTATACTAGCTAAGAAAAATATTTGCCACACAGTCAGGTGATTTTGGTGTCAAGTTCTATGCGCTAGATTAATGAATCGTGAAGTTTTCATTGACCTTCTATGCTCAACCACTGGCGTTAACTTTGATGTGAAGTGAACTATCAAGATTTTCCTGCAAATGATTGAGTAGCTTGGTGACTGAATCACCCACTTGAAGCAACCTAACACCATGAAGACCATTTATATCATCTAGGTTCTGTCAACTACATTTTCTGATGGAAATTGAAATGTAGGCAATAACTATTAGGTTATTTATAATATAATGTTACATTGTTAGGAGATCTATTGAAGTGACTGATTACTATTGAGATATGAACTGGTTAGACTGGGTTCGTTGACTTGATTTCTTATTAAGTGAAATATACATATGCATAACTACTTTCGAATAGAAGGTAACTGACGGTTACCGATGAACTGAATAATTTAAGTCGTTGAATTCTATCTGAATTTCCAATCGTTTTATCATTTATGATAGCAAGCATGAGTTTCATTGGTTGTCATTTACAGTTTATTGTAAAACACTAATATTATTACGGATAAGTATGCATTTATATATCTTTGTCGAGAACATCAGCTGATGTAGAAATCTCTTTCATCTAGAGTCTCGGTAAATATACTGAATCACTGAATAAGGCGGTTCCTGGATTCAGCTTTTGTATCTCCAATAGTTACAAAGTGAAGAGAAATTGATTACTAATATTTGTTCTCATTCACATCGTCGAAAAAGAAAATTTTTTTCGCTGAATTATCTCTTCTCTATAACTCAATGGGCATGTTTCGTAGTCAATACTATTTGTTAATCCATATATATACTACATTCTAAGAGGAGTAGAATTCCTGGTCAGACCATTTTACAGATGAAAACTTAACTTAGCAGACAAGAGTTTCACATAATCTAAGTTAAAAAACAAAGAAGTTCATAAACAGATTAGTGAGTCTAAAAGTATTCAGAACAAGAATAATTTGAGCGGACAATCGTCTTAAATAACTTTTTTTCAGGCTCTATAGCTACAAATCCATGAGAATAAGTGAAATATAACAGCCAAAATAAAGTATGATGTACAATCATTACTATATTCAGATAGTAAGTGTTTTAATGAGTGAATGGAGGGGGATCACATCGAATAGAATAATGGAATGGTTATCAGTCTCATGTGTTATTGTACAATAAAATCAGTAGTGACATTATAGTTACAAAATGAGGAAACAATATCTACAGATAGTGATTCATTTATGCACGAAACCTGGTGGCCATGAGGACAAATACTTAACGATGATATTGCGTGATGTTTTCACTATGTTGTGAACAGACACAAGTGGGAAATATAGGCCATTGGATCCTGACAAAGTGGCTCAGTAGTAGCATGCTGACCGTGGAATGCAATGTCGTGGGTTCGAACCCTGGGGGGATCATGGGTGCACACTGCTGAGAAGTCTCTTACTATTTGGGCGAAACAGATGTCCAGTTTTCTCAGGTTTCCAATGTTCCTTCAACTGATGTCAGTCCATAGTGAATACCAACTTGAAAGATCTGTAAATTTCCACAAACCCCCTAATTCATTTATATACATCTATTGAAGCGGGAATCTGTATGTGTGATTACTAAGGGTCAAATAATAATTATGGTAGTGATGACTTATATTCAGGTGGGATGCAAATTATGTGAATACTATAACGATATATAGAATAAGAAATATGAAGTGTTACGTCACGGACGAAGATGACTACTAGTTGTGGTATGTACAAAGAAGAGCGTAAAACTAATCACATAAGAGAATGAATGTTCATCAATGTGATGGCAATGTGGAAGTGAGGGATGGGAAGTTGAAATGTGTAATTTGTGGTAGGGAATTTCATGAAGAACATGTCGACTCCTATTGTTGTACAAGGTGAACAAAGTGGATGTGGATATTTCTTTTGAAGATATATATGTCCAGTTATCTTGAGTTGATGGTTATGGCTTCGACTATTGATGAGATGTGTAGTGTTGGACGAATAGGTAGATTTGAAGGGATACAATATATGACAGACGAGATGTGACCTACCTTAATCTTATGTCTGGTATTTACTAGATGTGAGAGGAATGTATTGTTCATGTTCATGTTCATTCTTTTTCCTAACCAAGATGGCAAGTTTTGTCGAATGCATATGCATAGGCAGCGCGTATCTGTATGGTTATCGCTATGATTATATGAGACTCCTATAGTTTGACAGACTCTTATTTCTGATACTGCATGATGTCTGAAGGTCATAAATGCATTGGAAACTGTATTCAATTTTTTTAATAAACTTGTCATTAAGCTGGTATTGATATCATTTTTCTAAAATATTCTTAATCTTTGTCAATTCTGAGCAATTACTCAGTTTTTTCAACATCTTCGAAAATTGCTAAATATAGTTTGATTGTTATGTACCATATCTTGTCTACAATGTAAGTTTATACATCTGTATATATTAGGAATATGTTTCATTAAATTGCTTAACGTTTTGTTTTCTCTCTTTAAATACTATTTTAGAGAATGTAAGATTATTAAAGATATGCATACACAGAAGCCTAAAGGATATGGATTTGTAGCGTATGCATCAAGACAAGTAAGTTGATTGGTTATAACCTTAAACGTTTGATTGATCACTCATCTAAAGCTCACTAGTCACTGACTTGTAAAATCTCTTTTAGATAGGTATGACTACTGTGAATTGAAAAGGAATGTTCATTGATGACAGCTGTGGCAAACTGAGAACTGCTGAAGTTTGAAAACTATGCATTATTTGATTTCAGTACAGTGACTGAATGATAGGTAACCTGTTAACTAACTGATCTAATGACGGTGTGATTTTTACCTGCTATATACTACATACTGACTAAAAGTGTTATGACCGGTAATGCGATCTAAGTGTCTACGAGCAATATGAAACTAAGACGAAAAAGAATCTTCTCTAATTGCTAACTGGAACGTCAATCAACACAACAACAATATTACCGACATGTGAAGACGAAGTCCGAAGACGAGCCTTTGACGCATAGGTTTTACTGTCTCAACAACAGTCAAAATAGCTGGGAGCAATCCTGAAAATATGCATTTCTTAACGACTTTAACAACGCTAAATTCACTGATAGGTTAAAACAGTCAACAATCAATAAGAGCTCAGCCTTTCGAAACAGTGGGATTGAGAAAAGCTGTCAAAAACGCCAAAACGACATGAAAACAGTAATAATGTAGTTGATATAAGTGTAAAACTTGAGCACTGTGGTAGAATGTAATTCTATATTAGATTTGTTTATTTGATATATAGCGCACAGTGATACAGTATTATTTACTTGATTACGTTTCGAGCATAAATTCGAAAGGGCAACAGAACATTTCAGTAAACTATACCTCAAAGAAGAAATTCACAGGATTATTAAGAAATTAAGTACCATTCAGAATAAAACTGAACAACTTAAATGTAAAACTATGAAGATAGTAAACTGCAGAGACTATGGATTTAAAATAGAAACATCAGACAAAGCAAGATTAGCTACTTTAAAGAAATCTAGAAACAATCAAATCGAAAAGTTCAACAAACTAATACAAGAAAAATATCCTTCGGAAAACTATGAAATTACAAAGGAAACATCATCAAACATCGATAGAACAAAGTGGGTAGTCAATCTCTCCTCGAAAGCCTTAAGCTCAGCTGAGATGAAAGTACTTGAAAAAGGACTAAACTTCAACATAACAGTAGATCATCTAAAACCAGAAGATGTCATACCTAGCATAGAAGTAGCATTAAGCTCGATGGATGTGACAACTGCTGAACAGGTTAGACCGCAGTGTGTATTAGCACTAAGAAAACAAAAGAAGACACAGCGAAACTTAACGAAACTGGGAAATTCAGCTGTAAACAATCTACGAAAGGACAGTAGTATAGTAATTGCTAAATCTGACAGTAGTTATGGACAAATCGGATTATCTTAAAAAAATGGATGAACATATCCAAACAGGGCCATATGAAGAGATTAAGAAACTATAGATACTGTCATGAGTAAAATTAAGACATCCACAACAGATCTGATACGCCAACTGAAGCCATCTCTAGGTAAGTCCGAATGGTTTACTTTAATGCCAAAAACTAATAATCCTAGCAGAATTTACGGTACTATTAAGGTTCATAAAGCAGGTTATCCCATTAGGCCGATAGTTGACTTCCGGACACACCAACATATGAGATATCAAAGTATTTAGCATCAGTATTACGTCCTGTTAGAGACCGTTCCAACTCTAGACCAGTAAATTCTTACGAGTTAAAACAAAATCTTAATGACCTGCATATAGAAGAGAATGAAAAATGGTTAGTTTTGACGTAACAAGTCTTTATACTAAAATACCAACCAATATGGCACTGGAGGCAGTCAAAAATCAACTAGATACTGACTCACAACTTACTCAAAGCATCAAGGCATCGGTTGATGAAATCATGTTAGGAGTGCAGTTATGCTTAACCTCGACAGTCTTCAAGTTTCACGGAAAGATAAATAGACAAACAGAAGGAGTAGCAATGGGATCACCAATATCCCCTATAGTAGCAGATATATTTATGGATAGTTGGGAAGATATGGCTTTACGAACATATAATCCGAAACCTAAGATATGGTGGCGATATATGGATGACACATTTACAGTGTTGAAATCGGAACATATCGACAGTTTCTTGACACACATAAACTCAGTAGTTAACGCAATCCAATTCACTACGAAGTAGAAAATGAACAAGGAGAATTACCTATGTTGGATTGCAGAATAAAACGAAGGATAGATGGTGGTTTAGATACTACCGTCTACAGAAAACCAACACATTCTAACAGGTATCTAGACTTCAAGTCATCTCATCCAGTGTCAGTTAAAGCGGTTTAGTCAAATGTGTAAATAACAGAGCTGAGAAACTCACTAGTCATTGTAAGGACTTAAATAAGGAATTGAAACACATAAAAGAAGCGTTAATAATTAATAATTATCCCCATCATTTTATTAAGAAATTCACACAAACACATAAGAAGCAAAATAATAACACTAATACAAATACAATATTCCAGAAAGAATAAGCAACAAGGAGCTCTGGAAACGAACCAACCAAGAACCTATCACGCAACAAATATGCAGAAGGAAGTGGAGATGGATTGGGCATGCACTGAGAAGGCCGACTGGGTACATCACGCGTCAGGCCAGTTGCTCGACTGGAATCCCCATGGGAAGCGACGAGTTGGGCGTCCTAGGTGAGGGTGACATGGAGGAGATCGTACGAGGAGGAAATGAGAGAGAGCTTCTGGGCTGTCGTAGAACCAGGTTCAAAAGTTCTCAGAGAACAGAGGTCACTGGAGACGTGCTAGTGAAGCCCTATGTTCCACTAGGAACCCAAGGGACTAATAAAATAATAATATAAAAACACAAATACAAATAATAGTGACAACATAAGTAGAAAGGAAACCAACACCTCTATTGTGATACCATACAGAGAAGGAACATCAGAAACCATATGTAGGATTCTCAACAAGGTTGGAATCAGGGTGGCATTTAAACCAACAAACTCACTTAGAGGTAAGCTTTGTCGGCTGGCTTAAGGATCCGATAGAACCAATTAAGCAAAATAATATAATCTACCGAATTCCATGTAATGACTGTGAAGTCAAATACATAGGTCAGTCAAACTAGCCGGTCGGGGTCAGTTAGATTAACAGAACATAGGAATTTAGCTAAACATAGAACAACAGACCCCATTAAGATCAATAACCTAGAAAAACACTTGGCCATTACATTACATTCGTTAACACACAACCACACAATAGGATGGGACAAAACCATTGTACTTAAGTCTAATATAGCTAGGTGGAGAGAGAGAGATTAATTACTGAATCTTTGTTCATCGAATCCACACCGAACACATGTGGAATAGGAATGACGCAACACCTATACCAGAGATATGGAGAACTTTACGACCAATCAACAACAACAAAAAAGCAAAGAGAGATCAGGTGACAGGACTATACAATCAGATACCGAAAGAAGTGTGATTACATTGATATGATTATGAGTAATGACAATTTATGCTCGAAACGTAATCAAGTAAATAATACTGTATCACTGTGCGCTTTATATCAAATAATATAGTTTTTTTGAGGTTATAGGCAAATAGTCATAATTTAGGCCAAATAAAGATATATAAAGACAAACTAGTCTGAAAACGTATTCATGCCTTCTCTTTTTCAGAGCTGTTTTCGTTGAAATGTTGAAAACTTATTTTTATATCCTCACAACAGCTTTACTTTATAGGTAAGGTATTATTATTATTTTATTATTAGTCCCTTGGGTTCCTAGTGGAACATAGGGCTTCAGTAGCACGCCTCCAGTTCATCCTGTTCTCTGAGATCTTTTGAACCTGGTCCCACGACAGCCCACAACCTCTCATTTCCTCCTCGCACGACCTCCTCCATGTCACCCTCGGACGTCCAACTCGTCGCTTCCCATGGGGATTCCACTCGAGGGCCTGACGCGTGATGTCCTCAGTCGGCCTTCTCAGTGCATGGCCAATCCATCTCCACTTCTTCCTGCATATTTGTTGCGTGATAGGTTCTTGGTTGGTTCGTTCCCAGAGTTCCTTGTTGCTTATTTTTTCTGGCCATCTGATCTTCAGCAGCGAGCGTAAGCAGTTGTTGATGAATGTCTGTAGTTTATTGGAAATACCTTTCGTGACGCGCCAAGTCTCTGAGCCATACAAGAGCACTGACTTGACGTTGGTGTTGAAAATCCGTATCTTGTTCCGGATGCTGAGTGCAGAAGATCTCCACACTGGTTTCAGGCTAATGAAGGCCTGTCTTGCTTTTCCGATTCTGACTTTGACGTCCTCGTCCGTCCCGCCTGTAGTTGAAACAGTGCTTCCTAGATAAGTGAAGGAGGTTACTTCCTTTAAGTTTCTCCCGTTGACAGTGATTGGAGTTTGTTGTTGTTGATGGTGGTGGTGCGGTATCTTCATCACTTCTGTCTTCTCTATATTCACCTGAAGTCCCGTCTTCGCTGCCTCTTCTATCAACTTGTTAGTTTTTGCCTGCAGATCTTCAAGTTTATGTGACATTAGGCATAAGTCATCGGCGAAATCCAAGTCTTCTAGGTTCTTTTCCGTCGTCCAGTGTATCCCCCTCTTCTCGCTGCCTACTGTTTGCTGCATGATCCAGTCCACCACAATCAAGAATATCATGGGGGATAGTAGGCAACCTTGTTTCACTCCTGTCTTCACTTCAAAGGCATCACTGAGCTTCCCATTGTGGATTACTTGGCATGTGGCATCTTCATATAGTTGTTGAATGAGGCGGATAAAGGTTTGCGGTACTCCGTAGTATTGAAGCAGTTTCCAAATTACTTCTCGGTCGACGCTGTCAAAGGCCTTCTCAAAGTCGATGAAGTTGAGGTGGAGAGGTGATTGCCATTCTATGCTCTGTTCTATGATGATGCGAAGCGTTGCAATTTGGTCTGCACATGATTTGTACTTCCTGAAGCCTGCCTGTTCCGGTCGTAGTTTTGAATCCAGTGCATCCCTTAGCCTCTCCAGGATGATGCGGCTTAATATTTTACTTGGGGTGGACAGGAGAGTGATTCCGCGCCAGTTCTTGCAAGCACTGAGGTCTCCCTTCTTCGGCAGTTTGACAAGGTAACCCTTCTTCCAATCGTCAGGTACCTTCTCTTCCTTCCACACCTTCTGCAATAGTGGTGTGAGCATGGCCGCTGTTGTCTCTGCATCTGTTCTCAGTGCTTCTGGCGGTATTCCATCTGGTCCTGCTGCTTTCCCGCATTTCAGTAGCTTTATGGCGTTCAGGACTTCCATTTTCGTTGGGGGATTAATGTTCACTTGTAGTTCAGCGGCTGCAGGTGGTATTTCTGGACGAAGTGCAGGTGGTGGTCGATTCAAGAGCTTCTTGAAGTGGTCGGCCCATCGTTTCCTCTGTTTCTCTTCTTTTGTAATTAAATTTCCTTCTTCATCTTTTATTGGTTTCATCTGTGTTGGTCTCTTCCCTGATAGCAACCTGGTTATTTGATACAATGTCGTCAGGTCTCTCTTACCTGCAGCCTGTTCTGCTTCACTTGCCAGTGTTTCGTAGAAGTGTCTTTTGTCGTTGCGTGCACTCTTCTTCACTTCTTTGTCCAGTGTTTTATACATTGTGCTCAGTTCCTCTTGTCGTTGAGCATCCTTGCACTGGTTTATCTTCTGCTTCACCATCCTCCTCTCCTCTATCAGCTTCCAGGTATCCGTCGAGATCCATTCCTTGTCTTCTTTCTTCTTCCTTCCTAATACTGTTGTGCAGGTTTCTTTCCACATAGCTTTCAAAGACTTCCAATGTTCTTCCACACAGGTTTCTTCAGGGATGTCCTCGATGTCTCCCATTTTGTCTTGATGGCTGCCTTGAAGATCTCCTTTGTAGTTTCATCCTTCAGTTTCCGAGTGTTGTACTTGAATTGAGGTCTATCACCAGCTTCCTTGAAGGCTTTTAACTTGATTTGGAAGGTTCCTTGCACTAGGTAGTGGTCTGAACCTACATCTGCTCCTCTTCTTGACCTTGTGTTAAGTAGACTGCGTCTCCATTTTCTTGAGATTGAGATAAAGTCGATTTGATTTTTAGTGTGTCCATCTGGTGAAATCCATGTCGCTTTGTGGATATCTTTGTGCCTGAACACACTGCCTCCAATCACCAAATCGTTGAATGCGCAGAATTCTGCAAACAATTCTCCATTCTCATTCATTTCACCTAGTGCCTCTCGACCCATGGTTAGTTCTCTTCCCGTGTTGTCCCCTCCCAGTTTGGCATTCATGTCGCCCATCAGAATTTTGATATCGCCAACTGACGTCTTGTCCAGTGTTGATTGAAGTTGTCTGTAGAAATCCTCCTTTTTCTCTTGCTCTGCATTATTTGTAGGTGCATAACATTGTATGATTGTGACCTTTCTTCCTTTTGAGTTGAATCTTGCTGTCATGATCCTGGAGGAGATTGGTTCCCACTGCATGAGAGCCTTCGATGCTCTTGAGGACATCATGATAGCCACTCCCTCAGTGTGCTCGTGGTTGGCGTCTGGGTGACCGGAGTAGATTATTGATTCTCCAGTTGACAGTTTGGAGAGTCCACTCCCATTCCATCTGCTTTCGCAAATCCCAAGCACTTCGATGTTATACCTTCTCATCTCCTTTGCAATCTGGGCTGCCTTACTGGGTTCAAACATCGTGCGGACATTCCATGTCCCCACGTTTACTTTCGCTTTCATCGAGAGAAGACACATCGGCCAATTGGCTTCCCGAAGGCTTTCACCAACTGGCGTCATTTCGCCTCTCCGATTCCAGCGGGGAATAAGTTTGTTTTCATTTTTTATATTTTGTTTGTGCTTTGAAGTTTCTTTAGCGGTTAGATTTGTTTTACGGGGTAGGGTTGCTAGCCCTATGCCCAACCTTCCCTCTTTACCCGGGCTTAGGACCGGCTAGTAACTAGTAAACTAGTTAACCAGGCGAGGTTTTATAGGTAAGGTATGAATACTGAATTTCACCATAGTCGAAGTTCAGTAAAGATCAAATGATCTAACTAAAGTTTAATTGTAGTCAAATTTATAAAGCTATTTTCACATTGTACACTTCATGTTAACTTTTAGGAAGTTTTGCTTAGTAGGTGTGATTATACCTAAGCTGAAAAGTAACCTTGAAGACTAACCTTGATCAATACAGAAATAACCAATTAGGTTTCAGTTATTGTATGAAATTAATAACTTTTCCACTAAATAAAGAAGTTGAAATAACTATTTCTATGGTGGTTTGGATAACTTTCAGAGTCAATCAAACTACATAAATTGCTATACGCTTCACTAAACACATATTCGATATAATTAGTGCGGGATTTTTTAAGATTTTGATTGACTTGATGCCTAGGTTACAAAACAAGTTGCCTTAGATTTTTTTTCCTTCTGTTGGTAAATATGATCATACATTATAATATCCAAGTATTAAATAAGCAATTTAATTTAGGAAAATAGAAAGCCTTTTGGTTGTTGGTTGTGATATACCGGCGTTAATTGAACCGAATTGATCAGTGTCTACTAGGATATGGGCTCCTGCTCAGCTGTCTACATATTGCCTGCTCTTCAATTATGTGGATCCGATAGATGGTGACTATCGGTGGAATCTAGGATGTGCGTAATGTCTTATTTATGATTCGTCAGTTGGATGTACCTGCCACCTAGTGAGTGCTTTTGTTCTTACTACGACTCCAAACTAGGACCTGGGGACAATATTCCTCATTGAGAGGCAATTACATTCAGTTGATTAATTCAAAACAGGGCAGAATATTCATCTTGGATTCTACTGCTGGCCAGTATCGATCACTACCATAAAAATGGGTAGTTTGTTAGTAATACAATGAATGAGCAACAATTCTGGATGAGAAAATGGACGTTAACATCTGTAAAGAACACATATTAGGTTGGTTAGGAAAACTGACCACGAAGAGAACCTGTGATATGCAAAACACAAGATCTTGAAATGTAACCTGTTTTCATTTCTTCTCTTCCTTTGTGTTCTTCTTTCAATGTTTGCTAAGAACACTGAGCAGTACGTTGCAGTTAAAGACCTTTGAAAATATTTGATTAGTTCAGCAACTGTCAAACTTATTCCAAAGGTGGAAGAGGAATTTCATAGGAATAAGAAAGATAAACAAAATAATAAGTGGCATCATCCTCCAGAGAATGAAAAACATGATCAGGATTCAAAATTGACACCGGAACAGGTTGTCTAGCTGGCTGCCTTCAGGAAGAACAAGTCATATGCAGATCAAATTACAATGCTATATTAAGCATCATCAGAGAACAAAGCATAGAATATCAGTCGAAATTCACCACAACTTTATTGATCTTGAAAAAACCTTCGACAGCGTCAACCGAGAAATTTGGGAATAGCTTCAATCTTAAGGTTTCAGTGCCACAAAGATTGACAAACATCAATTAACAGCTACATGCTATATGATGTTACATGCTACATAACAAGTGATTTGAAACGAATAACCCAGTGATGATACTGAACAGAAAACAGGAGTAAGATAGAGCCGCCTAACATCACTGATCATCTTCCTAAATGTGGTCGACTGAATCATGCAACAAACAGTGAGGAGAGAGAAGATGAGGCATACGCTGTTTCACCGATGAAAAGAACTCAAAAGATTTCGATTCCACTCACGATGATTTACCTCCAATGTCATATATCACACAAACTCGAAGATGTACAAGCGAAAACTAACAAATTGACAAAATAGAAAAGACAAGGTAGGGCACGACAGGGCAGGGCAGGACACGGCAAGCGAACACACAACTTCCTTCACGTGAACAAGACGAGGACAGAGGTGATGAAGGGACCCAACCAACAACAACAACAACAAGCACCAAACACCATCAAACGCAGAAATCTAAACGAACTTGTCTCTCCAACCTACACCTACTTAGGCAGCATCGTCTCAAATACACGCGGTCACACACGCACACATGAAGATGTCAAATCCATGATCGGAAAAACAGCAAGACAGACCGTCCTGCATTAATCTGAAATCAGTGTGGAGATCTACTGGATTGCACTAGACTGCACTGCACTGCATTGCATTGCATTGCATTGCATTGCAATCAGCATAAAACATGAACAACATCGAGATTTTCAACACCACCGATGTCAGTCAAGTAAGTCGGTGCTTCCATGTGATGGTCAAGATAGTTGGCACATCAACAAAAGCATTTCCAACATTCTACAAACATCACACATGAACAGCTGTCATCTACGCTGACTCACTCGATACTGGAGATCAGATGAGATGAGGAGAATAATAAGAATGAGGAAGTAGGAAGTGTGGTTAGCTGACAATGAACCAACCGAGAACCCATCGCCAAACAAATTTGCTAAACCATGTCAGTCTGTTGAGTGGAAGTGAAATGGGAAATGATGAGTTTGACGTGTGTGTGTGACATGGATGATCTCGTATGAGGAAGAAATGAAAATTTCTGAGTATGCAGTGTATTGGAGGCAGGTTGGAGAGATTGTAGAGGAGAGAGTGAGATGGATATGTGTTACTGAATCCCTATGTTTCACTCGGAGACCAAGGGACAAATAATAAAATGGTAAAATTACATTATCCAATTTCTGAACTAGCAATGACAGATGTATAATGAGACTGTTCTTACACAGTTAATAAACTTATGACTAAGAAAATAAGGTATTCTATTTTGACTTTTTATTGGATAAAATTTATATTTTTGTGGAATAAAAGTCGATGATCAGAGTGTAATAAAAGTGACATTTTATACCTATGGTTACCATACAGCTATATAATGAATCAAATCTCTTATATTATGGCTTGCAGTGTTTATAGGTAATTGGTTAACCTTAATACAATCTGTATTCCTAGTTTAGTAGATCAGTCACTGATGTTTTCCTCGCTTATTGATTTTAACTGCTGTTTAATGAAGGTCTAGACGATTATAGTTAGAAGTAGTCTCCCTTCAGAAAAAGCTTTAAATAATATTTTACTGTCATTTGTGTTAAGGTAACCTTCCATGAATACATTCAAAATGATATAAGAGAAAGAAAGATGACGTAAATTGTTTAGTTACATTCTATTACACTGAAGTGTAAGGACAATCACTCTAAGCCTAGTCAACACAGATGACACTAATCGTATAATATTTCAGTTCTGAGACATTTTTCGCCTGTTAACTATATCTCATGCACAAATCTTAACTTAGTCATAAGATACCCAGATTCTTTCGTAAAGTGTAACTATGGATGAGGTAGATAAAAATGATTCACAATATCTTCCGTTTCATAACATTTTTACATGGAGCTCCTGTGAAGATGTACGTAAGATATCGAGTGGAATATTTCAAAATTTTATATTCCTTATAGTCTGTAACACAGCTGAGATATTCTCCATAGAGAACAATAATGCTATTCTCCCCAACTCTTATACATTAAGAATCATAAAGGGCTTGGCATTCCTTTTGTGTCAAAGTGTTTTTGACTTAGAAAAAAAACGTCAGTATTTCAGTTTAAGAATTTGTGAGGATCGATTTGTTTTAATGTAGCATTCATCAAGAACCAATAAAAGCTGAGAATCCAAAAGCAAAGAACAGCAGTTTTTCATAGCGTGTAACTTCTAAGAAGTGTACACCCATAAATATGAAGGGAATGGAAATCTGGATAGTTTAAGTATAAAGTTATCACTAGAAAGCCTGAAAGGAAGCAATCATCATCATCATTTGTCCCTTGGATTCCTACTACAACATAGGGCTTCAGTAGCAAGTCTCCATTCCACTCTCTTCTCTGCAATCCTTTCAAAGTGGTTCCATGACAGCCCACAAACTCTCATTTCTTCCTCACACCATCTCCTCCATATCACCGTCACCTAGGACACCCAACTCACCGTTTCCCCTTTGGATTCCACTCAACGGCCTGACCTGGTGCGTGATGTCCTTGAATTGTCTTCTCAATGTATGCTCAATCCATCTCCACTTCCTTCCAGTGCATATTTGTTGGGTAATAGACTCTTGGTTGGTTCGTTGCCAGCCAGCCAGCCAGCCAGTCAGAGTTCCTTGTTGCTTATTCTTCATCGCCATCTGATCTCATCATCAGTAACGAGCCAGCGTAGGCAATTGTTGATTAACATCTGTAGTTTGTTGGAAATCCCCTTCGTAACACGCCAAGTCTCTCATCCATATAGAAGCACTGACTTGACTGAATTGGTGTTGAAAATCTGGATGTTGTTCACACTGTATGCTGAGTGCACAAGATCTCCACACTGGTTTCAGGTTAATGAACATGTGTCTTGCTGTCTTTCCGATCCTGGCTGACTTTGACGTCCTCGTCTGTGCCGCCTGTAGTTGAGACGATGCTACGTAGGTAGGTAGATAGGTAAAAGAGACAACGTCGTTTAAGTTTCACCCGTTGATGGTGATTTAAGTGTGTTGTTGTTGTCGGCTGGGTATCCTCATCACCTCCGTTTTCTTTGCGTTCACTTGAACGTAGCAGTTATACTAGGCTATTCAATTTAGTTAGTACAAAAAGGCTCTAAGGGGGAAACTTAACAAAGCTCTGAAAGGAAATTTATTCCACTTGGCGAAGTGCATGATAAAGGTTATTCAACAATGATTTATGAAATGAATTTCTTACCTTTGCATGGCATAACTAACTCATCGTAATTATCATAAAGTTACTAATTACAGTAGGAGATTGTTAAATAAATGAACTCATTAAATAAGGCTTTGTTTTGTAACTCATTTCTAAATAATAATGACAAGATTGTAACTAATTTGTCATTGCTACAACATTCATTTGTTTTATGAGAACTATTTAATCTCATGAAAACAAAGGGATAGAATACAGTAAGTTACACTACATCAATGAAGGTAGCCCAGAATTTCAATCGATTTGAATCAATCCAGAACCGCCAAACATTCCACAGTGTGTTTAGCTGAAAGTCTTTAGGGTTGATCTTTCTGAGTTCAAGCTTTACTATACACACACCTTATAATTTCATGTTACTATGCAGGGTAGAATTGCTTGATTCCTGCTAGCAGATGGGTACATGGTTTCAAACCTCGACTGGAACTATATCACTCACTGGGTTGCAGGTTCATTCAGCTGACGTGTCTCTAAATAGGACGAAACATGCGTCTTAGATTCCACTACAAGTCATCAAGGTGATTGAAACCCTGTACACAGTGTTTAACTGATGAAAAAGTTGAAGTACACCGGTACTGTGGATCAACTGATTTTTATTTATAGAAGGGAAATTTTCAGAATGAAGTGAATCCACTTGTTCAGTGGCTTGTATAAACTGAAATGGAAAGTTAATGAATCCATGATAAATACAAACAAAACAGATGTCCTCAATGTATTATGATATGAAATACCGTTCGAAAACTTTATAGACATGTCCAGATCTACAGGCAAAAAACTAACAAGCTGACAGAAGAGGCAAGGCAGTGAAGACGGGTGTTCAAATGAACGTAGAGAAGATGGAAGTGATGATCATACCCAACCAACGCACACCAACAACAACAACAAGCTCCAATCAATATCAATGGGTGAAACTTAAACGACGTTGTCTCTTTTACCTATCTACCTACCTAGGTAGCATCGTCTCAACTACAGGCGGCACAGACGAGGACGTCAAAGTCAGCCAGGATCGGAAAGACAGCAAGACAGGCGTTCATTAGCCTGAAACCAGTGTGGAGATCTTGTGCACTCAGCATACAGTGTGAACAACATCCGGATTTTCAACACCAATTCAGTCAAGTCAGTGCTTCTATATGGATGAGAGACTTGGCGTGTTACGAAGGGGATTTCCAACAAACTACAGATGTTAATCAACAATTGCCTATGCTGGCTCGTTACTGATGATGAGATCAGATGGCGATGAAGAATAAGCAACAAGGAACTCTGACTGGCTGGCTGGCTGGCTGGCTGGCTGGTTGGCAACGAACCAACCGAGAATCTATTACCTAGCAAATATGCACTGGAAGGAAGTGGAGATGGATTGAGCATACATTGAGAAGACAATTCAAGGACATCAAGGTCATCAGTACGTAAATCACTCCGCCGACCAAAGTTGATACAACCAGGTCGTATCATAATCCTTCACGTTATAGGTATGGCTCATTATATTCTGCACAAAAGTACATAAAGATGCTTAACAGATTTCGCTTTTGAATTTTGATATCTCACAGAAATATGGTCTGAAAAGTTGTAACCAGTAGAATAAAAGTAAAGACTAGTATCCATTCAAAGCCATATGCTTCAAAGTAATGTTTCATCATTCAAAGTCCTATTCTGAAAATACTTAAATCAGTCCAAGTTCACTAGTGTTTGATTACACTTATTCTATTCTATTCTATTTTTTTGTTTTCATTACCAAGCTCACCACCTTTCGATAAATACCTTCACTCCTTTTAAACATATATCAAGCCTATGTTAATCATTGTGTTAAAGAGTACTTAACTGGGACGTTTTAAAGAAATTCCGTGTACCAAATTTATTGGAAACATTTATTACCTTTCAAGCTCCATAAGGTTGTAATCATCTGAAAAGAACTTCTAAAATCAATGAACTTATATTATCGTTGACCCATTATTTTTATTGTTATCATTATTATTATTTGTCACTTGGGTTTCTTATAAAACATAGGGCTTCAGTAGCACATCTCCAATGCGCTTTGTTTTCTGAAATCTTTTCAACCTGGTTCCATGACAACCCAGAAGCTCTCGTTTCTTCTTCACACCATCTCCTCCATGTCACCGTCACCTCAGACGCCCAACTCGTCGCTTCCCATCTGGGTTCCACTCAAGTGCCTGGCCTGACGCGTGATGTCCCCAGTTAGCCTTCTCAGTGTATGCTTAATCAATCTCCACTTTCCTTTGCATATTTGTTTAGCGATAGGTTTTTGGTTGGTTCGTTCCTAGAGTTCCTTACTGCTTATTCTTTCTGGCTATTCGTTGACCCATCGTTACTATAATATCAGTTGAAAACTGTCAAGTTATTAAATAATTTACAACTGAAGCAGAGAAAGATAAGATCTACAATACCACTCACAGCTTAGCGTTATGGTTTATGTATCAGTGAAATACTTCATTATTTTGATCAGTAATTTGATATCTTCATCTATGGGATCTGATGTACAGATATAATAGATCCTGTAAAACTGTCATTTAAATATAACCTCATATGTACTGGATTTGGCAAAATCTGTGGAAATTCAAATACCTTTTTGTTCATGTAGGCTTTCTGTAAACTGACCGTCTATGAATAGCAGATGATTATTATTCTCCTTCTCACAAATTAGGCTGATGTGAGTTTATACGGTGTTAAGTCTTTTTAGTAAACAAATCATATTTTGATACCTCTCACAAATCACCATGATATCACTGACGTATCTCTTGTAAAGAAGAACTTTAGCGATGAGGTCATCAACCAGATTTTTGATCTATATGGAATATAAATGTTTGCTAGTAATGGTCCTAAAGAAACTCCTTGTAGCTAAGTCATCAACTTGTTGAAATCATTCACCTTCAAATATGAAATGAATTTTATCGATATACATCAATAACAATCCTCTTGGAGAGAGATATACTGATGATATCATAGTGAGTTGTGAGAAGCATGTGGATATGATTTGTCTACTAACATCGTACAAACTTATATCAGCCTGACTTGTGAGGAAGAAAATAATAATCATCTATCATTCATAGACGTACTCCTGACTTGATGAGAAGATGATCTAATAAGACGATCGGTTTACAGTTAGCCTACAAGGTTTTTTTCAATCCAATACCGGCGGGGTCTAAAAAAATCCCACTGTAATGGGATCTTTAGTATCAGTGCATCAGATACAATGGATGAAGAAATCAAACCATTGACCAAATTACTTGTCGCAAAAGGATTTCATCATTCGCCTTAATATTATGATGTATTCATAGATGAGTAGCATACAGGAAATCTACACATTTGTTCATAATAATGTTGACCTCCAACAATATATTACTCATAAACTCTAAATACTACTTATCTTAAAATTTTCATTTTATTATGATTTTTCAATGCAATAAAAGGAAGCAGAACGTGCAATTCGAATAATGAATGGTCAAATTATTGGCACTAGAGCGATACGAACTAATTGGGCTGTACGTAAAGACCCAGCTGATCAAGCAAAAGGTTAGTTAACCTTAAATCTGTTTTAATCTCTACAAGAGTATTCTAAAACAGGAGTATTTAAAAGAATAAAAGTATATGCCACTGTTCCATAAAGATTATTGACAATTTCACATACATCATTCTATGCAGTGCAAATCACTAATCATGGTTTTATGTATAAATCAATTTTATATCTTGTAAGATGATAAGGAATAAAGTGGTAAAGTTTGTAAATCCGATCATCAAATGTTACAATTCTCATTGGAAGTTCAGAAGTCATCTTTCGAACCTAGTCAACAATGAACACTACTTCAATTGAATTTGAGAGGTTGTGGGGATTTAGAGATTTTTTTCAAGTTGGTATTTATCATGAACTGATATCAGTTAAAGGAGTCCCATTACTATTATTATTATTATTATTATTTGTCCCCTGGTCTCCGAGCGAAACATAGGGATTCAGTAACACATATCCATCTCACTCTCTCCTCTACAATCTCTCCAACCTGCCTCCAATACACTGCATACTCAGAAATTTTCATTTCTTCCTCATACGAGATCATCCATGTCACACACACACGTCAAACTCATCATTTCCCATTTCACTTCCACTCAACAGACTGACATGGTTTAGCACATTTGTTTGGCGATGGGTTCTCGGTTGGTTCATTGTCAGCCAACCACACTTCCTACTTCCTCATTCTTATTATTCTCCTCATCTCATCTGATCTCCAGTATCGAGTGAGTCAGCGTAGATGACAGCTGTTCATGTGTGATGTTTGTAGAATGTTGGAAATGCTTTTGTTGATGTGCCAACTATCTTGACCATCACATGGAAGCACGACTTACTTGACTGACATCGGTGGTGTTGAAAATCTCGATATTGTTCATGTTTTATGCTGATTGCAATGCAATGCAATGCAATGCAGTGAAGTGTAGTGCAATCCAGTAGATCTCCACACTGATTTCAGATTAATGCAGGACGGTCTGTCTTGCTGTTTTTCCGATCATGGATTTGACATCTTCATCTGTGCGTGTGTGACCGCGTGTATTTGAGACGATGCTGCCTAAGTAGGTGTAGGTTGGAGAGACAAGTTCGTTTAGATTTCTGCGTTTGATGGTGTTTGGTGCTTGTTGTTGTTGTTGTTGGTTGGGTCCCTTCATCACCTCTGTCCTGCTCATGTTCACGTGAAGGAAGTTGTGTGTTCGCTTGCCGTGCCCTGCCCTGCCTGTCGTGCTCTACCTTGTCTTTTCTTTTTTGTCAATTTGTTAGTTTTCGCTTGTACATCTTCGAGTTTGTGTGACATATGACATTGGAGGTGAATCATCGTGAGTGGAATCGAAATCTTTTGAGTTCTTTTAATCGGTGAAACAGCGTATGTCTCATCTTCTCTCTCCTCAGTGTTTGTTGCATGATTCAGTCGACCACATTTAGGAAGATGATCAGTGATGTTACGCGGCTCTATCTTACTCCTGTTTTCTGTTCAGTGTCATCACTGGGTTATTCGTTTCAAATCACTTGATATGTAGCATGTAACATCATATAGCATGTAGCTGTTAATTGATGTTTGTCAGTCTTTGTGGCACTGAAACCTTAAGATTGAAGCTATTCCCAAATTTCTCGGTTGACGCTGTCGAAGGTTTTTTCAAGATCAATAAAGTTGTGGTGAAATTTTGACAGACATTCTATGCTTACATTACATTAATAAACATTCAAGTTATAGAACTATTTATCAAATTAATTAGAATAGTTGATAAAAAGAGAAGAAGAGATAGAAAGAGAGAGAGAGAGACAATACACTACTGTGATTATCTAATCTGTGCGTACAATAAATGCACCCCTAGTTGCATTATCCTAAGTATTCTGTCCAAAATGATTTGTAGGTTTTTCTTTCCTACAATTAGTATCTACATTAATGAAAACAATTTCCTATGAAATATTCATTATGAAAAATAGTTTACATCATATTTGCAGGTATATATTTCACTGAATTATTTAGTTGATTTATGACATAAAATAAGCATACTACTAAACATCTAGATATCAGTTGTGACGAAAGTCCTGATAGAAGTTAAGCACGGAGTCAACTTTATCATTACATATATATAGGTAGATTTCAATATAATCCCAGTGTGTTTAGGAAATTAAAACAAGATCTTTCTAAACGTTTCACTATATATGTCACAGCTACTTTGGCAGGATTTATTTTGTTCTGATTCTAGGTTTTCATTTTTTTATATTTCGTCTGTGCTTTGAAGTTTCTATAGCGGTTAAATTGGTCTTGCTAGCACTATGCTCAACCTTTCCTCTTTACCCGGGCTATGACCAGGTTATAACTAGTGAACTAGTTAACCACTTTAAAAAGCTCTTGAATCGACCACTACCTGCACTTCGTCCAGAAATACCACCTGCAGCCCAGCCACAGAACTACAAGTGAACACAAGCCCTCCAACGAAAGTCGAAGTCCTGAATGCCATAAGGCTACTGAAATGCGGGGAAGCAACAGGACTAGATGGAATCCTGCCATAAGCACTGGGAGTAGACGCAGAGACAACAGCGGACATGCTCACACTACTACTGCAGAAGATCTGGAAGGAAAGAAAGGTACCTGCAGATTGAAGACCTACAGACGAAATCCAACAAGTTGACAGAAGAGGCAGAGAAGACGGGACTTCAACTGAGCGTAGAGAAGACAGAGGTGATAAACATACCCAAACTACACCACGACCACCAACAACAACAACAATCTCCAATCACCATCAACGGGAGAAACTTAATGAAAGTAGTCTCTTTCACCTATCTAGGTAGCATCGTTTCAAATACTGGTGATGGCAAAGACGAGGAAGTCAAAGGTAGGGTCAGAAAAGCAAGACAGGAGTTCATCAACCTGAAACCAGTGTGGAGATCTTCTGCACTCAGCATGAAGCGTGAATAAGATTCGGATTTCCAACGTGAATGTCAGTCAAGTCAGTGCTTCTATGTGATGGTTCAGAAACTTGGCGTGTCATGAATAGCATTTCCAAAAAACTCCAGACACTCATCAACAACTGCCTACACTCGATACTGAAAATGAGATCAGATGACTAAAAAGAATAAGCAATGAGGAACTGTGGCTGGCCGGTAACAAACCAACGAAGCAAGAATCTATCTATCACTCAACAAATGTGTACTGGGAGGAAGTGGAGACTGTTTGGGCATACACTGAGAAGACAATTTAGGGACATCACGCGCCAGGTCAGGCACTTGAGTGAAACCCATAAGGGGAACGGAGAGTTGGGCATCCGAAGCGAGCGTGACATGGAAGAGATGGTGTGAGGAATAAATGAGAGCTTGTGGGTAGTCGTGAAGCCAGGTTGAAAAGATTACAGAGAACAAGGTGGACTGGAGATGTGCTAGTGAAGCCCTAGGTAACTTGGAGGAATATAAGAAACCCGGAAACACTGGACAGCTATTGCGTCTTAGTATGGGACTTCTCAGCAGTCCACACCCACCATCTCGCCAGGAATCGAATCTGTGACCTTCAGGTTCCATGCCAGGACGTTATAATTGAACCACTAGGTTGGAATCCAATAATCAATATTTTCTACTTCTGTCAGTTCACGATATATAACGTGACCTACATCCAATGTCGTCGTTTAGTAACTGTCCTTATTATATTCGCTCTGAAAACTGCGTGCATGGGACAATGAAAAACTCTTAATCTCTTTCAAGTCACTTGATATTGTTATTACGCAAACAATTTAGAAAAAAATACCTAATTTAAAATTGAATGTAAAAAAATTTTATCATTTCATTCTGAAATAAAAACAATGAAATTATCACTGGTTTGACTATAGGTAATCTGAACTACCGAATCGCTTTGTTTGGAATAGATTTGACTAGTTGGATACAAAGAGCGAATGAACAAAAATTTCACTGAATGAGATAATGACAATTCGACGAAATTTACTAAAATGATACACTTTGTAGAATACTAGAAGGAACAAAAAAGTTTTATCTACTAGCACTTTGTGGGCTCTCATTAAAGATGTACATATGTTATTTAGTTAGAAGTTGACAGAAAAAGTTCATAGTTGGTGAGAATACCATCAGAAAAAAGAAGAATATTGTATTTAAACTCAGTGGCTGAATTCGATCTCTGGTCACAGAATCATCGATGCACGCTACTAAGGTATTTCACTCTAGGATTAAACATATATCATGTGATAACAGGTTTATAGTGTTCCTACAGCTAATATCAGTCTGTGATGAACACAAGCTTGAAGTCAATAAATTCCTACAATCCTCCAGACTGATACCAAGTGTTGTTGTAGACAATAAATTTTTTAAAATAAGATAATTAGTTATCGAAATGTTATACGCAAACATTGGAATCTCAAAGTACAAGTTAAATACACAATAATTTCACTACAGAGTAACCAACTTCATGTTGTCTAGTCCTAGGTGCTAATCGAATTCTATCTAAGTGGATCGCGATGTTCAATCAAATCGCCTGGTGATAACATTGCAGAATGATCGATAGAATATCTATTAGCGCTCAGGATAACACAACATAAAGCTGTTTACTCTCCAGTGACTAGTCAGTATGCCTAATCCAGCCTACAGGAGGGTATTCGCTGCCTAAATATCTCATTGGTAACGTCTCTGACTGTAGCACTGAGCAACATGTATTCGAATCTCAGATGAGACGTCAGTTTTGTAGAAGCTATAGATAAGCCTTGTTGACGAATGCCAAAAAGCACAAAATCTAGGTCCAGAACTTCCTGCTATAATAATAGTTTGTTCCACAAATTTAGTCTTGTCGAAAAAATAGACCTATGATACATCTGACTCACTGGTGCACTGACGAGAGTTGTTTTCATGTAAGAACCAGATGTGAATTTCCTCCAAATCAGTGAATTATTCACATATAGATGTATACATATATGAGGTAGGATTCATGACAGACTGCTATCATTTCGAGAACCACTAAAAACCTGAAAGCACACAACTTCTGTCTTGTTCTAGAATGGGACACACCCACGACGTTGGCAAGGATTGAATTCACAGCCTCTAGTTTTTGTAGTGACTACATTTTCACCTAACCACTGCAGAGGAATCCAACGGTTCATTTTCCTTCGCTGGTTAATTAGTGATGTAGTGACTTTGGCTTCACTTCCGACTTGATTCACCATAAAAGTCACAACTTCTCATTAGAACTTCGAAAAATCCATTTCAGAGTGTGTTGTCAATGTGTAGCAAACACTAACTTGATTTGACGTTTGTGGAAATTAGTTGGAGAACAGTTAAAGACCTGGCAGCAGTAAAAAAAACTTATCGAAATGTTTGTTTCATTTGGCAAGACTTATCTGCTTAGACGACATCTTCATTGAAGAAATGAAGATTATCTATGCAGTCGTAATATTCAGAAAACTTCATAACTAAGCATATAGGCACGTCTAGAATAAATATAAGAGTACCAATAACGTTAAAGAAATCACTCTTCCTAAGAATATAGTGTTGGGATGACATTATCAGGGAAACCGTTGCACAAAACCTAATAAATGTTGTGTTTCCTACACTTGACCAATGCTGACTTCCTAAATCAAAGACACGTTAACTGACTTCATTTTATCTTTGTGTACTTACCAGTCCAAATGATACTTTACAGTCAGGCAAATTAGATTCACATTTAAATGGTTCCACCATAAAATTGCGAAGGGTAGACAGGGTTCATACGAAGCTCGATAATCGTTATTCTAGATGCCAACAGTCACGGAGTTCATATTATTAATGCTTTCAAAGTTATTTATCACAAATTCTCCTTGTACACATTGAAGAAGCTGTTGGGAGCCATTTGAACAGGCCTAATCTGTAGACATACAAGAAATGTGATTTCATCATCTGTTTAACGTTTGTGTGTAAAGACAACCCTTCCACTTGTTCCTCTCAAAAACATTTACCATTAATGTCTTCATCAGTACCGTTATTATTATTAGCTAACTTGTTCTTCTTGTTCTCTGTCCCTAATATACCTCAGCAACTGAACAATTAACACAACTATTCATCGTCTATTCTTGTCAGTCTCTGTCATCCAAATTATCAATTATGTAACAACCTACTTAAAATTCCAAGACTTGTTATTTCTCCATACCTTAGCTTCTGTCGTGAATACTTTGATTAATTATCACCCTTTGATACTTTGAGCTTGACACTCTGTTATTATTCTGGTGTTCATCATAGATTGACATTAGTTAGGGAAACAATAAGTCGTAACTCTTATGGCAAATCAAGTAGGATGTGGAGACAAATTACTCAATAGTACTATTGAATAAGGGTTGTACTACATTATGAATTGACAGAGATAGGTGTAAATCGCTGGATTTCGGCCAACTGACTTAATCGTAACATGCTCACCATGATATCTGAAGGTCCTGGGTTTTTAGCCCTGAAAAATGGTGTCATGGATGTGTACTACTGAGAAGTTTCTTTCTCTGACGAAACAACTATCCAATACTCCCAAGTTTCTATCATTTCTTCAATTGATATCAGTCAATGATGACAAAAATTTTATATTATTGTACACACTTTCATACAAATATTACAATTTTCTCTTACATACAATATTAAAACAAAATAACGAATAACTGAAAATCATTGAAAGTAAGCAATATATAATGCTATTGATGGAAAAATTACTGATGTGTCTATCTAGGAGTATGAAAATGAAATTTTCTAATGCTTATTCACCTTCTTTCTTGTTTCTATGACATTGTCAACTAGCTTTTTATCAGTCAAATACTCATTAAACTATGCCTACACAGATAAGAGTTAGATTAGGTAATTTTGTCAATTGCCATTAAAAAAAAACAGTATCTACTGATAGGTGGTGTAGAGAAAGTCTACAATGATATTTTTCAGTCTTACTTCCTATTTCATTATGACAACTAACCCAGTTTTTAGAGCTGAAAATCTAAGCAGAAAAAATTTTTGCATTGTGTTACAAACAATCATAATCATTTCAATCATTTTGTTGGGTTTTGTTTCACAGCAATGCCTACAGTTTCCTTTGATAGTTTTCCAAAGGATGGGAGGGAGTAGAAAACATCATTCAGTTTCAGTGAAACAAAATAGTTCATTTCCCTTGTCTACTGGGAAATTATTTATGTGTTGGTCAAAATTCATAATATTTTGACATAGTAGCCATATAAATTTCACAGATTATGATGATTTTCATTCCATTTACCTGATTATCAAGATCACCATTGAAAAACTAGATTATTTTGACAATGAGATCAAGTTTTAAAGATATGAGAATATTAGTAGTCAAGTTAACTTTATACTGAGTGATGATTGGAGGTGAAGTGAAAATCTGAACAGCATCCTAATTCGAATCAGCGACCACCGGGTTTCCCACCTGATGCTCTACCAACTGAGCTGCAACACCATCAAGCCGGAAAACCAGTGGTTCCCGGTTCGAATCCGGCCGTGGTTTAAATTTTTGTTTCACCTACAATCATCACCCAGCATAAATATTAGTCTGCCAAACTAAGGCTATCTCACATAGTCAAATGACAATCAATATGATGCTTCACCTCTCTACTTCAGTTTCATTTGGGTTAGGATGTGAAGTCCTAGCTGGTGGGCAGCCAGTATGAATACGAACAAGCAAAAGTAATGCGTCATGAGTTCGCATCGTAGTCGGGCATAATCTCGCTTGTGATTCTGGTGGAATAAAAGTGTGATGAGCAGTTGGACCTGGTAGCTTAGTTGGCAAGGCATCTGGCCGGTAACCCGATGGTCCCTGGTTCGAATCCGTCCGCAGTCCACATTTTTATTTCAACTTGAATCATCACCTAGTATAAACACTAGTCTCTCAAACCATGGCTATCTCATTAAATTTATCGCTTTACTGGAAACTTATAAGTTGGAGAGTATCTAAGTATCAGAGTTGAATATCCACTGTATTCTTCTTGATTCACTTATTAGAAGTTTAAGTAAGAGAGATTAGTAATCAACTTATCTGAAAGACTTTTACACTGTATTTTCCAAGGATATTTTATTGATGATAAACTGTTGACAGAAGCAGGAAACGATGAATCACTAAATTCCAACAGAGTGGATGAATGGTTAATGCGTTCACCGTGAAACCTGAAGGTTTTCAGTTCTATCCCCATATGAGTTTTCACTTGGATTACAAGTACATGATTAAAGTGCTTCCTTTTTAATCTGTCTCGAGATCAAAAGACAGAATAACTCATGGCGTCTTTTTAAGAGGTATTTACCTTATAGACAGCCGTAATACGCCTTCAAATGAGAAGCTGAAGAAAATCTACTTGCCTAAGTATGATCTGAAACTGGATGTAAGCCTGAGTGTTTGTTTATCTGTTGCACTTCATTCATCGGTTATTGTAGGATAATAGAGGTCATGGTACAGATGGGAACACTCTGTCTTGTCTATCCTAGCCGTTGGAATTAGCCCATATATTTACGGCACAAAAACGTTTCGTGTCATATGAAGAAAGACTGACTGCTGGGGCTCTACGCATATTGGCTAATTCCCACAGCTAGAATAGTCTAGACCGTGTGCAGCCAGCTGTACCATGACCTCTTTTGTCCTGTAATTACTGGTCCTTAAACTACAACACACAAACACATTCATGCATGACATACAACAGCGCAGAATGAATAAAGAAGCTCGAACCAGACAAAACGTTGGAACTTCTAATTTCAAACCCACCGACATTTATACAAATATAAGTTATATCTGATATCAACTTTTCATTAAGTATCCAGTATTTGTGTAACTGTCCGGTCTAATGCTGACCAAAATTCCCATAAACTCTACTGAGTTATTTACTAAATACATATTTTTATTAAATTTTGAGGGAGTTGTGGGGATTTGGCGGTTGCGCTATATCGTGAGCTGACAGAAGTTGAAAATATGGACCGTTGGATTCTGACCCAGTGGCTCAATGGTAAAGCGCTGGCCATGCAACCTGAAAGTTGAGGGTCCGGTCCCAGGAGGGCGGGGCCGTGGGTGCTTACTGCTGAGGAGTAATAAACTGGTCAGATGAAACAGCTATCAAGTACTCCTAGGTTTCCTTTATTCCTCCAACTGATAATAATAATAATAATAATAATAATAATAATAATAATGGTAACAATCCCTTTATTACAGACATTAACTATCAGTACAGTTTAGAATTCTCGGTGTGATATTTCAACAAATTTACTTTTGTACAATATTTTCAAATTAAAAGTCATGGTAATTAAATAATAGTAATAATAACAGGTATGATAGACAGTAATACTGAACAATCAGTAGTTTTTAGGCCATCAACTAATGTGTATGTTGTTATACATGGGTTGAATAGAAAGGCGAGTGTAATTTCAGTGGTGGAGGTTCATTCATCCAGTATGAAAATTTATTGTTCCAGATATGTGTTCGTGTAATAGCTATATGATGCACAGTTGCGTGTTCTGAAGCCAACTCCCGTTTTCTGTGTCATTTTCTCGTAGTCTTGTTCTTAACCCGTCTGAAGAAAGGTTGAAGATATTTTAAGAGTTCCGATGCCATAGATCTGTTCATCCCTCTGCTACACCTCCAGTTGGTCCTGAGGGTGGTTGAGTGTTGATTAAATATGCATCAATTGTATTCCTTTTTCTTCAAGTGTCATGCTACCAGACAGTTACTTGGACTTCCACTGCGTAGTCATACGACTCAGAAAAATCCCAAAAGTTTCCTACAAGTCCAAGATGAATAATCCAGTAAGATAAATAGTGCAATCTGAGCTATATCATTTGGTCAAAACAGTCAGACCTACCATACAGTTGTCCGTTTGGAGAATGATGGTAGTTACTAATTGAGAATTGTACGTTCCGCTGATAAGTGTTTTGACAAAACTGTTAGTTTCGGAGATGAAAGAAAGCTTCGATTGGATTGATGTATGTATGGTTATTTTTGAGAAGAATGAAGATCAGGTGAAACACGTCAGTACTGAAAAAGCATGCCTTGCCATTTCAGTGGTTAAAACATTAAAAAAAAGGGAGAGATTTGATGAAATATATTCAATGAAATATTTTTAGTAGCCTTAAATTCAAGCAGGTGGCTAATCATGAGATGGAGTTTTATTTTCAAAGATAAACAGACCTTTAAAACGCATATACTGTACAGATTTAGTGCTAAGATACAGATGTAGTTCCCTACCACAATACTCTCCTCTTCACTGAATTATTTCTATTAGGCTACTACTGTAAAATTTGTCCACAATTCTATCTGGAGGTTTGTGGAGGTTTATTTATCGATTTCAGGTAGGGACTCATCATTGAATGACATTAGTTGGAGGAACATAAGAGCGCTGCACAGCTGCTTCGACTATAGTATAAGACTTCTAAAAAGTGCGAACCCATAAACACACAACACGTAACGAACCCCTGACCTTCAGGTTACGAGGCCAGCATGTTGCCATTAAGCCACTGGGTCGGAATCCAATGGTTTATATTTCCTACTTTTGTCAGTTCACGATATATTATTATATTATTATTATTTGTCCCTTGGGTTCCTAATGGAACAAAGGGATTGACTAGCACGTCTCCATTCCACTCCCTACTCTGCAAACTTTTGAACCTGGTTCCACGACAGCCAACAAGCTCTCAACTCTTCCAGACATCATCATTTCCATGTCACTCTCGGACACCTAACTCATCGTTTCCCCTGGGGATTCCACTAGAGTGCCTGACGCGTGATGTCCCCGAATTGTCTTCTCACTGCATGCCCAATCCATCTCCACTTCCTTCCAGTGCATATTTGTTGAGTGACACAGTGTGACTTAAATCTAATTCCAACGTCGTTGAGTAACTGTTCTCATATTGGTCACGATTTCTGATTGGAATTTCGAAAATCACCTTTCAGAATAAGTCACCAATAAGTGTTAGATTAATTTTATCTAAAGGTTTTCTTCAGTATAGTTATTTTTTTTAAAATTACTTTCTTCTCCTCTTTTTATCTTCATTACATTTTACAATGATGCATTAGACCACCGTCCATTAAATTACCTGGAAGTATTTAACGCTTCATCTGCTTCAAATACAACAATTTATGTTGGTGGCATAACTAATGAGTTAACTGGTAAGAGGAAATTTTAAACTATTGTCATATTCCTATTTCATTGATTCATTCAATTAACCAATTCATTATTCATTTATTATTTACAGATATGAATTTTGTTCAATTTTTAATTAGGATGAGCAATACTCTACGTGAAAATTGCAATTTCATTAGGTATAGAAAAATTCAGGCTATGTTAAGAAGAGAACACAAAAATATTGAGTCATAAACTACTATACAATTTTGAGTAGTTAACAGTCACTCAGATTTTCGTGATCAAGTTCATCACGAGTGTAATTGGACAGATTCAGCTTTGATTATCAAAATTTGACTGAGTTGTAATGATTGGCTGTTGATATACTTTTCTTTATCAATATAAGTGTAAAACTTGGGCACTGTAGTAGAATGTAATTCCATATTAGATTTGTTTATTTTTTATATAGCGCACAGTGACACAGTATTATTTACTTGATTACGTTTCGAGCATAAATTATTACTACTCATAATCATATCAATGTAATCACACTTCTTTCGACATCTGATTTTATAGTCCTGTCACCTGATCTCTCTTTGTTGTTTTGATTGGTAGTAAAGTTTTCCATATCTCTGGTATAGGTGTTGCGTCATTCCTATTACATGTGTTGGGTGTGGATTCGATGAACAAAGATTCAGTAATTAATCTCTCTCTCCACCTAGCTATATTAGACTTAAGTACAGTGGTTTTGTCCCACCCTATTGTGTGGTTGTGTGTTAATGAATGTAATGCAATGGCTGAGTGTTTTTCTAGGTTATTGATCTTATTGGGGTCTGTCGTTCTATGTTTAGCTAAATTCCTATGTTCTGTTAATCTAACTGACCCCGACCGGCTAGTTTGACCTATGTATTTGACTTCACAGTCATTACATGGAATTTGGTAGATTATATTATTTTGCTTAATTGGTTCTATCGGATCTTTTAGCCGACAAAGCTTACCTCTAAGTGAGTTTGTTGGTTTAAATGCCACCCTAATTCCAACCTTGTTGAGAATCCTACGTATGGTTTCTGATGTTCCTTCCTTGTATGGTATCACAATAGAGGTGTTGATTTCCTTTCTACTTATGTTGTCACTATTATTTGTATTTGTATTAGTGTTATTATTTTGCTTCTTATGTGTCCGTGTGAATTTCTTAATAAAATGATGGGGATAATTATTAGTTATTAACGCTTCTTTTATGTGTTTCAATTCCTTATTTAAGTCCTTACAATGACTAGTGAGTTTCTCAGCTCTGTTATTTAGACATTTGACTAAACCCGCTTTAACTGACACTGGATGAGATGACTTGAAGTCTAGATACCTGTTAGAATGTGTTGGTTTTCTGTAGACGGTAGTATCTAAACCACCATCTATCCTTCGTTTTATTCTGCAATCCAACATAGGTAATTCTCCTTGTTCATTTTCTACTTCGTGAGTGAATTGGATTGCGTTAACTACTGAGTTTATGTGTGTCAAGAAACTGTCGATATGTTCCGATTTCAACACTGTAAATGTGTCATCTACATATCGCCACCATATCTTAGGTGTCGGATTATATGTTCGTAAAGCCATATCTTCCCAACTATCCATAAATATATCTGCTACTATAGGGGATATTGGTGATCCCATTGCTACTCCTTCTGTTTGTCTATGTATCTTTCCCTGAAACTTGAAGACTGTCGAGGTTAAGCATAACTGCACTCCTAACATGATTTCACCAACCGATGCCTTGGTTCTTTGAGTAAGTTGTGAGTCAGTATCTAGTTGATTTCTGACTGCCTCCAGTGCCATATTGATTGGTATTTTAGTATAAAGACTTGTTACGTCAAAACTAACCATTTTTTCATTCTCTTCTATGTGCAGGTCATTAAGTTTTTGTTTCAACTCGTAAGAATTTACTAGTCTAGAGTTGGAACGGTCTCTAACAGGACGTAATACTGATGCTAAATACTTTGATATCTCATATGTTGGTGTGTTTCGGAAGTCAACTATCGGCCTAATGGGATAACCTGCTTTATGAACCTTAATAGTACCGTAAATTCTGCTAGGATTATTAGTTTTTGGTATTAAAGTAAACCATTCGGACTTACCAGGAGATGGCTTCAGTCGGCGTATCAGATCTGTTGTGGATTTCTTGATTTTATTCATGACAGTATCTATATCTAATGGGAATGACGCAACACCTATACCAGAGATATGGAAAACTTTACTACCAATCAAAACAACAAAGAGAGATCAGGTGACAGGACTATAAAATCAGATATGGAAAGAAGTGTGATTACATTGATATGATTATGAGTAGTAATAATTTATGCTCGAAACGTAATCAAGTAAATAATACTGTGTCACTGTGCGCTATATATCAAATAAACAAATCTAATGTGGAATACTTTTATTTAGCCTGTAAGTAGGTATGTTGTTACAGAAGGTCACGTAGACCACTTTAAGTTTAGTGATAGCTACAAGAATCTAGAAGAGAGAAGAGGAAAAGAAAAAATGTGAACCAACAACTTAGCAAAAAAGTTGCAAATAAACATCATGCAATTTATATACCATCTGAAAGCTGATCATTTTTATTCATAATTGGTTTTATAAGGGGGGAAGGGGATACAAGTTTCTCTTAAAACACTTTATATTCATTGAGATGAGTACAGTCAATTATAGCCATCTGACATTGAGATACTGATATCATAATTTAAACACAAAGTGAAATCATAAGGGCTGAGCCTTCATAAACAGCACACTAGCAACAAACTTAAAGCTTGGACTTCATAATAATGAAGGCATCATGACTAGGTAATGAACTGAACACCATTCGAATTTAGTTAATTTATTCGAGTTATCGCCCTCGAGTGGAATCCCCATGGGAAGCGATGAGTTGGACGTCCGAGGATGACATGGAGGAGGTCGTGCGAGGAAGAAATGAGAGCTTCCGGGCTGTCGTGGAACCAGGTTCAAAAGATCTCAGAGAACAGAGTTCACTGGAGACGTGCTACTGAAGCCCTATGTTCCACTAGGAACCCAAAGGACTAATAATAATAATAAATTCGAACAGTAGTGTTTACGGGTATACATTTCCGACACAATTTATTGTCCATAATCAATATCAAAATAATCACACAACTTTAAGATATTCCCTCTCGTCTTTTGTAATAAGAATAGTTTGATTTTTCATATATCCTGAACACCTACTAAGTCATTCCTATTGTATGTGTTTGGTGTTGATTCGATAAACAGATTCAGTTATCACTCTCTCCCCTCCATTATATTCAGGTTCATTTTAACGATTACCATTCTGTCCCATCCTACTATGCTATCATGAGTAACCGTATGCATAATTATGGCCTATTTTTTCTAGATTTCTTATTTTACTAAAAAATCAATCAATTTTGATCTAGCTAAATCTTCATGCTCTGGTATTCTCTAATTGATCCCAGTCAACTACTTTGATCTATGTATTTGATCTGGCAATCGTTGCAAGGAATTTGGTAAACTAAATTATTCTGTCTAACTGGATCACTTAGGTATATTCTACTTACATGGTTAGTTCAGTATTGTTGACAAACTAATAAACAGATATGATCAAACTGAATATTGCCAAGTATAAACTCAGGCACATGCAGTAGGATATTTTGGCTGCTGTCTCTACGTGCTTATGCATATTTTGATTCTAGCCCATAGTGAGAAGGAGTTTTTTCGAGCAATTGGCTTTCGTATGTAAACTGCATGGCTTTATGATGAACATTATTAGTGACTCACTTCGGGAGATGATTCCAGCAGTTCCAATTAGAAGTCATGACCCATGGAGCTAACCTAGTCGGACATGATGACAGTTACTCAACGAAGGCAATGGATGCAGGTTGTGCTATATCTTGGACAGACAGAATTAGGAAATATTATTATTATCATTAGTAGTAGTAGTAGTAGTAGTAGTAGTAGTAGTATCTACGGTTCCTAGTGGAACAGCGATTCAGCAGCACGAGTCCATTGCACTCTCTTGTTTGCAGTCATTCGAACCTGGCACGACGACTGCCCACAAGATTTCATTTCTTCCTCACGTAATCTCCTCCTATCACCCTCTCCTCGGATAACCAACTCCTCTTTTCCCCTTTGGATTCCACTCCAGGGCATTGAGCATGATGTCCCCAATCAGCCTACTCAGTGTATGCCCAATCCACTTCCACTGCCTTCTGCATATTTGTTGGGTGATACGTTCTTGACTGGTTCTTCCCCAGAGTTTCTTGTTGCTTATTCTTTTTGGCCATCTGATCTTCAGTATCGAGTGAGCAAGCGTAGGTGGCAGCTGTTGATGAATGTCCTTAGTTTGTTGGAAATGTTTTTCGTCACGCGCCAAGTTTCTGAGCCATACAGAAGCACGCACTTGGTCTTGGTGTTTAAAATCCGGATCTTGTTCTTTCTGGTGAGTGCAGTAGATCTCTACAATAGTTCCAAATTAATGAAAGCCTGTCTTGCTTTTCCGATCCTGGCTGCTTTTGACATCGTTGTCTGTGCCTGCACCGCTTGTAGTTGAAACGATGCTGCCTAGATAGGTGTAGGTGAAAGAGACTACTTCCTTTAGGTTTCTCCCGTTAGCGGCGACTGGTGCTTGTTGTTCATGCTGTTGTTGGTGAAGTATCTTCATCACCTCTGTCCTCCTCACTTTCATCTGAAGGAAATCACATCTTCGCTGCCCTGCTCTGCCTTTTCTGTCAACTTTTAAGTTTTCGCCTGTACATTAGACACAAGTCATCAGCGAAAATGAAATCTTTCAGATTCTTTTCATCGGTCGCATGCCCATTCTCTCGCTCCTCACAGTTTGTCTCATGATCTAGTCGACCATAATCAGGAAGATCATGGGTGACAGTAGGCAGGCGTGTCTTACTCTTGTCTTAACTTCAAAGGCGTAACTGAGCTTCCCATTGTGGATCATATGGTATACATCATCTTCATATAGCTGTTGAATGACATCGATAAAGACTTATGGCACTCCATAGTATTGAAGCAACTGCCAAATTACTTCTCGGTCGACGCTGTCGAAGGTCTTTTCAAAGTTGATAAAGTTGAAGTTAAGAATTGACTTCCATTTTATAATGATGTATTGCAATTTGATCCGCATATGATTTGTTCTTCCTGAAGTCAACCAGCCAGCCTGTTCCGGTCGTAATTTTGAATGCAAAGCATGTTTTAGTCTCTCCAAGATGACGCAGCTTAATATTTTGCTTGGGATGGATAGAGGCATCATACCGCACCAGTTTTTGATCATCCCAGTAAGGATATTTATTTTCAACAGATACCTGATGGAGAAGTACTACTCATATAGTTTCAATGCATTAAAAAATGTTTTCTAAAATAATAATAATAATGATAACTATTTCTTTTTATTATTATTATTTTTTATCAGAAAAACTTCTTCAAGATTCATTCAAGCAATTTGGTGAAATCAAGGAAATCAGGATATTTAAGGACAAAGGTTTTTCATTCATTAAGTAAGTTTAAAGAATTTAGCAATATGAAACTATTCTACTATTGAATAGTTTATGCATAGAAAAATTGGTTAAGTGTTTTAAATACTCTATTCAAAAGTGAAGTTTATCTCATCAACAACTGGCGGGAATTTAGGTCAAACAATAAAGAAAATAGAAAGCTTGTTTCACACACTTTACTCAATAAGATATCTAACCAACTTTTTACTAGTTATCACTTAAACATATTACCTAGTGAATATTTCTCTTGAAAAACTTTCTATGTAATTGTAGATTTTTTTAAACACTAATCCCACTTCATTTTCCTATGTGTAGAAATATTGTGAGCTAACAGAAGTTGAAAATATAGAGCATTGAATTCCCACCCAATGGCTCAGTGGTAACATGCTGGCCGCGGAACCTAGAGGTTGCGGGTTCGATCCCTGGTGGTGTGGGGTCGTGGGTACACACTCCTGAGGAGTCCCATACTAGGACGAAACAGTTGTCCAGTGCTTCTAGGTTTCCTTTATTCCTCTAACTGATGTATCTTAAGATCATTTTTGCCATCAAAAGAGATAAAGCCCTTACTAAAACAACATATTGTCTGATAACACTTACATTATTAAGGTAAACAAGTCAGTTAATGTACAAGAAAACAAATAGGTGAACTTGTGAGTAAACTAACTGATAAATATAAATTCTAAGGTAGTATTCATCATGGAAAGACATCAGTTGGAGGATTATTGAGAACTTGGGAGCATTGGACAGCTGTTTCATCCGATTATGAGGCTCCACAGCAGTACGTACCCACGACCCGACTAGGGGCTGAACTCAGGACCTTGAGATTTCATGACGAATACGTTAAGCATTCAGCCACAGGGTCCCAGTTATGCTATTCACAGTTCCTAACTTCTGTCAAATTGTGATACATAGCGACTATTACCCATGGTCTTCAAATGGCATCCGCTTCCCTTCCTACTGGTTGACCCCACAGTTCATGGCTTCTTATTAGAACTCTGAGATATCTATCTGGAAGCATGTCACTAATAATCACTATACAGTAATGCACTTCGAGGTGAATAGGGTAGTATTCATCATGGACTGGAATATGTGATGAATACTACGTCAAAATTAGAATCCTTATCCACTTGAAGATAAATATTCACCCATTATTATTAATTATTATTATTATTATTATTATTATTATTATTATTATCACCATTGCTACTATTACTACTGTTATTTTCGTCCCCTGGCTCCCTAGTGGAACGTAGGGCTTCAGTATCACGACTTCACCTCCCTTTGGTCTCTGAAGTCTCTTCAACCTGGCTCCACGACTGCTCACACACCCAAGTCGTCCTTTCCCATTTAGGTTACACTCGACAGCCTGGTCTGGTCTGGCACATAATGTCCCAAAACGGTCTTCTCAGTCTATGTTCAATCCAACCCATCTCCAATTTCTTCTGCATATTTGTTTGGCAATAGGTTCTTGGTTGGTTCGTTCATCACCATAATAATAATCACTTTGATATTGATTGACAAATTGAACATAAAATAAAAATCTGTGCCATGGCAGATTGGAATCAATGACCTGACTCGATACTCTATCAACTATCCATTGCTCCCAAGTTTCTTCAACAAATATCCGTTCATGATAATACCCATCGTGAAATCGATCAATTCAAACAAACCTTAAAATTGATAGAACTTTTAATGGGTTTACCAATAACTGGAGTTCAAAATCATATCAGTCATAAAAGTGAAATAGTACACATGAAACTTAAACAAAACCTTCATCATCTTGTATAGAAATGCGACTGAATTTATTCAATACCTAATAAAAGAAAAAGGTGAATATTCAGGTTACAAAAGATTGAGATAAAGGTCTTAAAACTAACTTGTTTAGATCTAAATGTACAATACCAAAAAAAACACTATTTTACACAAGAAAAGTCATACATGAATGTCATTTAGATGAGTGAAAATCCATTGAAGTATAATCGAATCAAAGAGGTTTAAGGAAAAGTTTTCGTCTGAATTATTTCAACTCAATGGTAAATTAGATAATGTTATCAGAATATATCTTCTAAAAGAATGACATAAACATCTGCTAAGGAATTCACTGTAGGAATCTTCTTATCTTTTATTGAAAATGTATTAAAAATGACAAACAAATTGGTAAATCCTTTGCGAATCTCTGCGTCATATGGAGTAAAACAATCACTACAACATATAAAATGCAGACAAAAAAAACTCATTTAACAAAGGAGACCAACATAGTGAGTTGCAACTATTGTCAATATCAATACATGAGACTCGGGAGTGATCACTCCAAACGCCAGAGCGTTATCCACTACACTACCAAGCCACGATAGCCACTTCCTGTGCTAATGGGTATAGTCTTAGTGTTATTGCTTATATTATACCGTCGTTGATTGGACCGAAGTGATCGGTCTCTATTAGCATATGGGCTCCTGTGAGAATGCTTCAATATTGCCTATGTTCTAGTTTTAATAAATAAGTGGTTATCGTGACTCGGTAGTGTAGTGGATAACGCACTAGCGTTTGAAGCAATCGTTTCCAAGTCCAAATCCCGGTGAGAACAACACCACTCACTGGGAGGCAGGTACATCCAGCTAACCAATGAGTCCCAAATAGCATGGAAATGCGCATCATGGATTCCACTGCTAGCCACTATCCATCTGTACTATAACTAGAACACAGGTATATCGAGGCATTCGCACAGGATCCCATGTACCAATAGAGACTGATTACTTCACTTGGATGAACATAAGCTACCTGTCAACCGTTATGATATGAAGTTTTCCATCTCAATCTACTTTGACAACCACAGTGGTACGTTAAACTAGGACAAATTTAAAAAGAATACTTGGGCACATAAACTACAGAACGGTGTAGAAATGTTTGTATGCCTTCCGATGAGGCAAATTAATTACAAACAACCATATTAGCCTAGATATAATATACAAGCCTATTCTAAATGAACAAACCACAGCAATCAAACTATTCAACTAACAGGAAACTCACAAACACATCTAAAGAGAAACACATCAATCGAGTAAGTTAAAAGAATCCACTACCCAAGATCTTATTCGTCAGTTCATGCAGAAAGCACTTGTTTAGAATTAACCAGGTGAACATTGACAGCGAAAAATATCGATAAATCTCAGAAGTACTCGTCAACTGAATACTCTACATGCTTGATTATATATACCGTTGAACAATGCTAAAGAACATAAATAAATGCATATATAATGTACATACATTACTATCAGAATGAAAATACAGGCAATATTGAGCCTTCTACAAAAGAGATCGTAATCCTGTAGAGACAGATCAATTTGACCCGTACAAGAATTAGATAATACAAACAATAATATATAAACATCATCTGATCATCTAAGATAGCCGTAGTCTGACAGACTAGTATTTTCATCTCACCTTCAATCATAACCCAGTACAAATAATATATAAATTTAATTCTGAGGGGTGTGTGGGGATTCAGAAATATTTCAAGTTGTTATTCATCGTAGACTGACATCAGTTGGAGGAATAAAGGAAACCTAGGAACACTGGACAACTGTTTCGTCCTGGTATGGGACTCCTCAGCAGAGCGTACCCACGACCCGGCTAGGGGTCGAACTTAGGACCCTCAGGTTTCACGGCGAACGCGTTAACCACTCAGCCATTAGGTTGGTTCCCAGTGTTTCACAATTTGCAACTTCTGACAATGATAATGTTGACATAGGGAGTGAGAAATGAATCGATTCAGCGCAGATAACATCATCCAAAACAAGCTACTTAGTAGCACTTATGCAGACATAATAAGAAAATCAGTTGTATATTGAGATGATTAATAGTGATAACAATGGTAATGGGAATAAGGTTAGTTAGGCGAAACAGATCAAGGAAAGAGGACAAAGTATAAGATGAGTGATAATTAAAACCGAGGACGTAGTAAAAAAGATTGAATATGACTAGACGATGTTGTAATCCTTACTATGCAGATTCAAGCTGACTACCATTTCCTTCTGAATGAGAAGATTTGGTCTGACAACTCGAATAGTGCTGGCTTCTGAAATTTCTTATTTTGGTATCTACTGATAATCGTAAAGTACTTACAGGTATCAATATCATGCCCATAATCCAATAGGTGTTTCGTTATCAGGCTCCTCGAGGTCTTCTTCTCGTCATGCTTCAACCATTTGTGTAGGTGCTCAACCATCCGGGTAGACAGACGCCTCTCCATACAGCCAATATATTAGCTTCACCATATACATCCGAATTGACATATGCATTTTTATGTGTCAAGGATTGAAGCCCTATCTTTCCCTGATTGTTGCAGTACTCTTTGGATGGTACTGAGGAGAACGAGTTTAGCAGAGTAACAGGTCCTCCTGACAGACTTCTCTAGTCTTCGTCTAACTACTTCTAGCACGTCGTCACCCTTGAATGGCAAGGTGATATAGACTGGTTTCCTCTGCACTGTTGGCGACGTTGTTCTGCTTCCTACCCATTTTACACGCTTGTTGATAAAGCTTTATGGGTGCCCATTCTTCATTAGCAAGTTTTTGAATGTCACCACTTCGTAGCTTAGTGTACTGTCTGCACAGATTTTCCTGGCTCTGTTAAACAGAATTCTGTCTACATTTACTTTGTAGTGGATCGGAGAAAAGCTTATAAAACGAAGGTACTGTCCTGTCCATAAAAGTTTCCCATAGATGAACCTTTCAATAGATCTATCAATTCTAAGAAACCAATCATGTTATTTTCTTTGCGCTTAATCGTAGAGGTAAGGTTTGGGTAACATGAATTGAAGCTCTTAAGTAGTACTTCTGACTCCACTCTGCTATTACATACAATGAATATGTCGTCCATGCAACACTGATGCAGTTCCGTCTGACCAATGAAGCGCTTCAAGCTACTATTTTCCACACTTGATGAGAATAAGTCAAGATAAAGGGGACCTAGAGGGATTCCCATCTGTTTGGTGGAATAACTGTCCGTTGGACTGGAACTGGGTGTACCCGGTGCACAGATTTTAAAGTTTTCTCAACCCAGTTGATGCGATAGGGATATATAATCAGCTTCTCAACAAATAAACTGAATGGTTTCATCAGCCGGTACATTTGTGAAGAGAGATACAATATTAAATTAAACAAGATGCTTACCAATGTTATCGAAATCGGTGGGGTTTCGAACAAATTGAAAGGTGTCAAAAATAATGTGTTCTCCCAGACGTTTACGCAATGGTTGGAGAATTCTGTATAACTTCTGAGCTCCTTTATCAAAGGTGGTTTCAACATTATTGTTGTTATCATGATTATTTTCTTACCTGAAATCCACTATTAAGCAAATTCACTTAACCTATCCCCAACTCAATCAATTCTGAAAATCCGTTTTTACCCTGTGCATTACCATTTGACCTGTAAAAACTGTTCACTTCTATGTGTTTGTTGTTACACTTAAATCTGTCGCAAATTACGTTATGTATATGTGTATGTATGTATGTGTGTATGTATGTATGTATGTATGTATGTATGTATGTATGTATGTATGTATGTATGTATGTATATGCATGTATGTATGTGTGTGTATGTATGTATGTGTGTATGTATGTATGTATGTATGTATGTATGTTTTTGTGCATTGTTTAACGGTATATATAAACAAGAATGTAGAGTATTCAGCTGACGAGTACTATTAACATTTATGAATTCATTAAATCCTGTTTTTTTTTCATATTTGTTACTTGTTTTATATTTGTATCAGAAAACATATGTTTTCAAAAGATATCCCTTCAGTTAGAGTAGATCAACAATCAATTTGAGACATTCCACGAATATAAAACAATTAGTTTCCTTTATAAACTTCTACAAAACAACAAGAAGACGTAAATTGTCTAAACCGTGTAATGTATTTGCGCAACACATTTCGAACTATCTGATCGCACATGTACTTGTCATAGGTATTTATATAAAAACTCATGAAGATAAGGGGTGAGAAAATAAAAAGGAGGTCAGGTAGGAAGGCTGACTTAAAGGCTGAATAACAATGAAAATCAATAGAGCGAAAAAATAGTTGAATTTACCAAGGCGAAGATTTAATGTGACAACAAATTGTTTATGAACACATAAAGGTGGTTTCAACTTTCTTATAGCTAAGGCTTCAACAAATTTCAGGATCCCTCCCCAACATGTTTTGTAAATAGGTGTAAAGGAAGTAGCCACATCAATCTTGTGACCTGTTTCAACGATATGTTTGGCGATCGAAGAACTTGGACGTCTGCTACCAACATTTATAGGTTCAGGTGATTTAATTTGCTTCTGAAGCCACTTTGGAATATGTTCCGAGGCCCTTACTTGCATGGATCTATTAGTCCTCCCTATGTATGTGTCACCACACGTACATTTGAATTGGTAGATACAATGGGATGTGACATTATCGTTCACATGCTGTGGGGGTTTGGGGGAATATAAGGGCTTCGTGGTTTCGATTACTCGAACCCTGGCTGCATAGTAAGTCCTTCTAACAGCAGCGTTAAGTCTCTGCTTAAGGATTGCACTCTGAGAGTCACCTTTGTACGGAAGGCTGATGAAGACATCCTTCTTTGGGACTGACTGCAGTTCTAGTTTTGACGCTCTGCTGATTTTGTTCTGCCTGATAAATGTTGATGGATAGTTATTTTCCAACAAAATATCGGTCAGTGTTCCTCTTTCATCTTCTAAAGTATCCTCGGTGCATATTCGTTGAATTCTGCTGAATAAGCACCTTACTAACGTTCGCTTGTACTGAACTGGGCAAAAGCTATGGTAATTCAGATATTGCCCTGTCCATGTAGGTTTTCTGTAGATAGATCGTTTTATGGATCCATCCTGCCTTCGACTAATTAATATATCTAGGAACGGCAAGCAGTCATCTTCCTCTCTTACACATGTCAAAGATATGCTGTTCTGTACTTCGTTCAGTCGGTTTAGAATTGAAGTAGCCTGATTTGAGTTTTCACAAATAATCAGGATATCGTCAACATATCTTCGATACAGATGGGCTTGGTCTATTAAGTTCTCGGCTAAGTTCTCAACGTGTGACATAAATATGTCGGCTAGGAGGGGACCTAAAGGACTTCCCATAGCGACACCATCAACCTGGCGGAAATGTTCGCCCTCAAAGGTGAATTTAATATTGTTTGTACATAAAAGTAACAGCTGTTTTAGGTGATCCAAAGTAATGGGTATCGGAAACTTATGCACAGAAATATAACCACATAAAATGTCAATTGTCTTGACCAAAGGGACATTGGTAAATAATGAGTTAACATCAAATGAACACATAAATTTACTCTTTATGTTGACATGCTCAAGGCATTTGATTACTTCAAATGTATCTTTTAAGGAATACTTACAAAATTGCTTCTTAATGGGATCCAATAACTCCACTAGCCACTGGGCAAGCTTATGCGTTGGCGACTTACACATTGACATTATGGGACGTAAGGGGTTGTTGGGTTTATGTACTTTGGGCAAACCGTAAAGATGTGGGAATCGGGATTCAGTTGGTTTCAGTAGGGCGAATTTTTGACTGGTAATGACGTTCATTTCGAGCAGTTTCACTAGATTAGCGGTCACAGTTCCCTGTAACAATTGTACGTCTTCTGAAGAACAATCCTTAGTGAATTTATTTTCATCTTCAAGAATCGATGACATTTTACACTTATATTCGATTTTATCCATGATTACGACACCTGAGCCTTTGTCAGGTCTGAGGATAATAATATCAGGGTTCTCTCGTAGTTCCTTCATAGCTCTGAAATGTTCAGAAGTTAGAATGCTTTTATGGTACTGATGGCTATCACAAAACTGGTGAGCGATATCCACCATCTTGGCTTTCAGCCATCCCTGGTCCTCAATTGAAGTTGGGACGAATAAATAATAATCAATTTATCAGCATACTGCATCCCCTCTCTTCAATCAACCGGATCATGTAGGCCTTCTCAGTTCACTCAACTAAAAAAGACAACCAATCAAAAATTAGTGTATCTAAATAAATGAAGTAACTATATGCCAAATAATTCACAATGGGAAACTCACTGATGCCTATGAAGTGAAGATAAGAGTAAAACAAAGCTGCCTACTATCACCATTGATATTCCTGAATGTGCTTGACTGGATCATGCAACAAACAGTGACGAGCGAGAAGGGGGGGATAAGCTGGACTGCAGAAAACAGTCTAGAAGATTTAGATCTCGCCAACGATGATGATTTATGTCTAATGTCACACAAACTTGAAGACGTACAGGCGAAAACTAACAAGCTGACAGGAGAGACAGACAGGGTAGCGAATACGGGACTTCAAGTGAACGTAGAGAAGACAGAGGTGATGAAGATACCCAACCAACACCAACACCAACAACAACAACAACAAGCTCTAATCAACATCAGCAGAAGGAGCTTAGAGGAAGTAGCCTCTTTCACCTATCTAGGCAGCACTACTTCAACTACAGGTGGCACATGCACAGATGAGGACGTCAAAGCCAGCCAGGATCAGAAAAGCAAGACAGGATTTCCTGAATTAACCTGAAACCAGTGTGGAAATCTGCACTCAGTATGTGGAACAAGATCCGGATTTTCAACATCAGTCCAGTCAAGTCAGTGCTTCTATGTAGCTCAGAGACTTGGCACGCCACGAAAGGCATTTCCAACAAATTACAGACACTCATCAACAACTGCCTAAGCTGGCTTTTTACTGAAGATCAAATGGCCAGAAACAATAAACAACAAGAAACTCTGGTTAGCTGGCTGGCAACGAACCAACGAAGCAAGAACCTATCGCTGAACAAATATGCACTGGACGGAAGTAGAGATTGATTGGGCATACGCTGAGAAAGCCGACTGGGGACATCACGCGTCAGGCCAGTTTCTCGAGTGGAACCCAGATGGGAAACGATGAGTTGGATGTCCGAGGTGAAGGTGACATGTAGGAGATCGTGCGAGGAAGAAATGAGAGCGTGTGGGCTTTCGTGGAGCCAGGTTCAAAAGTTTTCAGAGACGTGCTACTGAAGCCTTATGTTCCAAGGGATAAATAATAATGATAATAATATATAAATAAAGTAAACCAACTACATAGTCGTTTACTTATCTGAAATCAACTCACTAATGTGAAATTACTTGACGTAATTATAGTTGAAATTCATATAAATAGGATAGTTATTCACTTTGGTTGGTTAAATAAAAATAAACGAAATTACTCACTTCTTACTGGTACTTTTTTTACACTTGTGTCTAATCTGTCATATATTTTATATCAGTTCTTGTAGTATGTAACAAATTTCGTAGTGTTTCTTTCACTCCTTCCTAGTTCATTGAATTGTCGTTAGATGCTTTGCATCTGACACAATTTAGTGTTAGAAAATTTTGGCTTAGACACCCGTAGAAAAAATATACTTGTTCTCTTATGAATCCCTGATTCTTGGCTGTGTTCTCTCATTTCCAAATAATAAGAAAAGTTTGACAGTTGTATGATTTTGAGATGATGGAGAATATTTTTAGCTCAAAAGGATAATTTTGTTAGTGTTGTGTTTTCTCAGCTAGATGATTCGATTGTTAGGCTTTAATTGTCATTATACACAACACTACATCAAAATTTCATAGCTTCCAAAAACATGTAAAAGGGAGTGAATTATTAAAGAACTAATGTTTTAAACTCAACTATCTCTGGGTTATTTCTACATTGAGGTACTTGTTCACTAGTTGTTGTGTCAAAATTGTAACGCGACTGATCGAGTTGTGGTTCAAATGCTTATTTCACCTTCACTCATCACCCAGTATAAAGCAATATCAGTCAACTAATTTAGTTCACTGAATTTGCAACAAACTACAGACATTCATCAACAACTGCATAAGCTGGCTCTTTACTGAAGATCAGATGACCGGAAAGAATAAACAACAAGAACTCTGGTTAGCTGGCTGGCAACGAACCAACGAAGCAAGAACCTGTCGCTGAACAAATATACACTGGAATGAAGTAGAGATTGATTGGGCATACGCTGAGAAAGCCGACTGGGGACATCACGCGTCAGGCCAGTTTCTCGAGTGGAACCCAGATGGGAAACGATGAATTGGGTGTCCGAGGTGAGGGTGACATATAGGAGATCGTGCGAGGAAGAAATGAGAGCGTGTGGGCTTTCGTGGAGCCAGGTTGAAAGACTGCAGAGAAGAGAGTGGAATAGAGACATGCTACTGAAGCGGTATGTTCCACTAGGAACCCAAAGGATAAATAAATAATAAATATAATTTAGTTCACTGTTCTTTTTTCGTTTCTCATACCCTTTTACTCATCAGTCAGTGGACAACTTTACAAGAGGACGGAATAGTATTTATTGAGAGTGTATATTAAAACATATCCCATTGTATTTAATTATACTTAGGAAGTAGTCAGTTCAATGACTCCATTTTACTTTGATTTTCACTTTTGGTTATTTTTTTCAAAAGATTCGATTCCCATGTAGCAGCTACTCAAGCAATAGTTACAATGCATGGAAAAATTGTTGGTGATCAAGCATGTAAATGTTCATGGGGTAAAGAACCGACCTTTTCGAATAAACAGGGATTGGTAAGTTTAGCTACCTTTATTGTAATCTTCAGTAGTATCTAGAAAACACTTCAAACAAATATCGTAATAATTATTATATATGGATATGTTTGTAATTCTTCGTTGTCTTACTCGATCGAATTGTTCAGCTTCTGTTGGTATATGGGCTCCTATGCAGATGCCTCGATATTGTCTGAATGTTAACTATGGTTATTTACTTGATTGCAACTAGCAAAAAAACCTACGATGCCCGTTTCATCACATTTGGGACTCGTCAGTTGGATGCACCTAAATCCCGGTGAATGATGTTGTTCCTGGAGAGACTCAAACCTCGGTAGGCTGCAGAGCCACGACAGCCACCTCTTGTACAATAGATATTAGTTATTAATATTTATTGATATCCTTTTGATTCTCCGTTGAGGATGCCTCGATATTGCCTAAATGGTAATTACCGTGACTTGATTGGTTGTGGCTAGCAGAAGAATCCAAGATGAGCACTTCCTGTTATTCGTTCAAGCAAAGTATTATAATAATTTGAGACTTTATATTAACCAATATTATCTTGATTAACAGGTGAACAATGATTATTGTATCTGTATACTTCAATGGAATAGCTTACTAAACCAGTAGATATAAAACATAAGTTAAGCTCTCATAGATAAATTGACAAAGCGTCGATTTTTTTTATTGTTACAAAATGTATTTAATTTCACTTGTTAACTGATGTAGGTGAATGATAAAATTAGAATACAAAGTTGAACTATTCATTTAAATAATGTTTCAATAAAGTAATAGGTGAAAAGTTTCCAACTATCACGTTTCCTTTTGATTTTTCTGTCTTCTTACACCTTTTTCTAGTTGTCGATTATTTTTCAATCAAATATTCACTGAAAAACTGTCAGATTTTGTAATAAATTAAAAAATTTTTTCAAAAAAGGAAATACCTTTTCAATTACTTCTTTATTCTTGTATGATAGAATACTCATTTACATTATTCTATTCACTTGAACAATGGAAAGTGTTTACTAGTCTGATTTCTCAGGATATGCTTTTTCAATGTTAGGGATAATCCAATTTAGTGTATGAAATAGATCTGATTTCATCAACTATCTCAATGTATAAAATACAAAATTCGTTTGATTTCTAAAAAAACTTAGGATTGATCTCATAGTTTCAAATAAAAAGTATTTTCATTCATGAAATTCCTTCCCATCGAAGCAATTAAAATAAGAAACTGTGAAACTGTCTCCTCATTTGTAATTGATAACAGCAGTACATTAAATCTAACCAACAAAAAAACACATGGTATAATTTACGACAATTCATAATAGCTTAGAACTCATCTGATGATTATAATACTCTTATGAAACAGCTAGTTCCCTTTGTATGAATTTCTATAGCGTAATTAGAAACATCGACAGAACTGATATCGTGTCTGAGATTTGATCCCGCGTCATCCAGTAATGTAGTGAGTGACTTTATCACTGAGCTGTTCAGGATGCGATTGACATCCTGTAAGACTGGCTTACATGTATTAATTGGTCATGGGAGTGAATGATATTTAGAAAGCAAAAATTACAAGTTGTACCTAAACGAGATTGTTACTTTATACAATGAGGGTAAGTTTGTAAGGAAAGTAACAAGAAATACTAACTAATAACTAACCACGTAATATCCACAAGATTGAGACCAACTTAATCAGTTGAAGTCAGTTGCTGAGTTAGTTGAAGAAATGTATAATTAGAATTTTGAAAAAAGATTAAAAATTTAGTCATCATAGGAATGAAGAATTGATCATACTGTCTTATTGTATGTGTACATATATAGTTAAGAGGATTTTTTAGCAATAGCCTACACTCATTATTGCTTGATTTAGTAAATTACTCAATAGTTTTCATTTTCATGCCTTTGGTTCCCTCCCCATGGTAAATATAGGAGAGGATGACGTCATTTTAAATGATACGTAACCGTTGCATGCATACAGCCTAAAAATATAACAGTCTTGATAACAACATTACATAGTCACATACTTTAACTGTTTTGATGTTGTATTCTCTCACATGGATGGTTTAATCGTGAAACTTTCATTGTTGTTCCATACAACATTATCAGCAAAAACTTCAGAAAGAGGTGAGCTTTCTCCATAAGTTGCTTAGTAGCTTATCCTGATGACCTCATGTGTGATTAGTTGCTTCCGCCAAAGTCTTGTCATTGTCTCTATATTTATTTCGATTGGTTGTCTGATGACGTGAATGTTGACCTTCCTGTTTGTTTTTTTATCACCTGATAGATTGGGTCAATGTCAGTATGTCTGTTGATCACTGACTGACGTGAAGCCAAGCCCCTAGAGATTCTGTGACAATCTTTTATATTTCCTCTATCCTCTACATTTTCCCAGTCAAACTTATACCCCTATGCATTAGGACAAATAATGAATCATATAAAAGGCTATCAAGACAAGCTGGAAAGCCTATATGGGGTGAAAAGCCAGTAGCTCACTTCTTTCTGAAGTTTATTCTGATAATGTTGCCTAGAATGACAATATAACCTTCACAATTAAACCATTCAGCTGAGAGAACACAATAACGTCGAAATCATGTATCTAAGCTACAAATATTCTCTATCATCTCAAAACACTTTAATTAGAGTATATTAGAGAATAACATTTATTGACTGGTCATGGGAGTGTAACCAATTTCCTGTTGTCTAGTCCTGAGTGCAGACCAAATTCATCGATCATATTTGCAATGTGGCAATCAGGCTAGGAAGTTCAGCATCGCGGTTTGAGGCAATCGAGAGAGAGCCCTGGACCTAAGTTTCGTGCGTTTTGGCACTCGTCAGCAAAAAATATCTGCAACATCGACAGAACTGATATCGTGTCTGAGATTTGATCCCGCGTCATCCAGTAATGTAGTGAGTGACTTTATCACTGAGCTGTTCAGGATGCGATTGACATCCTGTAAGACTGGCTTACATGTATTAATTGGTCATGGGAGTGAATGATATTTAGAAAGCAAAAATTACAAGTTGTACCTAAACGAGATTGTTACTTTATACAATGAGGGTAAGTTTGTAAGGAAAGTAACAAGAAATACTAACTAATAACTAACCACGTAATATCCACAAGATTGAGACCAACTTAATCAGTTGAAGTCAGTTGCTGAGTTAGTTGAAGAAATGTATAATTAGAATTTTGAAAAAAGATTAAAAATTTAGTCATCATAGGAATGAAGAATTGATCATACTGTCTTATTGTATGTGTACATATATAGTTAAGAGGATTTTTTAGCAATAGCCTACACTCATTATTGCTTGATTTAGTAAATTACTCAATAGTTTTCATTTTCATGCCTTTGGTTCCCTCCCCATGGTAAATATAGGAGAGGATGACGTCATTTTAAATGATACGTAACCGTTGCATGCATACAGCCTAAAAATATAACAGTCTTGATAACAACATTACATAGTCACATACTTTAACTGTTTTGATGTTGTATTCTCTCACATGGATGGTTTAATCGTGAAACTTTCATTGTTGTTCCATACAACATTATCAGCAAAAACTTCAGAAAGAGGTGAGCTTTCTCCATAAGTTGCTTAGTAGCTTATCCTGATGACCTCATGTGTGATTAGTTGCTTCCGCCAAAGTCTTGTCATTGTCTCTATATTTATTTCGATTGGTTGTCTGATGACGTGAATGTTGACCTTCCTGTTTGTTTTTTTATCACCTGATAGATTGGGTCAATGTCAGTATGTCTGTTGATCACTGACTGACGTGAAGCCAAGCCCCTAGAGATTCTGTGACAATCTTTTATATTTCCTCTATCCTCTACATTTTCCCAGTCAAACTTATACCCCTATGCATTAGGACAAATAATGAATCATATAAAAGGCTATCAAGACAAGCTGGAAAGCCTATATGGGGTGAAAAGCCAGTAGCTCACTTCTTTCTGAAGTTTATTCTGATAATGTTGCCTAGAATGACAATATAACCTTCACAATTAAACCATTCAGCTGAGAGAACACAATAACGTCGAAATCATGTATCTAAGCTACAAATATTCTCTATCATCTCAAAACACTTTAATTAGAGTATATTAGAGAATAACATTTATTGACTGGTCATGGGAGTGTAACCAATTTCCTGTTGTCTAGTCCTGAGTGCAGACCAAATTCATCGATCATATTTGCAATGTGGCAATCAGGCTAGGAAGTTCAGCATCGCGGTTTGAGGCAATCGAGAGAGAGCCCTGGACCTAAGTTTCGTGCGTTTTGGCACTCGTCAGCAAAAAATATCTGCAACATCGACAGAACTGATATCGTGTCTGAGATTTGATCCCGCGTCATCCAGTAATGTAGTGAGTGACTTTATCACTGAGCTGTTCAGGATGCGATTGACATCCTGTAAGACTGGCTTACATGTATTAATTGGTCATGGGAGTGAATGATATTTAGAAAGCAAAAATTACAAGTTGTACCTAAACGAGATTGTTACTTTATACAGTGAGGGTAAGTTTGTAAGGAAAGTAACAAGAAATACTAACTAATAACTAACTACGTAATATCCACAAGATTGAGACCAACTTAATCAGTTGAAGTCAGTTGCTGAGTTAGCTGAAGAAATGTATAATTAGAATTTTGAAAAAAGATTAAAAATTTAGTCATCATAGGAATGAAGAATTGATCATACTGTCTTATTGTATGTGTACATATATAGTTAAGAGAATTTTTAGCAATAGCCTCTGTGAAGAGTAATCATCTAGTCATTTTCTGTACATTTAAGAGTCTAAAAACCAAAGCAGAATTAACTTGATCTCCTTGAACTTGGGGATGCCTACTGTTAGTACTAGGATGAAGCTTATTTTACCGATTGAAAGTTCTCTTCTCAATTTTTCCAGCTTACTTGATATCCAAAGTGCAAGTCAATCCACCAACATAATTAGAAGTGATATATATGAAAAGAATATTTATACAGTTTAGACCATATTATATAACGGTACGCATGTTTTGGTTGCATTACTTCGATTCTCATATCTGCTTTTATTCGACATACATCTTTCTTGAGTGGCAAGTGAGTGAAATCCTACTCCTACTACTACTACTTCTTCTTCTACCCAACAGATGAACGCAATTTTTTCTCATCTGGTGTTTTCTTAAAAAGCGTTGACTCAATAATAACCTACTAGTCGGGGAATCTGAAGGTCATGGGTATGCATTTCTCAGGAGTCCACTACAACGACAAAATAGCTGTCCAGTACTCCTGGGTTGTCAGTAGTTTTCCAATTGATATTATCCAGTAATTAATACCAACTTGAAATCAATAAACAAATCTTGACAAAGCTACATAGTGAAAACCAGCAAATTTGAGACAGTTAATCCCTTTCATGAATTTCGATAGCGTAATTAGAAACAAGGTTTATCCGAACAATGTATGTCATGTATTTACTCAATACATTCACGAACAATCTGATCCCTCACACATTTACTTATCAAGTCAATATATATCAAATCGAAGCGTAGGAGGATGAATACAACAGTCAAGATAACCAGGGGATTAAACTTAATAAAGATGAGGAGAAAGAGGAAGTGACATAGTTGATCCTAATCTTGGTAAGAAAACAAATTTTACCAAGGTAGATAGGTGTAGTGTAAGAATAAATCCATTTTGTACACATTAAGGTGGTTTCAATTTGTGTATGGTTATGACTTCCGTGGATCTCAGTATACATCCTTGACTGTTTCCATATAGAACTTTGAAAGATGTTTGAACATCAACTTTGTGACCTGTTTCTATGATATTTTTTACCAGAGATGAAGAGGATCGTCTCACATCAGCGTTTATCACAGTTTCACACTCCATTTGTTTTTGAAGTCATCTAAGTACATATTCTCCCACCGTCAACTGCATGACTTGAATACCCCTCTCTATGTATGTCTGACCACAAAAACAGTTGGACGTGATGTAATCACTGATGGATTGTTTAGGTTTGTGGAGGAAGTATGTGTTTTGTTTTTTCTACAATGATAAGAATGGCTGCGTAATATGTTTTCTTAGTGGCTGATGTCAGCCTACGTCTCGAAATGATACTATTCAACTCCCATCTGTATGGTAGAGTGATATGGGCGCTTTTCTTTGGAACCGTGTACAGAGTTGGCTTTGGTGATACTTGACCTCCACAACGGTGTATTAACTTCATCGTATATCTAGTTTGCATAAGTGTTTTGGTCAGTAATTTGATATCTTCATCCATCGTATCTGGTGTACTGATACGACACATTAAACAGGCATTTATTAGACTATTTAGGTACATGTTCTCCCACCGTCAGCTGCATGACTCAGTTACTCGTCCCTATGTGTGTGTGACCGCACACACACACACACACACACACACATAGGTATTTAGGTTTGTGCTGAAGCATGTGCTGCGCAGCTACGCATCTACGACCCTCTTCATCTGTAGGCAAACATAGTATGGAAACAGGTCACAAAATTAATGTCCAAACATCTTTCAAAGTTTTATATAGATTTAAGGAAGTCATAATCATAAACAAATTGAAACCACCTTAATGTATACAAAATCAATTTATTCTTACACTAGACCTATCTACCTTGGTAAAATTTGTTTTCTTACCAAGATTAGGATCAATTATGTCACTTTCTCTTTCTCCTCATCTTTATTAAGTTTAATGCCCTGGTTACCTTGATTTTTGTATTCATCCTCCTACGCTTCTATTTGATATATATTGACTTGATAAGTAAATGTGTGAGGGATCAGATTGTTCTTAAATGTATTGAGTAAATTCATGACATACATTGTTCAGATAAACTTTGTCTTTTAATTACGCTATCGAAATACTCTTCTGGCTAGGTATAACATATTAACATAACCTCACTACCTATAATCTAGTACAAAATGCGCATCCTAGATTCCACTGTTAGCCACTAAACATCATTACTATGCATAATTAAAACACAGGCAATATAGAGACATCTGCACAGGAGCCCATATGCCAAGAGAGACTGATCAATTCGGTCCAATCAAGGACGGTATAATACAAGCAATAACACTGGTACAAAATAGCTGTAAGTCTTTGATAAACTGACAGATCTTATGTATTTAATGTCAAGGTATAGAGATAAACTGCTTTAAAACCAGACAGTTACATGCAAACTACCCAAGCGAATAAACAATATGACTGGTTATTGAATGGATTTCAGATAAATTTCATAAGGTTCTTATGAGAATTTGGATCTCTAAGGTTAATTAAATCGTATGTGTCTTGTTTCGTAGTTTTATCATATTCCACTAATAAATATCTTTGCAGAAAATAGTATTGTTAAGAAATACATCGTCAATGCCTTGCATCATCCACTTCACTGCAATCACAAACAGCCTTGAAGGAAAAATTGGATAGAGAATAACGACATTATTATTATTATTATTATTAACAACTTTCCTGGATAAAGATAATATCTTCAAAGATGTTAGTCAGATTGTCAGTATTCTGATTAAATTGTTGGTCTGAGTCATGTGGAGAGATGTAGACTACCTGACTGAGGTTCCGAAGTCGATAAGAATCAATGGTTGAAGATTCTTGATGCTGAGTTATGATGACACCTAACATTTGACTATCACTTGTATCATGGACCTTTTTTTGTAGGAAATGAAGGTAAAAAGATTAATGAGGGAAGAAGAGGGAGCCTAACACATCAAAGAAATCAGTGACTTGCTCTGCCAGTAGTAAAGGGATGAGGGAAAATTTACAACTGGACGTTGACCAAGAGAGTGTAACAGAATCCCTATAAATGGAGAACAGAGGATGAGAAGGCCTGGAGGCCATTGCTGGGGAAAAGTTTTGACTAGAAGGACAGGTGTTTGAGGGTTTTGAGGTCGATGTAGCTGCAGCTAAATAATGAGGCCGGTAGTCGGTGATAAGCTGTGTAGGTGCATTAGAGATGGTTGGATATTTGATGAATAGCGACGTTGGGTTACAAGAAAAACTAGAAAAGCTGAAGTTGATGAGTAAGTTACGGAAACGAAGAAGCAAAGCTTTGCATAATAACCTAGAAGCAGCTTCGTTCCAGTATGGAACTCTTCACACCACCAGGGATTAAACCCAGAACCTTCATATTCCTCTGTCAGCAGCTTAACAATGGTACAATACTTCAGATCTGCTTCTTCAGTCAATATTTTTAGGATAATTAGTACTTGAAACGGGAATATCTTACTAAAGATGACAGATAATACAGTGGACATATCTTATACAGGATAAAGAGAATACTGGTTAAAGATTCGCTCACTTTCTATGATCTCTGAAAGATTCCAGACTTCGATGTTTCTATGTCATAAATATCACAAAAGATAACTGTCCGTTACTTAGTGACCTTTCAAACACTATCAATCCTTAAAGGAGATTCGATTGGTTCTGTTTACTTAAGTTATAAATATATGCAATATATCTTCTCATGTCAACTTTTACAAATTTCATAGGAAATGTCAAAACCTTCTTCCAGAAGATTTAATTCCTGATATTACGTAAAATAACACTGGTTGGCATCAAACCAGAAAAAAACATTTCAACAATGGCGGTACTGGTCAGTATTCGATTCATTTAACTGGATATTGAAAACAGTTTTCTTAACGTAGAGAAGACAGAGACGATGAAGATACCCAACCAACAACAACAAAAAGCACTAATCGCCATCAAAGTGAAAGCAAGTTGTCGCTTTCACCTACCTACCTACCTACCTACCTACCTACCTACCTACCACCCCACACCTACCTACCTACCTACACACCTACCTACCAACCCACACCTACCTACCTACCTACCACCCCACACCTACCTACCTACCCACCTACCTACCTACCTACCTACCTACCTAGGCAGCATCGTTTCAGCTACAGGTGGCGGAACAGGCACAGATGGGTATGTCAAAGCCATGATCGGAAAGACAGCAAGATAGGCCTTCCTTCATCAATCTGAAATCAGTGTGGAGATCTACTGTACTGCACTGCACTCAGCATAAAGACTGAACAGGATTGAGATTTTCAACACTGCTAATATCAGTCAACTAAGTCAGTGCTTCCATGTGATGGTTGAGAGAGTTGGCGTGTCACCAAAAGTATTTCCAACAAACTATAGACATCATTCATGAACAGCTGCTATCTACACTCGCTCACTCGATAGTGGAGATCTGATCAGATGACCAGAATAACTAGAAATAGCAAGGAGGAATTCTGATTGACTGGCAACGAACCAACCGAGATCCCATCGCTAAACAAATGTGAATGAGAAAGTGGAGATGGATTGTATTGGATTGTATATGCACTGAGAAGACAGTTTGTTGACATCACGCGTCAGACCAGTCTGTCGAGTGGAAGCTAAATGAGAAACGACGATTTGAGCGTCTAATAGCGACGTGGAGGAGATCGCATGAGGAAGAAATGAAAGCTTTTGGGAAGTCATGTAGCTAGGTTAAGACTACCGCAGAGAAGAGATTGAAATGGCTATTCACTACTGAAGCCTCATGTCCCACTAGGAACCTAAGGGACACCTTTTTTGACTTTCATATTATAAATCAAGTTTTCTGTTTTCTTTTTTCAGGCAAAACGTTTATCATCCGCTTTATTTGTTCCATCTATAAACGATGATTCAAATGGAATACTTTTCAGATCACCAAACTCTTGGCCTAAATCACCAAATCAAAATAGCAATCTGATATTGGAGTTACCAGCAAAAAAGAGCGCCACTGAAAAGTTACATCAGTTTAATGTAAGCTATTTATCATCAGGAGATAAAACGTTAACAGTTACTAATAGTCAACAGTTTCCTGGTAGAAATATTTTTCATGATACAACTAAGATGAATAATACGACTGTTAATCCTACAGGTACAAACCCATTATGTCCTTATACATGTTGGCTTGCTGGAAATTCAAGTCAAGACGCTGCTATACCTACACTACTGCTTGACAATATAACTAGAGGATCATTATCGAATCAAACTCTTGTTCCACTTGTATCCTCAACAGATAATAACCCTTTACTTCTTGGTTTGTCAAATATTGATATGACAAAAAGGTAATTTTAGATAGTATTCTAGTTTTAAATCGCATTGTTTCCATATCAGATTTGTTTGTTTGATAAATAGTACACACTAATACAGTATTGGCAACTGGGGAACATCACGCACCAGGCCCTCAAGTGGAATCCAAAGGAGAAACAATGAGTTGCGCATCCGAGGTGAGAGTGACATGGAGAAAATAGTGTGAGGAATAAATAGAGCTTGTGGGCAGTGGTGGAAACAGTTTCAAAAGACTGGAGAGAAGAGAGTGGAATAAAGGCGTGCTAATGAATCCCTATGTTCCACTAGGAACCCAAGGGAAAAATAATAATAACAAAACAGTATTATTTACTTTGGTAATGTTTCGAGCAGAATTTATTCCATAAAGTATTAAGAAGACGCAGGTTATCTGAAAAACCTGATGTATTAGGCAATGCATTCTGAACAATATGGTCAGATATTAACTTGTCAAGACCTTTTATATGAAGGGTTAAATAGTGTGGGAGTAATATAAATAAATTCGGATAATCATTTGACTATCTCATACAGACGTGGTTTGCCAGACTAGTATTTATACTGGGTGATGATTGAAGGTGAAATTAAAATCAGAACCACGGTGGGATTCCAACTAGCAACCACCGGCTTTCCTCCCCAATGCTCTAACTACTGAGCTACCAGGTCCGGTGGCAGTCAAATTTTCGTCTCACCTTCAATCATCACCCGTTTAAATACTAGTCAGGTAGTAAAATCATAATCAATATGATGATCCCCCTCTCTAATTCAGTTACATTTGGATTGGGGTGAGAATTGCTGACTGGTGGGCAGTCAGTGTTAATACTATCCAGCGATGGTAACACGTCATGAACTCAAATGGTAATCTGGCAAAACATCGCTTGTGATTGAAGTGAAATGAAAGTGTGATCAACAGTGAGACCTCGTAACTCAGTTGGTACAGCGTCAAGCCGGAAACCCGCTGGCCGCTGTTCGAATCCGGCGGCAGTTCAAATTAAGATAGTACAAGTTTTAGAAAATATAGGGATAATAAAGAAAAACATATTTTCACATCTCCCTTGGTATTTAAATGAGATAAAGATTACCAGAGTCGGTTTAAGGTAAGGAAAAAATGTTTTTGAATACACGGACAAGGTTTGGACTTTCGTATGCCTAAGGCTTCAATGAATTTAAGTGCATGGTCTGGACAGTTCCTACGTAATAGATTGACCCCAAAACAGCCTTAAGACCACTGTATATGAGCCATTAAGATTGCATACTTAGTACAAGAGTAAAACGTGTGCACTGTGATAGATTACAATTCCATTCTAGTCTGTTTATTAGAAACATCACGCAATGAAACAATAATAATTACTGGATAATGTTTCGGACATAATTTATTTTCAATAAATTTTGAGGGGGTTGTGGAGATTTGGAAATATTTCAAGTTGTTATCGTAGACTGACATCAGTTGCAGGAACAAAGGAAACCTGGGAGCACTGGACAGCTGTTTCGTCCTAGTATGGGACACCTCAGCAGTGCGCACCCACCACCCCACCAGCAGGGATCGAACCCGCGACCTTCAGGTTCCGCGACCAGTCAGTCAGTCTTCGATGAATAACAACTTGAAATATTTCCAAATCTCCACAACCCCCTCAAAATTTAATTGAACTAGTGCTCATTGGTGACTAGCTTCGAGAAGTATTCCCCAAGTTTCAATGAGAAGTGGTGACCGGTGGAGTCAAAGCCTGATGGCCATGAGCACAGATACTCAGCGTTGACATAGTGCGGCGGTTGCGCTATATATCGTGAGCTAACAGAAGTTGGAAATATGGAGCATTGGATTCTGACCCAGTGGCTAGCTCAATGGTAACGCGCTGGTCGCGGAACCTGAATGTCGTGGCTTCGATCGCTGGTGGTGTGGGGTGGTGTGTGCGCACTGCTGAGGAGTCCCATACTAGGACGAAACAGCTGTCCAGTGCTCCCAGGTTTCCTTTGTTCCTGCAACTGATGTCAGTCTTCGATGAATAACAACTTGAATTATTTTCAGCAGTCATATAAGACTTTGAGACAGAGTTTATTTAGTCTTAATTTTCTCTTCTTCTTTGTGACAAAAGCAGTAAAATTTTCTATATCTATGGTATAGATATTGTGTCATTTATATTACATGTATTGGGTGTTGGTTGATTCGATGAACAGACATTCAGTAGTCAATCTCTCCCCACCTAATTATTTTGTTAAATATAAGTACAGTGGCTTTATCCCACCCTATTGTGTGGTTGTGTGTTAATGCATGTATTACAATAGCCGTCTTTCTTCTAGATTAGTGATCTTATTTCGGTCTGTCATTCTATATTTAGCTAAATTCCTATATTCCGCTATTCTAACTGACACCGGTCAACTAGTTTGACCTATATACTTGACCTCACAGTCATGGCATGGAATTTGATAGATTAGATTATTTCGTTTAGTTCTCATGATCGGATCCTTAAGCCAGCCGACAAAGCTTATCTCTGAGTGAATTTGTAGGTTGAAATGCCAGCCTAATTCCAGCTTTGTTGAGGATCCTACGTAAACTTTCTGATGTAGCACCCGTATAGGGTAACACAATGGAGGCTGTAAACTCCCTTCTACTTGTGTTGTCGTTATTATTCGTACTCGTGTTATTTTTGTTTTTTCGTTTCTTATGTACTCGTACAAATTTCTTAGTAAATGGTCGTGAATAATTTTCAGTAAGTAACGCTTCTTTTATGTGTTTCAATCCCTTGTTTAAGTCTTTACACTGACTAGTGAGCTTTTTCACTCTGTCATTTAGGCATCTGACTAAACGCGCCCCAACTGACATTGAATGTGATAACGCGACGTTTAGATACCTGTTAAAATGTGTTGGTTTCCTGTAGACGGTAGTATTCAAACCACCGTCAGTCCTACGTCTACAGGAAACAGACACATGCTAAAAAGTGTCTAGACTTCAGGTCATCTCATTCAATGTCAGTTAAGTCGGGTTTAGTCAAATGTCTAAAATGACAGCGCCAAAAACTCACCAGTCAGTGTAAGCAGCAGTTACGGTTTGAGGTTATTCAGGTGTGAATTGCCAAACCTGAATTCATGTGTAGCCTATAACAAGCGTTAACATGTTTATATCATTATCCTTATATACATTTGTAAACTAGTACTTAGAACAAGTTAGCAAAAGCAGTTTCTTAATAAATTTAGCATAAATATCCTCCCCTGCAACTGTATGTTAGGTCCCCTAGTAACTCTATACTATTTTACATAATTTGTGTTATAATTATTGGCAACTATTAAAGCCAAAAAAGTATACAGTAATCGGAAAAATAAGCCCGAGTTGTCAGTGTAACTTAACTGTACTGTAACACTGGCACTATATACAGTGGTTTCTTTGCTTCAAACAGGCGTTCAGAATAATCTGTTATCAAACGAAATGTGAAAAATTGAAATATCCAAGAAAAAAACAATTTAAACTAGTCTCTCTTAATTTACTAATTACCGATGCATGAAAATTCTTTCATATCACAGGTAAATTAGTTTGACCTATACGTTTTCAAAACTCAAATACTATGAAAGTAATTTGAGAAAGATACACAACAAAACTCTATCTGAGTAATTAAAATAGATTGTATTAATACCCAATGGCAACACAATATCTACATGGACGTCCTAAAATGATTTATTGTGTTTCACTTATCACTTTAAACTCCTGTGAATGTAATGAGCAACTCAAATTATTGGATAGCTATAGATTAACTGGTCTTGAAGTTTAAAATGGTAGTCAACCCTTTACCTCAACTTCGTAGACTTTAAAAAGGCCTTCGACAGTGTCAATCGAGAAGTAATTTGGTAACTGCTTCAACACTACGGAATACCACTAACCTTTATCAATCTCATTCAATAACTACATGAAGACGCCATATTGCCAAGTAATTCTCAATAGGAAGCTTAGTGATGCCTATGAAGTGAAGACAAGAGTAAAACAAGGCTGTCAACTATCACCAATGATATTCCTGAATGTGATCGACTGAATCATGCAACAAGCAGTGACGAGCGAGAAGAGGGGGATAAGTTGGACTGCAGAAAACAGTCTAGAAGATTTAGATCTCGCCAACGATGATGATTTATGTCTAATGTCACACAAACTTGAAGACGTACAGGTAAAAACTAACAAGTTGACAGAAGAGGCAGGCAGGGTAGCGAATACGGGACTTCAAGTGAACGTAGAGAAGACAGAGGTGATGAAGATACCCAACCAACACCACCACCACCAACAACAACAACAAGCTCCAATCAACATCAACAGGAGAAACTTGAAGGGAGTAGCCTCTTTCACCTATCTAGGCAGCACTACTTCAACTACAGGCGGCACATGCACAGATGAGGACGTCAAAACCATGATGGGAAAGACAGTAAGACAGGAGTTCATCAACCTGAAAACAGTGTGAAGGTCTTTGGCCCTCAACATAAAGAACAAGTTCTGGATTTTCGACACCAATCCAGTCAAGTCAGTGCTGTTATATGGTTCACAAGCTTGGCGCGTTACCAAAGGCATTTCCAACAAATTACAGACATTCATCAACAACTGCCTAAACTGGCTCTTTACTGAAGATTAGATGGCGAGAATAATAAGAATAAACAACAAGGAACTCTGACTGTCTGGCTGGTGACGAACCAACGAAGCAAGAATCTATCGCTCAACAAATATGCACTGGAAGGAAGGAAGTGGAGATTGATTGGGCATACACTGAGAAGGCCAACTGGGGACATCACGCACCAGGCCGTCAAGTGGAACCCAGATGGGAAACGGCTAGTTGATTGCTTGAGGCGAGGGTGACATGGTGAAGATAGTGTGAGGAAGAAATGAGAGGTTGCGGACAGTCGTGGAGTCAGGTTAAAAAGATTCTAGAGAAGAGAGTGCAGTGGAGACGTGCTACTGAATCCCTATGTTCCACTAGGAACCCAAGGGATAAATAATAATAACTGGTCTTGATGATGTTGTGTTCTCTCAGATAAATGGTTCAATCGTAAAGATTTCATTGACATTCTAGACAATATCATCAGCACAAGTACCAGAAAGAAGTATACTGTAGAGCTATCTGCACAAGTGACTGAGTAGCTTGTCTTCATGGCCTCGTGAATGACTGCTTGTTTCTTCTGATGTGAACTATGGCTTTCTTCTTGTTATGTATCACCTGATAAATTACGTCAGTGTCAATATGTCTGCTGATCGCTGACTAACCTAAATGCCAAGCTTCTCTGGTATTCTTTGTATTTCCTCTATCTGGTTAGGATTTCCACGTTTCTTCGGTCAAATTTACATCCACAGTTGTCTATGTGCATTGATATGAGTGAAGATAAGTCATGACGCTTTCCTTCTAATCGATGTTCATGTAAACGAATACGGAGAGGGCGAAAACGCTGTTCGACGTAGTGTTTTTTGCAGTTTTTTCAGTTTATTCTGTAGATAATTTTTGGTTTGTTTTCCTTTGCCATTGTATCTTTTGGCCTGCATAACAGAGAGTGAAGAGATTTTGTAAGATTGTGAGCTACAGAAATTTCAAAAAACTTCAACAACCTACTCGTGATCTCGGAGACGCTCTTCATGTAGCATAAAAAAATTCGTCTGTTGGTTTTCCAGGTTGACTTCTTGGTTGATGACGAATTATGTAAACACACTTAGATGAATTTCGGTCGATAATGTTCTTCTGACAAATGGTCACTAAATAGTTTCCTTCTTATCTGCGCAAGTTTGATATACTACAATGTGTGTTCACTGTTTTTCAAAAGAGCAAAACTATTAAGCCACTTGTGGAGAAAACCCTACAACTCACTTCTTCCTAATGTTTGCGCTGATGATGTTGTCTAGAATGACGATAAAAGCTTCACGGTTAGACCATATAGCTAAGAGAACACAACACCATCAAAACCATCCTTCTGAGCTACAAATACTGTTCATCACCTCAACAGATTTACTTAAAATGCTTCAGAAACGATGGAAATGCACTCAGTCAACTTACAGTCATCTGTCTTGTTTTATCCTCTAAAAATTGAAGGAGATAGCAAAGGAAGGAGAAATAAACTGACATATAACGTTACCCGTATGTTCGTGGTACCAAAACTGATATTCAGCTTGCCATTCTAAAATTAATATTGAATTCGGTTGCCGCTTTCTTATTCTAAAGAGTTATTCTAAATGTCACCCAAGCAGCTACCGAAATAAATAATTAATTTCCTGTATTTCACAAACATATTACTGATCCAACTGAAATATAGTAACGTTACTGATGTTAGTTGGATGGAGATAATCGGTAGTAAGGCCTAGGAACTAGGTTTTGTGCTTTTTGGTACACATCAGCGAGGTGTCTGAAATTTGAACCCGCGTCACCCAATGGTGCAGTTAGAGACATTACCACTGAGTTATTCGGGTCGCTACTGACCTCCTGTAGGACTGGATACCGTACATTGATTGGTCATTGAAAAGTAATCAACTCCATGTTGTATAGTACGGAGTGCTGATCAGATTCTCTCTATCATTTTGTAATGTAGCCACCAGGCTAGGTGACTTAACATCGCAATGCACTTTGATATATATTAACTGGATGGAGGCAATCGGGGTGTTGAGTTTGAAGATACACCTTGCCAACGAGTAAGAAAAACCAGGAAAGTAACATAAAGTTAGCTACCCTCCAATAACCAACCAAACGTTATTGGCTATTTCAGTGGTTGTTAGAGCGGTCTTCAGCACCACTCATTTTGTAAGTCAAGCGAAACTGAATTTACCTTGAAACTATAGGTATACAAATGGAGAATATTACCAATTGTAAATAGCCCAGAGTTTACACTTTGAAAAACCATACATAAGTAAAATGCATATGCCTGAGTTGTTTGAAGGCTACCAGTTTTAAAAAAATATCTACCTAAGTAAACGGTTTCCAACAGTATTTAACTTATTTCAAGAGACTTATAAAGAGAAATGATGAACCTAGTTGATGAAACAGCAAAGCAATAAAATGGAAGCATAAACTCAAAAACAACTTTTTGATGACCCCTTAGATATTGACATAAGTTTGCATAGACATGCTGAGAATATCTTTCTAAGGTAATAAACTCTATAGGTTTATATATTCTATAATACTATGAAGTTCAGTTTCTGTGTACCGGAATTTTTGACTTCATTGTTGAACAATGCCTATTAAAATCCCTGAAGTAACATAATGTTCACTATGGTTGTAGGCTAGACTACAAATAAATATTAGCAAGTGCCGGACCCATACCAGTCAGATTCTCTTCCTTGTTGACTCTTTATTGTATCGCTAAACTGCTCAATGCTCAATGCAGAACGATTGTTAAACTTAGACTTGCACTGAAGAAGTGGATATCTGTATCAGCCAGTATCCAGTAACAAACTTGTGCACAGTTCAATTATTACTTAAACCGAAATAGGAATACAGACAAACGTCTATATGATAACCTTGAAGCTAACATATCCTTTCCCAAACACCCGTTCAATAACCATTGAATACTACGTGGTTTCAGCAGACCCACCTGTTTACATAAATATAACCCCTTCATTTATTTGAATAAAATTTACAATAAGCGAATAGATTCAGTTTTCCAGCCTAATTCAAAAATCTGAAATGTTCCAAAAGTATAACATAACATATCACGAAGATTACAGGTTTTCATAAAATAATAAACTACCCTCTGAATAGATCATTTGATCTACGAGACATGACTGCTAACAAGATTTTAATTTTACTTCAATCACCAGTGGGTTTCACCCTACTATCATGTGAATTCATGATGAGTTACTGTCTATTCACAGTATTTACACTGACTATCCAGCCAGAACTTCTCATCTTAATGCCAATCAACATGAATTAGACAACACTTGACCGGTAACCTAGAAGTCGCTGGTCCGAAATCTACTGCAGTTCAGGTTTTCATTTAACCTTCAATCATCACGTAGTATTCATTGCATTACATTCATAACATATTCCGTGATGTCACCATATGAGTAACGCAGAAGTTAGGTGTAGAGTTTTAGAGGGAAGAGGTAAATCAGTTGATGAGGTTATGAACATTCATTGACTGAGATGGTTTAGACATGTGTTACGTATGCCTCGTCACTGATCGCCTCATCACACAATATTGGCCGACGTAGGTCCAGGCTAGAAAAAGGCTCGAGGTGGCCAGACTAAAACATGGCATCAATACATGAAGTCTCTGACTGTTGGTTTGAGCCACGTGAAGCCATGCAGACTGGCTAGTTAGAGTCCGTGGGATAAGAGAGACCAGTGGTTGGAGACTGACTTTAGGTGATATGGCTCAGAACCGATGTCAGTGACGCAGATGTATACACATTATCCTCATCTTGACATTATACCGAATCTCACCACTCTCTCATTCTTTTTTTTCTCCTTTCGTGCTTTATATTTCTGTTTCGAGTGAATGCTCTTATCTTCATCTTACACTTCACTGCCTTTTTATTTAATGTAGTGATATGAGGTGTGGCAACTCGGACCGTTACGCAGTAATGCCTCGTCCTATGTTGATCATGATGATAATGATGATCCATCACACAAGTCTCCCGGACAACGACTATCTCTGATATTCAGAATGACATACACATACATTAGTCTAATAGAATGCACTTCGAAATAAGTTGATTTTATCAACCATTCAAGATTTTATGCATATAATCCTAAAAATGAATCGAAATAACTACTGGTGGCACAAGCATAGACGAGGATGTCAAAATCAGTCAGCATCGGAAAGACAGCAAGACTGGAGTTCATCAACCTGAAACCAGTGTGAAGATCTTCGGCTCTCAGCACAAACCCTGAACAATATCCCGATTTTCAACACCAATCAAGTCAAGTCAGTACTGTTATATGGTTCAGAAGCTTGGCGCATCATGGAAAGCATTTCTAACAAACTGCAAACATACATCATCAACAACTGCCACCTACGCTCGCCCACTCACCCAATACTGAAAATGAGATCAGATGGCTAGAATAATAAGAATAAGCAACAAGGAACTCACTCTGACAACGAACCAATGAAGCAAGAACCTATCACCCAACAAATATGCAGAAGAAAGTGGAAATGGGTTGGATTGGGCACACACTGAGAAGGCCAACTGGGGCATCATGCACCAGGCCATGCCATTGAGTTGAATCCGAAGGGGAAACGATGAGTTTGGCATCTGAGGCAGGGTTGACGTGGAGGCGATCATGTGGGGAAGAGATGAGAGGTTTGCGGACAGTCGTGGAGCCAGGTTGAAAAGATTTCAGAGAAGAGAGTGGAATGGAGATGTGCTACTGAATCCCTATGTTCCACTAGGAACCCAAGGGACAAATAATAATAGTGAAGACACCATTCGCAGAATAAGATGACTTCATTTTACTTGATAGAATTTTCATCACTTGTATCCAACCTAACTAAATTATATAGAGAAACCATTTTACTAATATTAACATACCTTATATCCAACGTATCAGGATACCAGTTAGGGTACGGAAGATCGAAAAATGAATTGCAATTTAGAACACAAAGGAGGTTAAGGTAATAAATATGGTCAAACTAGATACATGCTGGATAATACAAGGTGAGAAATTTTCGCGAATGATTGAGACAAGACTAGAAATTACTAGAGACGGTTACGTAATCACAACATGATGAGTCACAAAGATGGAATTATCATCATAATAACAAATATCATTGAGTAGGAATCAGCTATTCGATAATCCCAAGTTTTTCAATGGCTTTCTAACTCATATCATTCCGTGATGAATATCGCCTTGATGTAGCCATTACGTTATTAATGAAACGATAGTCAATATGATTATGAATGGGAATAAAAATGCCTGGGTAATACCGAATATCCATGATATTGTGTTCATGTTGGTGATGTCCATTGGAATCCAGGATGCCCCTTTATTCCTATTTGGAACTCGCCAGCTGAATGTACCTGCTCCCCAGTGAGTGATGTTTTTCCCACTGAGACTCGAACCCGATACTCATCGTTTCTAATCCCAATGCTTTATCCACTAGGCCACTGAGGTAGGAGGGCCATTACAGTGGGGACAGTATCACTCACTGTAGTGCTTATACATACGGCTTAGAAGTCCCAAATACTATGAAACGCACGTCCTGGATTCTACTACTAGTCACTAAGATAAATAAAATGAAGACGTTAAAAACATTCTGGGTATTGTGAAACAATAAAGTATCACTGATTCTCAAGGCATTGATAGACTGGTTACTGTCTTTCTCCTTTTGGACATATAATTCAGGTCGAACTCATTGGATACTGAGCCGCTGAAGGCTTATTTGATCACTTCACAAATCCCTCAATATTGCATAATGTCTATAAACCCTTTTCGATGATAACTTGCACCATGAACCTTTGAAATATATCCTGTGGAATTGGAACAGTGAAGAAAACTAACTGTGTTCTCCAACTGCCTTGACTTAATGATGAATCTTAACATGAAATCAGTAAATGTATCTCGATAAAAACTGAATTATTCTAGTACTCGCTTTGAGATGAGATTTCCCGAAGTTCATATGGGAAGTCTTGATCTCTGGGATAAACCAAGCTGGACGTGAGGATAGGTACTAAACGACGACACTGAATGTCGCAAAGTGATAGGAGTGGGACATATACACCAGTGGATTCCGATCCAGTGGCTCCATGAAAATGTGCAAGCCACGAAATCTGAAGGGCCTGGGTGGTACGGAGTCATGAATGCACGCTGCTGAGGATTCGCATACTAGGACCAAACAGCTTACCAGTGCTAATAGGTTTCTATCTTCTTTGGCAAAAGATGTTAGTCCATGATGAATACAAACCTGAAATCAATATATAAATTCCCACAAAAGTGTTCAAATTGCCTAGATAAGAATATATGAATATCTTTTTGTTCGTTGAAGCAGACGCAATAAAATATCTACTGTGATCACTGGAAAACTGATATCCTGTCTCAGTTCACATCGATTACGTAATCGATTCGTGTTTATTAGAAATACAACGATCATTCTGCATAGATAATAAACTGTAACAAATCTTATATACCTAAAATATGCCTCATTGGATGAAACTAATGACCATGACTGCAAAATATAGTCAATATTAGAGAGACGCAGGTGCATCCAGCTTACGAGTCCCAAGATGCACGAGACGTGCTCTGGCATTTGAAGTGACGGGCAATGGGTTCGAGCCTCAGTGGGAATAACATCACTCACTGGGATGCAGGTACATCCAGTTAATAAGTCTAAAACAGGACGAAACGCGTGTCCCGGATTCCTCAGATCAATATAAAATCCAGCTTGGTTCGGATATCCATATACATTCTAGATTATTAAACTGGTCTAAAAACAAGGGTCTCGGTTAATCTGTTATCTTTCTATAGATACCATCATTTATGAAACCCTGTAATCATTTCATTTCTTCTACTTCTGTGGTCATGTCTCACAGCCACACAGCAAGAGGGAACATAGTGCATTGCAATATACTCGCCAACCGATAGGTAATCAGATACCTCATCAACTGGCTCCAGAGATGACACAAGTTTGCAAATGCCAAGTGAGTCTTCTGTATCCGAGGTGAGGCTACATCAGAAGCCAACCCGCTGAGGTTGACGCAATTCTTCTAGTATTTGAAGTGGTCAACACATTCAACCACTTTAACAGCCATCTACCATCAAACTGTGAGTACTTGCAGGAGACCGCTCCTGCAGCATCATTTCTCATTTGATAGGTGCCAGCAAAAAGTATTCTAAACATAACGGGGTTTCTGCTCAACGCGTATAAGAAACCCTGCATTTTGTCAGCAGGAAAACATCGCTTCGATACTGTAAGTCAACTAGATGACCTTCAGAGAGTAGGTCAACTCCCGTGAAGTCAGAAATACTTAAGGTTATGTCCTTCAGTACGTCTACAACAAAGTTGAACAAGGATGGTTACAGTGCGCATTTCTGACGGACTCCATAAATTGTCATCCATTCTGTAGACAACTCTCCATAAGCTCTGACACCGCTCCATGAGTTCTAGAGTTGTGAGTAGTGATAAGCATTACATGCTTGTTTGGTACTCCTTTCACAGTCAGACACTTCCAAAACACCTCACGGTTGACTGAGTCAAATGCTGCCTTCAGGTTAACGAATACGCAAGTTTCGGCTGCCGGCAAGAATGCCTGAGTTCCAGAACCTGCTGTGAGGTAGAAATTTGATTGATGCATCCTCTTCCAGGTCTGTAAGCAGCCTGGTTTTTTACAGTATGTCGTTACTGTGCTCCGGTTATGTGTTGGACAACTGTGACTCTAGGATCTTAGAAGCAATTCCTACATGGTTGTTACAAGAAAACTGCTTTTCCTTCTGAATCGAAGCAAATGTATTTCTGGATTTAAAAGTAACAGACTAGCATCTTTCAAACTCTGGTTTCCCGCAAAAAACGTTCAACTTGCAATATCTATGGACAAACGGGCTACTTCTTTCATTTCATATGTCATACACCATGCTGAATGAATAAAAAACGGAAAACACAACAAATATGATACCATACCTCACCATTTCTGTACATTTATGTAGTACCAAAATTATAGTTTTAAGCGTATTCCATACTCACATGGTTTTTCACCAGACTGGTGAACATTAGGCAACTACAACTTTGCCATCTTGGAGCTTTAGTCATTTCAACAGTATCTGGACAGTTCTGACGCACAGATATGGCTCAGTTGTTTTCATTTAAAATCTGTTAGTTATGGTACAAAGGTAAGGAAATAATTTCAGATTCCAATTTATTTATTTGGGCCATTATGGTGTTATTATTATAATTTGTCCCTTGGGTTCCTAGTGGAACATAGGGATTCAGTAGCACATCTCCATTCCACTCTCTTCTCTGAAATCTTTTCAACCTGGCTCCACGACTGTCCGCAAACCTCTCATCTCTTCCCCACATGATCGCCTCCACGTCAACCCTGCCTCAGATGCCAAACTCATCGTTTCCCCTTCGGATTCAACTCAATGGCATGGCCTGGTGCATGATGCCCCAGTTGGCCTTCTCAGTGTGTGCCCAATCCAACCCATTTCCACTTTCTTCTGCATATTTGTTGGGTGATAGGTTCTTGCTTCATTGGTTCGTTGTCAGAGTGAGTTCCTTGTTGCTTATTCTTATTATTCTAGCCATCTGATCTCATTTTCAGTATTGGGTGAGTGGGCGAGCGTAGGTGGCAGTTGTTGATGATGTATGTTTGCAGTTTGTTAGAAATGCTTTCCATGACGCGCCAAGCTTCTGAACCATATAACAGTACTGACTTGACTTGATTGGTGTTGAAAATCGGGATATTGTTCAGGGTTTGTGCTGAGAGCCGAAGATCTTCACACTGGTTTCAGGTTGATGAACTCCAGTCTTGCTGTCTTTCCGATGCTGACTGATTTTGACATCCTCGTCTATGCTTATACCGCCAGTAGTTGGAACGATGTTGCCTCCTACGTAGGCGAAAGCGACTACTTCATTCAGATTTCTCCGGTTCATGGTGATTGGTGCTTGTTGTTGATGCTGTTGTTGGTTGGGTATCTTCATCATCTCCATCTTCTCTACATTCACTTGAAGTCCCCTTTTCGCTACCCTGCCTCTCTTACTAACTTGTTTGTTTTCGCCTATAGATCTTCGAGTTTGTGCGACATTTAACATAAATCATGATCAGCGAAATCTAAATGTTCTCAGCTCTTTTCAGCGGTCCAGCCAGCGTATGCCAATTTTGTCGCTCCTCATGGTTTACTGTATGATCCAGTCGACCACAATCAAGAAGTTCATGGGTGATAGTAGACAGTCTTGTCTTACTCTTGTTGTAGAATTCGACAACTTATGAACTAAGCGAACATGAATGATAACAAGTAGTAATTGAAGGCAAAAGTAAAATCTGGTCAGCGTCAGGATTCAAATGAGTGACCTATGGGTTACCGTTTGGGTGCCCAACCCAGTGAACTACGAAACACAATTACTGACCAGATTTTAATCTTACTATGATCATTAACAACTTTTGTCTGACTGTCATATGGATTCGTAATACTTTACCTATCACTTGACCGTATTCACACAGGTTGCCAAGTCAGGACTTCTCATATCAATCCAAATATACTTGAATTACAGAGTAGAAGCATCAACTTGATACTGAGTAATGATTGAAGGTGTCACCTAGCGGATTATCATCTAAGTTGAGAGTTTCCTTTGGCATTACACTTTATTTTCATCTCTACAACTAATCTTCATGATTACCTTTTATTTCATTTTTTTTCCATCTTTCAAGTTATCATCCAGAAAAGTCAGATTTCAGTATTATTCCAAATATTCCAAATACACAATTTCTTGATTGCCATAATCCAATGACCAATTATAAGCATCCTGTAATTCAAAATATCTCTATTAATCCTAATTCTCTACAAACACATGAAAATTTTGACCTACATAATATACAACAACAATTTTTCAATTTAAAACAGATAACTATACCAAACGTAGATACATATGGTTATTCTTTAATACCAAATATACCTTTAATTACTTTATCAACATTTCCAATCAGTTCTACGAATATTGAATCATTGAATCCTACTACTACCACTACTACTACTACTACAGCTTTTATTAATACAACATGTAATAATTTACTTAATAAACAGACAATAAATCACTCTAATGAATTATCTAATTATGGTCAGTATAGTGTATATACAACAACAGATAAACAGAATTACATATCAACACTATCAACTGATTTATTACCTAAACAAATTATAACTGAATTCTCATCACCAACATTATCAACATGTATGGCAATGAATACAATAAATCCTATACAGTGTAATGGAAATAATTCTAATAAAAATAATCAGATATTTCATTGTAACAATAAATTATATAAGTACGCTTAATCATTTAAAGTATTACCTGAAACATGGAAAATATAAGTCTGATATATGAATGGAAGAATATTCACTGACAATTTCGTTGATTATCTCAATCAATCTTACTATTTTTAAAAAAGATAACGTAAGTTATGTAATAGTTACTGTCATAGTATTTCTATTTTATCAAAGTATATTTTTCGCTATAAGCTACTTTATGAATATCTTACTGGTAACTATCCTGATGACTATGAGTATAACTTAGATAGTATTTTTAATGTCTTTGATTATGCTGAACTTATCCTCCTGAATAGAGCAGGACTGATTAACCTTTTGATGTTTGAACTAATCAGTTCTAGGTTTGAGTGTTAGTACAAACAATATCACTAATTGGGATGAATATACATCTAGCTAAAGAGTTCAAAATGGGACGAAACACATATGTTGAATCCGACTGCTAGCTACTGCTAGCAGTAACTCGAAGTATTTTCAACAACAAAAAATAATATAGTAGGTTATATCAATTCTCTTCCATCAATTGACGAAAACAATGGTTTTGAGGGAGTTGTAGAGATTTGGAATTATTTCAAGTTGTTATTCATCGTAGACTGACATCAGTTGGAGGAACAAAGGAAACCTGGGAGCACTGGACACAACTCCCTCAAAATTTAATTCAACTCGTGCTCATTGGTGACTAGCTTGGAGAAGTATTCCCCAAGTTCCAATGAGAAGTAGTGACCGGTGGAGTCAAAGCCTGATGGCCATGAGCACAGATACTTAGCGTTGACATTGGGTGGCGGTTGTGCTATATATCGTGAGCTAACAGAAGTTGTAAATATGGAGCATTGGATTGTGACCCAATGGCTCAATGGTAACGCGCTGGCTGCGGAACCTGAAGGTCGCGGGTTCGATTGCTGGTGGTGTGGGGTGGTGGGTACGCATTGCTGAGGAGTCCCATACTAGGAGAAAACAGCTATCCAGTGCTCCCAGGTTTCCTTTGTTCCTCTAACTGATGTCAGTCTACGATGAATAACAACTTGAAAGAAAACAATGGTTTCTGTCTCTGATTGTATTAGGCCAATAAGAAACATTCTACGATAGTGAGTTTTAGAGCTCGGTAGTTGAATTGTTAAAGTTGATTAACAGACTTCAGTCAGCAGTTAGTATTTTAAGTCCTGTTATCCTTTACTAGGTACGGCAACAGTTATTCAAAATACAAATAAATGAACAACATGAGATAATGAAGAATATTTGTTACTCAGGAGTATGATTTTGATAGTGTTGTGTTCTCTCAGATGGACGGTTAAATCATGAAGCTTTCATTGTCATTCTAGACAACATCATCAGCACAAACTTCTGAAAGAAGTGAGTTACGGGGTTATCTGTACAACTGGCTGAGTAGCTTATCCTGATGATCTAGTGTGCAATTCGTTGTTTTCGCAGAAGTCTTCTCATTGTCTCTATATTTATTTCGATTGGTTGTCCTATTGACGTAAATGTTGACCTTCCAGTCTTTTTTTATCATTTTATAGATTCGGTCGGTATCAGTATGTCTGTTGATCACTGGCTGATGTGAATACCAAGCTCCTAGAAATTCTCTGACATTTTTTGCATTTCTTCTATCTAATCAGGATTTCCACATTTCTCCAGATACAGTTAATCACATAGTAATCCATCAGGGTAAGCTATTAAGCTACATGTGGAGAAAACACTGCGGCTTACTCTTGGAAGTTTATGCTGGTAATGTTGTCTAGAATAACAATGAAAGCTTCATAATTTAAGCACTCAGCTAAGGGAATACAATCTAATCAAAGTCATCCTCCTGAACTACAAATATTCTGCATCAGCGTAATCATGTACTGTTTTTTTATTCCCTAACTAAATACAATAACATCCAAATTCTATTTTGTTGGTTGGTTGGAGGCAATCGGGAGGAGACCCTGGAACTTGGTTTTGTGCTTTTTAGCACTCGTCAGCAAGGCGTACCTGCAACCTCAACGGAACTGATTTCCCGCCTGAGATTCGAACCTGCATCACTGAGTTGCTCAGGCCGCGATTGGCCACCTGTAGGACTGGCTTACGTGTACTGATTGGTCACGGGAGGGCAAACAATTTCATATTGTTCAGTGCTCAGTGCAGACAGAATCCTATCGATCATATTTGCAATGTGGCAACCAAGCTAGGAAGCCCAGCATCGCCGTGCACATTAGTAGATTCTGTCTGCACTCAGGACTAGACAACATGAAATTGGTTGCACTCCCTTGACCAATCAATACATTTAAGCAAGTCCTACAGGAGGCCAATAGCGGCTCGAATAACTCAGTGGTGAAGTTTCTGACTAAAACACTGGGTGACGTGGGATCGAATCTCAGGCGGGACATGAGTTCTATCGAGGTTGCAGATATGCCTTACTGGCGAGTGCCAAAAGCAGGACTTCCTGCCGATTGCCTCCAACCAACTAACATCTACCAATGTGCACCGCGATACTGAGCTTCCTAGCTTGGTTGCCACATTACAAATATGATCGATAAGATTTTGTCTGCACTGAGCACTGGACAACATGAAATTGGTTGCACTCTCGTGACCAATCAATACAAATTCTATTTCATATTACGAATAACCAGAGTAACCTGTATTTTATCTTGTCTGTGTGACAAGCTGTCATCAGAGACAAAGTCACTGAAATCGAGAAAGCCCTCTATAGCATTAGCAATTGCCTAGCAGAAGGTAACAATGACTTTAAACGGTACCGAATATAGGAGACCCTTCAATCATTGATCTGGCATTCATTGACTTTTTCTTTCCAACTTCTTTTAATGCAAGATGTAAGTCTGCCATTAGTCAACATCACCTTTAGGCATCCATTCACATTTCCAACACCATCAACACCACATGATGTATATTGTTTCATTATGATCACTCATAAGTGCTTATTTTCTACTACTACTAATGATAATAATAATGATACTTCTACTACTACTACTACTACTACTACTACTACTACTACTACTACTACTACTACTGTGGTGCGTACTACGGATAAGAATGGATAAATGTAGTATATGTTGAGAGGGTGGGAGAAATCATAGGCAATTACCAGCAAAGAGTAAACATTCTGCCCAGAGAAACACAAGAGATAACGCAGGTGTATTAAGAGCAAATCAAAATAGAAGCCGAAGCACATTATACAAATTACAATTTTAATGGAAGGTTTTTTACCCTATTTCTACTAGTAATAACAATAATAATACTTCCATTACCACTACTACTACTACTGTGCATTGATGATAAGAATGGGCGGTAGAAATCATAGAAAATTACCTGCAGTGGGTAAGGATTCTGCTGAGAGAAACGCAAGAGATAACGCGGCCATATTAAGAGCGAACCAAGTCAGTAGCAGAAAAGAAAATGAAGCACATTATGCAAATGACTGTTTTAGTGCAAGACGTACTACATATGATGACTACTTTACCAGATTTATTAATGAACATTCATTCCGTCATCTCTGTCTTCTTTCCCTTCACTACTACTACTACTACTCACACTACTACTACCACTCACACTATATCAGTTAGAGGAACAAAGGAAACCTGGGAGCACTGGACAGCTGTTTCGTCCTAGTATGGGACTCGTCAGCTGTGCACATCCACGACTCCGCCAGCTAGGGCTCGAACCCTTGACCTTCAGGTTCTATGGCCAGTAACCAGTAATCCGTAATGTAGACTCTCTTAACGTTCTATCAACATTCACATACGAAACAGGTATACAAATATTTGGGTTCATTTTTGGTTTCATTCATTCAAAGATAAAAAATAATCTCTCCTCTAATTATTCATATTGAAAAATAAATCGAAAATTTATTGAGAAGAGAGAAAAATTCTAATTTTTTTTCACTGGACTAAATCACAATGGTTATAAAGATTTACTTAAAAATGCTGAATAATTAGGAAACACTTATATTTCACTGATGTCTTTTCATATGACTGCGAAGAGGATAGATAAAAGTTGAAATGTATTTTGTCATTATTGGTTATACTGGAAAAAGAAGGAAACTAGACAGAAATTTTTGTCTAGACTGTTGGGGAAAATCAGAAAACTAAAACACATAACATCTTTAGACATTGAAAGTGAACTGTTATCAAAGGTTGATCAATTCATTCCATTATGACAGGTGTAGATATTAAGAATAGACAAGGAAAATTATGCACCTCAGATACGATACTTTAAAAGTATACAACGAATAGGTGTGGAAGAGAAGGGTTACTTACATTGATTAATCACTACAGAGCAACCTATCTCATATTGTCTCCTAGTGAATGCTAATCGAATCCTATCGCCCATTTCACAATGAGGCTAGGAGGCTCACCATCATGTTGCACTTTGGTGAATGTAAATTGATCGGAGGCTATCGACAAGAAATGCATTTTTACTATTTATCAGAATAGTTATTCCGTAGATAAATTCATCAATTTCTCATTGTAAAGTGGTAAATAATGTTGTCAAAGCGCACTCTATAGCGCATAAAAATGAGGTGAATCATCCGGATAGGAGTTGTTTCATAATTCATGTGAGAGGAATAGTTCGCGTTTAATGAATAATTAAAATTCCCTACTCTATAATTAAGCATAAATTGAAGGTGAATGATCAGCTCTTGAATAAATCTCGTGATCAATCTGAGTGAAACATGCTCCATGTTTATATTTGTTGGTCTGACATGCTTGTGTTCGACGTGCTAATCTTTGAATCTTATATGGTTTCATAATTAACCTGGTTTTGGTTAGCAAAAGAATTCAAAATGTGCGTTTTTTTCCTATTTTGGATGTAGTTGCACCCCACTGAGTTATGTTGTTCGGACTAAGACTCGAATGTCATACGAATTGCTGCGAACACTATAGCGTTTTCTACCAAGCCAATGAAATATGGTAGTCACATCGTGTACGACGAGTATTTGGTTATTACATCCCTATGAGAAGTTGTGAATAGAACAAAACCCTCGTCCAAAATTCCTTTGCTATATATCACTTTAAAATATGAAATTTTCTACAGAATAACTATTCTCATAGATAATTATACCTTAAATGTACGTGCAGTAAAAATGCGCTTACAGTTCTACGGATATAAATCGAGTAAATAATATTACTTCACTCTATAAAAGTTTCGAAAAACAGATCAATATGGGATAATAGGTTCTGAGTTCAGACCCTGGTGGGGTCATGGGTTTGCGCTACTGAGGAGTCTCAAAGTATTATGAAACAACTATCCAGTACTCCCAGCTTTCCAATATTTCTCCTAATAATTTCATTTCAATATGAAAACCTCCTGGAGATAAATAAATAAATGTCATTGAAAGTAAAATAATTTCTATAAACTATGATCAAGATTTGATCATATTGTATGGCAAATATTGGGTGCTGAGGAAAAGGTTGACATTAGATATAAATTTTATTTGTGTAAATAATAGTGGGTTTGAAATTAAATAATTCGAACGTCGTTTCACACAGAAGCCTGGTCTGAGTTTCTTCACAGAAATAATCAAAATTAAAGTATCAGGGAAGATGTAGTACCTAAAGAAAATCAACAGAACTGCGTCCATGAAATCAAATGCGGAGATTGTCCTCCAATATATGGAAGGGAAACAAACAGGCAGGTAAATATGAGAGTCAATGAGCATGAACTATGCTTAAAACACATCCCAAAAATCTCAGTAGATGTCAAGAAACAAATCCACAATCACTTTACACTTCATAGAAATGCGACACAAAATTGGCTTCGATGGAACTAAGCTTCTACAAAAAGGTTTTAGGACATACCAAGAAAGATTGACAGACGAATCCATACAGTTTGAAGAGATGAGATGGAGTACAGTTAGCTGCCTCATGGCAATTACTAATTAGTAAACAGAAAGAGTGACTTAAAACACTTATCATCAACACTAATCTCAACTTCATTATTTCTGCATAAACAACAACACAATCTGGATTGATTTGATTCACTATTACCATCATCATTTACATTATCATTATTCATTTCCACTCTTTTTTCGGTAAATCAACAAATAAATTCCATAATACTATTCACCACCATATTCCAAATGAAACTGCATACATATCCATTTCATCCTTTTCAATTTATGCTTAGGAAATTAAATTTTGAGGGAGTTGTGGAGATTTGGAATTATTTCAAGTTGTTATTCATCGTAGACTGACATCAGTTGGAGGAACAAAGGAAACCTGGGAGCACTGGACACAACTCCCTCAAAATTTAATTCAACTCGTGCTCATTGGTGACTAGCTTGGAGAAGTATTCCCCAAGTTCCAATGAGAAGTAGTGACCGGTGGAGTCAAAGCCTGATGGCCATGAGCACAGATACTTAGCGTTGACATTGGGTGGCGGTTGTGCTATATATCGTGAGCTAACAGAAGTTGTAAATATGGAGCATTGGATTGTGACCCAATGGCTCAATGGTAACGTGCTGGCCGCGGAACCTGACGAAACAGCTGTCCAGTGCTCCCAGGTTTCCTTTGTTCCTCCAACTGATGTCAGTCTACGATAACAACTTGAAACTTATAAAACTACCGAATGATTATGTCACCAATAGCCTTATTGTCTAATATTTACAATCAAGATGAATATGAACTGGAGTACATACATAAGTAAGCTATGCAACAAAAGACATCCAATTTCACACTGAATGATTAGTTATCATAACTACTTAGAAATACAATGACTATACGAAGAGGATTGGACAAGGTGATTAAACAGACGCTTGTTTTGAATTCATTTGCTTTAAATTTTAATTTTGGTTATTTCCCTGAAATTGGTCAAACCAGACTTTTGTGCAAAACAACGTTAGAATTATTCGATTTCAAACCCACTGTAACTTACATAAATACAATTCTATATCTAATGTCAAGAGTAGACTAGTTAAGTCGTCCATTACAACGAGATAATATATGATTAGTTGTTACCGGCAAGTTAAATGATACTACGATTTCCGCATTTATTTCTCATCATTTTATATATATATATATATATATATATATGTATCAGGAAATTATTTTAATCTATCTTGGTATTTATTACTTTTTCTTTCTTAAAGATTATTATATCATGAAGATTCAATGTGTAGGTATTCTTGAATGCCTACACTTATCAATAGCCTATTACCTTCTATGAATACTTTCATCAAGGTCAAATCTGTTGAATTATTTCATCAAGAAACTATTCAAACTGCATTTATACAGAATAAATAATTGATAATTGAATAGATAAAAGAGAAGAAATATACTTTAATTATCATATTCATCTTTATTATTTTATATCATTTAGTCATATTCTCTTTTTAACAACATTCTATGAGTTTTAAAATAGTATTTTCAACTTTTCTTAAGGCATAAATATATAAAAGTCTCAGTTTTGTCATTATTGAACATGTTGATACATATTCTCATTATTTCATCTTCTTGTAATTGTTAGTTAAAATTTACAAGAATATATACATTGAATATTTAATTGTTTTCAAAATATCCTTGTTTAACTGATAGACATAAAAATTGTTTTAATCGGTAAAGTTATATACTTATTAAAATCTATACTAAAAATATAGTAAAAATAGAGAATCATTAAATGAATAAATATTGGTTGATGAAGATTTTATTTTATGCGAAATATGATTGAAAAAGCTGACTGTGTTAATAATAATAATAATAATAATAATAAATATGTTTATTTCATGCTCATTTCATTCACTTTACTCCTCAGTTTATTTATTATATAAACAAGAAATCTGAAGATGAACTAGTTAAATCAATGAAACGTTTATGTCAAACATACTTATGATTAAAATTTTAATTGAAGAATTTATTTATTCATATTGATTGATAATTGAAGGTGAGAGGCAAATTCTGGACCACGGTGAGATTCGAAACAATGACCACTAGGTTATTGACCTAATACTTTATCAACTAAGATCTGACTGCTGAATAAAATTTTAGAAAATAGGCTGATTGAGTGAAGAAATGCATATTCCTTTTCAATTAGGTCCGTCTTCATCTTGGGCTCTACACTAATATGCATAGGGGGTTTACAATTTAATCAAATTACCAATCATATGGGGTGATATTGTAGAACTAATGATGCGAATAATCAATCGTGTTACTAAAATTAGCAATATGAATATTGATCGAAACAAGGTGGAGGGGAAGGGGAAGAGATGTACGAAGTCAACCTAGACGTCATATCATGTTGACGGCCACGGTCGAACAAACTCCTTTTAGATACAAAGGTTAGGTTTGTGAAGGTGGATTGCAATCGCTCCTACTATGTGAAGTAATCGAGTGCATAATCCATGAGGTAAATTAATTGGAATCCGATGGATAATTTTGAAGGCTTTTCTAGTAACCACTTGATGTCCTGTATCAACTAAGTGGGCAAGTATTAAGCTTTTTATAGTTCTAATTTGTCCCTTATTCAACCATTACCATGGCCGTCAACATGATATAACGTCTAGGTTGACCATGTGCACCTCTTCCCCTTCCCCTTCCTGTTTCTATCAATATTCATATTGCAAATTTTAGTAACATGATTGATTATTCACATCATTAGTTCTACAATATCACCCCATGTGATTGGTAATTTGATTAAATTGTAAACCTCTTATGCATATTAGTGTAGAGCCCAAGATGAAGACGGATCTAATTGAAAAGGAATATGCATTTCTTCGCTCAATCGGTCTGTTTTCTAAATGTCTAAATGGCAACAGAATTTTATTTGACTTCAATCATCAAGGATTTTGCCCGACTATCATATGAATTCGTGATGCGTTACCACCGCTTGATCGTATTCAGACTGGCCACCTAGTCAAAACTTCTCACCTTCAATCATCACCTAGTATAAATATTAGTCTGTCAAACTATGACTATCTCAGATAGTCAAAAGATAATTTATTTCTTCATTACAAACTAGTAGTCACCACAGACTAATATCATTTGGAGAAAAGCTGAAAAACTGGCAACATTTGACAGTTGTTTTATCCTACTATAGGATTCCTCAGAAGTGTACGTATCCACGACATTCAGGTCCAGCTATTTCATCTGCACAAATAACTTCTTCAGAAAGTATAGCAATTGAATTGCCTATAAACTGTCGAAACATTTTGTAGCTTAAAGTGTGGACGTACAGAGTGAGTTATTCTCTACGCTTTGGAGTTTACTAATCACAATAACCTTTAGAGGACATTCGATAATTAATTGTAAAACGATCTCATCACTTTTAAGAGCGATTTCAATAAGTGACTCTAAAAGACACCCTAACAAATACTGTAAAAACCAACTAAGTTTTAGTTCAGAATAAATCATGGGCCAACATCAGTTGGATGCCGACCGAGTGGTTCAATGGTAACGTGCTGGCCAAGGAACCTGAAGGTACTAGGTTCGATGCCTGGTGGTACAAGTTCATGGGTGCACACGGCTGAGGAGTCCCATACTAAGATGAAACAGGTGTCCAGTGCTCTCAGTTTTCCAATGTTTCTGCAACTGCTATTATTCCATAATAAATTTCAACCTGAAATCAATAAATAAACCTCCTCAAACCTTCAGACAGAACCAATTAGGTTTGTATATTTCAGTTAGATTAAGCATCGCCTTTTTACAAAATGAAAAAATCCAAGTAGTTATTTCAATAATTGTCTGAATGACTTTTAGAGTTATTCCAATTCCAAATTTGTTTTTACACTTTCAATGTTTCAAATTATTGACATTCAGCTCAACCCGGAATAAATTGAAATCAAAGTTTCAAGTTTGTATTCGACAAGTGAAGGTTTTATATCTGTTATGTAGCGAAGCTGGAAATTTCCCGAAGTCTTTCAGGTAATGAAATGATGCATGTGAGCTTCAGATTGGCTGCTGAAAATAAATCGATAGGAAATTTCTATTTTGGAAAATGTAGAAAAATTCGAGGCCGTAAAAAACATAGATATATATATTCACCGCCATACTTTGTACACATTTTGACGTTTAATCGTTTCGTACCTTCTTTTTGTTTCCGAAAAATTGAGCACCTCTGAAAATGGAATCTGAAGTTTATTACCCAGAAATGACAAGTGTATGAGTTACTCAGGTCGAAGTAATGATTTATTATTATTATTATTGTTATTTGTCCCTTGGGTTCCTAGTGGAACATACCGCTTCAGTAGCACGTCTCCATTCTACTCTCTTCTCTCCAGTCTTTTAAACCTGGCTCCACCACAGTCCAAAAGCTCTCATTTCTTCCTCATACCATCTCCTCCATGTCACCCTCAAACCGAACGCCAACTCGTCGTTTCCCATCTGGGTTCTACTCAACGGCCTGTCGCGTGATGTCCCCGAATGGTCTTCTCGGTGCATACTTAATCCATCTCCACTTCCTTCCTTCCTTCCAGTGCATATTTGTTGAGCGATAGGTTCTTACTTCGTTGGTTCGTTGCTAGCCAGCCAGCCAGCCAGAGTTCCTTGTCGCTTATTCTTATTATTCTGGCCATCTGAGCTTCATTAACGAGCTAGCGTAGGCAATTGTTGATGAATGTCTATAGTTTATTGGAAATCCCTTTTGCAGAGTGCCAAGTTTCCAAATCATATAGAAGCACTGACTTGACTGACATTGATGTTGAAAATCTGGATATTGTTCACGCTTTATGCTGAGTGCAGAAGACCTCCTTACTGGTTTCAGATTAATGAAGGCCTGTCTTGCTGCCTTTCCGATCCTGTCTTTGACATCCTCATCTGTGCCACCGCCTGTAGTTGAAACCATGCTGCCTAGATAGGTGAAAGAGGCTAGTTCCTTTAGGTTTCTCCCGTTGTACTTTGAAGTTTCTGTAGCAGCTGGATTGGTTTTATGGGGTAGGGTTGCTAGCCCTACGCCCAACCTTCCCTCTTTATCCAGTCTTAGGACTGGCTAGAATCTAGTGAACTAGTTAACCAGGCGAGGTTGAAGTAATAATAGATAATGATTTTATTTCCCTTTTTCTTAAAATCAAACTAGTTCATCCATTTTTCAACATAGACTATTGTGTTTCTTTCAGCTCATTACCCAGCTGATAGAGCAAGGATAAACCATGGACCTGTGATTTGAATTCTATAACAATCTAGATTATCATTTCACCTCCAGTGTTCACTTAGTGTAAATAATGCAAGACTTCCAAAAAGGAGCTATAACAGACAGTCAGTCACACAATGAAATGATAAATGTTTTGAAAAATATCTACAAACTTAGCAGAAAACATACTTGAAAAAGATAATTTTCTTGTCTCTTGTTCATAGAAAGGAGCTATAGTAAATAAATGCCCAGTAAAACTGAGTGATAAATCACTTCTGAAAGTATAAAATCTGAATATCCCTCATGAAAGAAAATGTTAATCATGAGATTATTGATTTTTCAGGAAACAAGAATATGAAATACATAACTGAGGGTTAAAAAATTTTAATCATGAACATCGAGGAATATTCAAGTGATTATCTTAACCGCAGTTTAATGGTCCACACCCATTCAAAGCAAGTGAATACCACTTTAAGGTTATCATTAGGAGTTGAAGCAATCTGTAACATACTTTTAGTCAACCTTATGACTTCGGCTTCATGTCTGTTTCAGTCTCACTATTCAATTTTCAACATTTAAACCCTAGCATAGTAGATATGTCAATCTGTGAGTCCATTTCGTCAAGCTCACGAATTCAATATGGAAATTGCGATAGTGCACGATTTCGTTGAGGATGATGCATACTTAAAGTTCTACTGTAGACATTGTAGCGTCACACACTTCCCCAAAACCAATAGCCTAGGGTTCGACGACATTCAGCATTGATGCTGACCTTGATAGTTTAACTGGACTGGCTAAGCTGAAGGTACCCGATCAAGCATCCTCACCATTTGGCACGCTGTCGTGTTACGTTACACTGCTCGTATTCGACTCTCTAGCCAGTTAGTTGAAAAGCATCGGTATTTTGGCACAACCGTCGAAATATACTATTCCATCTGACAACGCTATTGTGTTCTTCCTTGATCTCGTATTCGTGGGTATATAACAAGTTCGAATAACTAGTGACTGACCTCTGCGTCTGTCAAGTTTGCACTACGACAATTCCTAAAGCATGATACATTTCATACGTATACTTAGAGTGACTGTCACAGAACTGTGCCTTCCTAGCTTGCACCTACACATTCCTAAAATGTATCACAAACACAGTAATAAATCACACTGTATATATATCCGTGTTTAATAGTACTTTGAAGTCCTCTCAGCTATAGGATTTCGTCGCTGATATTTCATCACAGGTTTAGTGACATTCTCATTAATAACTTCATACAGAAATATCTGCGACAAATAGCCAAAATGCCCAGAATATCAAATCCTTATCATCCTTATCTTTGGTTAAAAATCTTTACCATTATTTCAAACATCCATTTTCGCTAATTAACTGTATCGTGACATAATTTTAAGTGTAATAAACAATTTTCCGGCGGCAATAATCGATACAGGCTAAAAGGAAATTCTAGAATTCGCTTTCTGGAATCCCTTGCTGCCTACTCTTCATCATCGCTATCAGACTGAAATTACTAACAATATTGAAACACTTGTGCTGGAACCCATATGCGAATATCAGGCGATCAATTTGGTCTCATCAACTATGACAAGTTACAAGCAATAACATCAGCTTTTCAAAAAGCTTTTCACGGAAGTATGCACCACTTACTCAAAATCACATTCATTCCTTTTCTTGTGTTTTAGTGCCACAAACCTTTATCAACCTCATTCAACAGTAGCTATATGATATATGATGCTACATGCCCAGTGATTCACAGTGGAAAGCTCACTGATGCCTTTGAAGTGAAGACGGGCTGACAGGTAAGACAAGGTTGCCCCTCACTATCACCGATGATCTTCCTGATTGTGGTCGACTGGAATGGACTGGCTCATGCAACAAACTGTGGCAAGCGAGAAGATGGGCATACGCTGGCTGGACCGATGAAAAGATCCCAAAAGATCTGCATTTTGCTGATGATGTTCCCATGTCTACTGTCACATAAACTCAAAAACCTACTGGGGAAAGCTAACAAGTTGTCAGGAGAGGGGAGTCGGAGAAGACGGGACTTCCTTCATGTGAAGGTAGAAGAGACAGAGGTCATGAAGATACCCAACCAACCAACAACAAGCACCAATTACCATGAATGGGAGAAATCTGAACGAATTTGTGTCCTTCACCTACAGATGAGGATGTCAAAATCAGCATTGGAAAGATAGCAAGACAGGCCTTTCTTCATTAATCTGAAATCAGTGTGGAGATCAACGTCACTCAGCATAAAGCGTGAATAAGATCCAGATTTTCAACACTAATTCAATCAAGTAAATCAGTGCTTCTATGTGATGGTTGAGAGAGTTGACGCGTTAGGAAAAGCATTTCCAACAATTGCAGATATACATCACATCAACAGCTGCAGCCTACACTCGCTCGATGGTGAATATCAAATCAGATGGCTAGAAAGTATCAGCAACAAGGAACTCTGGCTGGCTGGCAAAGAACCAACCTAGCTCCTATCGCCCAACCAATATGCAGAAGAAATTGGAGATGGATCAGATTGAACATAGACTGAGAAGACCATTTCGGGACATCACGAGACAGGCCGGATCAGGCCGTCAAGTAGGACTCAAATGGGAAACAACGAGTTAGGCGTCCGTGGGTGATATGAAGGAGATTGTGTGAGGAAGAAAAGACGAAAGCTTGTTAGCGATGGTGAAGCCAGGTTGAAAAGGCTGCAGAGAAGAGAGTGAAATGGGGACATGCTGCTGAATCCGTATGTTCCACTAGGAACCCAAAGGACAAATAATAATGATAATTCGTGATTACTGTCTTACTCATCCGAACTTATTATGTAACTATAAGTTTTAACAGTCGGTAATTCCTACTGAAATTAATTTACCTCATTTCACAAAGAAGCCAAAGTGATTGATGGTAAAACTGGTATTCAACCAGATTAATTGAGAAGAAACGCATCGTATAATCTAATGGAACTAACTTAATTGAAACAGAATGCTAGTCCCAATATGAGAGAAGACTAAGCACCGAAATTCATTCAACCATAATGATTAATTTAAAACAAATTATGTTCCAATAAACTATTGAACAAAATGAAATACCTTGCCTTCACTGATTGCTGTATACAAAACAGATCTAAAACCACCGAATTCAATGGTCCCTCGATATTAAAAGTTTCCTAGGAAAGTCTAAAACACAACTTTTAATAACATCTGATGTTAGAGGCAAATAGTTTTTTTTTTTTGCATATCGCTTGTCTGTCAAATTATTCTTAAATATATACGAGAATGAGCTGGAAAATTAACTGTAAAGAATTGTCTCAAGAAAACTTTTAGCCAAGATAGATCATGAAGTGACAACCATCTCAAGGGATGGAAGAATTAGGTTTCTCTCATACATTTTGTTATTTGATTAGACTATAACTATTCTATGCAAAATGTTGATTATTTTGTAAAGAATTATTCATGAATAATCTTTTGGAAACTGGTTCAAGATGTCCACAAAGATTCTCAGACTACTTCAAATTCACTATAGTGTCATCAACTTGTAAAATTAGTAAAACACTTTAAGGGTTCGATCTGAGCCAGTTTACAACTTTCTCGATAGTATCAGCTTACTGAAATTACCCTGAAAAGGTTAGCAACTTCCACATTTACATGCTTAAATATGTTACTAACTAAACTTTCTACTGATTTCATCTGGTGATCAGTGTAGGAAAACCAAATGGGAACCGCATGATTAACTAATTTCATAGGTTGTAGTGTTCGCTAATTGATGAACAGAACCTAGTGTTCACAGTTTCAATATGTTTAGCTCCAGTTTAGCGAGGAGTACCTGTAACCTTGATAGTACAGATGTCCTGCATGAGATATGAACCTACATCATCCAGTAAGGCAATCAGAGACATCTTCAATAGGCTATTCAGACAGTGACTGGCATCCTTTAGAAGTGAATTAGATACTATTTATTGACATACTTTTTATTCTCCGCTGTTTTGTTGGATCGAATTGTCCGATCTCTATTGGCATATAGGCTCCTATGCAGATGCCTATAATCAAGCAAAATATCATAATTAACATTCAGGCAATATCGAGGCATCCGCATAGGAGACCCTATGCCAATAGAGGTCGAACAATTCCATGCAATAAAACAACGGAGAATAACAAGTATGTCAATAAATAGCAAATACTACTACCCGTTGTACAAGAAGTGACTATTGTTTCTCCGAGGCATAATGGATAACGCCCTGGAGTTTGAAGTGGTCGGTACGAAGTTCGAGTCCCAGTGGGAGCAACACTCTGTACTGGGGTGCAAGCACACTAAGCTGACAAGACCCGAATAGGGTAGAATGCGAGTCCTGGATTCTTCTGCTAGCCACAAGCAACCAAACTGTCCGAATTAGATACATTGATTGGTCGCTGGATAGTAACTAATTTCATGTTGTCTAGTCTTGTATACTGAGTGAACTTCGTCGATCATTGTTCCAATGTGGTCATATTTAAAATGTTTTATTAACTTTTTATAAATCTGTAACCAAATTATCAGAATTAAGAAATACAAAACATTTTTTAATAATTACCGAAAGATAATAGGCAAAATCTAAGGAAAATGGTAAGAATAAGTGAAAAACTTGGCCACTGTGGTAGAATGTAGTTCCATATTAGATTTGTTTATTTGATATATGGCGCACAGTCATACACTATTATTTACTTGATTACATTTCGAGTGTAAATGATTACTGCTCATAATCATATCAATGTAATCACACTTCTTTTCATATCTGATTTTATAGTCCTGTCACCTGATCTCTGTTTATGGTTTTTTGATTGGTAGTAAAGTTCTCCATATCTCTGGTATAGGTGTTGCGTCATTCCTATTCCACATGTGTTAGGTGTGGATTGGATGAACAAAGATTCAGTAATTAATCTCTCTCCACCTAGCTATATTAGACTTAAGTACAGTGGTTTTGTCCCACCCATCCTATTGTGTGGTTGTGTGTTAACGAATGTAATGCAATGGCTGAGTGTTTTTTTCTAGGTTATTGATCTTATTGGGGTCTGCCGTTCTATGTTTAGCTAAATTCCTATGTTCTGTTAATCTAACTGACCCCGACCGGCTAGTTTGACTGACCTATGTATTTGACTTCACAGTCATTACATGGAATTTGGTAGATTATATTATTTTGCTTAATTGGTTCTATCGGATCCTTAAGCCAGCCGACAAAGCTTACCTCTAAGTGAGTTTGTTGGTTTAAATGCCACCCTAATTCCAACCTTGTTGAGAATCCTACGTATGGTTTCTGATGTTCCTTCCTTGTATGGTATCACAATAGAAGTGTTGATTTCCTTTCTACTTATGTTGTCACTATTATTTGTATTTGTATTGGTGTTATTATTTTGCTTCTTATGTGTTTGTGTGAATTTCTTAATAAAATGATGGGGATAATTATTAATTATTAACGCTTCTTTTATGTGTTTCAATTCCTTATTTAAGTCCTTACAATGACTAGTGAGTTTCTCAGCTCTGTTAATAACACATTTGACTAAAATGGTAAGAACCTTAAAGGAGATAATATAGAAAACAATAATCTTAAATTTAGACTAGAACCAATGCAATTCATATGTGATAAGATTGAAAATTCTAGAGTTGTAAAAAACACAGTAGTGAGAAACATGATCATGGATACAGATGGTTATAAAGGTATGCAGGTTAAATAAACCAAAGAATAATTTGAAAGATAGTAAAGTTGGTTATCGAAAAAAGCAAAAACATAGAGATGGTACAATTAGACATTGAATACATTTACTTTCGAGATGAATGGCAATTTTTTTTAATTTAGAAGTAGTATTCATCATGGACTGACATCAGTTGGGGAACCATTGAAAATCTTGGAGCACTGGATAGCTGCTTCGTCCTAGTATGGGACTCCTCAGCAGATGGATATCAGAAAGCTCTAATGAGAAGCCGTGACCTGCGGGGTCAACCAGTCGGAAGTGAAGTGGATGCTAACTGAAGACCTTGGGTGACAGTCGCGCTATGTCGTGAATTGACAGAAGTTGGAAATTGTGAACCACTGGAAACCGACCCAGTGGTTGAAAGGTAACGCGTTCGCCATGAAACCTCAAGGTCCTGAGTTCGATCCCTAGCTGGGTCATGGGTACGTAGCGCTGAGGAGTCTCATTCTACGACGAAACAGTTGTCCAGTGGTCCCTGACTTTCAATGGTTCCCCAACTCATGTCAGTCCATGACGAATACTACTTCTACATTTACTTTCGTGAGTAAAGGTCGATTAGTAAGCTTTTGATAGCTCAGGCTTCAATGAAAACTTATAAACACGGTATTCTTTGTTTCTTCATCAGTTTGAAATATTGAGATATTTAGAACAAGAATAATTTGAGCAAACTTCTTCTTCTTCTGGCTCTACAGTAATAAATCCATTGTAAATAAGTGAAATACAATGACCAGAATAAGGCATGATGTACAGTTCTCACTATATTGAAACAGTTAGTTAGTCTTATGGGTGAACGGAGATAGAATGGAATGGAATGGTGGAATGGTTATCAGTTTTAGTGTGTTAGTTGTGCAATGAAATCAATATTGAGAAAACAATTATGAAGTAAGTCGACACGACAGATTCAAACCAGCGACCACCGGGTTTCTGGCCCAATGCTCCGTCAACTGAGCTAAGAGGTCCGACGATTGACCACATTTGTATTTCACTTCAATCATCACCCAGTTTAGATAGTAGTCGACCAAACTGAAGCTATCTTACATAGTCAAATCATAATCAATATGATGCTCCACCTCTCTGTTTCACTTAGATTTGGATTGCGACGAGAAGGTCTGACTGGTGGGCAGCCAGTATGAATACGATCAAGTGGTAGTAACGTGTCATGAATTCACATGGTAGTCGGGCAAAACCCCGCTTGTGATTGAAGTGAAATACGAATTTGGTCAGCACTGGGACCTCGTAGCTCAGTTCGAAACAGGCCACAGTCCAGAATTTAATTTCAACTTCAATCATCACACAGTATAAATACTAGTCTGCCAAACTACGGCTAAGATAATTATTATTACTGACTGACTGAAAGAAAAAATATATTCATCTTCATAATTTAAAGTTCCGCATAGATTATTCAGAACAAAAATAATCTGAGCAAACAACTGTTTTCAATAACTTCCTCTTCTTAAGACTCTACAGTTATAAAACCATGAGAATAAGTGAAATAAAATAGCCGAAATAAGACATGATGTACAGTTCTTACTATACTGAAACAATTAGTCAATATTATGATAGGTGATTGAAGGGGGATAGAATCAAATTGAATGGTGGAATGGTTATCAGTCTAGTGAGTTAGTTGTGCAATCAAATCTTGCACCTTTAAGGAGATTTCAGGGCACAATATATCATAGAGAAGGTGTGATCTACCTTGATCTGAAGTCTAGTATCAGTTAGATGTGTAAGGACTGCACTATTGATGCTCTTTTTTTATTCCTTTCGAGAACATATACCAGGTTGGTTAGAGAAAAGAATGACGAAGAACATCAACACTACGATCCTCTCAATTCTAGTAGATACCGGACGTCAGATCAAGGTAAAACCCGCCTTTTCTGTGATATATCGTATCCCTTGCAATCTCTCTAAATGTGCACGACTGAACATCTTATCCATAGCCGAAGCCATAAGGATCAACCCAAGATAACCGGACCTACGTGTTCAAAAGAAATATATATATATATCCACTTTGTTCACCTTGCCCCACAATAGGGCCGACACTTTCTTTATGAAATTTCCTACCACAAATTGCACATTTCAACCTCACATCCCATACTTCTACATTGTCATTACATTGATGAACATTCATTCTCTTATGTGATTAGTTTGGCACCCTTCTTTATTCATACCGCTACCGGTAGTCATTTTCGACCTTGATGTAACACTTCATATTTGTTTTTCTCTATTTCGTTCTAGTATTCATATAATTTTCATCCTGTCTGAATATAACTCAACACTACATAATTATTATTTCAACCTTAGTAAACAAAAACATACACACGTATTCATGCCCCAATAAATGTATATAAATGATTATCATCTGGTTATCTGAGATAGCCGTAGTTCCCCAGACTGGTATTTATACTGGGTGATGGTTGAAGTTGAAATGAAAATATGGACCGCCGCCGGATTCGAAACAGCAGCCAGCGGGTTTCCTACCCTACAGCTGAGCTACAAAATACAACTGCTGACCAAATTTTTATTTACCTTCAATAATCAGGGGTTTTGCCAGACTACCATGTGATATCGTAACGCGTTACTACCGCTTGTTCGTGTTTACACTGGCTACTTACCAGTGAGTCCTTCCAATCTCAATAAAAATGTAATTGAATTAGAGAAGTGGGGCATCACATTGATTATGTTTTGATTATGTGAGATAGTCATAGTTTGTCAGACTAGTATTTAAACCGGGTGATGATTGAAGATGAAACGAAAATTTAGACCACTGACGAACCTAGTAGCTCAGTAGTTAGAGCATTGAGGGGGATAACTCATTACCTGTAGACTGTGTCTCCTCACTTCATACTTCTTTAATCAATATTGATTTCATTGCACTAGAGGGACCAATACTCCACTATACCATTCGATATGATCTCACTCCATTCACCCATAACGCTGACTGTCTTAGTATAGTAATAATTGTACATCAAGCTTTATTTTGGTTATTGTATTTCACTTATTCTCATGGATTTATAACTGTAAAGCTTGAAGAAGAAGTTTTCGAAAACAATTGTCTACTCAAATTATTCTTCTTCTCGACATCGAGATATATCTGCTTTAAGTCACGTCTTGTCAGATGCATTAGTGAAACTCTGGTCTCCTTTCAAAAAGCAAATTTTTTAACACTCTCAAGAAATTGAGTGGATCTCCTTCTCTCAGTCTATGTTATGTATTTACCTCTCCATAAATGTTTGTAAAGTTGAAACTACATCAGAAGATGAAATAAACTAAGGACTTCTCTGTTTTCAGTTACATTTGTCAGATATAGTGTTTTAAATCAGATTGGCCCACCTGTAAACAAACCTATTTTTAACTTACCGTTAGTCCGTCTACCAGTTTTTCATCTCCTAACGTTTGTATGCTTAGGGAATTAAAACAGGTTTCTCATGTGTGAGAAGCCTAGTGGATAATGCTATATTTTAGCTATAGTGAATACCATCTTGGCTAAAGTTCACTTATATTCTTTTACCGAGAGAAACTTTTGGTTTATGAGTAGGGATTGGTTCAAATGATTTGCCTTCACTTCTCCGTCTTACACTGGGATCAAGGAAGCTAAATCTTTTGTCAATTTTGAAATCCAGTGTACAGTTTAGATTTGAATACATCTAAATGAAAGTATTGAACAGCCTTTAAGTACGAATCCTTATCAGACACAATAAAGGCAATACCAGCAAATCTGACGTAGCGTTTTGTTAATTTGATCGAAGAATTCACTTGTTTGTTCAATAAGAGTTGTAAAAACAAGTTACAGTGGTAAACTTATGGCTTTTTTTATCAACCTACCGATACAATTGACTGTTAAATTGAAGCTGAACTCCTTCAGTACATAGGAGATTTACCTGTTAAGTGTATCGTCACCAACACATGTAAAAAAAATATACCACAAGACTTATTATTGACTCTTAGTTGCTACGTCATACATGCATGAAAGTCTGACAAGATACTTCTTCGATGTCTATGTGTCGGTTTATGCGTTCCACTATATTGAAGTAAAATTTTAAGAAATCATCTCAAGTTCCTCAAAACTTTTAAGAACAGAGTACAATTCGATATACCAAACAACAAAATGTGATTAAAATAAACTATGTTTTCAAATAACCTCACCTGGTTAACTAGTTCACTAGTTACTAACCGGTCCTAAGCCCGGGTAAACAGGCAAGGTTGGGCATACACCTAGCAACCCTATCCCGTAAAACAAATCTAACTGCTAAAAAAACTTCAAAGCACAAACAAAATATAAAAAATAAAAACAAAATTATTCCTCGCTGAAATCGGAGAGGCGAAATGACGCCAGTTAGTGAAAGCCTTCGGGAAGCCAATTGGCCGATGTGTCTTCCCTCGATGAAAGCGAAAGTAAACGTGGGGACATGCAATGTCTGCACTATATTTGAAAAGCAAGGCAGCCGTTCATTAACCTGAAACCAGTGTGGAGATCTGCTCTCAGTACAAAGCGTGAACAAAATCCGGATTTTCAGCACCAACGTCGTTAGTGCTGCTATATGGTTCAGAAACTCGGCATGTTACGAAAGGGATTTCCAATAAACTATAGACATTCATCAACAAATGCCTAAACTGGCTCATTAATGAACCTCAGATGGCCAGAATAATTAGAATAGGCAACAAGGAACTCTGGCTGGCTGGCTGGCTGGCTGGCTGGCTGGCTGGCTGGCTGGCTGGCTGGCTGGCTGGCTGGCTGGCTGGCTGGCTGGCTGGCTGGCTGGCTGGCTGGCTGGCTGGCTGGCTGGCTGGCTGGCTAGCAACGAACCAACGAAGTAAGAACCTATCGCTCAACAAATATGCACTGGAAGGAAGGAAGGAAGTGGAGATGGATTGCGCATGCACTGAGAAGATCATTCGGGGACATCACGCGACATGGAGGTGACATGGAGGAGGTGGTGTGAGGAAGAAATGAGAGCTTTTGGACTGTGGTGGAGCCAGGTTCAAACGTTTGCAGAGAAGAAAGTGGAATGGAGACGTGCTACTGAATCTCTATGTTCCAGTAGGAACCCAACGGACAATTCTTCATGTACACCCTGATAACCGACCAGGAAGCTTGTTTAAAACAAAATTTTCTGTATACTCGTTAAGAGGACAACCTGTAAGTCAACAAGACTTGGCTTAATTATGAGCAATTGACAATCTTAAGTACAGTTTCACTGTCCCATTCTCTGAATGAATCCTGGGCATGGTTCACCATTTTTTATTTTACTATTATAGCTTACCGTGTCAATGAATATTACGTAATCTATCCTCTTTCTAGTTTTCACTTTGATTTCATTCTATTCATTAGTTGTTTTCTTACTGCGTAAGAATAGTTTTTTTTTCTCTTTAGAAATCTATACCAATCTCTCATATTTTCTGATTAGTTTTTATTGAGTTTAAATACGATTGTACAGCTTTATGAAATAATTTCCTTGAAAATAAAATATTCTTCTCTGATACGCATTTCGTCTTTTTTGTACTACTGAGAATTTTCGTAGGCTAAAATCTAAATGAAAACCACAGGGGAATATTTTTTTATGATAACTCACGTAAACCTCTACTGGTTTTATGGTGTAACTGCATAGACTATTTTTGTTTCCAAATAATTTAGCTCACAGTATTAATTAACTTTCATTGAAGGTATACATGAATGATGAATAGTGGTTAACAATAGAATCCAGAATAAAAGTTTCATCGTCTCTGAGACTCTTCAGATGGATGTATCTGTCACCCAGTGAGTTATGTTATTCCTATTTGGACTTGAACTTAGAACAAGTAACAACATTGTGTTGAAATTATTTTAATTGATAAATAATCGTATCAATATGAGAACATTATGAATGCTAACATTTTATCAACTTCAATACATCTTTCTACCGTTTGTTTGATTGACTTACTTTCTCTTAATTTTAAAGACTGTCTTCACACTAACATGATTGTGATGGACTGGATCATTCAGCAAACAGTGAGGAAAGAGAAGTTGGGTATACGCTGTTTGACCAATGAAAAGACCCTAAAAGATTTGGATTTCGCTGACGATGATTTATGTCGAATGTTTTGTGACACAAACTAGAAGATCTATAGGCGAAAACTAACAAGTTGACAGAAGAAGCAGGGTAGCGAAAACGGAACTTCAAGTGAACGTAAAGAAGACAGAGGTGATGAAGATACCCAACCAACAACAGCATCAACAACAAGCACCAATAGACCATCAACGGGAGAAACCTAAACCAAGTAACGTGTTTCACATGCGTAGGAGGCAGCATAGTTTGAACTACTGGTGGCACAGACGAGGATGTCAAAACCAGCCAGGATCGGAAAAGCAAGACAGGTTTTCAGTAGTTTGAAATAAGTGTGGAGATCTACTGCACTCAGCATACAGCGTGAACAAGATCCGGATTTTCAACACTAATTTAAGTCGGTGCTTCTATGTGATGGCTCAGAAACTTGGTGCGTTACGAAAAACGCATTCCCAACAAACTACAGACACACATCAACAACTGTCACCTACGCTCGCTTACTCGATACTGAAGATGAGTTCAAATGGCCGGAAAGAATGAGCAACAAGGAACTCCGGCTGGCTGGCAACAAACCAGACAAGAACCTATCACCCATCAAATATACAGAAAAAATTGGAGATGGATCGGACTGAACATAGACTGAGAAGACGTTCGGGGACATCACACGACAGGTCGTCGAGTGAAATCCAAAGGAGAAACGACGAGTTGGGCATCCGAGGCAAGGTTGAGATGAAGGAGATTGTGTGAGGAAGAAATGAAGGCTTGTGGGAAGTCGTTGAGCGAGGTTCGAAAGACTGCAGAGAAGACAGTGGAATAGAGGCGTGCTACTGAATCCCTATGTCCCACTAGGAACCCAAGAGAAAAATAATAATAATTCACACTAACATATAAGGCCAAACTATGAATATAATAGACAAGTCCATGTATGCTCATCTATACGAAGTCACTTCAAAACACACGCAAACAAGTGCAGAAATGGCTAATTACATTTCTAGATTTCATGGAAATGAACAAGGAAAATTACCTACGTTGGATTGCAGGATAAAACAAAGGACAGGCGGTTGTTTGGATACTACCGTCTACAGAAAACTGACACATTCTGTTGGGTGTCCAATTAAGCAAAATCATCTAATCTATCAAATTCCATGTAATGATTGTGAGGTCAAGTACATAGGTCAAAGTAGTTGATCGGTGTCAGTTAGAATAGCGGAACTGGAATTTAGCTAAATATAAAATAACAGACCCGAATAAGATCGGTTACTGCAATGCATGCACTAACATACAACCACATAATAGGCTGGGTTGAATACTTAACTACAATATAATTAGGTGAAGAAAGAGAGAGAGATTGATCACTGAATCTTTGTTCATTCAATCAACGAACACCTAATACATATAATAGAAATAATTCAACACCTATACCAGAGATATGGAAAATTTTACTACCAATGCTGTCAAAGACTAAGAGGTGACATAACTATAAAACTCAGATGTCAAAGGTAGTGTGATCATACTGATATGAATGTGAGCAATAATAATTTATGGTCGAAATATGGTCATCAAGTAAATAATACTAGGTCAATATGTCTTATAAATCAAATAAACACATCTAATATAGAACTACACTTTTAGCTAAATATAGGTATCTGACTGATCATTTCAGTAGGTGTTAGTGTCACTGTTAAGGTTACTCCATTTACCAATGATGTTAGAGGTAACATCGAAGATCGCCCTAGCAACTAATGAAATAGTCAATGAAGTTTGTTAATTTCACCTCAAAAGCTACACATATTTTATAGCCTAAGGTACCGAATTGGAAATTCTAGTCGTTGTTATGGTGGCCTATAAAGCCATTTCACACATACAACCATACGAAGAAAGGATTTCAAAGCATGACGAACAGCTAAAGTGAAATTCATGTTTACAGCTTAAGACCAACGTGTACTTTCAATATTCGCCCCCTTTTTGCGGGAGTGATGGTGATATCATTTAAAGAATCACTGAACGGTTAATTCGTCCTAGAGTGGGATTTCTGAGAGACATACGGCCGTGATCCCCGCCCAACATCCTGGGTGCATATTGCTAAGGGATCCCATAATAGAACGAAACAGATGTCCAGTGCTTCCATGATTTCCATTGGTTCTCTGATTGATGTCATTTCATGATATCTAGAACACTAATTGACAATTCCAATGGTTGCTTAGGTGGTCTCTGAAGCCATTTATCTGGGATTCAACACTTCTAATGCCTACTTGAGTAACTACTGAAATGATTAATAAAAGTAAAGATGCCTAACTGATTGCTAAGGCCCTTACAGGCTGCTGCAATTCATGAAAAAAAATTATAGTTCGATTCAAAATGAAGTCATTGTTACAGTGACCTTTGAAGTCTCTGATGTAGTCGGTTTTTCATGAGACTATTAAGGTATTCAATAATATTCCAAAATTCAATGTACAATATGAAATAGTCAGAACTAATTCTATATTAGATTTGTTTATTTGATATATAGCGCACAGTAGTGATACAGTATTACTTACTTGATTACGTTTCGAGCATAAATTATTACTACTCATAATCATATCAGTGTAATCACACTTCTTTCCATATCTGATTTTATAGTCCTGTCACCTGATCTCTCTTTGTTGTTTTGATTGGTCGTAAAGTTCTCCATATCTCTGGTATGGGTGTTGCGTCATTCCTATTCCACATGTGTTAGGTGTGGATTCGATGAACAAAGATTCAGTAATTAATCTCTCTCCCCACCTAGCTATATTAGACTTAAGTACAGTGGTCGAGGTCAGTTAGATTAACAGAACATAGGAATTTAGCTAAACATAGAACGGCAGACCCCAATAAGATCAATAACCTAGAAAAACACTCAGCCATTGCATTACATTCGTTAACACACAACCACACAATAGGGTGGGACAAAACCACTGTACTTAAGTCTAATATAGCTAGGTGGAGAGAGAGATTAATTACTGAATCTTTGTTCATCCAATCCACACCTAACACATGTAATAGGAATGACGCAACACCTATACCAGAGATATGGAAAACTTTACTACCAATCAAAACAACAAAGAGAGATCAGGTGACAGGACTATAAAATCAGATATCGAAAGGTGTGTGATTACATTGATATGATTATGAGTAATGATAATTTATGCTCGAATTGTAATCAAGTAAATAATACTGTATCACTGTGCGCCATATATCAAATAAACAAATGTAATATGGAATTACATTCTACCACAGTGCCCGAGTTTTTCACTTATATTAGTCAGAACTAACACTGATTCATCGTTATATGGTTGCTTTATTTCAGTTGAGTCTAACTGATATCTTTAACATTATAATTCTGTAATACCGTAAGTGGTGTCGTTTTTCTACTTAAAAAGTTTATTTCACTTTTCTTAATCGAAGAGAAAGGGTAAGGCTAAAAGTTATTCCCAGATGTTAATGTGCTCAATCTTAGGTTGTAGAGCTGTTTGTGAAAATATGAACATTTTCTATGTTCTCTATGAATATCTTACATATTGAACAGTTTTTACAGTATCATCTATCACAGCGAAGACGGGACTTTAAGTGAATATAGAGAAGACAGAGGTGATGAAGATACCCCACCAACAACAAACTCCAATCACCGTCAACGGGAGAAACTTAAAGGAAGTAACCTACTTCACCTATCAGTAGGCAGCACTGTTTCAACTACAGGCGGGACGGACGAGGACGTCAAAGTCAGAATCAGAAAAGCAAGACAGGCGTTCATTAATCTGAAACCAGTGTGGAGATCTTCTGCACTGCACTCAGCATGTGGAACAAGATACGGATTTTCAACACCAACCTAGTCAAGTCAGTGCTTCTGTATGGCTCAGAGAGTTGGCACATCACGAAAGGGATTTCCAATAAACTACAGACATTCATCAACAACTACCTAAGCTGGCTCGCTACTGAAGATCAGATGGATTGCCAGAAAGAATAAGCAACAAGGAGCTCTGGGAACGAACCAACGAAGCAAGAACCTATCACGCAACAAATACGCAGGAGGAAGTGGAGATGGATTGGGCATGCACTGAGAAGGCCGACTAGGGACATCACGCGTCAGGCCAGTTGCTCGAGTGGAATCCCTATGGGAAGCGACGAGTTGGACGTCCGAGGTGAGGGTGACATGGAGGAGGTTGTGCGAGGAGGAAATGAGAGGTTGTGGGCTGTCGTGGAGCCAGGTTCAAAAGATCTCAGAGAACAGAGGTCACTGGAGACGTGCTACTGAAGCCCTATGTTCCACTAGGAACCCAAGGGACTAATAATAATAATAATCTATCATTGAATCATGTTTCAAACCGTTTATTCATTTACAAATTGTTGGCTTCACTTCCACTTCTTAGGCGGAAAGTATGTACAGTTATTTAGGATGAATGATGCTCATACATTCCAGTGAAGAATAGTAAGTAGAATGATTGCTAATACAACAAGCCAAATCTGCATGAAAATATGTTTCCTTCATGACACTGGAATTTTTAAGAGAGTATAGAATTTAAGGAAATGAAGCAGTTTCAGTAAGACGCTAACCAATAAATTCATTGTATATTTTTGAATAGATATTATGTAATGTATCCAATTCACAGAGGAAACTGTTAAAACAAAATGAATCAGATGAATAAACACTTACATCGACATTAGAGTATTTATATCAATCAGTTTAGTTGATTGTTACAATCTTAGTAACTTTCGACAGGTAATTTGAAGGTTTAAATCCAGTTCTAAATGAAAGAAAGATACTTTTCAATTTGTTGACTATCCTAGTAACTTGAACATCAAAAAGATTATGTAATTTTTTGATGTCAATTCTTTATTCACTGATGTGCCATTTTGTAAGACTATTAGCATTCTCTGTGACTCCATATCCTCTAGAAACCTTCCATTTCTTATCACTCTAACCTTTATGTGAAGCTATTATTGCTGTGTACAGATAAAGTCCATTTCACATTTGAAGGTGAACACTCTTGATAAGTTGACGGTGTAGTTATGGGTAGTCCCTTAGGACCACTACTAGTTGATATTTATATATCCCATATCGCAAATCTGGATGCTGATCTCATCGCTAAAAGTTCGTCATTATAAAAGAATGTTGATGACATCATAGTGATTTTGAGAAGTGCAAGGATACGGCTTGTCTACTGAAAAGACTTAACACAGTACCAACTCATACCCGTCTGACTTGTGAGAAACAGAATAATAATCATTTGGCATTCCTTGATATACACCTGAGTCGACGAGAACATGGTTCAATAAGACGGTCAGTTTACAGAAAGCCTACTACCTGAATTTTCACAGTTTTCGTCCAATACAATATAAGCGAGGTCTAATAAAATGCTGTTTAATAGGATGTGTCGTATCAGTACACCAGACACGGTGGACGAAGATATCAAATTACTGACCAAAACACTTATGCAAACTAGATATACGATGAAGTTAATACACCGTTGTGGAGGTCAAGTATCACCAAAGCCAACTCTGTACACGGTTCCAAAGAAAAGCGCCCATATCACTCTACCATACAGATGGGAGTTGAATAGTATCATTTCGAGACGTAGGCTGACATCAGCCACTAAGAAAACATATTACGCAGCCATTCTTATCATTGTAGAAAAAACAAAACACATACTTCCTCCACAAACCTAAACAATCCATCAGTGATTACGTCACGTCCAACTGTTTTTGTGGTCAGACATACATAGAGAGGGGTATTCAAGTCATGCAGTTGACGGTGGAGAATATGTACTTAGATGGCTTCAAAAACAAATGGAATGTGAAACTGTGATAAACGCTTATGGTAGACGATCCTCTTCATCTCTGGTAAAAAATATCATAGAAACAGGTCACAAAGTTGATGTTCAAACATCTTTCAAAGTTCTATATGGAAACAGTCAAGGATGTATACTGAGATCCACGGAAGTCATAACCATACACCATACATAACCATACATACACTACACCTATCTACCTTGGTAAAATTTGTTTTCTTACCAAGATTAGGATCAACTATGTCACTTCCTCTTTCTTCTCATCTTTATTAAGTTTAATCCCTGGTTACCTTGATTTTGTATTCATCCTCCCACTCTTCGATTTGATATATATTGACTTGATAAGTGAATGTGTGAGGGATCAGATTGTTCGTGAATGTATTGAGTAAATTCATGACATACATTGTTCAGATAAACCTTGTTTCTAATTACGCTATCGAAATTCATGAAAGGGATTAACTGTCTCAAATTTGCTGGTTTTCACTATGTAGCTTTGTCAAGATTTGTTTATTGATTTCAAGTTGGTATTAATTACTGGATAATATCAATTGGAAAACTACTGACAACCCAGGAGTACTGGACAGCTATTTTGTCGTTGTACTGGACTCCTGAGAAATGCATACCCATGACCTTCAGATTCCCAGACTAGTAGGTTGTCATTAAGTCAACGCTTTTTAACTGAATTCGTGCGGACGCTTTTTTGGTTTAGTTTCCTGACAGTGAAATGTTGTTCAAATCACTTAGACGACGGATTTTAGACATGACACATATAGTTCTCACCTTTTAGACAGACTACTAACAGTGAAAACAGTGAAAAGGGATGAAATTAACGGAACAAAATGATATAATGAGAAAGCTACTACTTCTATATACAAAAGATGTTCAGTTGTCATTCAACGATCAGACTTTCAGATGGACTGATGAGAAATTCATATGTGCAGCCGTAGAATCCATCCTAGCCGACGTCCTCATAGATTATGTTGATCAAATATGGACGATTTCAGTCAATGGGAAAGAACTTACACATCTATCGTTTGTAATGATATGAACCAGGCTTCTCAACTGTTTGATATGCTCAACGAAACTCATAACAACATTCAATTGAATATGTGAATTGAAGAAGTGATCCACAGAAATTTAAATGGACTGGAAACTACATTGACAAGAATTACTCTCCTCCTACCAGCTGAAAGTATCGCGTAGTCAAAATGCTTTCAAGAAGACTTGGCAAATTACCTTCTGCGAGTAGTTAGAAAAAAAGTGTTAAATATTCCTAGAAATTGTCTAATGTAGAATGACTAATGTAATACATTTATTATACACGTATTCAAAACACCAGATGAGAAAAAATTTGCATTCATCTGTTGGGCAGAAGAAGAAGTAGTAGTAGTAGTAGAAGTAGGATTTCAGTCTCTTGCCACTCAAGAAAGATGTATGTCCAATTAAAGCAGATATGAGAATCGAAGTAATGCAACCAAAACATGCGTACCGTTATATAATATGGTCTAAACTGTATAAATATTCTTTTCATATATATCACTTCTAATTATGTCGGTGGATTGACTTGCACTTTGGATATCAAGTAAGCTGGAAAAATTGAGAAGAGAACTTTCAATCGGTAAAATAAGCTTCATCCTAGTGCTAACAGTAGGCATCCCCAAGTTCAAGGAGATCAAGTTAATTCTGCTTCGGTTTTTAGACTCTTAAATGTACAGGAAATGACTAGATGATTACTCTTCACAGAGGCTATTGCTAAAAAATTCTCTTAACTATATATGTACACATACAATAAGACAGTATGATCAATTCTTCATTCCTATGATGACTAAATTTTTAATCTTTTTTCAAAATTCTAATTATACATTTCTTCAGCTAACTCAGCAACTGACTTCAACTGATTAAGTTGGTCTCAATCTTGTGGATATTACGTAGTTAGTTATTAGTTAGTACTTCTTGTTACTTTCCTAACAAACTTACCCTCACTGTATAAAGTAACAATCTCGTTTAGGTACAACTTGTAATTTTTGCCTTCTAAATATCATTCACTCCCATGACCAATTAATACATGTAAGCCAGTCTTACAGGATGTCAATCGCATCCTGAACAGCTCAGTGATAAAGTCACTCACTACATTACTGGATGACGCGGGATCAAATCTCAGACACGATATCAGTTCTATCGATGTTGCAGATATATTTTGCTGACGAGTGCCAAAACGCACGAAACTTAGGTCCAGGGCTCTCTCCCGATTGCCTTAAACCGCGATGCTGAACTTCCTAGCCTGATTGCTACATTGCAAATATGATCGATAGAGTTTGGTCTGCACTCAGGACTAGACAACAGGAAATTGGTTACACTCCCGTGACCAATCAATAAATGTTATTCTCTAATATACTCTAATTAAGGTGTTTTGAGATGATAGAGAATATTTGTAGCTTAGATACATGATTTCGACGTTATTGTGTTCTCTCAGCTGAATGGTTTAATTGTGGAGGTTATATTGTCATTCTAGGCAACATTATCAGAATAAACTTCAGAAAGAAGTGAGCCACTGGCTTTCACTACTGGCTTTTCACCCCATATAGGCTTTCCAGCTTGTCTTGATAGCCTTTTATATGATTCATTATTTGTCCTAATGCATAGGGGTATAAGTTTGACTGGGAAAATGTAGAGGATAGAGGAAATATAAAAGATTGTCACAGAATCTCTAGGGGCTTGGCTTCACGTCAGTCAGTGATCAACAGACATACTGACATTGACCCAATCTATCAGGTGATAAAAAAACAAACAGGAAGGTCAACATTCACGTCATCAGACAACCAATCGAAATAAATATAGAGACAATGACAAGACTTTGGCGGAAACAACTAATCACACATGAGGTCATCAGGATAAACTACTAAGCAACTTATGGAGAAAGCTCACCTCTTTCTGAAGTTTTGCTGATAATGTTGTATGGAACAACAATGAAAGTTTCACGATTAAACCATCCATGTGAGAGAATACAACATCAAAACAGTTAAAGTATGTGACTATGTAATGTTGTTATCAAGACTGTTATATTTTTAGGCTGTATGCATGCAACGGTTACCTATCATTTAAAATGACGTCATCCTCTCCTATATTTACCATGGGGAACCAAAGGCATGAAAATGAAAACTATTGAGTAATTTACTAAATCAAGCAATAATGAGTGTAGCCGAACTAGGTGACATATTTTTTAAAGTAGCATTTATCACAGAATGAAATAAGTTAGAGAATCACTAAAGACCTGAGTGCAGTGGATATCTAATTCATCTTAGCATTTAAAACCTCAGAGCTGCACGTTCATGAACCCATCAGAGATCGGTCTCGAGACCATCAGTTAATTACTTTTGAAATGTCAAATTTCTAGAAATTCCTCTCCAAGAATATGGAGTTTTTGAATAATTTCATGGTAGTGTGGTATCGACTAGGCTGCAGGTGAGAACTTGCATTCACCAACAGAACTGGATGTTTAATGCACTAAGCTGATAATTGGAGAAGAGGTTGAAAAATATCAACTACTGGATTCCAATTCAATGACTGAATGTTAATGTGCTAACTTTGAAATCCTATCGTCTCAGACTCTATCCCTGGCGAATTCATAAGTGGACACTGCTGAGGTGTCCCATGATAGGACGAAACAGTTGTTTAGTACTCTCAAGTTTTCATTCGCTCATGAGATGTTGTCACCCAATGATAGATATTATCTTCAAGCCGATTAATCCCCGGTAACCACCAAATGACATTCCTCTATCAGATTTACTTACTAGTATTCAGTGAAAGTTTCTTACAATCTTCTAGTCTGAAAGTAATGATAGATACCAGCTAGCAGTGGAATCTAAGACGTGTTTCGTCCCATTTCGGACTCGCCAGCTGGATATACCTGCTTCCTAGAGAGTGATGTTATTCCCACTAAGACTAGAGCCTGGCGCCCACACTCTACAAGGAGTAGCTATTGTGACTCAGTGACTTAGCTGATAACACTCTGACGTTTTGAAGCGGTTGGTTACTCTTTCCAATATTTTTGGGAAAGAAATTCTCTTATGATGAATTAAATAATATGTCTGGTGAATTTACTCAAAATTTTACTCAAGTAGAATTTTAACTGCTGAAAAAAATTGAGTTTTAAAACTTTATTACTTATATGAACCAGTAAGTAAAAGAAATAGTTATTTCATCTTGATAATTCGTAGTGAAATCCAAGATGCATGTTTCGTCTTATTTATGACTCGTCAACTGGATGTACTTTCAACCCAGTGAGTGATATTGTTTCCACCGAGACTCAAACCTGGTACTCATTGTTTCAAGGTTAAGCAATTCGACCCTCTATAGCAACAGGAAATTAAAATTATCAAATAGAAAACAATTACTTCAATAAGTAGTAATTTCTTTATTTCAATTCCATTTTAGGTGATTTATTAGATGTATCATACAGGGGAAACATCATATTCATGAAGACAAAACATTGGGATATGTATGAGTTATATAGTTCTAATCCCCTCTCTTTCATTTTGATATGAATGGTAGAGTTCTCCGTGTATCTGGTTGGAATGAGTAGTGAGTCACTACTATTTCAAGTATTTGGTTTTGATTTGGTTGATAATCTCTCAAAGTTTTGAAGTTATCTTGATATCAGGTTGGTATTCATCATGGACTGAAATCATTTGGGGAGACATTGGAAACCTTGGAGCACTTGATAGCTGTTTCGTCTTAGTACGGGACTCCATAGCAGTGCGCATCTATGATCCCGCCTCGTCAGGGATCGAACATATGACCTTCATGTTCTGCAGCTAGCACGTTACCATTAAGTCACTAGATGAGAGTCCAACTGTCCATATTTCCTACTGCTGTAAGTTCACGACATAACACGATCTCTATTCAATGCTGTCATTAAGTATCTGTCCTCATATCTGACTTGTTTGACCTCATCGGTCATGACTTCTCATTATAAGTTTAGGAATCACCTCTCCAATCAAATGACCAATGACAACTAAGAGGTTTTTGTGAGGATTTATTCGTTGATTCCAGGTTGGTATTCATTATGGGCTGACATCAGTAGGACAAACAATGAAAGCCTTGAGGTATTGGACAGCCATTTCATCCTTTTATGGAACTCCTCGGCTGTGTGCACCCATGATTTCACCAGGGACAATAAATCGTGTCCGAAACAGAATCCAGTGAATAATACTTTTTCACTATATAGTATGCTCAACAAACAAAGGGACATGTAATAAGCTATCAAGGGAACAACTTCTAAGGGGTTTATATTCCAAAATTGATCAATAAACGATGCTGGACATCTTTAAGAAATGATAGATCATACGGTAACCGAAACCAGTATCCTGTTCATTACTGGTTGTTGAAAACATTTGCATATGGCTATATAGTCATAACAGCCACCATTTGGTTTCATTTAGAAAAAGGAATCTAGACAAACGTAGAATACTGAAGACCACTGGAGGAAACAGCTACTGCCTAGTGAACAATAATGTATGCCGGATTTCTTTCAAGGAAGTTCCAGAACACCAACCTTGTCTCATGGTTGATTTTGAGTTATTGGTAAGACAGAAAAGATGAAAGGCTTTAGTTCTTGTCAAAGGCCAGTCACTCAAACAACACTGAAAGTAGATAAGATTCGTAGTTTAGGATTATTATTATTATTATTATTAGTCCCGTGGGTTCCTAGTGGAACATAGGGCTTCAGTAGCACGCCTCCAGTGACCTCTGTTCTCTGAGATCTTTTGAACCTGGTCCCACGACAGCCCAGAAGCTCTCATTTCCTGCTCGCACGACCTCCTCCATGTCACCCTCGGACGTCCAACTCGTCGCTTCCCATGGGATTCCAGTCGAGCAACTGGCCTGACGCGTGATGTCCCCAGTCGGCCTTCTCAGTGCATGGCCAATCCGTAGTTTAGGATAAGGATGATAATTATTTAGTAGTCTCTGCGCTTTTAGGTTTCTTCCTGGTTGTTTCATTATCAGACTAGGAGACTTCATCAGCACTTACTTCGTATAGAAGTGAAGCATTTTTAAGTCATATAAATGTTTATGAAAGATATTCGCCAAACTTAAGTGTTATTGGCTTATCGGTAGATGTGACTTATCTTTCCTTCCTAATAAAGATTGACTTTTATAGTTGTGATCGTTTGACCTATGTTGTTGATCTAATATCTGGTTACTAACTTTTTTTTCACGGATTTCCAGTTGGCTCTACCTTTCTTAATAGTCCGTATACTGGGTCAATGTATACATGTCTATCATTTGACTATCTGAGATAGCCTTAGTTTTGGCAGGTTAGTATTGATACCGACTGATGACTGAAGGTTAACTAAAATCTTGGACAGCGGTCGGAACCAGTGACTAACGGGTCTCCGAACCTCTTAACTCAGTTGGTAAAACACCGGGCAAGAAGCCCAGTGGCCGCTGGATTGAGTCCGACTGAGGTCCAAATTTTCATCTCATGTTCAATTATCACCCAGTATGAGTACATATGTCTACTGATTGCTGTTTGATTGGAGTACCATACTTCCACGAATTCCCTTATACGTTTTGAGGTTGCTTGTTATAATATTTACATCTAAACATCTACATTGTCTACATCAATGAAGACATATCATGTCCTTTGATTGAAAGTTCATATTTACAATTTCTTCGGCCTGTTCGACGAAGGAACTGGCCAACATAGTGAAGTTGACAGTCCTTGGAACTGATTTTGTAGATCGTATTTGTCTTGTCTTCTGTGAGTAATAGATCTTTTATCTTGCATGACATATTTTTCAGGGACTTGGTCGATTTGTGTATCACGCAGGTACTGAGTGGATGAAGTAATCGGTTGACAGTTTCTGAGACATCTTTGATGTATAGTAAAGCGATTCCTTTTGTAGACAGAGTTAATTTTCCTGACTCCTGTTGTGTCGATAGACATCTGTTGATGAAGTTTATTAGATAGTCATTGAATGTGAACACTTTGTAAGGGTAGTTTTCTTCTGACTTCCACAGTTACTTTGTACTGAAATGATTTTTGACACAAAAGACGTCAAGTTGTTAATGTCGTTGTTCAAAACATGATACGTTTATCACCTTCTTGTACAGTTGAGTCTGTAAAGTTCAATCATGTGTTCTTCTGATGCGAACATCTAGGAGTGCTATTTCATAACTTTCCTCTTTTTTTGTGAATTGAATATCTTCAAAAGTTTGATTGATAGATCAAACGATAACAACAGTTGAAAGAGAGAAGGAAGGACAGACTGCCTCTACTCATAAGTCAACATCGGTCAAGACCGACAAATATCCTTTATGAGCGTTCATGCAACTTAGAAATACCTCATTTCTCTGCGAAGTAATCCTGATAAAGTCTCCTAACCCGCTAATGAAACGTTCAAGGAGAAATATCACAGTTCAGAGAATACCAAATTATTAACACTGAAAGTATAAACGTATAAAGTGGTTCAGTTTCTTTCCATGTTTTATTTGCTATACGCAAACTAAAATGTCAACTAATGTCTTTTCTCCGTTCTCATCACTCCGTGATTTTATTTGAAGTCCTACAAAAACTCATCCCATCGAATAACGTGGTATCAGAAAACACTATTCACAATATCTAATGATAAACAGTCAATCAATTAAGAAAAATAACCGAATGTATCTAATGTTATGTAACGTTTGTAAGGTCAACGATGTAAAGACCTACATCATCAAGATAACCTTCAATGATGAAAACAGGACACAAATAAGGAATATAATGTTACTAATGCTCAACATTTCATTACTTTGCAAATCAATAAAACTATGCTACCAAGAAAATTACTGTCGAATAAGTAAGAATTACCAATCCAATTCACGCATTTAACTCTCTCATCAAATGAATATTTATCAATCCACGAATTACTCAAATTTCTAGACGGTCATAATGGCAGCGAAAATCTGGACAGACAATAATATTCAGGATATCAATTATTATTATTATTATTATTATTATTATTATTATTATTATTATTATTATTATTATTATTTATCCCTTGGGTTCCTCGTGGAAAATAAGGCCTCAGCAGCACGTCTCCATTGCACTCTCTTATCTGCAATCTTTTCAACCTGGCTCCACGACTCCACACAAGCTCTCTATTCTTCCTCACATCATCTTCTCCGTGTCACCCTCACCTCGAACGCCCAACTACCATCAGGGTTTGATTCGCGTGCCTGGTGCGTGATGTCCCCAGTCGACCTTCGCGGTTTATGCCCAATCCATATCCACTTGCTTCCAGTTCATATTTGTTGAGCGATAGCTTCTTAGTTGGTTCGTTCCCAGAGTGAGTTCCTTGTTGCTTATTCTTATTATAATGGCCATCTGATCTAATCTTCAGTAACGAGCCAGCATAGGCAGTTGTTCATGAATGTCTGTAGTTTGTTGCAAATGCTTGCCGTAACACGTCAAGTCTCTGAGCCACACAATAGTACTGACTTGACATAGTGTTGAAAATCGGGATTTTGTTCTTTATGCTGAATGCAGAAGATCTTCACACTGATTTCAGGTAAATGAACGCCTGTCTTTCTGCCTTTCCGATCCTGGCTTTTGAAGTCCTCGTCTTCGCCGCCACCTGTAGTAGAAACGATGCTGCTTAGGTAGCTGTAGGTGAAATAAACAACTTCCTCAAGCTTCTCCCGTTGATGGTGACTGCAGTATGATGTTGGTGGTGTAGCTTGGGTACCTATATCGCCTCCGTCTTCTCTACGCTCACTGCCAGAAGACCAAGAGACCTATTAACATCGAAGTTGACATATTCACAACAACAAACTTCTCTAGTACTTCACCATACAGTGAATATATCCCCTTGATAATGCTGCATTGCTTAACGTGAACAGTATTGAAAACACATTGCCATCGGTCTGCAGTTATTTAAATGTTCATTCCTTGCATCACAACATCTGATTCTAATGGCGTAAATCTATATCGCTGTGAATGGTAACACTTGAATAGATATTTACTTGGATTACATGATTATGTGGAAAGTTACAGATTCCTCAAATCGTCAGTGTGTATTCTTTTCGTCTCCGAAGCTATAAGCATAAGAATTTATGGTAAAATAGACGTTTATCTACCGTAACGAGGCATTACGAGGGTGAATCAAACATGTCGACTGCTTGTAACGGGAATTTGGAATTTTGCACGACCTTGGTGCCATCACTGGTGAAAAGAGAGTATGACTGAAAACGATCTAGACTTTGAGACTCTGTATATGCTGAAAAGTGATATTTTCTTGTTCATTTCATAACTTGTGGAATCTTCTGACTATTTTTAATCGAATTTAATGACCTCCCTCCTGTATCATTCAGGTCCTGTAGAATCTCTTACACTTTCCAACATATATCAATGTTTCAAGTTGTTATTCATCGAAGACTGACATCAGTTGGAGGAACAAAGGATAACTGGGAGCACTGGACAGCTGTTTCCTCCTAGTATGGGACTCCTCAACAGTGCGCACACACCACCCCACCAGCAGGGATCGAACCCGTGACCTTCAGGTTCCGCGGCCAGCGCGTTACCATTGAGCTAGCCACTGGGTCACAATCCGATGCTCCATATTTCGAACTTCTGTTAGCTCACGATATAGCGCGAACCGCCACCCAATATCATCGTTGAGTATCTGTCCCCACGGCCATCAGGCTTTGACTCCACCGGTCACGACTTGTCATTAGATCTTCGGGAATACTTCTCGAAGCTAGTCACCAATGAGCATCAGTTCAATTAAATTTTTGAGGGGGTTGTGGAGATTTGGAAATATTTCAAGTTGTTATTCATCGAAGCTGTCCAGTGCTCCCAGGTTTCCTTTGTTCCTCCAACTGATGTCAGTCTTCGATGAATAACAACTTGAAATATTTCCAAATCTCCACAACCCCCTCAAAAATATATCAATGTGATGATGCCTGTGAACTGGCTTCTCTCAAGTTCAATTACTAATATGAGAATAAAATATTTATATAGGTCAAAGCAGCCGATCTTTCCCACTCAGAATAGCAGAGTACACCCTACTGAGATAAGTAATTCAGAAAAAAATCTCAGCTATCACTCTGCGTCCAATGATACATAACCATACAATAAGAAGAGATAAGATGATGATTCTAAAATCCAATACAGATAGGTGGAGGTAGAGATTGATCACAAAGTCTTTGTCCATTGAATCAACATCTAACACATGTAATAGGAATGATTTATCACATACTTCAGATATCTGGAAAAATTTACTACCATTAAAATAGAAAGAACGAAGAACTGTTGGATCATATAAAAGAGGTTTGAAAGTCATATGATTACTTAAGTATGAATATGAGGGAAAAATTTTGCTCGAAATGTCATCCAGTCAGTAATACTGTATCACTGTGCTAAATATCAAGTATACAATCTGTTATGGAATAAAATTACACCAAGCTGATTGATATATGTTACGATAACATTTTATATTTTCTGTCCTACGAGCATAAAGCTACAGACTTTCTTGTAAACCACATTTTGAATACCACGTAAATTTATGAAACTGGGCTTGACCTTAACACTGACAGGTAATTATTACAGTATTTTATCAGTAAGCCAATTTATCTGACCCAGCCATGCGATGGAAGAACAAGAACGTGATAGTGTTTACAAAAAAAATAGTTTGTGAGATTCATTTAAACAGTTTAATAAGAAAACGAAGATAATATGAAACATGTGATATAACCAGTGGAACTATAATTAAGAAAAACCTGGTCAACGTTTTCGTCGGGCCAAATACGGCAATGTTAGATCAATCACCAAAGAAAATATGTGTCTAGATGTTAGGCTTGACGTAAGATCTTGCAACATTTCTCTACGTCTGGTCCAATGTTTTAATAACTGTGAATTTTACAAAATTAACCTGAGCCGTTTGGATAAGAGTAGTTACTACTTTGCCTACTTACAAAATATGAGTAGTACAAAGTTGTTTGAGAAATACTCCAGCGGCCACACGTTTGGCCCCTAATGACCAATTCATAGTACTGAAATCAGTACTTTAGGCCCAACTAACACAGTGCTCCAACTATTGGCCCTAAATTCACTATATCTCGTCCTCAATTAAATTCGTGGACCAATGCTGGGCCCAGTTTTCATTCCTATTGGTCCTGTAGGTAGATTATAGCCTTACACTGGGCCCAACATTGCCGTATTTCGAGCGGTGAAATTTGCTGACTGGGGAAAAGGCAGAACAAGAACAAGAAAGAAAGTCAGATAATTACCCTTATTAGTATAAAGGGTTGAAATGAATGTCACTAAGTTAGGCTTAGTGTAAGCACAAGTTGCTTTGGGGTGCATGAAGGTGGTTTATATTTATGGATGATGAGGACTTTGGTAAACCCAAGTATTCTTCCTTGACCATATCTACACAATAGAGTATCGCGTGTCCTGATAACAATCGTATGATCAGTTCGAATGTGTGTTGCGGCGGATGAGGTGGGACGTTTGTCACATGCATTTTTCAGATCATTAGAGATTAATTGTTTCTTGAACTACTTATATACATATCCAATCAACCTCAACTGAATGTCACGATTGCTTCTTTCTGTTTAGGTGTCAACCCATGCATTTAAACTGGAAGATGCAACGGGGAGTGAAAAACTCATTCATCTGTTGTTAAGGTTTGCGCTGAAGCATGAACTTGTCTTTTTCTCTAGGATAACATAGGCTACATGGTATGTTGCGCCAACAACCAATTTTAGTCGTTTCTTCGAAATTAGGCTGCTTGACTCATCTCTACATGACAATGTGATATGCATACTTTCTTAAGAGACTGGATACTGATCATTCGCTTTCACTGTTGTACCAATTTTACACCTGTTAATTAATTTTAACGGATATACGTTTTGTACCACTGAGTGGAATCGTGCCATTCTGTCCCTTATCTTCAAAGGAAGAAACAGACAAAACCCGAAATTCTATCAACCCCTAGCCCTTCTTCTAGTAGTGTCAAAAGTAATGGAGAGCCTGATAGACGACCATGTCACAGAGTAAGTGATGCTCAACATGGTTTCAGAAAGGCTAGATCCTGTGCCCCAAACATTCTGGCGGCTGGTGACAAGTGGACAGCACGTTATTATTATATTATTATTTGTCTCTTGGGTTCCTAATGGAACATAGGGCTTCAGTAGCACGTCTCCAATGAGCTCTGTTCTCTGAAGTCTTTTGAACCTCGCTCCACGACAGCCTAGAAGTTCTCATTTCCTCCTCGCACGATCTCTTCCATGCCACCGTTACCTCGAACGCCCAACTCCTCGCTTCCCATCTGGGTTCCACAAGAGGGCCTGACCTGGCGCGAGATGTCCCCAGTCGGCCTTCTCAGTGTTGTTAGCCAGCCAGAGTTCCTTGTTGCTTATTCTTATTATAATGGCCATCTGATCTAATCTTCAGTAATGAGCCAGCATAGGCAGTTGTTCATGAATGTCTGTAGTTTGTTGCAAATGCTTGCCGTAACACGTCAAGTCTCTGAGCCACACAGAAGCACTGACTTGACATGGTGTTGAAAATCGGGATTTTGTTCTTTATGCAGAATGCAGAAGATCTTCACACTGGTTTTAGGTTGATGAACGCCTGTCTTGCTGCCTTTCCAATCCTGACTCTGACGTCATCATCTGTGCCTATGCTGCCTGTAGTTAAAACAGTGCTTCCTAGATAGGTGAAGGAGGTTACTTCCTTTAGGTTTCTCCCGTTGATGGTGATCGGTACCTGTTGTTGTTGGTGGTGGTGGTGGTTGGGTATCTTTATCACCTCTGTTTTCTCTACGTTCACCCGAAACCAAATCCCGTCTTCATTGTCCCTTCTGTCAACTTGTCGGATTTTGCCCGTAGATCCTTAAGTTTACTTGACATTAGACACAAGTCATCAGCGAAATCCAAACTTCTAGGTTCTTCTCCGTGGTCCAGTGTATCTCCCTCTTCTCGCTCCTCACTGTTTGCTGCATGATCCAGTCCATCACAGTCAGCAATATCATGGGTGATCGTAGACAGCCTTGTTTCACTCCTGTCGCCACTTCAAAAGCATCACCGAGCATCCCATTGTGAATTACTTGGCATGTGGCATCTTCATATAGTTGTTGAATGAGGCGGATAAAGGTTTGCGGTACTCCGTAGTAATGAAGCAGTTTCCGAATTACCTCTCGGTCGACACTGTCAAAGGCCTTCTCAAAGCCGATAAAGTTGAGTTAGAGAGAGAGAGAGAGAGAGAGAGAGAGAGAGAGAGAGAGAGAGAGAGTTGACTGCCATCCTATACTTTGTTCTATGATGATGTGAAGCGCAGCGTTGCAACTTGGTGCGCACATGATTTGTACTTCCTGAATCCAGCCAACCAGCCTGTTCCGGTCGTAGTTTTGAATCCAGCGCACCCTTTAGCCTCTCCAGGATGATGCGGCTTAATATTCTGCTTGGGGTAAACAGCAGCGTGCTTCCAGGCCAGTCCTTGCAAACACTGAGGTCTCCCTTCTTCGGCAGTTTGACAAGGTAGCCCTTCTCCCAATCAGTTTGCTGGCACCTTCCCTTCCTTCCACACCTTCTGCAATAGTGGTGTGAGCATATCCGCTGTTGTCTCTGTGTCTGTTCTCAGTGCTTCTGGCGGGATCCCATCTAGTCCTGCTGCTTTCCCACATTTCAGTAACTTTATGGCGTTCAGGACTTCCATTTTTGTTGGAGGATTTATATTCACTTGTAGTTCTGTGGCTGGGCTGTAGGTGGTATTTCTGGACGAAGTGCAGGTGGTGGTGGTGGTCGGTTCAAAAGCTTCTTGAAGTGGTCGGCCCATCATTTCGTTTGTTTCTCTTCTTTCGTAATTAGATTTCCTTCATCATCTTTTATTGGTTTCATCTGCGTTGATCGCTTCCCAGATAGTAACTTGGTTATTTGATACAATGTGGTTAGGTCTCTCTTACCTGCAGCCTGTTCTGCTTCAGTTGTCAGTGTTTCGTGGAAGTGTCTTTTGTCTTTTCGTGCACTTTTCTTCACTCCCCTGTCGTGTTTTGTACGTCGTACTCAGTTCCTCTTCTCGTCGTTCATCCTTGCACTGGTTTATCTTCTGCTTCACCATCCTCCTCTCCTCTATCAGCCTCCATGTATCCGTCGAGATCCATTCCTTATCTTCCTTCTTCTTCCTTTCTTATACGGTTAGGCAGGTTTCCCTCCACATCCGTTTCAAAGACTTACAGTGTTGGGACCTCCAAATTCCTGTCCATGTCATTTTCCTGGATTTTGCTAAGGCCTTTGACACAGTTCCGCGCACCATTCTCATTCACAAGATATCAAGGTTAGACATCAAAGATCAAGTGCTCTCCTGGCTACAGGACCATTTAGACTGCAGACAATGCTGCACAAAAGCAAACAGAGTTTGCTCGACTTGGAAAGCATCATCATCTGGTGCTTTACAAAGAACGATTCCGTGTTCGCTGCTATTCCTTCTTTTTGTGAACAACCTCACACTGAATCTCAGCGCCTCAGTTCAACTCTACGCGGTTGATGTTAAGTTATGGTGAGCTGTGACGTCTGAAACAAATCAAGTGCACTGCAGTGATCCCAGATTTCTTGCAAAGTGGGTGGATATTAATGGACTAGCATTTAATCTAGATAAGTGCCGAGCAATGTTTCTCCGCACCCCTGACTCTCAGAATGTACCCTATTCTCTCTGTGCAACTCACCTATTAACTTCAAAGTTAACATATTCACAATAACAAACTTCTCTAGTACTTCACCATACAGTGAATATATCCCCTTGATAATGCTGCATTGCTTAACGTGAACAGTATTGAAAACACATTGCCATCGGTCTGCAGTTATTTAAATGTTCATTCCTTTGCATCACAACATCTGATTCTAATGGCGTAAATCTATATCGCTGTGAATGGTAACACTTGAATAGATATTTACTTGGATTACATGATTATGTGGAAAGTTACAGATTCCTCAAATCGTCAGTGTGTATTCTTTTCGTCTCCGAAGCTATAAGCATAAGAATTTATGGTAAAATAGACGTTTATCTATCGTAACGAGGCATTACGAGGGTGAATCAAACATGTCGACTGCTTGTAACGGGAATTTGGAATTTTGCACGACCTTGGTGCCATCACTGGTGAAAAGAGAGTATGACTGAAAACGATCTAGACTTTGAGACTCTGTATATGCTGAAAAGTGATATTTTCTTGTTCATTTCATAACTTGTGGAATCTTCTGACTATTTTTAATCGAATTTAATGACGTCCCTTCTGTATCATTCAGGTCCTGTAAAATCTTTTACATTTTCCATCTATATCAATGTGATGATGCCTGTGAACTGGCTTCTCTCACGTTCAATTACTAATATGAGTATAAAATATTCATTATTATTATTATTATTATTATTATTATTATTATTATTATTAACTTTCCCACGGAGAATAACATAGGGCTAATACCGACTGACAAGCTAGACACCAGCTCCAATTATCCAGGAGATGCCTTCAGAGCCTGCGCATCACTGCACTTCATGCGCAGTTGACTATGTTCCCTGACACCCTAACTCTTTTTGGAGCTGTACGAGACCTACATACGACCTCTCCTAGAGGTCCACAACGCCATTGCACCACCTTATCTAAAAAGGGATGAGAACCTCCCAGAGAAAGTCCAAAGGAGAGCTACAAAGTGTATCGTGGGAATGAGGCGAAAACCCTATGAGGACAGGCTGAAAGATCCAGGACTCTAAGCTATCATAGATCACTTGGTGACTTGATAATCCAATTCATCTGAACAGTGGGATCCCACCGAACGGCCACTATGGCGATGCTCGTGATAACCCAAGGGGAATCCCTCATCAAAGGGCGACAACCGTGTGCATCCACACTTCTCTCTCTGCGAGTTTGCGGACACTGGGACGCATTGCCTGACGAGATTGTTACTGCCCCGTCTGTTGACAGCTTCAAGAAGAGGTTGGACAGTTACGCAGCGCCTCACGACTTGCGCTCATTCATCTGGTATATGGGCCAGACTGATATGACTTAATAACTCAGTACAGCCAGTCCATCATCAAATATGTTGTAACACCACTAACAATGCGAACTTGGCTCAACATTATACTTCCCTATAGATATCTCCTCAAGTTACCGTCTACTACTAAAGGAATTACTATCTCTATTTCCATAGGCCGTCTCATAACGTTATTTTCTCCTCTTCCTACTGACTTCATTTTCTCACACTTTGATAAAAGCTCTCCCCAATAACCCTCTCCCTGAGAGCACGCACATTATGGAACGCCCTACCACGACACGTCACAGCTTCCTCAGTCGACTCATTCCACAAGCAGTTAGACAGTTATGTCACTTAGTGCGGTCTGCCATGGATGTACTCAGGGAGTCACCAACCCCACTAGCCCACCCCCTCCTCCCCCCTACCTGCCACTCACCATCTCTCTCCTTAGCACATCCACATTACCTACTAATCTTTTCTAGGAAATGGACCCGCGTCATCTATTTCTACCATTCGAGTGATCCCCAACTACTTTCTCCTCTCTTTTATTCCTTCTCTCAACCCCCCTTTTCCTTTTTTTCTCTTTCTTCCTTTCTTTTCCCTTTTCTCCTCCTTTTTTCTTCTTTCTTCTTCATTCTTTCCATTCTCTGCCACTACTTCTCTTTCAGGTACCTGCATAGACAGGCGTCACGTCAGTCCCCTAGCCGTCCCAGCAACCAGTAGCTCTCCAGTCACTCTGCAAATTGCGGCTCACTAACCCACAAAACATCCGCCTCACCGAAGCTAAAAGCAAGAAAGCAGAGGGGATTTCCTCGTCCACTGCAGGAACGAACCGAACGAGTCAAACCAAGTCCTAAGAACCAGATGCGAGAGATCAAAAACTATCAGTTTTCTACGCCTCTAGAATGCATCGACTGAGGAGGCTATGAAGTGTCGTGGTAGGGTGTTCCATAATGCGCATACTCTCAGGGAGAAAAATTGGCCCTGATTGTGGTGTTGGATTTTTGACGTGCTATCTTAGTGGGGTTTCCTCGTGAATATCACTGCGTTGCAGGTAAGGTTGATTTGTTCGTATGGTTTGCCTGATTGGCGTTCTCGTAGGCCATGATAAGGTCACCCCCCTTCGTAAGATAACCCAAGGTGAACAGTTTTAGGTGTTTAACTGTTTCAGGATATGCCTTCCCCTCTAGCTTCACGACTGACTTTGTTACATTTCAAGGAGATTAGAGTATCTCTTGAGTGTTGGGAAAGCAGCCGCATTGTTTACCTGCACTACCTGGTTGAGTATTTCTTCAAAACTACCGGAAACCCAACGGTCTGACCTGATCATGTTTTTCGTTTTCCAATGATTGTCGTAGCTGGGTGTTGCCGTGCGAGCAGTCAAGAAGTTATACAATTATGGTATTTAGAGGCAGACTATCGTAGGGGAAAACGCCGCTTACAGTTAGATTACCTTCAGAGGAAGCTGCTTTTAAACAATTGGAACTGACGGTATCCTCATGAATGTTTTGCCCGATCATATAGGAATCTTTGTGCAGCTTGATGACTGAATGGTTCATAATAAAGTGGCTCAGGAGGTCGACACACAGTATCGTGGCGTACGAAGGGGTGTTACACCTTCCGTAACAGGATGGATAAAGACATCGGTTGTTCGAAGTCAAACTGGAGTAATCCTGGGTAAATGCACTGCATTCGTAAACTCGCTCACATAGGACGTTTAAACAACCCCATTTCTAAAGGCCAAGTGGGAAATAAACTCACCTAGCTGGCAAAACGTAGTTCCGTAAACGAATCCTGCTAGGGTGCATTAAGCGCCATCTTTCAGTGCTCTCCGGATACCTGGTAGAATCACAGTCATTGCCACGGTCGATAGGGGTGTGCTTACAGCCGCAACGGCAGTCTTAAGCGGTGGACATAAACGTTACGTAATCACATTTACCTGCGGATAGTCGGCTCTCGTTCGAAACCCGGCATAACTGTAACAACCAGCTGTTGACCGGTTTCCGTTTAACCCACAGGCAAGTGCAACGGAAACGCACGCGCGAGTATTTGTTAAGCAGGTTTTAACGGTTGGCAACATGCGGACAACGATCAAGTGGTAGGATAGCATGTTTCACACACCAGTTGGCGCCTCCTGGGGAAGTTGTGAAGCCCATACGTCCAATTTGCAGAGGAAGCCATGTAGTCATTACATGTGCCACATTCCTGGCGCTACCGTTGAATGAGGTATGGCCGAAGGCTAGAGCAATTGGTCCCTATTTTTTTCTTTTCTCATAAAAGGTTGTAAAGCACTCCACCACCCGTTGCTACGCAAATCCAAGAAGCCCCCACGTGCAGTAAACTGACAACTGGAGAAAAGTGGTTGTGGGTGTACTGAGTCACTCAGAGAATGTATGCGTTTGAGCTTTGTCCCAGTACGCGCAAAGTACGGTGACAGAGAGGTTAGCGGGGTATACTTCCTTGGACAATGGCTAGGATACAGTTTCGATCACGACAGATACTTTGAAACTTCCAGGATTGTTGGCAGACGGCATAAGAACTACTATCAAAACCGTTCGAGAAAGCAAAGTGGCTGGTTAACCAGCATGTCTTTCGAGCTTATTCACTGGACGGAATGTATATCTGTAGACCGAGCAATTGTGTTAAGGGATTTCCCGATGGGCGGGCCTAGAAGTTCGATGCAAGAAATTATTGAAAGGTGACAGCATCTCGCCGACGTTGGGTAGCGTTTGGTCCCCTAAGCTCCCGTGAGCATAATGAGAGAATTGTGAATCGCATGACCCAGCCAGACTACGCTGAAAGGTTTGAATTGCCTTCACTATGTGACGCCTCTGAATCTAGTGAGGGAGCTGTTGCTTACTGTTGGAGTACTACTAAACACGAACCACCGAATAATGTACTGGTCTGTGGCAAAACTGAAATGTGTTCCACTTTTGAGTAGCCCAGAACCTCAGCTTTGTTTTCTTGTGAGGACAACCCAAACCTTTCGCAACCTATCCCTCAGAGGACTGAAATAATTTATGCGCTGGATACAACCCCTGCGTTATCTAGTTCTTTTCCATCTCCTAAGAGCGGGCTTACTAATGGATCGTTCGGCGACTTGTCTAGCCAGTTTGCCCGCCCCCACAACAAGGTAGCTGCTCCAACTGTGGGTCCGCCCCCTTGCGTACCGTCGGACACAACACCACGCAACCGACCCGACGATTACCTAGAGCCTACCTTCAGATAGCGACCGGAGATACGGTTACAACAATCAACTAGATATACCTCGTAGGTTTGATGACATTTGTGGGTTCCTAATGACCCGTGACGTTGGCCCAGGAGATAGGTTTATGAACGATCCCAACGACCAACTCCATCGGCAATATCGCGAAGACTATGACTGGTTGACATCCTCTGTCCCCCGGCCCTGGAGATAACTTCGCTCCTGTGAGTAAAGACATTAACATTAGAAATGGCGCGAGAAATCCAGAGGCTTGCTGCTGTTGTGTTTTAGATGGTGTCATTTCAAACTATAGTAGGTGGCGTGCACCATCTCCTAGGTTGTTCGGCGGTTGATTCTCTCCGCTGCATGTTCGACTACGAGAATTAGATCGAGGACACAACCATGCTTATCACTAGAAACCAGAACTGGTCCAACTCCTCCACTTGACCGAGAATCTCCCTATCCTAGTCCTTGGTTGCAGAACACCGTGACTTCTTTGTCGAGGCGTCCACTGCAATCCCTCGCCACGGATTATGAAAAGTGTCTCCGAAAAGGCCAAACTCCACTTCCATCGTATGACAGTCCATCTGATCTGGTCCCTGAACAGTTTTGGTGTGCACTTCGTGTTCGTCGGCCTGCTTCAGAAGCTAGAACAAAACCTGTCTTCGAAAAATGGTATGTGATGCAGGCCCCAGGGTGGGGCGTCGGAGTGGAACAAGACGCTGCAACATCCTACTGGACGTATGCTTGTTTTGATGACAACGCGAAATTCTTACAACCAAGCTCTCAGCTTTGATGACCCCCCCCATATAAAGTACATCATGAATTTAGTAAGCTCATCCTTGTACGAAAACAGCGGTCGTCGGTCCGTAAATAAAGCTGCCGATGAAGATCTTGAATCGAAACAAGCACGTTCATCTCACCAGAGGTGAGATGCTTGGTCGTTTGTGTTCTGATGTTGATGGGGCCGTACACTGTAACTCCGATGGGCCAGCAAAGCCTCACGACAGTGATCCAAGCGAGTATCCATCAAACTCAAGTTCCCTATCAGCTTCAGGGGGATCGAGGCACGGTAATCCCTACTACGATCGTTCCAAATCTGTTTCTCTTGATGATTATGATCCATTCCACAGATTCTCTTCACCCATGGACTATTTTGAAGACGATGTGAGTAATAGGATGCAGTCCTCAGAAAAAAACTGTGATGAGGTAAATAGAATGCATATCGTAATCCGGATCCTCATGGAGCCGACGATATGTGGGTCACGGAGACGGATATGTGGGGAAAGCCACGACCGGATGCAGTAAGAGGTGTTTCTGTGTGTCTGACTAGATGTTGGCGGCCGGTGTAACGGGATTCGATTGTGGTGGACAGAGTTTGCGATCCCCTTTTGTCGAAAATATTCTGACTCTCAGGTACTTAGCAAATGTGTTTGTTTAACCAATTTCCACCGTACGGTACGTATTTGCGCCCCAGAAGCTTGGACAGCTGAGGTATTTTAGCAATTTTGATATAACTTGCTGATGTTCTCATAGTACCGCAGATTCGTTACAAATCGACCACTGATTAACTACAGGCATTGACCCCGATATTGTTGATCCAACCTTTGACTGCGAGTCACTCACGGAAGTTCGGGAACTATACAGTGGAACATAGGAACCTGACGGGTTCACATTGTTTCGGCATCACTGAGTTGTTTCTCGTGTTGAGGCCAAAATAATTGGACGTTGTGCTATCCAGTGTACAACAATAGTGTTGTTTCTGTCTGGATTCAAAACCGTTGGTTTTCTCTACTCCCCTCACAATGACTATGGTTTGTCTGGTTGGTGTGAGACGAAAGGCATGACTTCCGCTTCTGTTGTTGTGCCTGGAGATACATTTAAAGAGGATAGCGTATCTCGCAGTGTACCAATTCTGAGAGTAAGGCGACTCAGTATCACAGAGAGTGAGGGGATTTCCAGTATCTGACAGTAGTCGGTTAATATTTGGCTCTCAGAATGATCCCCATCGACCAAATATGAGTCTGTCGAAACATCAACGATGAACAAGGTGATCGAGTCGGACCTCTTATGACTTGCGTTTGTTTTAGGTGCTGCGCCCAACCTCCCAGTTGGTTTGCTGTGCATTTGACCCCGTTATATCTCAAGCAAAGTGTATGATAATGAATTGACTTGCTGATCGGGCTTGCATATCACAATGACCCAACGAGCTATGCTGGTGGAACGCTTGTTCCCTCGAGGTCCTACCATACCAGAAAGGTCTGTTGGGTAGTGGTTAGACGAAAAGCAGTTACCGTTATAGTGTAAATTGCTACACTATGATGGGGGTCTGAGGGCGAAGTCGTACTGCTGCTAGCTGGATGGGGTGTGACAGCAGTAAGGTGTTTCCCTTGGATGACCAGCAGTGCCATGCTGATGCTGCCTTCTCAGTGGAAGGGGGGTTAGAAAAGGTCGGCCCCAAAAATAACACACTCCACCACGCCCCACGGTCTGCCGGGCCGGCGGTGTTGGTTCACTTGTCGTTTCCTTTCGACCATCCGGCCCCAAAAATACAAAAGTTCAAAATAATCATACTCAAAAGGCTGGGTGTGACAGGCCTCAAGCAGATGTCCGATGGGCTCTGCGGTCACACAAATCTCTTTCAGGTACCTTAAGAAGAAATAGCCTTCCACGGTGTGGGCAGCCGGGAAGTGTCAACCGCCCTCACAACTCTGTCAGCACCCAAGTTTCTTCTGACTGCTATCCTCCTCCTCCATCATTACCTTCTAATCTTCCTTCACGTCTCTTAATTAATGATGCTGCATCATCTTCAATTTCTCCTACCTCTGCAGCCTTCGACAACGATCTGAGTCCACAGAACAGCATCACTGGTCTCCTTAAACCACGCTCCAAATTACATATTGGAGCCTTCAATGTCCGCACCCTCCGTCAAATTGGCCAACAGGCTTCGTTAGCAAAGACTCTAGCAACTCGGGCATGGATGTGTGCTGTGTTTGTGAGACACGCATACAGGACCCAAGTGTGGTTATTCACCTGACCTCTCCTGACCAATCTGGTGAATCTGCAAAATTCACCCTTCGAGTTTCTGGAGATTCGATAGCTAGCTCTCGTGGTCTTGCAGGTGTAGGTATAGCATTAAGCACCAGGGCAGAAAACTCACTACTAGACTGGATCCCAGTTGATAGTCGCCTCTGCGCTATGAGGCTGAACGGCACAGTGAGAACTAAAAGGAATAGTGAGACTCGCCGTTGTCTCTTTGTAATCTCTGCTTACGCACCCACTGACTGCAGTTCGGATGAAGTGAAGGACGAGTTCTACCATAAACTGTCTAACCTCCTCTCGAAAGCCAAACGTTCGGACGTAGTGGTTGTTGCAGGTGACCTCAACGCACAGGTGGGTAGACTGAGTGAGGCAGAAAGGCACTTAGGTGGCACTTTCGGAATCCCAGCTGAACGTACAGATAACGGTGATCGCCTATTACAACTATGCTCAGATAACCGCCTATTTTTAGCCAGCACAAATTTCAGACATAAAGAAAGGCACTGTCTGACCTGGCGTCCACCGAGCTCGACTCAGCGATGGACACAGATAGACCACATTGCTATTAGTCATCGCTGGAGAGGATCGGTGGAAGACTGCCGCTCCTTCTGGAGTACGTGTTTGGACAGCGATCATGCGTTGGTCCGAGCACGTATATGCCTGCGTCTCAATGGACGTAGAAAAAATTTGGCAACAAAACCACTACGAGTTCTGCTGGACAACGAAAACACCAAAGCCGTGTTCAGTGAGAAGTTGGCTAGGCAGTTATCGGAACAAAAGACTGTCACTCATCCAGAAGAAGCTTGGTGCCATCTTCAGTCTACTGTAAAAGCAGCACTGGAGACTGTAGCCGACTCCAAGATAATGGCTAAAAAGAGCCAGTGGATATCAGCAGCTTCTTCCAAACTAATGGATGCACGTGAATGCATCCCTGCAGGCTCTGAGTACAATGAAGAGCGAGCGCAACTTAAAAATAGACTGACGAAAAGTCTGCGCAACGATCGTGAACAGTGGTGGGCAGCAAAGGCTAAAGAGATGGAAAAGGCAGCGGCGATCGGTAACAGTAGACAGTTATTTAGACTTATTAAGGAGACTGGGGGGAAATGGTCAACAACAGTTAGTGAGGCTATAGCGGAGAAGGACGGATCTGCGATTCACTCGCAGGGAAGGCGACTGGGACGATGGGCAGAACACTTCGAGGAACAGTTTAACTGGCCTCCAGCCACGATTGCGCTGCCCGCTATCCAGTCGGACCCTGAATGGGACATAGAGACAGGTCCCCCAACACTAGAAGAAGTTGAGAAAGCGGTAGGTAGCCTGAAACGGGAAGGGCAGCAGGACCAGACGGACTACCTGCTGAGGTATACAAGAATGGTGGTAGAGTTCTCTTAGTCAGGCTAACGGAAGTGTTAGCCAGTATATGGGAATCAAATACGATCCCCTCCGACTGGTCTAAGTCACTGATCATCCCAGTCTTCAAGAAAGGCGAGAAGTCCTCTTGTGATAACCACAGAGGAATCAGCCTGACAAACATAGTGTCTAAGATCCTAAGTTCTATAATTCTCCGACGCCTGAGTGGAGCTCGGGAACAGCAAGCCCGAGAAAACCAGGCAGGCTTTAGACCTGGCCGTGGATGTATCGACCAAATATTCACACTGCGCCAGGTCCTGGAACATAGGCATGCTTACAGACGCCCGACAATAGCTGTATTTCTCGACCTGAAGGCGGCATTTGACTCCGTTGATCGAGAAGTCTTATGGCAGTGTCTGTCACTGAAAGGCGTGCCTAGTAAGTACATCACCTTATTGAAAGCTCTCTACTCGAACACTTGTGGGCATGTTAGAGCCTATGGTGAGTTGTCCAGGGAGCTATACTCATCAAGTGGTGTCCGTCAAGGATGCCCACTATCCCCATTCTTATTTAATTTTATCATAGATATTCTTATGGAGGTTTCCCTCTCGTCACCTAATTACAAAGACGTTGACCCGATCACAGGTGAATTTTCCTTAGATCTAGAATATGCAGATGACATAGTCCTGTTAGGTGAAGACGCTGACAAGATGCAGAGTCTTCTGAACACTTTGAGTGGGAATTTGAGAATGTTTGGGATGCGATTTTCACCACCCAAATGCAAATTTTTGCTCCAGGACTGGTCTTCAGCGGTACCGCGGTTAACAATAGAGAGTGAAGTGGTTGAGTGTGTTGACCACTTCACTTACCTGGGAAGTAGGATCAACCCGGTGGGTTAGTTGCCGATGAGATTTCTGCACGGATACAAAAGGCTCGATTGGCTTTTGCCAATTTGCGCCACCTATGGCGCCGCCCTTTGTCTATTAAGGGTCGCGTGTACTGCACAGCAGTCCGCTCTGTTCTACTGTATGGCTGTGAAACATGGCCATTGAAAGTGGAAGATATAAGAAGGCTTCAGGTATTTGACCACCGTTGCCTTCGTAGTATAGGACGTATTCCGTGGTGTCACCATGTGAGTAATGCAGAAGTTAGGTGTAGAGTTTTAGGGAGAAGAGGTAAGTCAGTTGACGAGGTTGTGAACCTTCATCGACTGAGATGGTTGGGACACGTACTACGTATGCCTAGTCACCGATTGCCTCGTCACACAATGTTGGCTGAGGTGGGTTCAGGCTGGAAAAAGGCCCGAGGTGGCCAGACTAAAACATGGCACCAATGTATGAAGTCTCTGACTGTTGGTTTAAGCCATGTAGGACGATGCAGACTAGGTGGTTGGGGTCCACGGGACAAGAGGAACCAGTGGTTGGAGACCCTAGGTGATATGGCTCAGAACCGAAGTCAGTGGCGCAGATGTATACACACATTATCCTCATCTTAACAACGCTATACCGAATCTCACTATTTTGTCACTCCTCTTTCCTTTCTTCTCGTACTTTATATTTCTTTTGACTGCATTCACTTATCTTCATCCTTCACCTCACTACCTTTCTACTTGATGAACTGACGCGAGGTGTGGCAACTTGGACCGTTACGCAGTAATGCCTGGTCCTGTGTTTATAAGGATTTATTGATTGGCTAGAGCCCGTACAGACAGGTAAGTCCAATTCGTTTCCACCTTGCACTCAGATGGAAAACTGAATTGTACACGCAAACTCCACTGTACAATCACTGGATGATAAAAAGGAAGGTGATGTAAGTCTGTTTTCATTTTTGAAATCGGATTTTATCAATGCTTTTCATGCCCCATCTAACATGTTCACTTATTATCTTCTGCTACAGGTAAACGGCGTTGAACCTGCCTACTGGATTGCTGTTGATGTGTGTTTGTACGGAAATTTTTTATCATGTAAATTAGCACACTCTTTTGCCCCATAATACAAACCCTCTCTTAGGGCTGACGGGCTGAATGTTTTTTGCAGATTTGCATCTACAACTTGGGCTGATTAGAAATCGGTGGGTTACTGGCGACAGCAGGAGTCTGTTTGTGACTCCTCTAGGCACGTTTACCCGGATGGTGACAACAGAATGAAGTTTAGCAGAATGTTTGGTATTTCTAACTGGTGAACATAAGCGGGATGGGTAGGGTTAAAAGAGCGAAGTAAGAAGATAAATCAAAACAGACAGACGGTGGGTAACAAATAAAAGAAAGACAGTAGTGGGATGATGAGGTTGGGAGTTCTTCGAATCCGTCCCTGATAGGCCACAAAAACTGACACAGTTGCCTAAACTCCTTCTAAGTGAACCTCTTGAGCGGGATATAACTAGTTTCCGCAGTTAAGCATTACGCCTACGACCTGGGGGAAAAGAAGTTTGACCGTAGCCTGGCGTAAGCTCTCTGGTGTGCTTGTAGGGTGTCGATCGTGTCGTTATTACCAACTGCTTGGCCAGTCTTACGCAAATCGGTGTGGGCCAGTACCAAACTGATCATTAACTTACACACTTGTAAGTATTGGTAACAAAAGACGAATGAGAAAACGCGTGTCGTTGAAGATGAGTTTATTTAGTGGTCAGGGGTAAAGGTGTTGTTTCATAGGAATGATATCAACTTCATCTATGCTTTGTTGGCTGGACTAAAAAACCCCAGGTGCGTTGCTGCTGATCAGCACAAAGAGGATGCGAAATTGGCAAATATCGACAGGTGGATGCTTATACACCAAACCAGGCTTACAGAACTAGGATCACTTGCCGACGACACAGGAGACAATTTAGCCATTATTTAGATGCTTCAGTTTTTTACTTCTCTGATGTCAAGGAGGTGCACTACATGCTATACTGGTGAGAATTCGCTATGGTGACCGTCACGCTCCAGGTAAGGTAACCTTCTGCACCTGAAACGCTTTGTGGATCAACTTATAAGCCAAGAAACATTTTGGGTGCCTTTGTCGGCCTGCATATATTTCCCCCTATTTTTGACAGCCGGTTTCGTCGCGTGTCTGAAGCATCTCTTAAGTGCCTTGATGACTCGGCGTTTAGTGATTCCAGGTACAGCGGTATATGAGCTTTCAAAACCTCAAAAGAGTAGCGGTGATGGTGATGCAGTTTTCGCGAACCTTGTAATGTTTTTAAGAAACGCATTCTGAACGGTTTGATGGTGTTGTGTTCTCTGAGACGGATGGCCCAGTCATTTTCTATGGGTCGACCACGCACTCAGTAGGCTGTAAGTTGGCTTCGGAAGCAAACCGAACAGCGTGAACTAGTGCGTCAGTGGAAAACATCAAGCCCTTGGCTTACGTAACGCATCACTGAAACGAGCCACAGTGTTTAGGTTTCTGAATCGCTTACAACTATCTACGAAGCGTATTGGGAAAGGGCCCTTAAATATATTGAGATCTTAGCCAGTAGGAATTCTCAGCCACCTTTGTGTGTTTAAAAACAGCCCATAGCATCAAACATTTCCTGGAGAATTCAACCCCAAATCAATGTTCGATGCAACATTATCGTGGCCGCAGGGATTTTCATCACTTTTTTTACCTTCAGCGTAACCATCCTACCTGGCCCTTTCTCATAAACTCACCCCGTATCCCTCTGTAGTCCTTTAACAAGTATATGTGGTCAGATAGTTTTAGATGCTTTGCACCAATGAGTCACGCAGCCCAGAAAGATTGTGTCTTTCACTGATTTATCGAAGCTTATAGTATCGTTGGACAATGAAGACTCACTTCATCGATTTCATTCACTCTATAATCTAACACTGTTAAATACCTATTTTATCAAAAAGCTTATGTAAAGGTGGCATGTATTCCAGAACATTACGTCTGAAGCTTTGACAGGGATAACGCGGCCGTACACAAAAAGAGACGATAACACCCAAAACAGCACTCTAGTCTCTACCCACAGATAAACAGAGGTAGGACAGAGCACCGATCTCCTAAAGGGGCGGCCAACTTATGTTTCTAGAATTGCAGTCGCCATCAAACATGTGACACAGAGTAACACCAGCACGTCAGAAACTAGTCCTAACTAGGGCGAGGATTGGATCATACCTGCAAATAGGCAACGGCATGTCAAGCTTAAGAATAGAGCAATCGCAAGCGGTTCGCCGCAATCCGTAGCACATTCTTTAAAGAAAGAAGGCTACATCACGACATTCAATGGCTGAAGTGTTTGCACTTAAGTTGTTTCGAAAACTAATGAGGCATTCGCATGCAGCCCATGTCACCGATGAGTTCATTGCCACCGTGACACTAAAGCGACCCGTCGGTACCATAAGGTTATGAGGTAGGAATCACACAAATGGTTTTGGCATATTTGTCCAGAGTTCAGGAAGCTCCGGGCACTCAACAAGTAAGGCCTAAAAGGGATGCTGTCCACCACACAAAGTCAAACAATAACCCAGAGGGACCTGGAAACACGCTAGATCTCAGGCTGCACACACGCCACCATGCACAGAGACCAAATTGGGTGGAATCTCCATTTCCCCGGTTAGGCTTCACAGAACGTCGAGGGCATGGCAAGTGACACCGACTACTAAACTCCTCACGAAACCCAGCCCAGATCAATAAATCCTTATAAACACAGGACCAGGCATTACTGCGTAACGGTCCGAGTTGCCACACCTCGCGTCAGTTCATCAAGTAGAAAGGTAGTGAGGTGAAGGATGAAGATAAGTGAATGCAGTCAAAAGAAATATAAAGTACGAGAAGAAAGGAAAGAGGAGTGACAAAATAGTGAGATTCGGTATAGCGTTGTTAAGATGAGGATAATGTGTGTATACATCTGCGCCACTGACTTCGGTTCTGAGCCATATCACCTAGGGTCTCCAACCACTGGTTCCTCTTGTCCCGTGGACCCCAACCACCTAGTCTGCATCGTCCTACATGGCTTAAACCAACAGTCAGAGACTTCATACATTGGTGCCATGTTTTAGTCTGGCCACCTCGGGCCTTTTTCCAGCCTGAACCCACCTCAGCCAACATTGTGTGACGAGGCAATCGGTGACTAGGCATACGTAGTACGTGTCCCAACCATCTCAGTCGATGAAGGTTCACAACCTCGTCGACTGACTTACCTCTTCTCCCTAAAACTCTACACCTAACTTCTGCATTACTCACATGGTGACACCACGGAATACGTCCTATACTACGAAGGCAACGGTGGTCAAATACCTGTAACCTTCTCATGTCTTCCACTTTCAATGGCCATGTTTCACAGCCATACAGTAGAACAGAGCGGACTGCTGTGCAGTACACGCGACCCTTAATAGACAAAGGGCGGCGCCATAGGTGGCGCAAATTGGCAAAAGCCAATCGAGCCTTTTGTATCCGTGCAGAAATCTCATCGGCAACTAACCCACCGGGTTGATCCTACTTCCCAGGTAAGTGAAGTGGTCAACACACTCAACCACTTCACTCTCTATTGTTAACCGCGGTACCGCTGAAGACCAGTCCTGGAGCAAAAATTTGCATTTGGGTGGTGAAAATCGCATCCCAAACATTCTCAAATTCCCACTCAAAGTGTTCAGAAGACTCTGCATCTTGTCAGCGTCTTCACCTAACAGGACTATGTCATCTGCATATTCTAGATCTAAAGAAAATTCACCTGTGATTCGGTCAACGTCTTTGTAATTAGGTGACGAGAGGGAAACCTCCATAAGAATATCTATGATAAAATTAAATAAGAATGGGGATAGTGGGCATCCTTGACGGACACCACTTGATGAGTATAGCTCCCTGGACAACTCACCATAGGCTCTAACATGCCCACAAGTGTTCGAGTAGAGAGCTTTCAATAAGGTGATGTACTTACTAGGCACGCCTTTCAGTGACAGACACTGCCATAAGACTTCTCGATCAACGGAGTCAAATGCCGCCTTCAGGTCGAGAAATACAGCTATTGTCGGGCGTCTGTAAGCATGCCTATGTTCCAGGACCTGGCGCAGTGTGAATATTTGGTCGATACATCCACGGCCAGGTCTAAAGCCTGCCTGGTTTTCTCGGGCTTGCTGTTCCCGAGCTCCACTCAGGCGTCGGAGAATTATAGAACTTAGGATCTTAGACACTATGTTTGTCAGGCTGATTCCTCTGTGGTTATCACAAGAGGACTTCTCGCCTTTCTTGAAGACTGGGATGATCAGTGACTTAGACCAGTCGGAGGGGATCGTATTTGATTCCCATATACTGGCTAACACTTCCGTTAGCCTGACTAAGAGCACTCTACCACCATTCTTGTATACCTCAGCAGGTAGTCCGTCTGGTCCTGCTGCCCTTCCCGTTTCAGGCTACCTACCGCTTTCTCAACTTCTTCTAGTGTTGGGGGACCTGTCTCTATGTCCCATTCAGGGTCCGACTGGATAGCGGGCAGCGCAATGGTGGCTGGAGGCCAGTTAAACTGTTCCTCGAAGTGTTCTGCCCATCGTCCCAGTCGCCTTCCCTGCGAGTGAATCGCAGATCCGTCCTTCTCCGCTATAACCTCACTAACTGTTGTTGACCATTTCCCCCCAGTCTCCTTAATAAGTCTAAATAACTGTCTACTGTTACCGATCGCCGCTGCCTTTTCCATCTCTTTAGCCTTCGCTGCCCACCACTGTTCACGATCGTTGCGCAGACTTTTCGTCAGTCTATTTTTAAGTTGCGCTCGCTCTTCATTGTACTCAGAGCCTGCAGGGATGCATTCACGTGCATCCATTAGTTTGGAAGAAGCTGCTGATATCCACTGGCTCTTTTTAGCCATTATTTTGGAGTCGGCTACAGTCTCCAGTGCTGCTTTTACAGTAGACTGAAGATGGCACCAAGCTTCTTCTGGATGAGTGACAGTCTTTTGTTCCGATAACTGCCTAGCCAACTTCTCACTGAACACGGCTTTGGTGTTTTCGTTGTCCAGCAGAACTCGTAGTGGTTTTGTTGCCAAATTTTTTCTACGTCCATTGAGACGCAGGCATATACGTGCTCGGACCAACGCATGATCGCTGTCCAAACACGTACTCCAGAAGGAGCGGCAGTCTTCCACCGATCCTCTCCAGCGATGACTAATAGCAATGTGGTCTATCTGTGTCCATCGCTGAGTTGAGCTCGGTGGACGCCAGGTCAGACAGTGCCTTTCTTTATGTCTGAAATTTGTGCTGGCTAAAAATAGGCGGTTATCTGAGCATAGTTGTAATAGGCGATCACCGTTATCTGTACGTTCAGCTGGGATTCCGAAAGTGCCACCTAAGTGCCTTTCTGCCTCACTCAGTCTACCCACCTGTGCGTTGAGGTCACCTGCAACAACCACCACGTCCGAACGTTTGGCTTTCGAGAGGAGGTTAGACAGTTTATGGTAGAACTCGTCCTTCACTTCATCCGAGCTGCAGTCAGTGGGTGCGTAAGCAGAGATTACAAAGAGACAACGGCGAGTCTCACTATTCCTTTTAGTTCTCACTGTGCCGTTCAGCCTCATAGCGCAGAGGCGACTATCAACTGGGATCCAGTCTAGTAGTGAGTTTTCTGCCCTGGTGCTTAATGCTATACCTACACCTGCAAGACCACGAGAGCTAGCTATCGAATCTCCAGAAACTCGAAGGGTGAATTTTGCAGATTCACCAGATTGGTCAGGAGAGGTCAGGTGAATAACCACACTTGGGTCCTGTATGCGTGTCTCACAAACACAGCACACATCCATGCCCGAGTTGCTAGAGTCTTTGCTAACGAAGCCTGTTGGCCAATTTGACGGAGGGTGCGGACATTGAAGGCTCCAATATGTAATTTGGAGCGTGGTTTAAGGAGACCAGTGATGCTGTTCTGTGGACTCAGATCGTTGTCGAAGGCTGCAGAGGTAGGAGAAATTGAAGATGATGCAGCATCATTAATTAAGAGACGTGAAGGAAGATTAGAAGGTAATGATGGAGGAGGTGGATAGCAGTCAGAAGAAACTTGGGTGCTGACAGAGTTGTGAGGGCGGTTGACACTTCCCGGCTGCCCACACCGTGGAAGGCTATTTCTTCTTAAGGTACCTGAAAGAGATTTGTGTGACCGCAGAGCCCATCGGACATCTGCTTGAGGCCTGTCACACCAAGCCTTTTGAGTATGATTATTTTGAACTTTTGTATTTTTGGGGCCGGATGGTCGAAAGGAAACGACAAGTGAACCAACACCGCCGGCCCGGCAGACCGTGGGGCGTGGTGGAGTGTGTTATTTTTGGGGCCGACCTTTTCTAACCCCCCTTCCACTGAGAAGGCAGCATCAGCATGGCACTGCTGGTCATCCAAGGGAAACACCTTACTGCTGTCACATCCCATCCAGCTGGCAGCAGTACGACTTCGCCCTCAGACCCCCATCATAGTGTAGCAATTTACACTATAACGGTAACTGCTTTTCGTCTAACCACTATCCAACAGACCTTTCTGGTATGGTAGAACCTCGAGGGAACAAGCGTTCCACCAGCATAGCTCGTTGGGTCATTGTGATATGCAAGCCCGACCACCACCTTAATTTAGCAGCTATCATTCTGGAGGGGCTCTCGTTCATACTTACGACGGCGGATGGCTTAAACTTCACGATTAAAATGCAGGCAGGTTTTAAGTACTGGAATAGACGAATAGGCTACGGTTCATCGCTGAGCTGTTTTCTGTCGGTTGCGTTCACGCCCTCATCTGCTTGACTGATGCAGCGTTTCATTAGGTTTGTAGCCTATACGTGACTATATTCACTTCTGAATTGAGACATTCGCCTGTTATGTCCGCGCTTCATAAGACGAGTGAGCTATCAGCATGTTCCTACAGGAGAGCAGGCAGGTCTTATAAAAGTTGAGGGAACACATCCCCCGATGCACATTAACTTCCAGAATCCTGTAGCCGTCTGCGAAGTAAACCCAATTGGATAACCTGTTTTCAGTGTAAACTGCTGCCGGTCGTTTAAAGTTCTTCACAACCTGTCTTGCTGCGTATGGGCTCAGTTTGTCAAGGATCGGTTGGAGCCTTTTAGGTCCAGCAGACCCTTGATTTCCGGAACCCAGCGACTTCATTTCCAATTTCTTCCTTTCACTTCTTCCAGTGTCCCACTGATGTGTCTTCCACATCGCTATATGCAGCATGTCACATTTTCTCAGCCTCCTTTTTATCTGCTTATGGAGGCTTTCAACTCGATTTTTAGTATTATTACCCAGTGTCAGGACATCACTGTAGAATGCTGGGGACCAAAGTCGCTTACAGTTCATCCACATGTGACTTAAATACCCCTCCATATCCAGACTGATAGCGTTGATGTGGTTATATACATAAGACCTGCGTTGGACGTCAGTGTACCGCTCGCATCTTACGTGCTGGTTGGTTCCTCTCGAACTAATCTGCACAGATATCGTTTGAGCATTAGATTTCTTGTCTTTAGGTGCATACAAAAACTTATTTGAAATGCTCACCCTTTTGCACATCGCTCTGCAAACGTGGAATGCACAAAGGACTACATCAACGTTGGGGAAGACAATCTCGACAGCTGCCTTCAATGCCACAGCGCAATCAATAACAAATGTCCGTGTGGAAGAAGTTTCCCCCATTATACACCTAAAGGCATCCAACACCCATGCTACATCTGTCCTCTGTTCTCGTTTAGTCCACCCAAACATAATTTGGCGACTGTTACCGTAGTTGTCAGTGACAAATTGAAACAATTTATAGATAAACTTTATGTCAATGCTATCACGATAGACTTACTTGCCCTTGTTCGTACTATAGGTTTGATCGAAGCATACAACCTCAGGAAATTGGAGGTAGGTGGCTATTTGATCGGTACTGCTGAAGCGGACTCGATCAACTCGGTGATGCTCACCATCACTCCAGGTTATCAGCCGACCACTACTTCTTAATTTAGCGAATACTACTGGCTGAGTTTCACAACCTGCAGAATAAAAATTATCAAGGAAACATGTTACTTGGCGTTATTTTCCTCCAGATATTCTTCATATAGTCGCAGGTTATGTCCTTCGACATAACGTCTTTTACATACTTAACAACACGATCCGGTTCAGACCCCACTGTCAGCATGGGTCGAACAACCCTCATTTCCTCCTCGGATAACCATCTGGACCAAGGGTCTATCGCAAGATAATTCACATCACACGGATGGTTGTGCACCATCTTGAAACTTGGAAAAATAAAGTGATACAAATCGTAGCGTATTTTAATTCAAGATTTACAACCAATGTACTTCGATGTAAAACGCTACTCTTGGCAAATTCTTATATTACCCCTTAACTCGCTGTTTGGTGCCCTCAGACTTTTTCCAGTTTCCGAAAGTACACGCCAATACAACATAGTGGTACTTCACTTCAGCATCTCCTTTATACTCACAACGTAGTGAGTATTCGTCATCTAAACATCGAGTTAAGCAACTTCTTAGCATACTTTTTGAAACGTAATAATCGCTTCTTCGACTTGACTCCAGTCAGTAAAATGTCTAGGTCGTATAATCTGCTCAAACACCTCAGGAACATCAACACACGTTGCGCTAGCCAGGCTAGCACTGCTAGTAGAAGCTTGATGAGAATCCACGGAGCTATGAAAACGAATAGTTAAAGCGTTCTTCTTAGAGGACTTTCACATAAAGTGTTAATAAACAGCAACGGAAGGTGTTAGCGTTCGTACGAACTTCTTAAACAACCAGATGAAGGCCGTAAACATTGAAGTAACTCGGAGATCAGGGCACCACAGGTAGTATCACGGCTTTTTTAAACGGTTAGCCAACTTCCAACACAACAAGAACAACATAACGCGGATAAATTTACATTAATCCATTAACATAACATGAGGAAATAGAATTCAACAAACAAATATGCAAAAACACTTTTATAACTGACCTGTGTCCCTAAACATTGCAAACAATGAAAACAGTTAACGAAACAGGGGAAAGACGTATCCTGAAAGACTTAAACACCTCAACCTATTTACCTTGGGTTATCGCAGGAAAAGGGGTGACCTCATTATGGCATACAAGATCGCCCATCAGGCAGACCATGCAAACAAATCGATTTTGCCTGCAACTCAACGATCTTCACCGGGAAATCCCGTTAAGATAGCACACCAGAGAGCCAACACCACACTCAGGTCCAAACTTTTCTCCCTAAGAGTATGTGCTTTATGGAATGCCTTACTACGACACATCGTTATAGCTCCTTCAGTCGACTCTTTCAAGAGGCGATTAGACAGTTATGTCACCTCGCATGGACTACCACGGACGTACTCAGGTAGTCACCAACCTCACTAGCCCCCGACTCCCTCCTGACTACCACTCACTATCTCTCTCCTTAATACACCCACATTACCTACTAATTCTTCTGTAGGAACCAAACCCACGCGACCATTCGGGCAATTCCCAAATACTTTTCTTTCGCTCTCATTTCTCTTTTCACCCCTCCTTCTCTTCTCCTTCCCTTTTCTCTTCCCTATATTATTATTATTACTTTCTTTTTTTCTCTTCCTTATTTCTCTCTTCACTCCTTTACCACTACCTTACTATTCTCTTTCAGGTACCTACACAGACAGGAGTCACTGGCAGTTCTCTAAATTTCCCAGCAGCCCGTAGCTCCCTAATCACTCTACAAATTACAACCTACTAACCCACAAAACATCCACCTCACCGAAGCTAAAAGCAAGAAAGCAGAGGGGATTTCCTCGTCCACTGCAGGAGTGAACCGAACAACTCGAACCAAGCCCTAAGAACTAGACGCGAGAGATCAAAATCTACCAGTTTTCTACGCTCGCACTGTCAATATTAGATATTGGAAAAACCAACGAAGGCAGTATCATAAACGGGGCATAAGTGAGTAAAATCCATAACATAGGAACGGCAACAACGTCTACAACTTTAATAAATCAGCGAAAATCTCGTTAGCACGAAACCAATCGTCCAACATGGCCTACTAAGATGGCGAGAAATGACCTTACAATGGTCACAAGACAGCATTCTGATTGGTTTCCAAGTTGTAAGGCGCTTCTTTAATTTCGCCTGTAGGATATCCGCAGTCAACGCGGGAGATCAAAGACTATCAGTTTTCTACGCTCGCACTATCCATACTGAATATTGGATAGGAGATGAAAAAGATTTCACAAACTTATTTTGATGAAACAGTGAGGTCGAATATGGAGTTATTCGACCTCTCAATGGACGATGCAGTTGAAGAGTCTGTCAAAACGTTCAAAATGGAGGTCTGAGATGGTATTCTTGTGTCAATAATGATTGTGATAATTAGGGCGTGGATCTTTCGGAAATTGTAAAAGATATGGTGAAATATGAAGGTGGTCATCCATGTGTTTTGGCGATAAAAAACCTGGAATCGTTCACGGAGATTCCCACAGACAGTCACCAGTTGTTGGATTACGTTCAGTATTTAAAGTCACCAAGCAACTCTGACTTTGCTGTCCGTAAGGTGCTCATCAGTATGAATGCTGTGAATATCTTGCTCAACCTGTTCGACATGTATTTTCTGGTTGGTGACTATTCTGTCTGTGCCTTGTTGTTGAATGCACTGTCCACAGTGATTACAGGTCACTCTTATGCTGTTAATGAGGAACACATCAAAAGTAAGTGAACACGCAGATGTTTTAAGAACGTGCTTGAAATTTCATTTCTGCTGTTTTAAATATCGGGTAGTGTTGACTTTTCCACGATAGGTAAGTACGACTGCTTGAATATCTTCAGTCTACTCTTCAACGTGAATGTCCATATTTAGAAAGACTTATATTTTCCATTGAATTTTGCTGTCTCAATCCTTTCTATGTAATCTCGGTAGTTACCACGTGTTCGACGTATCCCCCACCAACTTTTCCTACCTCAAAGACTATGGACCATGTTCACGTTGTTAATGATCGTTACCATGCGAAAGCAAACAGTAAGAAATTACAAAGAGATACTGATATGATGAAGATTATCATGAATTATGTAAGCGTAGGAGACTGCGATGTAACTATTTTTGTCTTTCGCAGTATTTAAGTATCATTTGGACATATTTGAAAGTTAGAACCCTTAAGTGAGCATTTCATTGCTTTTGAATGCATGCTATTTCAGGTTTTTCAAACTCCAAAGCATGTTTACAGCAAATGTTGAACTTCATGGCCTGCCTTGGCTCACATTTATTTCTTGTGCATCTGTCTGACAACTTTCTGAAGCTTTTGGCGTCAAATCATATGATGCACAAAGAAATGTAGTCACAGAGAAACCCACAAATATCTTCCTTCAAATTGAAATATTTAATATCAACTTCGGGAGCGTGTGAAACTAATACTATCCGAATTACTGCACACATCTTGGAACTCAATTAGCGTTCTATTTTGATGCTTCACTGTGTGAATGCTTCTAAATACCTCCCTAAAGCTTCTAAGATGATGGTCTAAGAGGTGTTCCTTTTACGTAAACCGTGGGTTAGGTGAAGAGCTGCAAACAGACAATAGACGTAGAACCCTGCACACAATTGCATTGGATCAAGTTGCCACACGTCACGGTAGTATGAAAAGAACAGGTTGACAGAAGATTGATATCAAAGTAGGCAAGGTTGTGTGAGAGAATAAGCAATCTGAAGATAATGTTTGGTGCAAATACTTAAGCTTAAGAAGACATTAAGGAGTGAATACATCTATTCCATTGTGAGCGACTTTCAGCTATGTCACCAACAGTCCTCAACTGCTGGTTCCTCTGATCTCAGAAACCCCAGTCAGGCAGTCCACATCCCCCCCCCCCACACGGCTCAGACAAACGGTCAGGGACTCTACCGACTGGTCCCACATCTTGTTCTGGTCACCCTGAGCCCTCTTCCAACTTCCCATAGCATGGTACGTCGAAGTAGGGGGTGACTCAATACACGCAACACATGTCCAAGCCAACTCATTTAATCAAGGTGCCCAGTACTCTTCTGACCTCAGCATTGATCACACAGTGATCCCACCAAACGCGAGCAATGCTACAAAGACACCTATGGTCTAAACCATGTAATCGCTTCATGTCTGACTTTTAAAGGCTACTTCTAACGTCTGTATAGCGGAACAGAACGAATCGCTGTACAGTACACTCGTTTTTTGGTGGTCAGATATCTCGCTAATCGGTTCGACATATGACGCAAGTTGGCAAATGCTAAACAGGCCTTGTAAATTTGAGCTGGGATTTCGTCAGCAACTAACCTGTTCGGGCTGATGCAACTCTTCAAGCAGGTGAATTGTTTGACACATTCTACCACCACTCCCTGTCATTAAACTGGGATTATGTGTATCAGATCAGTCCTAGAGCAGCAGCTTAAATTTAAAAGGTGCGAAATGAATGCAAAACTTACTCAAACTTCTGCTCAACGAGTCCGGAAGACACTACATTGCGTCGCATCTTCATCTAGCAGGAAAACATCGTCTGCATAATGTAAATCAACCAGATGACACCCAGGCGGTAGATCAATCCCTGTAAAATCAGAGGTACCTAAAGTTATGTCTTTCAGTATGTCTATGACGAAGTTAAATAGGGATGGTGACATGGGGCTTCTGTGGCAGACACCACTAGTTCTCGTCAATTCTGATGACACCTTTTCTTATTCCCTTGCACGTTTGCGTGAGTTCGAGAAGTGAGAGCAATGATTAGTGCTATATACTTGCTCGGTACTCTTTTCACTGTCGGATATGGCCACAACACCTCACTGTCAACTGAGTCAGGTGTCGCTCTCAAATCAAGAAATATGGCAACTGTCGATCTCCGGTAACTATGCCTATGTTCCGGAACCTGTTGGAGGGTGCAAAATTTGATCGATGCACACTCGTTTAGGTTTCAAATCTGCTCGGTTTTCTCGAGGTTGCTGTTCTTGAGCTCCAGTTAAACGTCGGATAACTATGGACCCTAGGATCTTGGACACAATATTAGTCAAACAAATTGCCCCAGTGGTTGTCACAGAAAGACTTCTCTCCCCTTTTATGGACTAGGATTATCAGTGAAGTAGACCAGTCTGACGGCGCTACCTCCGATTCCCATGTACAACTTAGTATCTGTGCCACTTTAATTAAAAATTTCTTACCCCATTTTAGAAAACCTCAAGCGGTGAACTGACAGGTCATGATGCTTTGCATCATTTCAGGTTTGATACAGCTTTCTCAACTTCAGAAGATTTGGAGGACCAACATATACGTCCCATTCAGGTTCAGGCTGGATTCTGGGCAATTGAAGGGTTTCTGAGGACCATTTGAATTGTTCTTCAGAGTCTTCTCCTTAACGTTGTGGCGACCTATCCTGAGAGTTCATCAGAGTCGTATCTTCTTCTATGATAGTTTTACTAATCATCGTTTTCTTGCCGCTATCCTTAATAAGCCGAATGTTGCCTAACGCTGATGCCTTCTTCATCTCTTTCGCCACCCACTGCTCTCTATCGACGTAAAGACCCTTGGTCAGTTTACGTTCGAGTTGCTTTCTCTCTTCATCGTGGTCAGCCAGCTGGAATCAGTGTTCTCGCATCAAACAATTTGGATTACGTCGCAGAAATCCAATGACGTTTGCTAACCTTCTGGTATTGGTTACCAACTGCTTTTAACCGCGAATTCTACTGCATACTTAATATCACGCCAGGTTTCTTCAGTATATGCGTTGCTACCACGTTCTGATAAATGCTTAGCTGACTGCTCCCTAAACACATACTTGACATCCTCATCGTGCAATCCACTATGGACAAGCTTTACTGACATCTGTTTTCCGAGCCCTGTAGGGTGCAGACATACATGAGCCCGTACTAGCACGTGATCGGAGTCAGAACAGGTACTCCAAAAGGAAGGACAATCCTCCACCGATGGCTTACAGCAATGAAATCTATCTGTGTTTATCGTCGATTTGACATCGGCGGATGCTATGTGACACAGTGTCTATCCTTATGCTCAAAGTTAGTGCTGCCCAGAAACTAGTGATTTTCAAGAGCCAATTGCAACAGACGATCACCGTTGTCAGTTTGTTAGCATGGCATTCCGTAACTTTTTAGACTGTTAGGCAGTAGTGGCAAGTCGTATGTTGATAGTAAAGCTATGGCTCAGTGGTTGAGGAAGATGACTCAACCATTGTGTAATGGGCTCGAACCCCGCTCTAACTACCGAGATTTGGGCATCAAGATAGTATTACTGACCCTTATACTATGTGTGGTTCAGTGACTACTGCACGAATGTACACAAGATAGCTGAATGTGTCTGCGTATGTTGATAGTATCTGTCGTATCAACTTGGGACTTAACATTACTCCATAACTGTCTGAGTTGTCGTATCTCATCTGCACATCAAACGATATTGTCTTTCCCTGTTTTGTGGATCTGTGACTCATTGGTCTAGTTACTTAGTCTTCAAGCGATTGGTCGTAAGTTCGAACCTATTCGCACCTACCTACGTCTGTACAGCTAGGTAGCATCATTAACCCTCATACATTAGGCGTGACTCGTTCCCCACTGCAGGAAGGTGCACAAAACTCCTGAATATATTTCAATGTCTTCCCCTTAGTAGGACAGTTGGTCAGTATCTCCAAGTGACTTCCGATCATGGGTTCATAGGTCCACTTAACTTGAGTATTTTTCTTCATAAATAAGCTTATAGCAGGTATTTAGTTCCCGACTTATGGATAAGTAAGCTGTTTTCGATACTCATGGCATATTTCCCTTCTTTAACTTCACTTTTCCGAGTTTCATTTAAACAGCGGGTGGGCTACTATGTCGACTACCTCAATGTGTTTGGCCTGGTAGGTTTTAAAAAGAAAGGGACGTGTATTCGGACAAAGAACGTTTCATACATATTTTAGTGGTGGCAGCAAAAAGTAGGGTATCTATCTTCATTTGAAATTCAGCGTAGGCTTTTCTCTTTTGACCCATTCACTCATTTTTTCCCCATTTGCACTGTACTTGCCATTTAATGTGTGAAATGCATGGATTGTATACGGGAATCAAACACGATCTCTGACTGGTCTAAATCACTGATTATCCCAGTCTTCAAGAAAGGCGAGAAGTCCTGTTGTGACAAAAAGAGGAGAATCAGCCTGATGAACATGGTGTCCAAGGTCCTAAGTTCTATAATTCTCCGACGCCTAAGTGGAGCTCGGGAACAGCAAACCCGAGAAAACCACACTGCGCCAAACCCTGGAACATAGGCACGTTTACCGACGCCCGAGACGAGCTGTATTTCTCGACCTGAAAGCGGCATTCGACTTCGTTGATCGAAAAGTTTTATAGCAATGTCTCTTAGTAAAAGATGTGCCGAGTAAGTTCATCACCTTATTGAAGGCTTCTACTCAAACACCTGTGGGCGTGTTACAGCCTATAGTGAGATGTCCAGGGAGCTATGCTCATCGAGTGGTGTCCGTCAAGGCTGCTCACTCTCCACTCTTATTCAATTTTACCATAGATATTCTTTTGGAGGTCTCCCTCTTATCACCTGACTACACAGAGATTGACCTAATAGCAGGGGAATTTTCGTTAGACCTAGAATGTGCAGATGACATAGTCCTGTTAGGTGAAGACGCTGACCGATAAGATGTAGAGTCTTCTGAACACTTTGAGTGGGAATTTGAGAATGTTTGGGATGCGATTTTCACCACCCAAATGCAAATGTTTGCTCCAGGACTGGTCTTCAGCGGTGCCGCGGCTGACAATAGAGAGTGAAGTGGTTGACTGTGTTGACTACCTCACTTACCTGGGAAGTAGGATCAACCCTGATGGGTAAGCTGCGATGAGATCTCTGCACGGATACAAAAGGCGCGATTGGCTTTTGTCGATTTGCGCCACCTATGGCGCCGCCGTTTGTCTATTAAGGGTCGCGTGTACTGCACAGCAGTCCGCTCTGTTCTACTGTATGATTGTGAAACATGGCCATTGAAGGTAGAAGACATGAGAAGGCTTCAGGTGTTTGACCACCATTGCCTTCTTAATATAGGACGTATTCCGTGGTGTCACCACGTGAGTAGTGCAGAAATGAGGTGTGTAGTTTTAGGGAGTACATCTGAGTCAGTTGACGAAGTTATGAACACGTACTGAGTATGTCTAGTCGCCGACTGCCTCGCCACACAATGTTGGCCGAAGTAGGTGCAGGCTGGAAAAAGGCTTGAGGTGGCCAGACTAAAACATGGCACCAATGTATGAAGCCTCTGACCGTTGGTTCGAGCCATGTGGGGCAATGCAGACCTGGTGGTTGGGGTCTACGGGACAAGAGGAACCAGTGGTTGGAGATTCTAGGTGATATGGGTCAGGACCGATGTCAGTGGCGCAGATGTATATGCAGACAAACACATTATCCTCATCTTAACATTATGCTCAATCTCACTATTTTGTTATTCTTCCCTTCTTTCTCCTCGTGTTTTATATTTCTTTTGACCGAATTTTCCTACCTTCATCTTGCACTTCACTGCCTTTTTAATTGATGTACTGATATGAGCTGTGGCAACTCTGACCGTTACACAGTAATGCCTGGTCCTATGTTGATATTGATGATGATGATGCATGGATTGCAATTTTACAGTACTCTGTGAATAAAGTAAATCAAAGATAATGATCATAAACGACAAACGGTTATCTAGTCTGCATAATTTGTTACCACTCATTTATTTTATTCTTTCAATGTGTAAGAAGACATGAACTTAGTGCTATTTTATTCTGGTATTCGAAATCGAATTAAATCAAAAACCCACTCAGTAACCTTGTACACATTCGTGCAGTGGACAATGAGCCACACCTGTTGTGTAAAGACTAATTATACTACCTGAGTGCCCAAACTTCTGTAGATGAAGCGATATTCAAGCCCCTCCACCTACTGGTTGAAAGTTAACTTCCTAAACCAATGAGCCACAAATCCACAACGAAAATATTGAATTTTCAGTTTATAATTAATATTTCATTTCTGAGTTTTGTGGAACTATTTTCATTTTTACCAACTCGTAACACTGACTGCAGCTATTTTCTAGGAATATTTTATCTTTGGTATCTTGAAACATTCAGTTTAATATGTGTTGTCAGTATCATCAAAGGATTTTCATCAGTGTATTGCCTCAAATAGGTAGGATGTATGAAGCTTGTCTATTGCTTAGTAGTTGACCACCGTAAGAACTACCTGTTTAGAAGATTCCAAGCTGGGAAGTGGATAAAACCTATTTTTTCGGTCTTACTTGGCAGTCAAACTTGCACATAACTTTTTTTATACTTTATGTTTTATAAAAGTTTTTCATTCTTCTCTTCTGTATGTTATCACAGAATTGGTCAATATGCTGCTCAAATTAATTGATGAATTAGATAGAAGTACATTAGAGAAATCACATTTCGTCCTAATAGCCGCAGTTTATCAAACTTTACATCTTAGTTGTACAAAGAATGAGAAGAACAGAGCACTTATCTCGCAAACGCAAGCTGTCACTCAGACTATACATTTATTAAAAAAACTCGGGGAAATCCAAAATAATATGGCTTCTGATGTCTTCTATCCTACCTTAAAAGAATCATGTGCATTTTTACGATCACTCACAGTTGATGATGATTTAGATGTTGAGTTTGGTCTTGGGAGTGAAAATGCACGAAGTATTGCTAAAAGCGATTCATGTTTGGAAGTGTTTATCAACTTAATTTCCAGTAAGTATATCCTGTCTTTTTGAAATTAATTTCTTCTGCTATAGTGTTTAATTTCATTTCTTTAAATATTTGTTAATACGGTAGGGGAGCAGCAAGAACTCTTACACCTAGTTATTTATCTGGCAATAAAAGCATTAACTAGCTCAAATAAAGTCAGTTTAGCTATCTGTTAACGCTAAAACATAAAGTAAAAAGTATCTTAAGATATAAATTATTTTATAATTTACTTGTGGTTAATTTATCACGTCAAGAATTGATGAGATCTGTGTAACTGATGTACTGATGGTTCCATATCGCTAAATATTATTATTGTTATTCCTACTAAAACACAAACTTGGCACAGTATGTACGTCAAAAAGTATGTCACTCAATTTAGTAGATTAGGACGAAACAGCTGTCCAGTGCTCTTAGATTTTCAATGGTTCCCCCAACTGATATCAGTCCATGATGAATACTACTTCTAAGATTATGGAATTGTAGAATCGGATGTGACCTTGGATGCATACGAATTCTTAAAATAAAAGATTGCAGTGAATATTGTTTTTTAGCGTGATTGAGGTTTTCAACTGATTCATATGGCCTAGAGTGAAAATAGACACGATAAAGAAATCCGCCCATATGACACTCCAAAGCACTAATCCACGTAAGTCGTCGTATTAACGTGTAAAAACCTTCAGACGACTCCACATTCCTTCTACACTATTAGTATGAAGTGCTAACTTATGCACAACAATATGGTGATCATATATCAACCTTTTCAGACATAGACATGCTTTCTAGTCATCGGTGTGAATAGTAGTTCCCAGGAGAATAGGTTTCGTAATATTTGAAACTTTGCTATTGTCCGCCTTCTAAAAGTATCCCTTCTCAGATGTCCTATCCCCAATTCCGAAAACCTGCAGATACAAAGAAAATAAACAACCTTCCCATTATTTCTTTACGACTCTACTGTTTCGTCTGTCTTTTCCATTTCACGTTACTCACCGAAGACTATAGTCATTTCATAGTGTTTGGGAGCAAATATCTCTAAAACGCTGATACCATTGTACGAAAGTTATCTCTGTCACACTCATAAACGCTGCTATGCTTGTAACCGGTGTGCCAATTATCTACTGTACAAAATAACATACTTTGTCTCAGTCATAAGTTACACTTCTCAAACATCTGCATCTAAGTTCGACCCCGTCTTTAACTGAGTTGTGTGGAGATTGGAACATAATCTCATCCTAACTACATCTCTAACCGTTTCTCGCTAGTCCATTCTCCGTCACATAAGTGACCAATTTCTCATAATCCAAATTCTCCGCTAGCGTGTCTATCATCAGCTAAATTCTTTCTAGAATAAGAACCCTGCAAAATGACCCCACACTCTTTGGATGCCATTAGTTGCTTCACAGTGACTTGAAATCTGCTTAAGAATGCCAAGACTCTACAGTTCTCCCGAAAACTGTAGTAAAAAATAAGTCACTAGGGTAGAAAAAGCTACATAAGTTATGTCTAAGAAGTTTCCTTTAACAAACGGGAAAATCCTACATTAAGTCGTAGAACAAAGACTTAATGGCAAAAAAAAAGTTTTTTTTCTCGACAGTTTCATTTACTGAAGCTTTACAGTCGTTATACATAGGTGTTCAAAAGCGTTGAAAATCTATTAATAATCACTAGGCTTACCTAATTAACATAATGTTCAGGAATAGAATAAAAATTTGTCCCTGAAGACAAGCAAATTACTACTCTGACAATTGCTAGTGAGTAGTGGACTTAAGGTTTTTAAACAGATTCGGTTTAAGGTTATGAATTCCCAATGATTTGGCTGTGTAAAGATGTAGTTGAAGTCCTTTGAAATTGTAGGGAAACACTTTAAATTGCTTTGAAAGAACTACCAGGAAGAGCCAAGTGCTTGAGGATGACGAAATGTTTAGGAATGTCATGCATGTCTATACCTCGAAAGAAACATTTCGGTAAGAGCTCATGTATTATATGGATTTCACTGTTCTCATTACCCTTTTTATTGGTGCTCATAAACAAATGATACAATAAAAGTAAATCAATGTTGTTATTAGCTAGCTTTTGTTCATGGTCATATCCGATAGTATCTCAACCCACGAAGTTGTGTGGTGTCAGGAGTACTGCGCGGATAGCTATAATATATCATCAATACACTGTAATCGAAGGGAGCAGTTTCTGACTTCGTATCACCACTTCACAGAGTAATCACTTTTTCCTGTCTACAACAGATCAAAAACTAGTGGTTAATATCAAAACTGTGGAGATCATGTGCGTAAGACGTGTGCAGGACATTGAAGGTGGTGTTTTACGATTACTTCTTCATTTGAATAATGATTTACGACACGTCCTAGGACACAGTTGGACTTCAGAATTTCTTAAACTATATAGCCCCTAAAGTTGTGGGCGATTGTTAAAAGATTGCATTGATGAATACTAGTCTTCGAAGTGAAGACAGGTGTCACTAACATAGAGCTTAAGTATGCAAATTAAAGTGCTTTACATTAGACTTCAGTCCCACATAGTACAAAGAGAAACCCATAAAATCTACTTAGGCATTAGTATAACTTTGGAATATTTCAAGTGTACATCAATGAGAATGAATACAAGTATATCTTTCTACGAGTTATTCAGAAATACTTTATACTCAACAATGCACAGTAAGTACCGCTCGTTTCATCTCTATTCGATAAGTGAAAGCTGATCATTATAGGCTAATTCAAATAGTGTTTTCACCTCCAACCCCTGTAATGTGGTAATAAATGTATTGAGAAGACCGGTAGACACTGTTTAAACAAATGTTTAGTTATTCTTTACCTCAATATCTTAATACTGCTAATTACTGGAGTAATAGTTGGAAAACTATTCTAAACAATTGAATTGGCAGACAAGATTTTGTTCGTCATAGTACTTCAGACGACTAAATGATCATGCAATCAGGAAATAAAACCAGACACAATAAACGTAGAACCTCGTAAACAAGTCCATTGGATCAAGTTACCACACTTCACAATAGTACATAGAAAACATGTAGACAGAAGAAGATTGATATCAAAGTAGACAAAGTTGTGTGACAGAATAAACAATTTGAAGATAACTGTCAGTGCAAATATTCAAGCTTTAAAAGATATCAAAGAGTGAATACATCTGCGTTGCTGTGACCGATTTTAAAGGCATGTCACCAAGAATTCTCAACCACTGGTTCCTATCGTCTCAGAAACCCCAGTGAGGTTAGTCTGCATCTCCGAACAAGGCTGAAACCAACAGTCAGGGATTCCATCGACTAACACTTCATTAAATCTGCATTTATCTTGGTTCAATATCGAGTATCTATCCGTTAAAATAACTGGCTTACTGCAAATCAGCTGACCGAAAGAAGCATGCTTTCTGAGTATTGCCTAATAGATAACTAGTGCTACTCAGCTTCTTATTACATGAGTTTTTGTCACAAACAAAATTTATTTTCTATAGTCTTTTAAAATGTCTATGTAAAGCAAAGCACAACATAAAATACCTAAGCTACCATAATCGTTTCCTAGAACTCTTTTTAATCTTATCAGTTTGGTGACTCAGTCACCCACGGTCCTCCTCATATCTTCAGATTTCATGTACGCCAATCATATAGTTAAACAGGGTAGATTGTTAAGTAATTTACTTGCACTTCGTTAAGCAGTTGGACCTCTTACCTATTGCTTGGTCTAGCAGTTACCAAATAAAGCTTTTACACCTATGCTAATACTTAGTCTTCCCGATTGTGGTTGACTGGATCATGCAGCAAACCGTGAGGAGCGAGAAGACGGGCATACTCTGGACCGATGAAAAGACCTTAGAAGATTTAGATTTCGCCGATGGTTTGTGTCTGATGTCGCATAAACTCGAAGATCTACAGGCGAAAACCAACAATTTGACAGAAGAGGCAGCGAAGATGGTACTTCAAGTGAATGTAGAGAAGACAGAGGTGGTGAAGGTACCCAACCAACAACAACAAGCACCAGTCACCATTAACGGGAGAAACCTAAAGGAAGTTGTCTCTTCCACCTACCTAGGCAGTATCGTTTCAACTACAGGCACCACAGGCACAGATGACGACGTCAAAGCCACGATCGGAAAGACAGCAAGACAGGCCTTCATTAACCTGAAATCAATGTGGAGATCAACTGCACTCAGAATAAAAAACAAGATCCGGATTTTCAACACCAACGTCAAGTTAGTCCTTCCATATGGTTCAGAAAATCGGTGCGTCACGAAACGCATTTCCACCAAACTACAGACATACATCTCATCAACAGCTGCCACCTACGCTCGCTCGATACTGAATATGAGATCAGATGGCCAGAATAGTAAGAATAAGCAACAATGAACTCTAGCCGAGCAATGAACCAACCAAGGACCTATCACCTAACAGATAATTCAGGCGGAAGTGGAGATGGATTAGACATACACTGAGAAGGCCGATTGGGAACATTACACGTCAGGCCCTCGGGTGGAATTTAAATGGGAAACGATGAGCTGTGCGTCCGAGGATGACATAGAGGAGCCAGGTTGAAAACACCGCAGAGAACGCAGTGCTACTGAAGCCCTATGTTTCACTAGGAACCCAAGGGATAAATAATAAAAATACTTAATCGCCAGAGAACCTATTATTGTAAATGCTGTTGACGAATCAGCTGATCTTTGGGGTCTGTTAACTATGGTAGCTACCTTTCTCTTTGTTTTAAAGACTGTTGGGAAGTATTCAACTTGTTGACTACGAGTCGCTAAACTCATGGACAAAATCTCTCTTATTAACTACTTTATGAATATATTCTTTTCTTTCAATTTCTTTTAAATTATTTTCAAGACATTTTGAACGCTTCAAATGTCAATGGAATTTCTGATCTGTTTCAAACATTATCGGCTATAATTACACGTGAAGAATTGTGTACAAAATTTGCGTCCCTTGATGGCATTAATATACTCATGAAAACAATTTATTATAATATAAAATCAATAGTAAGTAATTTAAGTAAGTATGTATTATGATCCATATTATTTCTCATGCCTTAGAAAATGAAGTTTAATAGTTTCATTCTTGTTAGGGAGTTGACTTTCAACCAAGCGGGTCGCAAGTTCGAACACTACTCCATTTCCTAAGGTTTCTGCAGCTAGGTAGTATAATTAGCCCTCTTCACACAACAGGTGTGCCTCATTGCCTACTGCACAGATATGAAAAAGGTTGCTGAGTGGATTTTTTTCTTGATTTGTTTACTAAACTCCAGAATTATTCTGATCCGAAATCCCTGGTATGAAGTTAGTTTGATACGGTGGCAGTAGAATAGATAGTAAAGCCACCCGCTAACTCGTATACTTTGTTTGATTACCTTCCCATACAACCGTATCCAGTTATTTCTTCACAAACTAATTTAAGAGAAAAATTAGGTTGGTTTACCTAATAAGTAACGGTCATAAATAACACTAAGGTTAGCTAGCAAATTAGCTTCTGAATATTTGTAACACTCTAAGAATTCTCTCACACTTCAAGATTTAATGCAGATAATGATTACGCAGATGATATAATCTTGTTAGGTGAAGATACTGACAGAATTCAAAGTCTTCTGGATCTCTCAAGTGACTTTTTGAGAATCCTGGGATTCATTTCTCACAACTCAAATGTAAATTGTTGCTTTAGCACTGATCATCAGCGGTGCCCCGGCTAACAACAGGGAATGAAGTGGGTGAGCGCACTGAACACTTCATTTATCTGAGAACTTGGCTCAACCCTGATGGGTCAGTGATCGGCGAAATCTCTACACTGATACAAAAGGTTAAATCGGCTTTCACCACATATGGTGCCTCTGTGATATCTGATTGCGATTAAGGATCGAGAATACTACCTTACAGTTCACTCTGTTCTACTGTATGGTTTTGAAACATGACCCTTAAAGGTAGAAGATGTGATAAGGCTTCAGGTATTTGACCATCACTGGATTCATAGCATAGACCATGCGTCAGAGTATCACCACATTAATGCCGAAGTCCAGGTGTAGAGTTTTAGGGAAGAGAGGAAAATCAGTTGATAAAATTGTAAACCTTCAGTGGCTCAAGTTACTGGGACATACTTAATCACCGGCTGCTTCGTTGTGCATCGCCAGTAGGTTTAGGCTGGAAAAAGGCTCAGGGCGATCAGACTAAAATGTAGCATCGCTGCATGAAGTCCCTGACTGTTGATCTGAGCCGCGTATAGGAATGTGGATCTCCCGGTTAACGTCCATGTGACTACAGATACCTGTAGTTGGTTGGCTCAAAATCATCGTCATTGACACAGGTGTATCCACACATTATCGTGATCGTTATACTAGATTCAGTGTTTCTTTATTCCCCACCTCCTCTGATTTGCTACTTTCTACTGCTATTAATTGGTTCTTCTCCATTACTTTGTCTTCCAATGTATTGCTTGTTGTGCTGATGAGGTTTGGCAACTTCTACCGTCATCCAGTAATGTGTGATCCTGTTTTAATATTCATTATATTGTTGTAATACTTGTAGTTTCCTGTTGCTATATAGTGGCGAATTGCTCGACCTCTGCTGTTGGGAGATGGGCTCCTACGTCGATGCCTCGATACTGCCGGCTATTCATGCTACATTCGTGTTGGTGGCTAGCAAACGAATCCAGGACGCGCATTTCACCACATTTGAGACTCTTCGGCTGGAAATTACAAGCAACACAACAACAACTGATACCCGTTGCACAAGAAATGGCTTTCATGCCCCAGTGGCGCAGTGAATAATAACGCGTTGGTACTTAAAGAGATGGGTAATGTGTTCGAGTCTCAGTGTAAAAACATCACCCACTGATGTGCAGGTACATCCAGCTGCCGAGTCCCAAATAGGACAAAACGCACATCCTGGATTTCTCTGATAGTAACCAATATGAACGAATTTAAGCTATTTTCCTCCAATTTACTAATGCTCTCAAACTTATAACTTTCATTTTAGGTTGCTGCATGTTTGAAGTTGTCTTTTGTGAAATCAATCTCATCATTTACCTTCATAGAATCTGTTCATCATGATCAACATAGAACCCGGCATTATGTGTAACGGTCTAAGTTGCCACATCTCATATCAACAAGTCAAGTAAAAAGGCAATGAGATGGAAGATAAGGAAAGAGTATGAAGTAGAAAGTAGTAAAAGAGAGGAAGGAGGAATGAGAAAATGGTGAGATTAAGTATAGCGGTTAAGAAGAGGATAATGTGTGTATACATTTGTGCCAATGAAATCGGTTCTGAGCCATATCACCTAGAATCTCCAACCACTTGTTTCTCTTATCTTACGGACTCAACTGGCTAGTTTGCATCTCCCGATATGGCTCAAATGAACAGTCAACGACCTCATACATTGATGCCATGTTTTAGTCTGGCCGACCCGACGCTTTTTGTAGCTTCAACCTACTCCAGCCAACTTTTTTGCGACAAGCCAGACGGTGGCTAAGCATAAAACCTATTAGTGGCATTAATTAAATGTGGGTATAACGATGTTAGACGAATGAAAAATGTTCTGTTACAGACAATGGATGTTTATTCAGAAATCAGTTTCATAAAGGTGTGATTATGATGTATGTAGTGTCATTGGTTTGTATATTCTCATGAAACTTTTACATTGAGAAGTTGTAACATGTACTCATGTTAACTTATTTGAAACCAGTCCCTTTTATGAATTTGGATAACTGGTGACATCATCAGTAAAGTTCCTGTGTGTAAAAGATATATTGGCGATATAGTTGTAATATGTGACAAGCATGAAGACGCGACATGTTTGCTCGAATGGCTTAACATCGTGCAAAGCACTATACGCTTAACATGTGAAGAAGAAAAGGACAACCGCCTGGCGTTCTAGTATATACTCCTGTGTCGTAGGAAAGTTCAGTTCAACGGTCGATATACATGAAGCCTACTTGGACAGTTCATTATTCAAGTTTCCATAGCTTTTGTCCAAATCAATACAAGCAAGGTTTGGTAATGTGTCTATTCAAAAGGATTCCGTGTATCTGTACGGAAGACTTAATCGATGTTGATAGGCAAAACAGTAGAAAATAGATATCCTTTGAAGTGCATAAACCGCTGCAAAAACTAACTGGCGTTGAAACTCAGTCTATATTGTGCTCCGAAGAAATACCTTTATATCCCGCTACTATATAAAGTGGAACCTTACAGTGTAATTCTGAAGCGAAGGCTAAGGTTTGTCATTTGCAAAACATACTATGCAGCTAGGCGGATTGCAGTTGAGAAGACCAAATACATGTTGGAATAAAGACCTCAATATTGCATAAATGACTGCTTCACATTCAGCTACGCTTGTGAATTTGTGTGTGTGTGTGGACACACATAGGGAGGACTAATGGAGATGTCCACTTGAGAGTGCACTTAGGCTCACTTGTTGAAGCATTATCTATGCACAAATCTAAGCCCCTGTAGTGTATTCAAAAATAGTTTATCCTTACACTGAACCCACCCTAGTAATGCTTATCTTGCCGTATGTATTACTAAAGTTGTCTTCAAGTCTTATCTTTCTCCCTTCATTGTCTTTCTTATTATTAAATTCTTTTATGTCATCTTTGTCCTTCATCCACTTCCAATTTTCTTATAAAGTGCTTTAACAATTAAGTGTGTGATCCGATTTGTTCTAAATATATAGCGCAAATACATCACACTTTTAAGGTAACCAACGTCTTCTAAACTTATTTAATTGTATACCGTAACATCATTGAAACTTTTCTGCATCTGTGCAAATTCCTCTGAGCTATACTTATTGTGTGGGGGACTATTGATACTCCTAGTCTGTCCAATCATCAGTAAGTATGTTTAGGGAGTGTATAAAACTAACGGCATATCAGTTGGCGTTTTAACACTCAATCCAATGGGTCACAGCTACATTTCTCTATATGTATCATATGTTTCAGCTATACATAAAAATCAGTTTTTTTTCCAGAAGGCTGTTTGGCTTTCTCGTAATAATAAGTTGTTCTGTATTTATTAATAATTGAAAACATACATTGGAGGTTATGTAACAGCAAAACATCTAAATTGCAGTCAACAATAGGTAGGAACGATGATTCCACTATGTCGACCAATCAGACAACTTTAAATAGCTAAACGACATACAACCAATCAGAGAAAAGCAGGGAAAATGTATTCAATGTAATGTAGTAATAAGTAGCTAAGTCAATGTTATACACTGATATAGATAATAACCAGTTGATTGCTCAGTTGTATAATATTCCAAATATGCATTAATTGTCACTACTTGACTAATAAAATCAATTTCATATTGTTTTTATATTTTTAGTCTATAGTCTCTTCTGGATTAATGCTTCTACAAGCATTGTGTGGTTCAGATGCATGTAAAAGATCTGTTGGCAGTTGGTCAATGCATGATACTTCTGGTCCTCAGCTTATTATAGATGTATTTGAAGATTATATAAAGAGTCCAATTGTTACTAAATATGTCGCAGGTGTAATTGCAGCAGTTACCCTTCGACAACCTGATCTTGCAAAATCTCTTGTCTCATCAGGTGCAGCTATATACCTGACTAAGGTATGCTTTTAGAATTTTAAAGAGTACACCTAAAAATATGATATATATATATATATATATATATATATATATATATATATGAGTGGGGATTTTTAACTTAGAAGTAGAGTTCATCATGGACTGACATCAGTTGGGGAACCATTGAAAGTCTGGGAGCACTGTACAGCTGTTTCATCTTAGTATAGGACTCCTCAGCAGTACGCACCCACGACCTGGCTAGGGATCGAACTCAAGACCTTCGGCGAACGCGTTAACCATTCAGCCATTAGGTTGGTTCCCAGTGGTTCACAATTTCCAACTTGTGTCAATTCACGATATACCGCGACTATCACCCAAGGTCCTCAGTTAGCATCCACTTCACTTCCGACTGGTTGACCCCACAGGTCACGGTTTCTCATTAGAACTTCCTAACATCCATTTGGAAGCAAGTCACTAGTGAACACTATACAGTAATATATTTTTGAGATGAATGGGGATTTCTTTTAATTTAGAAGTAGTATTCACATCATGGGGGAGCCAGATATTCAATGGTTCCCCAACTGATGTCCGTCCATAATGAATACTACTTATATATATATATATATATATATATATATATATATATATATATATATATATATATATATATATATATATATAATCATTTAAAGGTCACCACCGGGTAAGCCCTTTACTTTGGTAATATTAACTGAACTTCATGTAGATGCTTCTTCTGTGCTGTCAGACATCTCTCTCTTGTTTGTCATATCAAATCCGGATAAATATATGACGAACTTGTCTTCAGTTGAACTTTCAGTATATGAGAAAGAAACTTTTTCCCTTGGATTCAATTTTTCAGTTCCATATTATTATTATATTCATTATTTGTCCCTTGGGTTCCTAGTGGAACATAGAGCTTCAGTAGCACGTCTCCATTCTACTCTCTTCTTTGTAATCTTTTCAACCTGGTTCCACGACTGCCCACAAGCTCTCATTTCTTCCTCACACCGTCTCCATGTCACCCTCGCCTCGGACGCCAAACTCGCCGTTTCCCATCTGGGTTCCACTCGATGGCCTGACCTGGCGCGTGATGTCCCCGAACGATCTCAGTGCATGCTCAATCCATCTCCACTTCTTTCTGCATATTTGTTAAGTGATAGGTTCTTGGTTGGTTCGTTGCCAGCCAGCCACAGTTCCTTGTTGCTTATTCTTTCTGACCATGTGAGCTGATCTTCAGTAAGGAGCCAGTGTAGGCAGTTGTTGATGAATGTCTGTAGTTTGTTGGAAATGCTTGTTGTAACTCGCCAAGTCTCTCAACCATCACATAGAAGCACTGACTTGATATTAGGGTTGAAAATTGAGATCTTGTTCTCGTTTTATGCTGAGTGCAGAAAATCTCCACACTGGTTATGGATGGCCATTTCGAAAATTTATATAATCAGTTAACTAGTTCTTACCTCTTCTGATAACCAAAGTTGATTAAAGGCTAAATTAGTTGATATTACCTATCAATTCCATAATCTAGATGAGAAATAGGGAAGTATTTTAACTATGCAACACTTGAAGTCCTTGGAAAATTTATAGAAGAATACTTAAGCCTGGATAAAGGTAGTTACAAGTGTTGCGTTAGTGAGAAAAAAAAGTAGAGTATTGTTTATGATGAAAGTAAATTCATAACGAATGTTTCATTAATGGATATAATAATTTTTGTAAAAATAAAAGGAAAAGTAACAACTAGTCTAGTTAAACTTTTTGATATAAATGTTATTACTAAAGTGGAGTTCAATTCCTTCCTTAAAACCTATGGGATCAGTCTCCTACACAATAAATTGGTGAAATAGATTGACTGGAATACTTAGCCTAATTTGTAAGTATTCACTGAAAGATACTTTTAAATTTGTGTTGATTGTCTTATTGTAATATGAATAACAGAGATAAGAAAATGTATTCCTTTTGCGATTATATATCCTTAAATTATCTTTCTTTCTTTATTCCTTCAATGTATTTGAAAGAGCTACTTTTATTATATACCGATAAGGTTCATTTCACTTTCGACAAAATATATGGTTTTGCTATGGGGAGTCCGTTAGGACCGTTATAAGCTAATGTATATATGTCACATATTAATGGCTCAGGATTTAATCAATAGTGTCACATTCTATAGAAGGTATATTGATGATATCTTTGTAATATATATATAGATGCTAGGGGTTTGTTAAAAAGGCTTAATACTATATAAGATCATATAAGTTTGATATGTGAGAAGGAAAAAAGACCATCAACTTGCATTTCTTGATCTACTCTTGTGTCGGAAGCAAAATGGATCTATCAGACGATCAATATATAGAAAGCTTACTTAAACAAGTGCTTTATAACTCATACTGTTCTTTGAATAAATATGCTGTGGTGTGTGTACGTCGTTTCATTCAGTCTTTACCCTATACGTTATGAACAATTGAGTGGATATCGACTGATGTTCACTTTTCTTTACATAAATGTTTATTAGTATTATTGCTTGTATTACACCGTCGTTGATTCAACTGAATTGATCAGTCTCTGTTGGTATATGGGCTCCTGTGTGGATGCCTCGATATTGCCTGTTTCTTTAAATTATGCATAGTAATGATGTGTAGTGGCTAATAGTGGAATCCAGGATTCGCATTTCGTTCTATTTGGGACTCATCAGTTGGATGTACCTAGCTTCCAGTGAGTGATGTTGTTTCGGTGGGAACAACATCACCTCTGCTAGCACTGCTCCAAGCATATGCTGTTTATCATACCTTAGAGCTGAACCAATTTATTTCTTACAATCCTAATTGTAGTGTTTTGGTTTCTGTTTTAGACTCTTGATTTACATCTATCCAACGCTACAACTGTACGAACTGTATGCAGGGCAATACGTAATTGTGTTGCAAGAGCACCGGAATTACAGTCTACATTTTTGGCATCAGATTGTGGAATAGACACTGGCTTAGAAAAACTGTTGAATTCTGCATTAAAGATACCTGCATGTTATGATGATGCAAAAGCAGCTCTGCGAGATCTTAACTGTGCAGTTGAACTTCATGAACCTTGGAAGGGTCAACTGAAGTCTGTTGTTATAGATAGCGGTTAATAGTATGACATTATACTGGCAGAGATGCACCGACTTACTTTTGATATTTCAATTACTTCCAAGGAGTATAGATTGCAAATGTGATTTACGTTTTTACTTAGCTTTATTATTCATATCTTTTGATATCTTGGTGAAATACACCAACAGCAATATGCATGGGTTAATACTGATTGATGATCAGTTACACAGCTTTGCGAAAGAGGCTTTCCTGTTACAATGATTTGTGGTTCAATAACTTCGTCTATTGGAGTTTCACTTTACGTCACAACAATAGAACTACAAGTATATGCACATGTTTTGCGAAAAATAGTTCTGATATGAAATTGGCGGCAAGTGGTATACAATTGATTGTAATACTATGATGTTGAAGTTGTATGATAACGTGTACAGGACAACCATCTATGTGACTCTTATTCTTGGTAGAAAATTTCGTGTTATGAACAAATCCAAACGTCTTTTTCGATTAGTGTCGATTAAAGAGAGGGCTAGTTATTTACCATGTGTTGTTAGAAAGCTTTATGTGCTTTTTTTCCCTGCGACCTTATTAAGTGTACATTGGCAACCCTCTTTCCTATATTTAGAGCTACAGGCTTGAATTATTGAAAGCCATCAAATGCTTCCTATAATATTGGTGGTAGCTGATAGAAGGATTCGCAACATTTATGAATAAATTCATCCAATGGTTTTGCTCTTGTTTGTTTCCCGATAGCTACATGCATACATACATACATATATATCACAATGATACGATGAGATACTGTCTGGGATGCTTCTTTCCTCAATGTCCTACCATCTCGGGAAAGCCTGTCGAATGATGGTGAGACGAAATACCAGTTACCGCTGCTACACTTTGATGGGAGTCTGAGAAGTGAAGTCGTACTGTTTCTAGCTGGTGGGGTATAATATCAGTAAGGTGTTTTCTTTGGATGACCATCAGCGCTACGCCGGTGCTGCCTCGCGGATAAAAAGTGAGGAGTTAAAAAGGTTGGCCTAAAAAATAGCACAATCTTCTGGTGCTGATGGTTATGTTGTTCTGTGGGCTCTGTGGTCACAAAAATATTTTTCCCTCCTAGTTACCTTAAGAAGAATTAGCCTTCCGCGGTGTGTGCGGTTGAGAAATGTCATCCTTCCGCACGCTTCCAGAAGTACACAAGACCACTTCAAATATAACCTATCCTCCTACACTCTTTCTTCTCCTTTGCCTTCACCTCCTGGCACTAATATTAGGCTGCATACACCTTCAACCTCTCATTTTGCGACCATTGCCAGCGATAAACGTCATCGAAAATTCATTCTTAGTCTCCTAAGACCCACTCACCATCGATTTCATCTAGGAGTTTTCAACGGCCGGGCTGCGTTCCAAATCCGACAGCAAGCATCGCTTACCAAAACTTTGAAATCTTCATCCATGGGTGTATGCTACATTTCTGAGTCACGTATGCAGTTATTAAATTAACCTTGCATGGATGTAGTAGTGAATCTTGAAAATTTGCCTTACGGATAGCCGGAAACCAAATGGCTAGCTGTGATGCATTCGCCTGTGTAGGCTTAGTATTGAGCTGTAGAGCAGTAAGTGCACTTCTCGACTGGATGCCAATCAAGAGTCACCTAGGTGCTGTTCGACTGAATACATCTGTAAGAACTTGGATGGATTGTCAGATCAACTGATGCCTATTCGTGATCTCTGCTCATGTACTGGAGTTCGGATAATGCAAAGGATGAATTCTTCGAGAAGCTGTTAAGTTTGCTGCAGAAAGCAAAACGTTTAGATGTAATCACAGTAGCAGGTGACTTTAACCCTCAAGTAGGGAAGCTGAGCTAAACCGAGCCAATGGGAAAGGCATCTTGTAGGTATTTACGGAATGCCAACAAACTGACAACGGTGATTGTCTGTTGCAGTTGGTTCTTGAAAGTCACTTGTTTCTGGGCTGCACTAACTTTGAGCATAAGGATAGACACTGTGTCACATAGCGTCCGCCGACGTCAAATCGACGATAAACATAGATAGATTTCATTGCTGTAAGCCATTGGTGGAGGATTGTCCTTCCTTTTGGAGTACCTGTTCTGACTCCGATCACGCGCTAGTACGGGCTCATGTATGTTTGCACCTGACAGGTCGCTACAAACAGGTGCTAGTAAAGCCTGCAAGTGCTGGATTGAAAGATACAAAAGTGAATTATTTAGGCAGGAGATAGCTGAGTATTTATCTGAACATAACAACAATGCTCATTCTAGAGAGACGTGGATTTATATTAAGTTCTCTGTAGAAACTGCGGAAAAGACAGTTGGTAACCTATACCAGAAGGTTAGTTAACGTCACTGGATTTCTGCGACGTAATCCCCATTGTTTGATGCGAGAACACTGGTTCCAGCTGGCTTTGACCAAAATGAAAAGCAATAGCAACCCAAATTTAAATTGACTCATAGTCATCGCATTAATCGAGAGCAGAGGCGAGAGATGGAGGTGTCAGCAATCGGTAACACTGGCCAACTAATTAAGCTTATTAGGAATACCAGCAAGAAGAAAACGTTGGTTAGTGAGAGCATCACCGAAAAGGACGGAACGGTGATAACCTCCCACGACAGACTGCTAGGACATCGCAGAGAACGCTCTGAAGCACAGTTCAACTTGCCCACAGCAACGTTTCAGTTGCTAAACATTCAGCCTGAAGAATACATATATGTCGGTCGTCCAAATCTCTTGAAGTTGGGAAGGCTGTATCAACCTGAAACAATGCAAAGCAGCCGGATCTGACAGTTTGCCACCCAAAGGTTTCATGGATGGAGGCAGGAAATTACTGACTGAAGTACTAGGTAGCGTAGGCGAATCAGAGATAGTTCCGTCGGAATGGTGAACTTCATTGAAGGGAGAAAGTCTCCCTGTGACAACCACTAGGGCAATTTGTTTGACTAATATTGTGTCCAAGATCCTATGGTCCATAGTTATCCGACGCCTAACTGGAGCGGGTTTCAGACAGCAGGATGATCGATCATATTTCCACCCCCTCCAAAGCAGGTATACCTGTCGGCAGCTGACACTTGGCATATTTCTTGACCTGAAGGCGGCATTTGACTCAGTCGACCATAAAGCGTTGTGGCAATATTTGACTGTGAAGAAACTAGCGAGCAAGCATGTAGTGCCTCTCAATGCTCTGCTTCTAATCAACCAGCAGTGACAGGACTTATGGAGAGTTATCATCAGGAGTCACGACAGCTAGCGGGGTTCGCAACGGATGTCCACTGTCACTGTTCCTACTTAACTTCATCATAGATACATGATAGATATAATACTCAGGGCATCGGACTTCACAGGAATTTACCTACTTCCTGGAGGCCATCTGTTTGAATTAGAGCGCCCAGACGATATTGTCCTGCTAGGTGACGCAATTCAAGATCTTCTGGACGCGTTGATAAGAAATCTGAGTATGTTTTGCATCCTTTCCACACCTGATAAATGTAAGATGATTCAGAACAGGTCTGTTACAAGTACTCCCAGTTTAATGATAGGCAGTGAAGTGGTAGGATATGTCAATCAGTTCACTTACTTGGGGAGTTGCATCAGCGTGAATGGGTTGGTTGCTGACGAAATCTCAGCTCGCTTATACATGACCCACCTGGCATTTGCTAACTGTGGCACCAACTGGCAAGATATCCGACTATTTGTCAAATGGCGAGTATTACTGCACTCCAGTCCATTCTGTCGTGTTATCTGGTTGTGAGAAATGGCCATCAAAAGTAGGACATATGAGGCTGTTACAGCGTTTTGATCACAGATACCTTCGTAGCATCGTTCTCATCTAGTGGAATCAACGTGTGAGCGATGTTAAAGTCAGACGAATGGTGCGCTAGGCAAGTCGATTGATGAGGTTGTGATCTCATGGGATGAAACGGTTCAGATGTGCACTGCACACGTTGAGTCCTCACCTACCTTGACGTGTCATGCTAGGAGACGTAGGAAGAGAGTTCAGGTTGGTCACAACAAGATGTGACACCATTGGGTGAAGTCTGTGACTATTTGTCTGAGCGATGTCGTGAGATATAGACAAGATGGCTCGGGTGGCCGAAACGATAGGAATCAGTGGTTGAGGACTCATTGTAACATGGTTGAAAATCGGTCGCAATGACTCAGAGGTATTCACTGTTTGACAACTATAGCTTGGATATTCGTAAAAGCCTAAATCCTCAACCTTTTTATCCCTTCTTGCACCTTTGTATTCTTTGATATCAGCCTTTTCTATCTTTTTATCACTATTGTGAGATTTGGCACCCTGAACTGATTCACTTATTTTTGAAGTTCTACGTTTATTTTATGCTTCTGTCGGTCCTGTTTTTTGTTGTAAAGTATTGAGATAATCAGTGAGCTACTTGCATTCCATTACAGAAACATTTATTCGTTGTGCATTCTAAAATTTCCTTCTACATTTTAAATCTACCATAAAAAGTTGCATCGAGATAAGTCATGTTATTTTCGCTTGCTTCAGCATAGCATCCGATCACTGCAGAGAGCTCAATTACCGCCAACCATTTTAAAAACGTTGATCAATACTTTACCTATAGACTTCACCAGGTGACGATCAACTTTCAAGTTTTTGGAAATTTAGTTTGCTATTTTCATCAGAGAAATTCACTGACTCTATTTGGTACTAATCCTTCATGTATTTGAACCGCTTCATCGTGTTCGATCCTAGTTATTGAGGGTCTACTCTTCTAAACTAATGTTATAACGTACTGGCTTCATCGGAAGTTCATAATTTAAATAATAACACAATTGTTCAACTATTTCATGACCTAGGAATGATGAGATAATTGTTGGAGCTTCACTAGCATTACGCAAGACATCACAACTATTGCCAGGTCTGACTAATAGTCTCAGATGCCTGAGTTGTGTTCAGAACAGATCAGTTGAAAATACCGATGATTAAGCATCATAACATATGGAGTTCATTTCAGTACTGATATACTAAATATATCATCGGTAATGGTCAGTGCAACCTCGCCTGGTTAACTAGTTTACTAGTTACTAGCCGGTCCTAAGCCCGGGTAAAGAGGGAAGGTTGGGCATAGGGCTAGCAACCCTACCCCGTAAAACAAATCTAACCGCTAAAGAAACTTCAAAGCACAAACAAAATATAAAAAATGAAAACAAACTTATTCCCCGCTGGAATCGGAGAGGCGAAATGACGCCAGTTGGTGAAAGCCTTCGGGAAGCCAATTGGCCGATGTGTCTTCTCTCGATGAAAGCGAAAGTAAACGTGGGGACATGGAATGTCCGCACGATGTTTGAACCCAGTAAGGCAGCCCAGATTGCAAAGGAGATGAGAAGGTATCACATTGAAGTGCTTGGGATTTGCGAAAGCAGATGGAATGGGAGTGGACTCTCCAAACAGTCAACTGGAGAATCAATAATCTACTCCGATATTCTCACCCAGACGCCAACCACGAGCACACTGAGTTATGGAGTGGCTATCATGATGTCCTCAAGAGCATCGAAGGCTCTCATGCAGTGGGAACCAATCTCCTCCAGGATCATGACAGCAAGATTCAACTCAAAAGGAAGAAAGGTCACAATCATACAATGTTATGCACCTACAAATAATGCAGAGCAAGAGAAAAAGGAGGAATTCTACAGACAACTTCAATCAACACTGGACAAGACGTCAGTTGGCGATATCAAAATTCTAATGGGCGACATGAATGCCAAACTGGGAGGGGACAACACAGGAAGAGAACTAACCATGGGTCGAGAGGCGCTAGGTGAAATGAATGAGAATGGAGAATTGTTTGCAGAATTCTGTGCATTCAACGATTTGGTGATTGGAGGCAGTGTGTTCAGGCACAAGGATATCCACAAAGCGACATGGACTTCACCAGATGGACACACTAAAAATCAAATCGACTTTATCTCAATCTCAAGAAAATGGAGACGCAGTCTACTTAACACAAGGTCAAGAAGAGGAGCAGATGTAGGTTCAGACCACTATCTAGTGCAAGGAACCTTCCAAATCAAGTTAAAAGCCTTCAAGGAAGCTGGTGATAGACCTCAATTCAAGTACAACACTCGGAAACTGAAGGATGAAACTACAAAGGAGATCTTCAAGGCAGCCATCAAGACAAAATGGGAGACATCGAGGGACATCCCTGAAGAAACCTGTGTGGAAGAACACTGGAAGTCTTTGAAAGCTATGTGGAAAGAAACCTGCACAACAGTATTAGGAAGGAAGAAGAAAGAAGACAAAGGAATGGATCTCGACGGATACCTGGAAGCTGATAGAGGAGAGGAGGATGGTGAAGCAGAAGATAAACCAGTGCAAGGATGCTCAACGACAAGAGGAACTGAGCACAATGTATAAAACACTGGACAAAGAAGTGAAGAAGAGTGCACGCAAAGACAAAAGACACTTCTACGAAACACTGGCAAGTGAAGCAGAACAGGCTGCAGGTAAGAGAGACCTGACGACATTGTATCAAATAACCAGGTTGCTATCAGGGAAGAGACCAACACAGATGAAACCAATAAAAGATGAAGAAGGAAATTTAATTACAAAAGAAGAGAAACAGAGGAAACGATGGGCCGACCACTTCAAGAAGCTCTTGAATCGACCACCACCTGCACTTCGTCCAGAAATACCACCTGCAGCCGCTGAATTACAAGTGAACATTAATCCCCCAACGAAAATGGAAGTCCTGAACGCCATAAAGCTACTGAAATGCGGGAAAGCAGCAGGACCAGATGGAATACCGCCAGAAGCACTGAGAACAGATGCAGAGACAACAGCGGACATGCTCACACCACTATTGCAGAAGGTGTGGAAGGAAGAGAAGGTACCTGACGATTGGAAGAAGGGTTACCTTGTCAAACTGCCGAAGAAGGGAGACCTCAGTGCTTGCAAGAACTGGCGAGGAATCACTCTCCTGTCCACCCCAAGTAAAATATTAAGCCGCATCATCCTGGAGAGGCTTAAAGACGCACTGGATTCAAAACTGCGACCGGAACAGGCAGGCTTCAGGAAGTACAAATCATGTGCAGACCAAATTGCAACGCTTCGTATCATCATAGAACAGAGCGTAGAATGGCAATCAGCTCTCTACCTCAACTTCATCGACTTTGAGAAGGCCTTTGACAGCGTCGACCGAGAAGTAATTTGGAAACTGCTTCAATACTACGGAGTACCGCAAACCTTTATCCGCCTCATTCAACAACTATATGAAGATGCCACATGCCAAGTAATCCACAATGGGAAGCTCAGTGATGCTTTTGAAGTGAAGACAGGAGTGAAACAAGGTTGCCTACTATCCCCCATGATATTCCTTATTGTGGTGGACTGGATCATGCAGCAAACAGTAGGCAGCGAGAAGAGGGGGATACACTGGACGACGGAAAAGAACCTAGAAGACTTGGATTTCGCCGATGACTTATGCCTAATGTCACACAAACTTGAAGATCTGCAGGCAAAAACTAACAAGTTGATAGAAGAGGCAGCTAAGACGGGACTTCAGGTGAATATAGAGAAGACAGAAGTGATGAAGATACCGCACCACCACCATCAGCAACAACAACAAACTCCAATCACCGTCAACGGGAGAAACTTGAAGGAAGTAACCTCCTTCACTTATCTAGGAAGCACTGTTTCAACTACAGGCGGGACGGACGAGGACGTCAAAGTCAGAATCGGAAAAGCAAGACAGGCATTCATTAGCCTGAAACCAGTGTGGAGATCTTCTGCACTCAGCATGTGGAACAAGATACGGATTTTCAACACCAACGTCAAGTCAGTGCTCTTGTATGGCTCAGAGACTTGGCGCGTCACGAAAGGCATTTCCAATAAACTACAGACATTCATCAACAACTGCTTACGCTCGCTGCTGAAGATCAGATGGCCAGAAAAAATAAGCAACAAGGAACTCTGGGAACGAACCAACCAAGAACCTATCACGCAACAAATATGCAGGAAGAAGTGGAGATGGATTGGGCATGCACTGAGAAGGCCGACTGAGGACATCACGCGTCAGGCCAGTTGCTCGAGTGGAATCCCCATGGGAAGCGACGAGTTGGACGTCCGAGGGTGACATGGAGGAGGTCATGCGAGGAGGAAATGAGAGCTTCTGGGCTGTCGTGGAACCAGGTTCAAAAGATCTCAGAGAACAGAGGTCACTGGAGGCGTGCTACTGAAGCCCTATGTTCCACTAGGAACCCAAGGGACTAATAATAATAATAATAATAATGGTCAGTGCAATCATACATTAATACTTATTATTGTTAAGGTGATAATGTGGAAATTCATGGGGTTAAGCTGGGAATACAAAGCTGTATAGCACTTACTGCCGATACTTGTAATGAACTATGATTACCCAAGCAGATACCTGACAACCAGTTCAAAAGAAGACATTTTAACTAACCACGAATATCCTCTTCAACAGAGTGTCTGGTGGTAATTGTAGATAGTTAAGTAATTCACCTGACGATATGCTGGATAAATCGCTGATCAGCGTAACAGATGACTGTATGTCAGTACCCAACAGCCGCACCCTTCCAGGGCTTATCGCATCGGCGTGGCTTATCTTCATTCAGGCTTCCACCAGTTGTGTTGAAAGCAGATACCAGTTTACTGTACATCCTCAAATTTGGAACAGTTTTTCAAACGCTGTTGCATCTTCAGATACACTGATGTATTCAACAGTTCCATGCCTGAGGCGGGCTGTACAACCACTTGCACATTCAATTTCATGTAACAGTACATTTGTTACTTTAAACGTATGCTATCAGTTCACATCAATTTTTGTTGACAGAAGTGATTTTGTTTGAAGGTGATTTCCAAGGGATCGAGAAAGTGGCTGGATAAATTGGTGTATGTGGACGAACTAGTAGTGTTCGGCAAAGACGCTGACCACAGTCTTCAACCATTGTTTCCTAACGTCTTGGGTACACCAGACAGGTAGTCAACAACTCTCCTCTCCAGCTCACCCTACACGGCTCAGAGCAGCAGACAGACTCGTTGTCTGGCGCCACGTTTATGCCTGAACACTCTGAACCTTCTCCCAACGTAATCTAACTCCTCTTATAGTCATATATCGAACTAGGTATATCTCGCGGTCGACCTTTATTGCACTATGTTCTTCTCCTCCACCTACCGCACCTAATTTATGTTGAAAAGACAAATAAGAAAGGAAATACAACTGACTGGTTCATTTGTTGAATGGATGATGTGTTTACTGAGTTAGAAATATTACTTGTTATAATATGATCAGTTGAGCACAGATTAGCTAGCTAGCTATCTGTGCTTAGATTGGCTTAGAAAGTCATGATTATTTGTGAGATGAAATCACTTTTGAAAAAGCAATCACCATTCAGTTATGATTCATGGGGAAATAATGGGGATTTTTAACGGTGTTTATGAAGGAGTACTTAGTAATGATGGATAGTGGCTAGCAGTAGAATCCAGGATGCGCATTTCTTCCTAACTGGGACTCACTGGTCAGCTGGATGTACCTGCACCCCAATGAGTGACGTTGTTCCCACCGCGATTCGAACTCGGAAGCTATCGCTTTGAACGCTACAGCGTTATTCACTACACAACTGAGCCACGATAGCCACTTCTTGTGCGACGGGTACAGTTTTAGTGTTATTGCTTGTATTACACTGTCGTTGATTGGACCGAATTGATCAGTCTCTGTTGGTGTATGGGCTCCTGTGCTGATGCCTCGATATTCCCTGTGTTCTTCACTATATAGTAATGATGGTCCAATCAACGACGGTGTAATATAAGCAATGACACTAAAGGAGTATTTAGTGTAGAATATAACTGTATACGAGGTTTATTGAATCACATAAATGTTTGTAAGAACTCACTACTAACTGCCATTCTACAGAAAGTGTTGGTGGGAAAATGATTAGTCAGTTTCGTTAGTTGTAAACCACGTTAGGGTGCTCATTTAAAACCGATGTTTATTGATAAATCAGACAAATATGAACACATCTGAAAATGTTTTCGACGAAATTGCCACCGTCTACCTTCTTCTTCCATACTTATTATTGAGAGTGAATTTATCATTATTGTTCTTATCGGGAAACCATGACACTTGGAGATTATGGCAAATAGTTTATTGTGTTAGGTGCAATTAACGGAAGCCCGTTTTAAATAATCTCCGTTTATCCGGCCTTGTTCTCATTCCTTCTTATTCTGATTAGGCTGCCTATCCTTTAAGACTTTGTAGACTTCACATTTATATTGCTAAATATAAATGGGCTAGCCATCTAAATTCGCCTTCTCATTGACTAGTCAGTAGCTGTAGGATTAAGTAGAACAGAAACTCATGTGAGTATTTCCGTCATTAAGTTAATCATAGGACAACAAATGAAATCAAGAACGAGGCTAAGACTCGAACATTAGTCAGATCGTTAACTCAAGATGTAACAATGGTGACGGGGTTAACTCAAGAAAATAACCTCGACAACAGATTTTCATATTCGAAAACGTTTCTCTGTCAGCTATCCAACTGACAGAAGTCTTCGATATACAAAAGTGAAAATTTCAGTCTACACTACACCTCATATCATCAGTGGGTTTAACTAACTCACATGAGTCAAATGCTTATGCCATTGAAATCCAAAAATCAATCGGTGAATTTTATTATGAACAACTGGAATAAAACATCACATTTAAAAACTGATTTCATCGGTTCGAGGATGTATTTAAATTTGATCTGATAAACTTTAAAGATGCTGCGAATTGGGAAGTGAAGGATCTGAACTCTACTGAAATCTTATTCTCTTAGAACAGTCGAGATATGTAGATTTCAATGAAACAGTCTTAACTGTAAATGAAATATATTAATGATGGATAGTGGCTACCAGTAGAATCCATGACGCGTTTCATCCTATTTGGGGCTCGTCAGTTGGATGTGCCTGTATCCCGGTGAGTGACGTCGTTCCCACGGGGACTCGAACTCAGAAGTGACCGCTCCAAACACCTGAGTGTTATCCACTAGACTGCCGAACCACGACAGCCACTTCTTGTGAGAGGGGTATAGTTTCACTATAACTGTTTGTATTATACGGTCGTTGATCCGACAGAATAGATCGGTCTTTGTTAGCATATGGGCTCCTGCACAGATGCTTTTGTTTTAATTACACGTAACCGAATTCCATTAAAACGAGTGGTGCATTTTCTAACTTCAAACTGAATTATGCTGAAGATAGATTTTACTTGACCGTTCTTGTGAATCTCACCCCACCTCACTATCAGATAAACACACGGTATTGTCGGACATAACAATTAGTTCTCATGAAATATATCGTGCTCTTAATGATCCTGTCATTCAGAATTCCCTTCACTTTACTCAAAGCGCTTTTGGTGGAATTATTAATCTGACTGAAGAAGCCCATTATATTTTTAAATTTACAGTCAAAGTTACGGATGATAAGTGCTTTTTGTTGAAAATCGCTATGCTTAGTTTGTTGGGAATAGGCATAATAATGGCTCTCAATCTATGTGCTTGACCACTAAATACCCCTGTGTTCCCACACGTACCAAGAAGGAACCACTTTTTACTTTCCAATTGTCTTCAGATTTCCAGAAACACATTGAAACAATTTTTTTTTCCTTTTTCGAACAGGACAGATTGTGGTGTTGTTCTAAAGAAACAGCTACACTTGGTTTGCAGGATGGCAGTAGACCTATTTTCGACCAAAACGTCATGTACCATATGCAGCTATCAGTTTCATCGACAATGAGGTCGACTAACTTCAGTAACTTGCAGTTATCGCAAAGGTTGATCATTCTGATTGGACTAAACCTGTAGTTGACATTCAAAAAGCCAACAGATCTATTAGGATTGGTGCAGATTGCTCAACTGGGCTAAATAATGCCTAAATTTACATTATTATTGTCTACCGTTGCCGGTTTCATTGTTTCTATGACTCAGTCATTTCTTGGCGTGATCAGCTATTACTCCTGTGTCCTTACAAAATCACATGAGGGTCTTTAGATGAACTACTTCAGAAAAGTTAGTCAGGCAACTGGATTTCAGAGTGACAGGAATCGCTTGACCAAATGAAAAAGGTAAAGTATTAACTTCTAATTTGCTTCTGTCACATAGTGATCCTAACCTCTATGTTCTAGTCCCAGCTGCCACCTCACATTACCGAATCGGTGCAGTGGTCTTACATCGATCAATACCCAGAAAGCAATCGTCCATATCCATCATGACTTGACACTATCTCAGGTATTAATCTGAAACTAAGACTTGGCAATGACTAGTAGTTGAATTTGGAATCAAGATGTTATCCCACATCACACCTCTATGGTCTTTCCGAAACTCACAAACCCTTCCCTTTGGATTCCACTCGACGACTTGGCCTGGCGCGCGATGTCCCCAGTCGGCCTTCTCAGTGTATGCCTAATCCATCTCCACTTCCTTCTGCATATTTGTTGGGTGATAGGTTCTTGCTTCGTTGGTTCGTTGCCAGAGTTCCTTGCTGCTTATTCTTACTATTCTGGCCTTCTGATCTTCAGTATCGAGTGTAGGCAGCTGTTCATGAATGCCTGTAGTTTGCTGGAAATGCTTTTTCTAACACGCCAAGTTTCTGAACCATCCACATAGAAGCACTGACTTGACTGACATTGGTGCTGAAAATCCGGATCTTGTTCTTTATGCTGAGTGCAGTAGATCTCTACGCTGATTTCAGATTAGTGAGAGCCTGTCTTGCTTTTCTGATCCTGGCTGGCTTTGACATCCTCATGTTTCTGTGCCGTCCCCTGTATTTGAAACGATGCTGCCTAGTTAGGTGGACGAGACAACTTCCTTTAGGTTTCTCCCGTCGATGGTGATGGGAGCTTGTTGTTGATGCTGCTGTTGGTTGTGTATCTTTATCACCTCCGTCTTCTCTACATTCACTTGAAGTCCCGTTTTCCCTACCTCTTCTGTCAACTTGTTAGTTTTCGCCTGTAGATCTTCACGTTTGTGCGACATTAGACATAAATCATCGTTGGTGAAATCGAAACTTTCTAGGCTTTTTTCATCGGTCCAGCGGGCGTATACCCATCAACTCGCTCCTCACGGTGTACTGCATCATCCAGTCCACCACAATCAGGAAGATCATCGGTGATAGTGGGCAGCATTGTCTTACTTCCTGTCTTTACTGCGAATGCATCACTGAGCTTTCCATTTTGGATCACTTGGCATGTGGCGTCTTCATATAGCTGTTTGATGAGGTTGATAAAGACTAGTGGTACTCCGTAGTGTTGAAGTAACCGCAAAACCACATCTCAGTCGACGCAGTCAAAGGCCTTTTCAAAGTCGATGAAGTTGAGGTAGAGTGGAGTTGACTGCCATTCTATACTCTGTTCAATGATGATGAGTAGCGTTGCAACTTCATCTGCACATGATTTGTTCTTCCTGAAGCCGGCCAGCTTGTTCCGGTCGTAATTTTAAATCCAGCACATTTTCTAGTCTCTCCAGGATGATGCGGCATAATATTTTGATTGGGGTGGACAGGAACATGATAACGCACCAGTTCTTGCAAAGACTTATGTCTCCTTTCTTTGGAAGTTTGACCAGGTAGCCCTTCTTCCAATCAATGAGGAGGAATCTTCCCTTCCACACCTTCTGCAGTAGTGGTGTGAGCATGTCCGATGTTGTCCCTGCATATTCTCAGTACTTCTGGTGCAATTCCATCTGGTCCTGCTGCTTTCCCGAATTTCAGCAGTTTTATGGCAGTCACGACTTCTGCTTTTATCGGAGGGCCTGTGTTCACTTGTAGTTCCGCCGTTCCTGGTGGTATTTCCGGATGAGTTGCAGGTGGTGGTCGATTCAAGAGTTTTTTGAAGTGGTCAGCCCATTGCTTCCTTTATTTCTCCGCCTTGGTTACTAGGTTTCCTTCACTACCCTTCATTGGTTTCGTCTGCGTTGATCTCTCTCCTCCCAGATAGTAACCTGGTTGTTTGATGTAATGTTATCAGGTCTCTCCAACCAGCAGCCTCTTCTGCTTTGCTTGGCGGTGTGTCGTAGATGTGTCTTTTGTCTTTGCAAGCACTCTACTTCTTTGTCCAGTGTTTTTTTATAGGTTGTGTTCAGTTCCTCTTTACGTTGTTCATCCCTGCACTGCACTGGTTCATCTTCTGCTTCACCATCTTCCTCTTCCTGCTCTATCAGCTTCCATGTGTCCGTCGAGATCCGTTCCTTGTCTTGTTTCCTCTTCCTTCCTAATTCCGTTATGCAGGTTTTTTTCCACATGGCTTTCACAGAGTTCCAGTGTTCTTCCACGCCCGATCCTTCAGGAATGTTGCTCAATGTCTTCCATTTTGTTTTGGTGGCTGACGTGGAGATTTCATTTGTAGTTTCATCCTTCAGTTTCTGGGTGTTGAACTTGAACTGTTGTCTATCACAAACTTCTTTCAATGCTTTCAATCTGATTCGGAAGGTTCATTGCACTAGATAATGGCCTGAACCTACATCTGCTCCTCTTCTTGATCTTGTGTCCAGTAGGCTGGCTGCGTCTCCCCTTTCTTCACATTGGGATGGAGTCGATTTTAATGCTTTAATGATTTTTAATGCGTCCATCTGGTGAAATCCATGTCGCTTTGTGACTATCCTTGTGTTTGTACACACTGCCTCCAATCACCAAATCGTTGAATGCGCAAAAGTCTGCAAACAGTTCTCCATTCTCATTCATTTCACCGAGTGCTTCACAATCCATGATTGGTTCTCTTACTGTGTTGTCTGTTCCCAGTTTGGCAATAATGTTGCCCATTAGAATTTTGATGTCGCCGACTGGGGATCTCGTCTAGTACTGATTGCAGTAGTCTGTAGAATTGCTCCTTTTTCTCTTGATCTGCATTCTTTGTTGGCGAGTAGCACTGAATGGTTCTGACTTTCCTCCCTTTTGAGTTGAATCTTGCTGTTATGATTCTGCAGGAGGAGACTGGTTCCCACTGCAAGAGAGCCTTCGATGTTCTTGGCGAAATTATGATAGTCACTCCTTCCATGTGCTCGTGGTTGTCGTCAAACCATCAGAAGAAAAAGTGGTTATTGTCATTGATGACTCATTAGTCTTTAAACGTAAATTGTTAGAAAGAGATATTGAAGACGATGAAACAACGGTAGGCCTTGATATTTTCCCTCTGTATACAAACACTCCAGCTGATTAAAGCACGTAAGTTATTGGATAGATTTTAGAATATGATACTTCCTTATTGCGTAGATGTAATCTTTGTATCCTTGATGCTTGTGATGCATTGAAATTATGTTTAAGCTCCACTAGTACTTCGCCGTCATTAATACAATAAAGATAATAGATATTTCAACTTTCAATGCAAAAGTGTATGCAGTGGATTGTGTTTGATGAGAGGATTAGCAGAATCTGAATTGACCGACCCATCTCACCAGAACATATCTAGACGTAAGTGAAAACCCTAGTCACTGTGGTACAGTATAGTTCCATATTAAATTGTCTATTTGATGACATAGCACACAGTGACATAGCATAATTTACTGTGTAACGTAACGTACTGAGCAGAATTTATTTCTCACAAATTCATAATGCAGTAATCGTACGACTTTCAAACTTCCTTCACCTAGTCCCACATTCCTTCAGCTGCTTGGTTATCATTGTTGCTTATCATGCCGTTAATCAAAACATTATTGAGGTGCAATAATTATTTGGTCTGAAAGTATTGCAAAGAGAGTAAATCTGACGCAATTTTACATGCTGAAAATCCGATGCTATATCAAGCATAGTGCTTGGAATGAAGCTTTATTACCATTATTGTCACTATTGTTGAGGTAGTATTCATCACAAACTAACATCGGTTGGGGAACCACTGAAAACCTCGGGGCACTGGACAGGCGCTTTATCGTAGTATGGAACTTCTTAGCAGTACGCACTCAGGACCCGGCTGGGGATCCAACTCAGGATCTTCAGGTTACATAGTGGGACTACCTCGTACTTATATATAGTGACCGAAGCAGTCACTCACCAGTGAACCTTGGATTTCTGTCTTCTTGAAGAGAGAGATGACCACATCAGCTTACCACAACCGTAAATCTAAGGGGAACTCAATCACAATACAAATTTTAAGCCTAACCACGATCCGTTATGAGTCCTCTAATTTCGCACTCACATGAATGTCGAAACAAGAAAATGTACCGCTTTGATATAAATTCTTCATTCACTTGCGAGCCAGATTCCATAACTATTAGCATTCTTTTGGGCCAAGTATCCTTCAACAGCTCACAGGCTTTTATTCAGTTTATCTGAAACAGCTTTTATCATTATACACTTACAATTTCCATTTGAGTGTTGACCATGAGCACTCTGTAAAAGTTAATGGTGATGCCATGCGAAGTCCTGGAGGACATCCGCTATCTATTGTTTATGTACAGTCTGTCGAAGATTCAGCCAAGGATTTTTTCCCTCATACATGTTAGGTGGTTTCTTCTTACACGAGATGTGTCGACGACATCTCAGTAATCTGTGGCAAGCATGATGTCGGCCAACTGGATATAATTCAACACCGTCGAAAATCAAATCAGTCAAGTACTGGAGAAGAGAAACAAAAACCACCAACGATTCTTTGTTATGCTCTACAGTCGCAGAGGAGATATTTCAATAAGAGGATCAATTCACGGTACTGAATCTGAGTTTTCACTGTCCCTGTTCAATGTAATACAAGTGCGTCAGAGAAATACGTCCATTATGTAGAATGGATCTCGTTTATGTAGTAGATGAAACAGATGGAGGCATCAGATTACAGACTAAGAAACTGATGAAAAACGGACAATTCTTGAGTATAATAAACAGTTGTAGAAGTCGGTTAGCGTCAAGTCCACCATATACTAGGTGCCAAAGGAAAGTGTTCATACCACTCAGCTAGACAAATAGAAGTCAATTATTGCGATTTTCAGACGGTGACTAAGGTGTACCAACGGGAACCAGTGTGATGTATCTCAGCATATCATTACTGCAAAATCAAGAGTCATGATTCTTCATGAACCCCAATACTTCCCAGATCTTTTCATATATCACTGAAGTTACTCTTTTATAAGGAGGAGGTTTTATTAAAAGAAATACTAATATTTGAGTGCAAGGGTAGAACGAAAAAGTATGTATGAAAGCAGGATCCAATGAATCCATGATTTTGAGTAGAACTCAGCAGCTGTTTGGCTCTACATTCTACACTGTATGTACACTGTCAGACAATACATCAGAGCTGAGGCACATATAGACTACGAAGTGAAAAGTAGTTTCACGTGTAGCAACAGAAAAGTGAATATTCTGTTTGTACTGTTTGGGTGGCAACTCGAAAGACTGAAGCAAATGTTCCCATTTCATATGTTTAAGACTGATGACTTCATTCTGGATCGAGTAAGTAATATCTAGATAGGATATTGGATGATAGTTCGAAGCTAAGGAATTGAGTGAATTCCTGCAGAACATAGCGATGACAATAGCAATGTTGTTATTTGAGTGAAGACTGAACTCGTGGGAATATGTAAGTTAACTCTGAACAGGACAGCTAGTAGTCATTTAGGACGTTTCATAACAACAACAGGTGGAGTAATTTGACCATGTAATCAACGGTCGGGGAACATGTCACTAGGTGATATGACAAGAAGCTAAATTGTGAGACTTAGACAAGCTTAGATACGAGACACCCCAAACTGATTGTAAAACGGAACAAGGAATTTATGTCCACAACTATTGAAGCACAGAAATCTAGTGCATCCGCATTCCCACTGTTGTAATTCAGTTTTTTCTTAGAGAAATCGTACTCTATTAGAGGTAGTGGACATTCTGAAAGATTTGCTAAACACTCATCTTTTCATTATTTCGCTACTGGTTGCGACAGTCTCAGCAGATTATCGTTCCACTTCTACCTTCCTTCCCCACCCCCTCCCTTCAGTCTTCGTTGTTATAAAGATAGCTGCTACCAATCAGTTTGCTCATAATATATGCTACGTTTACTGGATCCAATAACTGTTGCTCAGTCGTAGCTACGTTGTTGTATTTCGTTAATATGTTTGTGCACTTGAGATTATTAGTCGCATCTGTTTTTCTGCAGCTTTGTTTTGTAATCTTCCATCCTGTAGGAAAGTTGGTGGGATTTCTGTATCTGCAGAATAACTGCTGTCAAGGGGGAGTTCTCTGATCAGCTAACTCTTATTTTCGAGCACAGAGAAGCACGCTGCACTCAAATGATTCTCGAAAATATTTGCAGCTGAGAATGATGATGATGGTGCTGGAAAACGTCAATCAAGAAATCGTGATGTTGACCCAATCCATAAGCTACTTTAGAAGAAGATAGCCATCCATCAACCAAGTGCAAAACCGCCTCTGAATGGCGTTGTCATAACTACTTAGATAAATAATTAGTTTATTTGATACGTTGTACACCACTCACCAGTTCGAAGTAACATAACCTAAGAGGCTATATTGGCATTTGCTGGGTTCTCGGTCAACGTTTCTGCAGCTTATATTGTGAATGCCCAGCAGGAAGGCATAATATTCCTGTAATCAATGAACTGCTTACAACTTTTGATGCTAGGTTGATTCTAGAATTAAATGATGGAAATCACTTGGAGAATAGTGAATTGCAAGAAGTTGTATCTGCCTAAAATCTAGTCTCTTACAATTCTCTTGAGGGAAACAGACATTCGGAAGAAATGTCTCCAGTATATTCCCATGAAAACATCCAAAGCTAGTAGCTGTGAATATCAGCAATGATTCAGAAGGTTCCCAAGTAATGTGCTAATGATGAAAGTCAAAACTATTCAACAACTGTTCAGTCAAACCACAAATTAGATATCATCAGTTTCCTGTCTATTACTACAACTTTATTTTACAAATGAATTTGTTGTGAAGAAAATTATTTTTGTTCGCTACAACTGTCTTTTTGTCTTTTCCGATGATCAAATGGGTGTATTCCGTTGTTTAAATGAATAAATCTTACAAATTTGAAAATTCATGTAAGGTAGTATTGGCTAATGTGTGTTGAAAAGAAACAGCGTTCATTGACCAGGGAATTATTTTGTCTAGGTTGGAACTTTAAGTTAATGTAATATAACTTGCTGAACTCACTTTAGGAATCTGTGATCGGATTTTCTTTGAAAAAGCAGAATAGTTGATTATTTTAAGAAAAAACGACATACAGGCCATTGTATGAAGAATAAAAAAACAGATTATGTGAAGAGATTTAATTTCATTCAAGCCGGTAATAAATACTGAAAATGAACTTGGCATGACCGATAGTACGACTGAACAGTCTACGGGCGATACGAGCCTAGCAGTTTGACATCAATATGAACCTAACATGCAAATGAATCGACTCTAACACAAATCAGAACGTCAACAACAACAACAAAAATACCACCGACACGCGAAGGAAAGACAGACCATTGATAGAGAACTTTTGCTGTTTCAGTAACAGTCAAAACAGCTGGAAGCGATACTGAATATATACATTTCCAAATGACCTTGACGACACCAAATCCACATTTAGGTTAACAACCAAAGAAGGTTGAGCCTTAACAGCAGTGGAAAACAAAAGCTAGCAACGGTGTTAAAACAGTGTTGATAAGTTATTTTAAGGTGATAGGTAAACATCCAGTAAAAGTTATGCAAAATTAAAGGTACATAGTAAAATTGCAATCACGGGTTGTTCAGCTGATCTAAACTAATTTCAAATCAATCAGTCCACCAATCCCCACGAAAATCCGGCATAAATTACAGTCACATCTAATAATATTCTAGTGACAGTCTAACGTATGTACGCATATTACGTAACTATTCAGTTATTCGTGTATATCCAGATGACATGGTAATCTTGGCTGTCATGATCCTGGAGGAGATTGGTTCCCACTGCAAGAGAGCCTTCGATGTTATTGGCGAAATTATGATAGTCAATCCTTCCGTGTGCTCGTGGTTGTCGTCTGGGTGACAATATCGGAGTAGATTATTAACTCTCCAGTTGACAGTCTGGAGAGTCCACTTCCATTCCATCTGCTTTCGCAGATTCCCAGCACTTCTATGCCATACCTCCTCATCTCTTTGGGAATCTGGGCAGCCTTGCTAGGTTCATACATGGTGGGGACATTCCATGTCTCCATCCTTACTTTCACTTTCATGGAGAGAAGAGGAGACACATCAACCGACTGGCTTCCCGAAGGCTTTCACCAACTGGCATCATTTCGTCTCTCCCATTCCAGAGAGGAGTAAGTTTGTTTTCATTTTTTATATTTTCTTTGTGTTTTGAAGTTTCTTTAGCGATTGGATTGGTTTTCCGGTGTAGGGTTTCTAGCCCTATGCCCAACCTTCCCTCTTTACTCGGGCTTAGGACCGGCTAGTAACTAGTGAACTAGTTAACCAGGCGAGGTAAGATATGTAAGATACGTAAAATAGTTAAAACCTGATACAATTATGCAACATATTCTAAACCGATAATCTGATAGATAATATAAGAGATAATTTCTTTTCTGAATTATCTCAATATACAATATGAAAATATGCATATACAGCGTAATAAGAAGACGAAAATTATCTGAAACAAGTAGTGATGTGTTAACGTTATACATGTCGAACAATCTGACCGCACATGATTTTGCCGAACTATTTATGTGAAAATTTACGAAAAGGGTTAATGAAGTTGATAGGACACATAGGAATAGGAGGGGGAGAGAAAAAGAAAGAAAAATGTTACTTTTAGTATGAAAATTAAAATCAATACACCACTAAGGTGGGGGGTTTAAATTTACGGGTGGCAAAAGCTTGAATAACTTTAAGCTCTCGGCTATGACAAATTTAATTTTGAATTTAAACCCCCCTACTTTATGTATACAAAAACAATTCGCACTCACGTTGAACCTACCTTGGTGGTGTATTGATTTTAATTTTCATACCAAAAGTAACATTTTTTTTCTTTTTCTCTCCCGTCCTATTTCTTTGAAAACCATTTGGACCATGGTAATAATTTTTTTAAACTGTTATTTTCTACCCCTTCCCCCTCACTTCCTGTGTCACCTTGTTGTCCAATTAAAATAGACGATGAAATGTTCCATATTATTGGCCGCACGAAATCCAAAGCTACTATAAAAAGGGAACAAACTCAGGACGGGTTGCTTCGTTTTCAAGATGATTTTTTGTCTATTTTGTTTGTTATTTGTACTAATACACTACGCCGGGATTATACACGTAAAAATGCACGTTATGCAATATAGCAGTGTGTTCCTACAAGAATTTAACTATATCGATGAAAAGATTGTATACTGCCGAATGGAATCATATATTATAAGTGCATGTCAAATGAAAACTTTAAAAACAATGGTAAGCTTTCATTTCAGTAAATGATTAAGGAAATATTCCGACTGTTGGTGTGATCACGGGCAGTAATTCAGTTCCAATTAATACCAAAATTAAAAAAAATCATCACTATGTGCAAACTTTCGATTAATACATTCAAGATGTAGATTTATCTGCAAACCTCATTTACAATATTAAATTACATTCAATACATATTGATCTCGGTGACTACCAGGACGCGCATTTCGTCCTACTCGGGACTCGTCAACTGGGTGTTGCAGGACCCCCCACGGTGGATCAAACTCAATACCCATCGCTTAAACAGGCAGGGCCTTTTTCACTAACCGAGTAACAAACAGAACAAAACACCATTCCTGGAGTCTTCTGTTAGTCACCAAGATCAACGTTAGATCATGAATCAGCAGTAGGAACAAAGTATCTGCATAGGAGCTCATATGCCAATAGAGGTCGAGCAATTCAGCCCTGTATAACAGCAGGAAATTACAATTATCATAACAAAAACTACACCAATTTCATTTTGAAACAGGCTCCCTGAAATATTACACAACATTGTCACTACAGAATTAAATTCTCCAGAAATTTTAAATTCATTTCTCCTAAAACAGAATTTATGTGACAAGTAATGGTTTTATAAGTCATACAAATCAGATTCCTACGAGTAAGTGTCCTAGTCCAGTAGGAAAGTACACTGAGAATTCCAAATTGTACCACAAATTGTTTGGAATAAAGTGAATTATTATTATTATTATTATTATTATTATTATTATTATTATTATTATTATTATTATTATTATTATTATTATTGGCCACACAAACGTATTGACTTCTAAACAGAAAAACTAGCCAATCATTTTTTATTTCAAATTTCTTTCTTCCACCGTAAATAAATTAGGGGGGAGAAGTGTACCGTGCAATAAACATCAACCTTCTACGTTTCCTATTAACTTCATAAATCCCTTTTTGTAAATTTTCACATAAATAGTTCGACAAGTTCATGTGCGGTCAGATTGTTCGAAATGTATAACGCCAATACATCACGACATGTTTCAGATAATCATCATCTTTTCATTACGCTGTTTATATATATATATATATATATATATATATATATATATATATATATATATATATATATATATATATATATATATGATGTATTGGCGTCATCCTGGAGAGACTAAAGGATACACTGGATTCAAAACTACGACCGGAACAAGAAGGCTTCCGAAGGTACAAATCATGCGCTGAGCAAATTGCTACGCTTCGCATCATCATAGAACAAAGTATAGAATGGTGGTCAACTCTACACCTCAGCTTCATCGACTTTGTAAAGGCATTCGACAGTGTCGACACAGAAGTAATTTCGAAACTGCTCCAACACTATCGAATACCACAAATCTTTATCAACCTCATTCAACAACTATATGATGACGCCACATGCCAAGTAACTCACAATGGGAAGCTCAGTGATGCCTTTCAAGTAAAGACAAAAGTAAAACAAGGCTGTCTACTATCATAGTGGTCGACTGGATCATGCAGCAAACAGTGAGGAGTGAGAAGAGAGGGATACGCTGGACCGTGGAAAAGAACCTAGAAGATTTGGATTTCGCCGATGACTTGTGTCTGATGTCGTACAAACTTGAAGATCTACAGGCAAAAACCAACAAGTTGACAGAAGAGACAATGAAGACGGGACTTGGTTCGGGTGAATGTAGAGAAAACAGAGGTGATGAAGATACCCAACCAATACCACCACCGACAACAACATACTCCAATCACCATGAAGCGGAGAAACTTAAAGGAAGCAGCCTCTTTCACCTACACCTACCTAGGCAGCACTGTTTCAACTACAGGCAGCATACGCACAGATGATGACATCAAAGCCAGGTTCGGGAAGACAGCAAGACAGGCTTTCATTAACCTGAAACCAGTGTGGAGATCTACTACACTCAGCATAAAGCGTGAACAACATCCAGATGTTCAACACTAGTGTCAGTCAAGTCAGTGCTTCTGTATGGTTCAGAGACTTGGCGCGTCACGAAAGGCATTTCCAATAAACTACAGACATTCATCAACAACTGCCTAAGCTGGCTCGCTACTGAAGATCAGATGGATTGCCAGAAAGAATAAGCAACAAGGAACTCTGGCTGGCTGGCAACGAACCAACGAAGCAAGAACCTATCACTCAGCAAATATGTAGAGTGAGAAAGTGGAGATGAATTGGGCATACACTGAGAAGGGCGACTGGGGACATCACGCATCAGGCCAGTTGCTCGAATGGAACCCCGATGGGAAGGGACGAGTTGGGCGTCGGTGCCGAGGGTGACATGGAGGAGATCATGCGAGGAGGAAACGAGAGCTTCTAGACTGTTGTAAAGCTAGGTTCAAAAGATTTCAAAGAACAGAGCGCATTGGAGACATGCTAGTAAAGCCCTATGTTCCATTAGGAACTCAAGGAACAAATAAATAAAATATAAATATTATCTATATCCGTTCGCAAAAAATTTTGAAAATAATTAAAATTTTGTTCTTTATCTTTTCATGATCAATTTTTTCATTAGTTTGTAAAATCTTATTTACAGTAAATTTAAACTAACAAATAATTCATTATCAATCAGTTCTAACACCTTATCACTGTACATGTTATAGTAAATAAAAATTAATAATTACAGAATATAGTTAATCGGAAGACTTTTTCTGCATATAAATAATATTTCTGAAGAGAAGTTAAAAATAAATAGAAAAAAAATTATTCGTAAAGAAATTTGACACCTTGTAATTATTAACAATAAAAATTAAGAATCGATTAAAGCATTCATTGGGTGTGTAAAAATCCCCACCCCCCTTTATTAACTAAATGTATATTATAATGATTTTTATTTGTGCTATTTTAACTTGATAATAATCATAATAATAATAATAATATAGATAATAATTGTATGAAGGTTTCGAAAGAAATAGATGAATAAAGAGAAAATCAATTGTTTACAGTTATAAACTAGGCAGATAACTAATTAAAATCTCAAAAATACTAAATATTCACCTGTGTCAACAGAAATATATATGAGCTTATTATTAGGCTCAATACCTTTTACGCCTAGTTATGATATATATATATATATATATATATATATATATATATATATATATATATATGCTTACATTTTTAGCCTTTATATGCACCTATTTTAAATGCAATTGTAATCTTCTCATCTCACAATAATATATACATTGAGATGTAGAAAGATGTGAAGAAGTCTTATACAATATATATATATATATATATATATATATATATATGTCATGAAATGATTCATTTCTGTTGTATACAACCGTGATAATGATAATGATGATGGCGATGGTGATGATGACGATGATGATGAATATTATTAGAATCTGGTATCAACACAACAATACATCCTTAAAATGATATAATGAATAAATTATAAATATAACTGATATATGCATAATATATTGACATTGACTAATAGAATAACTTAAATTACACTTATCTTTATTACAAAAGCATAAATAACCAACTGATGAACGAGATTCAGTAATACACACTAAATACTTTTCCATTTTCATATTTAAACTTGTTGAACAATTACGTATTAAATGTTTTTGACCATCTAAGAAGGTAAAACAGAAAAAAAATGAAAGTAAAAATACCAACAAATATGTATATAGAATATATTTATAAAATGATTATGATTTATTATTATTATTATTAGTCCCTTGGGTTCCTAGTGGAACATAGGGCTTCAGTAGCACGTCTCCAGTACACTCTGTTCTCAGATCTTTTGAACCTGGTTCCACGACAGCCCACAACCTCTCATTTCCTCCTCACACGACCTCCTCCATGTCACCCTCACCTAGGACGTCCAACTCGTCGCTTCCCATGGGGATTCCACTCGAGCAACTGGCCTGACGCCTGATGTCCTCAGTCGGCCTTCTCAGTGCATGCCCAATCCATCTCCACTTCCTCCTTCTGCATATTTGTTGGGCGATAGGTTCTTGGTTGGTTCGTTCGCAGAGCTCCTTGTTGATTATTCTTTCTGGCAATCCATCTGATCTTAAGTAGCGAGCGTAAGCAGTTATTGATGAATGTCTGTAGTTTATTGGAAATCCCTTTCGTGACGCGCCAAGTCTCCGAGCCATACAAAAGCACTGACTTGACTGAGTTGGTGTTGAAAATCCGTATCTTGTTCCACATGCTGAGTGCAGAAGATCTCCACACTGGTTTCAGGCTAATGAACACCTGTCTTGCTTTTCCGATTCTGACTTTGACGACCTCGTCCGTCCCACCACCTGTAGTTGAAACAGTGCTTCCTAGATAAGTGAACGAGGTTACTTCCTTTAAGTTTCTCCCGTTGATGGTGACTGGAGTTTGTTGTTGTTGTTGTTGATGGTGGTGGTGCGGTATCTTCATCACTTCTGTCTTCTCTATATTCACTTGAAGTCCCGTCTTACAATATTTATTAAACAACCTAAAAGGTTTTTTTAGATAACATACATATGAAACACTTTTGCACTATATTATTTTCTTTATATACATTTTAAACTGTTTACTTCATATAAATTTTAAGCATTTCAAAGAATTTTTTTTTCCTTATGCTAAAGGAGAATCATATACTCAGCTGTAATCATTTATATACAACGAAAATATGATAAAAAATAATTGATCAAAGGAAAATATCACTACAGAGAATTAGGTGAACTTAAAATCTAAACGTTAAGTTAATTACCTGAATTTATTAGGCTTTCATAAAAAAAATTTTTTTTTCTCTTTTTTCGCAAAATAACTATAGAGAAAATGGATACCAGATTACTTTTTAGTCAGTCAAGTACAAACAGTTATCATTATATTTTACTTAGAATAGAATTAAAATATGATACATTTAGTTTAGAGGTAATTATTGAATAAATAAATGAAATACACTCAGTAAACTTATTCATATTTGTGCGGTAGACAAGGAGTCACACCTAGGCTCATCATCATTATCTATCGACATAGGACCATGCATTACTGTGTAGCGGTCTGAGTTGTCACATCTCATATCAGTAATATCAAGTAAAAAGGCAGTGAGGTGCAAGATAAAGATAAGAAAATTCAGTCGAAAAAAATATATATAAAGTACTAAAAAAGAGGAAAGAAGAAGGAGGAAATGGTGAGATTCAGTATGGAGTTAAGATGAGGATAATGTGTGTCTGTGTATACATCTGCGCCAATGACATCGGTTCTGACCTATATCACCTAGAGTCAGTCTCCAACCACTGGTTTCTCTTGTCCCGCCGACCCCAACCACCCAGTCTGCATCGCCCCACATAGCTCAAACAAACAGTCAGAGACTTCATACATTGGTGCCATGTCTGGTCACCTCAGGCCTTTTTCCAGCCTGCACCTATTTCGGCCAACATTGTGTGACCAGGCAATCGATGAGTAGGCACACACAGTAAATGTCCCAACCATCTCAGTCGATGAAGGTTCATAACTTCGTCAACTGACTTACCTGTACTCCCTAAAACTACACACCTGACTTCTGCATTACTCATGTGGTGACACCACAGAATACGGCCTATATTACGAAGGCGACGGTGGTCAAACACCTGAAGACAGCCTTCTCATGTCTTCCATCTTCAATGGTCATGTTTCATAACCATACAGTAGAATACACCGAACTTCTGAGTAGTACACGCCACCCTTAATAGACAAACGGATATATCACGGCGGCGCCAAAGGTGGCGTAAGTTGGCAAAAGCCAGTCGAGCCTTTTGTATCCATGCAGAGATCTCATCGGCCACTGACTCACCAGGGCTGATTCTACTTCCCAGGTAAGTGAAGTGGTCGACGCACTCAACATCTACACTCTCAATTGTTAGCCAAGGCACCGTTGAAGACCAATCGTGTAGAAACAATTTCCATTTCGGTGGTGAGAAACGCATACTAAACATTCTCAAATTCCCACTCAAAGTGTTCAGAAGACTCCGTATCTTGTCAGCGTCTTCACCTAACAGGACTATGTCATCTGCATATTCTAGGTCTAACGAAAATTCACCTCTGATTAGGTCAACATCTGTGTAACTAGGTGACGAGAGGGAAACCTCTATAAGAATATCTATATTAAAAGTGAATAAGAATGGAGAGTGAGCAGCCTTGACGGACACCACTCGATGAGTACAGCTCCTGGACAACTCGCCATAGGCTCTAACATGCCCACAAGTGTTGGAGTAGAGAGCTCTTAATAAGGTCATGTACTTACTCAGCACGCCTTTCATTGAGAGACACTGCCATAAGACTTCTCGATCAACAGAGTCGAATGCCACCTTCAGGTTGAGAAAAACAGATATTGTCGGGTGTCTATAAGCGTATCCGTGTTCCAGAGCCTGGCAAAGAGTGAATATTTGGTCGATACACTCGCGGCCAGGTCTAAAGCCTGCCCACTTGGTTTTCTCGGGCTTGCTGGTCCCGAGCTCCACTCAGGCGTTGTAGAATTATGGAACCAGGAATCTTAGACATTATGTTTGTCAGGCTGATTCCCCTATGGTTATCACAAGAGGACTTCTCGCGTTTCTTGAAGACTGGGATAATCAGTGACAGACCAGTCAGAGGGGATTGTATTTGATTTCCATATACTGGTTAACACATCCGTTAAGCTGCCTAACAGCACTCCACCATCATCCTTGTATACCCCCGGGAGTTAGTCCGTCTGGTCCTGCTGCTCTTCCTCGTTTCAGGTTACCTACCGCTTTCTCAACTTCTCCTAGTGTTGGGGGGCCTACCTCAATGTTCCATTTAGGATCCGACTGGATAGCGGGCAACGCAATGGTGGCTGGAGGCCAGTTAAACTGTTCCTCGAAGTGTTCTACCCATCGTTCCAGTCGTCTCTCCTGCGAATGAATCGCAGATCTGTCCTTCCCCGCTATGGTCTCACTAACAGCAGTTGACCTTTTTCCCCCAGCTTCCTTAATAAGTCTAAATAACTGTCTACTGTTACCGATCACCGTTGCCTTTTCCATCTTTTTAGCCTTCGCTGCTCACCACTGTTCGCGGTCATTGCGTAGACTTTTTCTCAGTCTGCTTTTAAGTTGTGCTCGCTCTTCATTGTACTCAGAGCTTGCAGGGATGCGTTCACGTGCATCCATTAGTTTGGAAGAAGCTGGTGATATCCACTAGCTCTTTTTAGCCACTATTTCGGAGTCGGTTGCGGTCTTCAGCGTTGCTTTTACAGCAGACTGGAGATAACACCAAGCTTCTTCTGGGTGAGTGATAGTGTTCTGTTCGGATAACTGCTGAGCTGCTCAAACCTCAGTAGGTGGAGCGGGGTTCAAACCCGGAAACTCACTGGTTGAAAGTTACCCACCTAAATCAATGAGTCACAGCTCCATGAAGTAATTATTAGATGAGATTTTAATTTCAGGATGGAGATAGATCAGTTATCAAATGATGGCATTAGTCAAAACTATCACATAAAATAAATTTTGTCCTTTTTAATCCAGTAGTGTTCGAATGGACAATTATCCATAGCTATAGATCAATGTAGCTGTGGGTATACAACTGCAGTTCTTGGTTGTATTGTGTTACCTGAGCTGGGTTGTTTAATCGTGGAGCTTTCATCGTCTTTCTAGACATCATCAGCACTAACTTCAGTATGAATTCCTAGAAGTTTGGCATTCATGTCAGTCAACAACTAACGGAGGTATAGACATAGACCCAATCTATCAACCAATGATAAGATGATAAACGACGGAAAGGTCAAGGGTCAAACAGAGGAACAGCCAACAGGAAAATCTATGTAGTCAGTCAATGACACAACAATCAAAGGAAACAACCAATCACAAACCAATTCGTCAGGACAAGCTACTAAATCACTCCCTCATAGAGAGATATTGACAGCTCACTTCATACTGAATTTAGTGCTGATGATGTTGTCTAAAAAGACGATGAAAGCTCCATGAATAAACAACTCAGCTCAGAGAACACAATATAACCAAGACCATCCAGCTGAGCTATAAATATTCTCCACTATTTCAAAAACTGTAGTTCGCTTATTGGAAAGCCTATGATAACGATTACGCAGCACCCATTAATATTATTGTTACCATTACTACTATTATCATTATTCACAAGTCACTGTAAAGTAGTTATAGTGCGTATCGTTAAATGCAACAGGAACTTTAACGGAGTTAATATAGATGTGAAACTTGGACACTGTGATAGAATTTAATTCCATATTAGATTTGTTTATTTCATCTATAACACACAGTGATATAGCATGATTTACTCGATGATGACCTTTCGAGCATAAGCTATTACTGCTCATAATCATATCAATAGAATCACACAGCATTTTCGACATTTGGTTTTTATAGTTACGTCACTTTATATGAGTTGTTTCTATTGGTAGTGAAATTTTCCATATCTCTGGTATAGGTGCTGCATCATTTCCATTATGTGTGTTGGGGGAGTGTTGATTCGATGAACAAAGATTCAGTAATCAATCTCTCTTTCCACCTAATTATATTGAACTTAAGTATAGTGGCTTTAGCCCACCCCATTGCGTGGTTGTGTTATTCCATGCACTACAGTAGCCGAGTACTTTTCTAGATCATTGATCTTACTGAGGTCTGTTATTCTATTTTTAGCTAAATTCCTATGTTCAACTATTCTCACTGACCCCGACCGACTAGTTTCACCTATGTACTTGATCTCACAGTCATTACATGAAATTTGATAAAATTAGATTATTTCGCTGAATTGGTTCTATTGGATTCTTAAGCTAGCTGACAAAGTTTATCTCTGAGTGAGTTTGTAGGTTTAAATGCCACTCCAATTCCAGCTGTGTTGAGGATTCTACGAAAAGTTTCTGATGTACTTTCCTTGCGTGGTAACGCAACGAAGGCTGTGAACTCTGTACTTGTGTTGTCATTATTATTCGTACTTGTGTTACTATTATTATCTTTTAGTTTCTTGTGTACTCGTACGAATTTTTTAATAAACTGTAGATGATAGTTATTAACTACTAATGCACTGACTAGTCAGCTTTCCAGCTCTATTATCTAGACATTTGACTAAACTTGCCTTAACTGACATTGAATGAGATGACTTGAAGTCTAGATACCTAATAGAATGTGTCGGTTTTCTGTAGATGGTTGTGTGATTACATCGATATGATTATGAGCAGTAATAATTTATGCTCAAATAAACAAATCTGATATGGAACTTTAACGAAGATTACCATTACAGGTACTTGTTGAACAACCAGTAACTATATAGTTAATTATGTGTTAAACGTAGGCTAAAACAGTCAATATTTGGAACTTCTAAGGATAGAACACCATCGAATGGAATCGTGATTGACATTCAATAATTGTATCATCATAGAACAGAGTATAGAATGGTAGTTAGCTCTCTAACTCAACTTCATCGACTTTGTGAAGGCATTCGACAGTGTCGACACAAAAGTAATTTGGAAACTGCTCCAACACTATCGAATACCACAAATCTTTATCAACTTCATTCAACTTATTTAATGACACCACAGGCCAAGTAACTCACAATGGGAAGCTCAGTGATGCCTTTCAAATGAAGACAGAAGTAAAACAAGGCTGTCTACTATCATAGTGGTCGACTGGATCATGCAGCAAACAGTGAGGAGTGAGAAGAGAGGGATACGCTGGACCGTGGAAAAGAACCTAGAAGATTTGGATTTCGCCGATGACTTGTGTCTGATGTCGTACAAACTTGAAGATCTACAGGCAAAAACCAACAAGTTGACAGAAGAGACAATGAAGACGGGACTCGATTCAGGTGAACGTAGAGAAGATAGAGGTGATGAAGATACCCAACCAACAACAACAACAACAACAAACACCAATCACCATCAACAGGAGGAATCTAAAGCAAATTGTTCTCTCACACTTCCACTGGCAACATCTTTTCAACTACAAGCGACACAGATGAGGATGTCAAAGCCAGCCAGAATCGGAAAGACAGCAAGACAGGTGTTCATCAATTTGAAACCAGTGTGGAGATCTACTACACTCAGCACAAAGCGTGAACAACATCCAGATTTTCAACACTACTAGTGTCAGTCAAGTCAGTGCTTCTGTGTGATGGTTCAGAGACTTGGCGCGTTACGAAAGGGATCTCCGACTAATTACAAAGATTCATCAACAACTGCCTACGCTCACTCGATACTGAAGATGAGATCAGATGGCCAGAATAGTAAGAATAAGCAAGGAGGAACTCTGGCTCGCTGGCAACGAACCAACGAAGCAAGAACCTGTCACTCAACAAATATGCAGAGTGAGAAAGTGGAGATGAATTGGGCATACAATGAGAAGATCGACTGGGGACATGACGCGCCAGGTCAGGCCGTCGAGTGGAACTCAGATGGGAAACGACGAGTTGGGCGTCCGACGCGAGGATGATATGGAGGAGATGATGTGAGGAAGAAATGAAAGCTTATGGGTGGGCAGTTGTTGAGCCAGATTGAAAAGATTGGAGAGAAGAGAGTGAAGTTGGGACGTGCTACTGAAGCCCTATGTCCCACTAGGAACTCAAGGGATAAACAATAATAATAATAATAAAGGAAAAATTTACATCGTTCTGACTATCCTGTGATTTCAAGACATTATTGACATTCACATGGGTGCAGAAATTTCGCTTTGTAAATCAGCATTTCATGAAACACCAAAAATACTACTAATAGTAAAATTCTATTTCATATGAGATCTCTATTATAATTCGTTCAGGTAGTTTATAAGCCTATGATGTTTCAGGTCTGTTATTTGAATGTCGTTGTAAATTTTTGTACTGATACTTAATGATGATTGATTTTGAAATATAAATCTGGACAATAGTTGTATTTCGTAGTTCATATGATCGCTAGTTCAAATTTTCCTATGGCTTAGATCTTCTTTTCAGATTCAATTATCACCCCTAGTAATAAAATTTAGGCATCAAAATGTATGAACTCTAAAAAGCAATAATAGAAGAATGATTTAGTTGATAACAGATATCAATTATGAATATGAAGTCAATATTTAAAATCTAATTTTTATTCCTATTAAGGATTGTATTCAGATGAAAATTATTTCAAGTTGTCAAGTAACTAGGGTTATTTTCTCTACATAAAAATCTCAAACAAGAATAATTATAATAAAGTAGAAACTGAATCTTACCAAAGCTATCAAGATAAATGTTACTTACACATAATAAATAACATAAAGGCTAAAATCAAATTAACAATTACTCAGAAATAAACAATCAGTTACATAATTACAAGAAAAAAATGAAGTTATTTACCTGGACCTTGAAATGCCCATTTAAAGCAATAATCATTACAATCAACTACAGGAAATGATTTAGTCTGTTGTGATTGCTTGAAAAAAGGATCATTACAATGACTATCTTGTACAGAATTGCAACTGTAACACTTAATACGTTGACCTAAAAAGTAAAATAAAGAAAATAGACTATTTTATTTAAGTAAATAGAAACTGGAACTTGAAAATCCACTGACCGAATTAACATTTAGAATTTGAAGTTGATATTTATCACAGATTGACATCAGTTGGAGGAATATTTGAGATGTGAGAGCACTGGATAGCTCTTTCGGCCCACTCCTCAGCAGTGAGGACAACCATGAGATCGAACCCAGGACCAAATTCAAAAATCACCAAATAAACCACAAACCCTTAAATCCAATTGACCAAGTGCTGATTGGTGACTAGCTTCGAGAGATGCTTCGTGAAGTACCAATGAGAAGATGTGACCAAGGTATATGGGGACAGATACTCAACGATGCCATTGTGATGGTTGCGCTACGTCGTGAACTGACAGAAGTTGGAAATATTGACCACTGGCTCAATGGTAACATGCTGGCCACGTAACCTAAAGGTCTTTGGTTCAAACCCTGATGGGGTAGGGTCATGAATGCGCACTGCTGAGGAGGCCCATACTAGGACGAAAGAGCTGTCCAGTGTCCCCAGGTTTCGAATGCTCCTCCATCTGATGTCAGTTCACGGGGAATACTAACTTGAAAAGTCACTAAAATCCCTACAAACCTCCAAACCCATCCTACATATTTCATAATCTACACCGTTATTATAATCATAAGTACCTACATCATCAGCACTATTATTGTTATCACATAGTGTTTAATTCTCCTCAGGAGATATAGTTTTTGAAATATCAGATAGATTCGAATGTACGTCTTGGTGACTAGCGAAGAAATCTAGGATGTGCATTTGGTCCTATTTAGGACTCGTCAGCTGGATGTACCTGCACCGCAGTGAGTGATGTTTTTCCAGCTGAGGCTCAAACCCAGTACACATTATTTCAAGTGTCAAAGCGTTGTCCACTACGCCACTGGGGAACGATAGTCACCTCTTGTGCAATGGGTATCAGTTGTTGCTTACTCATTTGTAATTTCCTGTTGCTATATAGGGCTAAATTCTTCAACCTCGAAAAGAAATTGGCTGAAAAGAGTCACTTCGCTGAATATTTCGTTCCTAATATAAACTCGCTTGATAAGCAAATGGGATCAGGTTGTTGGAAATACATTGCACAAGTACATCACAACGTTCATATAAACTTTCTCCACCAATGATTATCATTATTATTATTATTAATATTAGTCCCGTGGGTTCCTAGACGAACACAAGGCTTCAGTAGCACGTCCCAACTTCACTCTCTTCTCTCCAATCTTTTCAATCTGGCTCAACAACTGCCCACCCATAAGCTTTCATTTCTTCCTCACATCATCTCCTCCATATCATCCTCGCGTCGGACGCCCAACTCGTCGTTTCCCATCTGAGTTCCACTCGACGGCCTGACCTGGCGCGTCATGTCCCCAGTCGATCTTCTCATTGTATGCCCAATTCATCTCCACTTTCTCACTCTGCATATTTGTTGAGTGACAGGTTCTTGCTTCGTTGGTTCGTTGCCAGCGAGCCAGAGTTCCTCCTTGCTTATTCTTACTATTCTGGCCATCTGATCTCATCTTCAGTATCGAGTGAGCGTAGGCAGTTGTTGATGAATCTTTGTAATTAGTCGGAAATCTCTTTCGTAACGCGCCAAGTCTCTGAACCATCACACAGAAGCACTGACTTGACTGACACTAGTGTTGAACATCTGGATGTTGTTCACGCATTATGCTGAGTGTAGTAGACCTCACACTGGTTTCAAATTGATGAACACCTGTCTTGCTGTCTTTCCGATTCTGGCTGGCTTTGACATCCTCATCTGTGTCGCTTGTAGTTGAAAAGATGTTGCCAGTGGAAGTGTGAGAGAGACAATTTGCTTTAGATTCCTCCTGTTGATGGTGATTGGTGTTTGTTGTTGTTGTTGTTGTTGTTGGTTGGGTATCTTTACCACCTCTATCTTCTCTATGTTCACCTGAACCAAGTCCCGTCTTCATTGTCTCTTCTGTCAACTTGTTGGTTTTTGCCTGTAGATTTTCAAGCTTGTGAGACATTAGACATAAATTCACCAAAATACTATGAGGAATACGTTGAGTTTTACAAAAAATGAAAGCCTTATTGACTTTGTACCTCAATTTCATCCGGATTTTTTAGAAATTCAAGAAGGGTACAATGAAATTATATCCTATTTTGCATTGTTTCAATCAACTGTTTCACTCCAATACTGAACATATGCATAAACATATTCATTAGAAATGTAAAATTTTACTTATTTCATCACATGATATCAGTAGATGAATAGGTTTACTCAATGGGTAATTAGTTATCTAATATAGTTTAAGGTTAATGAAGATTTGATTTTTAATGTAGTATTCAAAAACAATCTTTATAAACCTTAAAATACACTAGTGTATAGGGCTTATTAGTGATATGGCTTCGTGATGGATGTCCATAAGTTCTAACAAGAAACTGTAACACCTATGGGGTCAATCATTTGGATGTGAAGCGGATCCAAATTGAAGACGTTGGTAGATAATCACGCTACATTTCAAATGGATAAAAGTGGGAAACTTTGAACTACTGAACTCCGATCTAATGGTTGGATACTCAACGCACTCATCGTAAAACCTGAAATTTTCAAGTGTATACTGTTGAGGAGTCCTATACTAAGACAAAATAACTGTCCAATGCTCCCAGGTTTTCATTGGTTCCTCCAACTGATGTCAGTCTGTGATGAATACTGCCTTAAGAATAATATTAAACTATTTCTATTTCAATCATTAATTTGTGTCAATGGCGCAAATGTGATGAAAATAATACATATGCTTAGGTATTCGACAAATCTGTTTCATGTTTTAATATCCTAAAGACAGCCTTCATCGTAAACATAATATATTATGAGGAGAATACTGCTAGAAATACTTGAAAATAGGAAACGCTTACTATCCAACATATACTTACTTTTTACATCGCTTAAGACATTAAAATTTTCTGCTTTTTTAGTTTATATCACAATTAAAATGGTCTGCATATTTTATATTCATAGAATTGATACATGAAAGGCTACATATTCTCATTAGATGAATACGATTGTGCCCCTTTAATCGTGCATATATATTATCTTCAATGTAAAGAGGTAGAGTTTCAAAAGTATAGGGTAGAATTAGGTACCGAAGGTACCTCAGATCAGAATACGTCCACAAAGAGGTCACTGATGACAGAATTGAAAACAAAAGTGAAAGTAATCTCCCGCTAGTGAACTTCACCATAAGTTTACAACACAGACTTTTTATGTCGTTAGCCTAAAAAATTCTCAGGATACAAACATGTTTTTGAAAGACATCTCTGTGTAGTGATTATTTACAAAAGTAGTAATGTCTAGCGATTTTAATCCAACTTTGATATCAAAACATCTTGGTAAATTTAAGGACTTATAAGAAAAGGGGTGGTAATGTTGGTAATGATTGCAAAATGCCTAGGAGGGAATTCAAATCCTCTATAGTGTTGTACACTGAAGATTTTACTTAGAATTCTTAACAATATTGGAATTAGAGTGGCATTTAAACCCACAAACTAACTCAGAGAGAAACTTTGTAGGCTAAAATATCCAATAGAACCAATTAAGAAAAATAACCTAATCTGTCGAAAATTATGTAATGATTGTGAGGTCAAGTACAGACGTCAAAGTAGCCGACTGTAGTCAGTCTGAATAGCTGAGCACAAACGTTTAGTGAAATACAAAATGGTAGACCCTACTAATATAAATAATTTTGGAGTAAAAGTCAGCTATCGCTCATCATGCACTGATCCATAATCATACAATACAGTGGGATACGGTAACAATTCTTAAATTTAGTATAGCTAGGTGGAGAGAGATACAGATTACAGAACCTTTGTTCATTGAATCAATGCCAAACACATTCAACAAGAATGACTCCTCCTAAAAGGGCTGGTTACTGACAAAAAGTCAGCTCAAATATAGGAGACCTGTTTAGTAATTGGCAACTTGTGTCATCTGGGGTGCCAACTGGTAAATTATCAACTATCAATCAAAGAGTGAGTATACTGCACTGCAGTACGTACTCTCCTACTATACGGCTGTAAGATAGGGCCCCACAAAGTATAAGACGTGAAGTGATTACAGGGTATTGATCACACATTCTTCTATAACATTTCTCACATTTAGTGGAATCACTGTGTGAACAATGCTAAAGTCAGGTGAAGGGTATTAGGCAAGTTAAATGATGAGATTGTGAACCTCGGTCGACTGATCTCACTTGGATATAAACTGCGCATTTCAAGCCACCCCCTATCTCGATGTGCCGTGCAAGTGGAGGATGAATTATGTGGGAAGAGGGTTCAGAGTGGCCAGACCAAGATGTAGCACCACTTCATGAAGTCTGTGACTATTAGCCTCAGTCTTGTAGGGAGATATAGACTGCCTGATTGGGGTCTTCAAGATGACGAAGAGTCTTGACGACATGGTTCGAAACCGATCACAATGCCACAGATGTATTCACTCCTTGACATCTTTTAAAGCCTGAATATTCCCACCAACCTTTATCTTCAAATTGATCATTCTCTCACACCATTTTCATACTTTGATATCACTCTTTTTCTATCACCTGTTCTTCGTGTACTACTGTGAAGTGTATCAATTTGAATCGATGAACTTGTGTGCGATGTTCTACGTTGGTTTGGTCCCTCTACCTGTCTGGCAGGAATAACTCATGACATATTGCAGATATCCAACAAATTTCACTACCATTAAGTTAAGAGAACGAATAACCGTTGGATTATATACAAGAAGTTTGAAAGTTATATGATTGTTTTGATATGAATATGAGCAATAAATTCTGCTCGAAACATCATCCGGTAAATAACACTGCATCACTGTGTACGAAGTCAAATCAACAGTCTACCACAGTGCATTAAAGGATTTAATCAATGCAGCATGGTTTAATTGGACACTTTTGTACATGAATCAATAAGACACATGTAACCCAATTTATATCAATCTTCGGTACAGTTTTAGGATATCTAATATAGATCGGTGTATGGAACCAGTCTACATGAGGTCACTGGAAACACTTAGGTTTTTTCTACCGAAAGTTTACTTTATTGAAGTGTATGAACAATTTTATTGGAAATATATGATTTCGATATGCACTTAGGAAAGTCGAAAAAGTTATGCTCTATCATGAATACAAATTAAAAGTGATAAATTCTGGTATTAGAATGAATGACACCGTCCTGCTCAAATACAACATATGCTAGAAAAAAAATAGTGGTGCAATATATATATATATATATATATATATATATATATATATATATATATATATGGCTGTATAAACTCATTCACTGCTAAACCCTGATGAAATCGAAGTCCTGTGATAAACAAATGAGATATTTTGTTTTTTTTAATTAAAAAAAACTTGGCACACCATGGGCACCGAGAAATATTCTATACGAAATAATGTGGAATTATTAAAAAGCCATTGGAGAAGAGGAAAAAGGAAAACAGAACAGAAGAGGAAATAGGAATGGGTTTTGAAAGAAATTCTTAAGCATGTATCCAAAGACACTTTCACTTATCATATTCTTCTTTTCGATGATAGGAGAAAAATGCAACATAATAGTTACACGTCTCGACTTTGAGGTACATCGGCATAAGCTCCTGGATCGTGAGATCTGTGGAACCTTATCCGAGAAAAACTAACTAATAGATCCTAACCTAGCACAAAAACCTTCATCATACGGTGTCATGTCATACACTCACCATCTTTGAGCTTCCTGCAATCAGTCTTAGAACAAGCGGACGGTTAATGGTGTGAAAACCACTGGGACGACGTTCTTAACAAATGGCTGAGCCACAGAAGTCAGCGTTACAAGATGACTTCAGTCAGTGAGTGAAAACCTATCATACCCAAACAAGCGCTACCACACCAGAATTATCTACGCGGTGCTTTCACTGGATCACACACAGTCATCGAACATCCTCTATTCAAAGAGGCCAGAATTCATGGGGGAAGAGCAAAACTGTCCACATCCACGTGTTCTAAACCCAACCTTTTACAACAAGATTAACTTCAAGATGGTATCAAAAGTGAGCTAGATTGGTGTATGCCACTCTAATCTTTAGTAAACAGTTAGGAATCCCATCGCTCATACCTCCACAAGAACTCACATTACTCAGGCAGACGAACTTTTCAAAAACTTCCGATAGTTCACCGTCAGGGACGATTGCAGGCACAGGTACCTGACAATCTTGTAAAAGTACTCCACACCTTCATGGTGCAAAGCACGTACCATACTAACGAACACTGATCACCAAAAGATTCAGTACGATTTGAGTAGCCTATATGTCGTGTCACAGTAAGACAATATCGTTCACCTCAACGAGGTCAAAGTCTTTCATCTGATAGCAGATCCACATCATCATCCTATACCTTCTTCTGAGACGTATCAAGAGTCTCATTAATGGCAAAACCAAAAAGCGAAAAAGTAGGACCACCCAACCTAAACCAACTACTAATACGGAACAATCAAAAGAAGTGTTTACATGCCCCCACTCTATCTTAAATGTTTTTGTACACTTTTTTCAAGGTATCAGCAAACTCCAAATGAATAGTCCTATGTAACAGACAGTTCCAGAGCACAGCACTCTACAATGAATGGAAGGTATACCAAATATCAAAAACAATAACTGATAACCTGAAATACGTATGACGATGTTCCAGTGATCAACGGAGAGTAAACACTTAAAAAATTCACTCATGGTCTGAACGAAATCCCACCTAGCTCCTCATAAACCAGATTTCCACAAGTTCAAAGAGCCTGCGAAGTATAATACCAGCCAATATTTCTAACACTACCGGTAGCATATGAATAACCCTATAACTGCCAGAGACGTTAAGCAAACTCTTTTTGAAGATGGGTACATCAATGGCCTCATTGTAGAATGATAGAACATGGCCTACTATGTCACAAACAATTTAGTCGGTTCCCTAACTACATTTTTACCTCCATCCTTAAAAAAATACTAGGGTTAAGTCATCCTGACCCGTTGCTTTTTGGTGCTTTGGTATTTGAGTTCCTTTCGATAAATTCCCTACCATGGAGCAAAACAAACTGAAGTCGATGTTGCTGGAACGTTAGGTCAGTTAAATTGATTTTTCGAAGCACCCTACTCAGAGTTCCAAGCGTCTACGAAGGTTTTCATTAGCATACCATCTACTTCACAGACAATTTCACTAACAACACCAAGCTAGTTGACGACCTCGAAAGCTTGATTCATAGGTATGGAGAACAAATTTCTAGGTCTTAAATAGTAAAAATCATACCATTCCCCAATATGAAAATTAAAATGTCCCAGAATTTTGGAACTTCTGATTTTTAGTTGAACTCTACATCTGAATACCATACGGTGAAGCACTGTAACAATATCATAATGAGTATATTTTCACAACTTTGGCTAATTACATGCATTACATAACAGTTGCTAATAGTTGGAGGATTCATCAACTGGCAATATGCCTTGTTTTGACCATCCCCAGCTTCCGTCTTACATAACCATGCTTCGTCTTAAACTGTACTTCAACACACCTGGTTACATCCTGATGTTGGATAGAAATGTTGAGGTGCATTGCCCCTTTGAAGAATAAGATACTATTACTTCTTAACTTACAGAGACTAAATGAACAACAGTCTGTTGATAACCAATCTCAGTAGCTCTGGTGTCTTGAAACAGACATCTAAGACATAAACTAATCACCGACGACCAGGTAGTACAACTAGGGCTAGAGATGACCAGTCTACCGAGTTTTGCAGCGTGAAATTACTATCGAAACTTGGGAGTGGTGATAAAGCAACCAGTGTTTTCTAACGATAAAGATATAGCAGGTAATCTATGAGCATACATATCGCAATATAGCATCTGAACATGTTTACTAAGTTGTAAATCTATAGCGTTATTTTAGTTGAACAAAGTGGTGAATGAAGAATAGTCCCTAAACCTGTCTACAAACGTGGATACTTCTAACCCAATCTCCATAATACGTTACTAACTGACTGAAAACATCAACCTAGAACATCGCACACAAGTTCATCGATTCAAGTTGATACACTTCACAGTAGTACACGAAGAACAGGTGGATAGAACAAAAGTGATATCAGAGTATAAAAATGATATGAGAGAATGATCAATTTGAAGATAAAGGTTGGTGGGAATATTCAGGCTTTAAAAGATGTCAAGGAGTGAAAACATCTGTGGCATTGTGACCGGTTTCGAACCATGTCATCGAGAGTCGTTGACTACTGATTCCTGTCGTCTTGAAAACTGTGACCAGGCAGTCTGTACTCTGCATCCTCCAAGGCAACTAGAAGACCTCCAGGGAGTAGGTCAACCCCTATGAAGTCAGATGTATCGAAGATTACGTCCATTAGCACATCTGTGATGAAGTTAAATGGGAACGGTGACAGTGGATATCCCTGGCGAATACCATTAGTTGTCGTTACTTCACATGACGACTCTCCATAAGCCCGGACACGGCAGTGTGATTTTGGGTAGAGAGCTCTGAGTATCGTTACATACTTCCTCGGTGATGGTTTCACTGACCATCTTCTTCTTATCAGTATTCTTGAGAAGCCTGAGTAACTGCCGAGTGTTACCCAACTCTTATGCTTTCTCAATCTCTTTCGTTTTTGCTACTCACCACTGCTCACGATCATTACGAAGATTTTGGTCAACTTACTTGTGAGTTGTTGTCGCTCTTCATCGTCATCAGAGCCAACTGAAGTCAGTCTTTTCACATCAGTCAGTTTGGATGAAGTAGCAGGAATCCAGTGATGTTTGTTCACCTTGGGGTGTACGCCACCAACTGCCTTTATCTCTATTTCGACAGCAGACTTAATATCGCACTAGGTTTTTCCAGGATGGGCATTGCTATCATGTTAAGATAAGTGCTCTCTAAATGCGTATTTGCCGTCCTCCTCCTCCAATCAAGGACAGACAGGCTTCACTTTCGCCTGCTTTTGCAGCTAGCAAGGTGCACACATACACGAGGTTTAACGCGTGATCAGAGTCTAAACTGGTACTCCAGAAAGAGCAGTAATCCTCCACCGATCCTCTCTAATGATGACTCATAGCAATATGATCTGTTTGTGTCCATCGTTGATTTGATGTCAGCGGGTGCTATGTGAGACAATGTCTCTTCTTATGCTTAAAGTTAGTGCTGTGCAGAAACAAGTAGTTGTTGGAACAAAATTGCAAAAGACAACCACCGTTGTCAGTTCGTTGGCATAGCATTCCGTAAATATCCCCAAGATCCCTTTAAGACTGGCTCAACTTACATACTGGGTGTTAAAGTCACCTACCATTATGACTACACCTGAACGTTATGCTTTCTACAGCAAATTTGACGGCTTTTCATAGAATTCATCCTTTGCATTACCCATACTGCAGTAAGCAAGAGAAGATTACGAATAGGCATCAACTAGTTTCACCATCCTTCTAGTCCCCACAGATCCATTCAGTCGAATAGCACATAGACAGCTATTTACTACAAACTAGTTGAGGAGCGCACTTTTTACCTACACCAGCGAGTCCACAAGAGCTGGGTATTGCTTCTGTGGATACTCTTGAGGTGAACTTTGAAGATTTACTACTATGGCAAGGTGAGGTCCATTTAACAATCACACTCGACTCTTCTATACGTTTCTCAGAAATACAGCATACATCCATGGCTAGCGATTCCAAAGTGCTGACGACCGATGCTTGCTATCTGATTTGTCATGGAGTTTGGACTTTCAGAACTCTTACACGAAATCGATGCTGGGGTCTTAGGAAGCGAGGAATCCGATTTCGGTGGCTTTGACCATTCGCAATGGTCGCAGAATGAGAGGTTGAGGAAGGTGCGAGAAGCCTAGTATAAGTATCGGGAGTTGAAGGATAAAACAAAGTTGGGGAGGATAGGTTGGGTCTTCCGTACTACTGGAAGCGTGTGGGCGATTGATACCTCCCGGCTGCCCACACCATGATAGGCTGGTTCTTCTTGAGATACCTTTAAAAGAAGGGATATTACGTAACCGGTGGGCCCATGGGAGGTCCTCTGAGGTCTGTTACGCACGGCCCTATGTGGGATGCTGTTTTGAGGTTTGTTTAATCTAACTCCAGATAGATAGGACCTGCACTGCTGGGAGACATTGGGGTAGGGAGGAGTGTGCTATTTTGGAGGCCGACCTTTTGTAGTCCTTTCCTTTCCCACTGGGAAGGAAGCATCAGCGTGGCACTGCTGATCATCCAAGGGGAATACCTTAGTGCTGTTACACCCCATCCAGCTAGCAGTAGTACAACTTCGTCCAAAGACTTCACCATAGTGTAGTAATTTACACTAAAACGGTAACTGTTTATCATCTTACCACTATCCAATAGATCCTTCTGGCATGGTAGTCAGTCTAGTTCATTGGGTCACTGTGATATGCAAGCCCAACCTCCATATCAAGGTAGCAGCTATTGGTTGGGTATTACGTTGTTAAGTATCAAGTGATTATAAGTAGGTGTAATTATCCAGTAGCACAGTGAAATAAAGATTGAATTCGAACCCCTTCATTTTTACACTCTTGGAGAAATTCCAGGTCTTATGGTCCTTTTATATAAGGGAGTAAGAGTTACAAGGAACTCAACGCAATTCAGAAGTAAAGTCATAAAAACGGAGAATTGACATCATAGATAGTTAGGTTAATAGAATCGATGACTGGCAAACTTTATTAAAAAAGCAACCGGTATAATTTCACAGCAAGAAAAAGGAAAATAAAGAACTGGTTTGTTTTCTCAATGAGTTTTTATCTCCAAAACGGCTGAGAACACCTATTCTTAAATAGTTCTACGGGATTCATTCTTCCTAGATTCACAATCATAAATTATATATGAACTGTTGCTCATGCGCAATTTTATATTTGTGCCTTCTCAATCATCTGATTTGAAACAGCGATAAATAAGATACACTGCTTACATTTCTTCTACTAATTTTGTTTTATAGCGACCGGTAAGTACAATAAAAAATATCATGTCTAAACATATATGATAACTGTAGGTCCCTATCTTAAATTATTCCTCACGGTTCCCAAAACCTACACTACATGAAACTTAGAGATGTTCAACAGGATAACTCGTGCCCTATGCGGAAGAAAGAAACAAACATTCTCGACAGGGTGCAGGGAACAGCAACAAATTCAGCTGTCAAGTAAACAAGCAAAACGTATCCACAGTATCTTAGAGAACTTGATTCACAGACCTAGGGTTATTGAAGACAAAAAGGGTATCTAGTATCCACTCACTAAATTATGTATAAACCGAGTGGACGACCCTAATGGAACAACGTTGTCGGTCCACTGCCGACAGTCTCGTGGAAAACCTACTAGTATACCCTACCAGTAGGCTAAAACATGTTACACCTGACCTCTTTTCTCACAGTTAACTCGTTATGGAACGCTCTGTCAAAAGAAGTAGCAACAGCCCCTCATTTGAATCGCTCAAAAGAATACTGAAAAAGTACGTGAGCAATTACGGCTTACCAACAACAAATGTCAGTGGCAGTAAATACATCCTAATCCAGCCCTTTGTTGCCAGATCCTAGAATCTACATTTCATTAAAATTATTTCTACCACCACTACTGTTCTCCATTCGTTTTGCTATCTCATCGTTTTTTATCTATCCACCAAACAACCACTATTTCACAATACCTGTAGATTGATGATTTAACACATTATAGGCACCTATACAAACAGGAATTTCAAAAAGTTCATTGGTCTTATCGGCAGCCCCCTTACTCTTCAAAACAAACCATCCTACAACTCATGAAATAAAAATTGTAAACAGGCTATTAGTTCCCCTAAAGCTACACATAAGCAAACCGAAAAAACTTCTGTAGCCAGCAAAAACGTGTAACCGTACAAAAGCAACCTTGTCGTGAGACCAGGGTGTGGGATTCCAGTTACTTGTACTTGCATCACTTACGTTGGATGTTGACGTCAAGGGGAGTGTGCTCCACATTCAAAGTTGATCCAATGCGTAGCCATTTGTCAACTTCATTCGACTTATAGTAAAGATAAATATGGACTTTCATCTAATCCTATTTCTCCTATGCTACCCTCTCAGCTAAAATGTAACCCTGTATTTCTTTCTTTTTGGAATGATGCTATCCTGCGGAAATATGAAATGGAAATTCCCAGTAATTTGTATTTATACCCCAGTCTGCACCGAGAGGGAGAATGGGGGAAGTTGGAAAATAAATGGGAAATAATGCGTAAAAGTAGACACTGATGGGTATGCTGTTTATGAAAGGCGTAAAAAGAGGGGAAACGGTAACGGTACAGTTACCAAGATACTATTCATGTGGATAGAATTCAGAAAAAATGAAACTCTCAAGTAGTCATGCAAAAACACTTCAATCTGATCGATCGCATATGCTTATTTATTTACATATATAAATTAACCCGACATGATTACATAATATAAGCATCATATGATGCCAAAAAACGAGAAATATTACCTGGACAGTGATCAGGATCAGCTGACAGAGCCACTTTAAGTAATAACTCTATGCAAAAGACTGGAGCAAACACATTATGTGGAAAGAATTAAATACCAGTGACTAGATGGCGAGATAAAACCCACATCTCACGAATACTGCAAAAAGATATGAACAACCCACATTGATTGTCCATTCTTAAAGTGGAGACGTAAAACACAATATCCCGTACCTCCACTATTCAATACCTCTTTGACGAGCTAGTGGAAACCAGTTGATTTCTTCTTTCTCACCTCCCAGTCTTGTGAAACGGTTTCAGCCCTTTGGCGGATTCCGGTGCAGTAGATCTAGCCATTCGTATGCTATAGCTGTGGTATACAGAACATGAGGTTGTAGCGTCATACACTTCCCCAAAATCAATAGCCTAGGGTTTGACGACCTTCGACATTGATGCTGACCTTGATAGTTTAACTGGACTCGCTAAGCTGAAGGCACCCGGTCAAGCATCCTCGCCATTTGGCACGCTGTCGTGTTACGTTGCATTGCTCGTATTCGACTCTCTGGCCAGTTAGTTGGAACGCATCGGTATTTTGGCATAACCATCCAAATATACTATTCCATCCGACTACGCTGTCGTGTTCTTCCTTTGTATCTTATTCGTGGGTATATAACAAGTTCGAATAATTAGTGATTGGTCTTTGCGTCTGTCAAGTTCGCACCAGGACAAATCCTAAAAGGTTAAGTGTTGGTTATTTTGCCTTGGATTGTGTGGCAGTTGGGTTCTTCAGATGTTAAGTTACCAGGCTGTTATTCTGGCTAGTCTTTAAGAAGGGTTATGGACAGTGAAAAGGATTCCTGGAAAAACAAATGTATGTGAGTAAAAGGCAAATAAAAGTGAACTAATGGAGTAATCTACTTACTTACCTGTTCCATATTCCTGGATAAAATAGCTCACTTCCTTAAATTCAGTTATACTCCTTGTAGAAGGGTTCTGCTGCAGTGTGTTCATTCACTCGTCTACTGTACCTTTGATAAACCCATTGTGTGGACGGAGGTTGGTTAAGTCTATTGGAAGTTGTGTGGTTATACCGGGACAGTGGTTCACATGGGTTCTGCTTACGACCTGCTGATAAATAGTTGTTCGGGTTGGTCGTATAAAAGACATGAGAAGATTCAAGGGATAATCATTTAAAATAGTGGAGAGACTTCCAAAATCTTATACCTTCTTACGAGTTTCTGCAAACCAACTTATTTCTTCACTCTCGCTTCTAAGTCGTGCGCAGTGGTCACAGGTCTTGGGTGGATTCCAACGCAGTAGATCGCCCGCTGTAGCTCTAGTTAGCCCGACGAGGGTTTAGTTGTTAATTGTACGACTCTCCCTAGGACTGCGATGCAGATGGGTTCCTCAAGTCTCCTACCACAAGGCAGTTATTCGAACTGGTTGTATAAGGAGTGTAGAAAAGATATCCGGTGAAATCAGAGGACAGGAAGTACGAAGAAACTAGGTGAAAGGAAGTGGTGCTCAGGAGAAGAAGAAACCTAGGTAGAACCCGGAGAGATGACAGCGGTAACGAAGACCGAAACACAGGGTGAGATTATAGAGTCATGTGGGAGATAAGTAGCAAGTGAGATTATAGGACAGATTATAGAATAGAAATAGCAGTGTTATTATTGGAAGTAAAGTGACTGGAAGAGATGAATAACGGGGAAATATGAGGTTAAGCCGGGTTCGCGACGGTGGTGGCGGCACAAAAGATTCGGTATACGGTTGACTCTACTGGAGTGTGTGGAACTGGAACCTGGGTGATCGCGAACCGAGCACCGCTGCGTAATTCTTCAAACTCTTCCTGAGGCTTTCAGCAACTGAAGCTGTAGCGATCTCGCCGGGCAATGCATTCTAGTTGCAGAAAACTCCGTGAGAGAAAAATGTGAAACCACGCAGGTTCTTGCCCTTTGTTGAACGATCCTTCCTGGGTGACGACGAGGATTTTCTTGGTGGCTGTCTAGCGGAATTCTACCCTTCGGATGACTTGGATTGGTTCGTATCTTGTAAGCCATCACCAAGTCGTCACACAACCCTCGGTAGCTGAGAGGACAAAGCCCTAGGTCTTTCATCCTGTCCTCACGAAGTTTTCGCCACACCCCCACAGCACACTGTGTTACTCACGTCTGGGCTTTCTCCGGGGTGTTCACATCTGTTTTCAGCTATGATGGTGAAATCACGTTGTGTGAGGTTGCATACAGGTCTTGTGTGGCACCAGCAAAAGTTCCGGAGTGTGGGCACCCTGATATCTGCACATAAACTGAGGCGCTGAGTAGCCCCTGGAGGCGTCTCCCGGTTAATTGGAGTCGATGTCTACCTCTCCAGTCAGTACTGGTCGCGGGTCTTTCTCCTTGATGGTGAGAGATTTGCGTACCACACAGAGGCAGTGGGATACTCTCTGCTGGGCTGGGGTGCAGAAGTGATGGATTGAGGTGACCCCAACTACTCGCGTCGGCTTAATTTACATTCTAGCCGGATAGGGTTTATTGATGTGTAAACGAGTGGCTGTCCAGACGCTTCTTGATTTTATAGAGAGTTAAAGCGGTGGTTACCTCAGCAGACAATACATTCCAGATTCCGAAAACCATAGAAGAGGAGGATAGACAAACATATGTCTTTATCTTTAAATAGATGATGCTGATCAAGATTTAAATGATCGCCTTGGTGGCCGTCGAGTAACTTTCTTCTATTTGAGTGGCATGGTTTGTGTGATAACTTGTGGACTCGTAACTGGTCACCAGGTACCTTAGGATAAGGTCGATTGGGCTCAGGTTGTTCATTTTTACTTGTGTGGTTTTCGTGGCAGCCCCATACAACCTTATGAAGCCCATCTCGGGACTCTCTATAGGAGTTTGCGTCCATTTGAGATGCGGTGGCTCAGTGTCATGCAGAAAGTCTGGAGGAGGCTGGATCTACGTTCTGCAAGGCCCGAGAAACAGCTCCTGAATGAGGGCCGTGCACGAAATATGAAACCGTGTAAGACCACGAAGTGTCCCCTGGTTTGTCTGAACTGCCGTCTTGCTTACCAGGCGTTGCACACAGAAAGGACGCAGTTGTGTAGTTTCAGTTGATTCAAAGACACTTCGGACTGGATGCTGCGTTCTGAATAGAATAATCGTATTTTGTTTGTTACGTCAGGCACAGTTAGACGTCAGTCTTTCACGGTAGTCATGTGAGAAAGATGCATGGCGCAGGGAGGACTGTGTACTTTCTCCGAGCCATGGCTGCAGAGAAACTGTCCAAAGTTCACTCAGATTAAATCCCAGTTCAGCCCTTAACAATACATGCCCCCTGGTTGGCAGATTTTCCCTCATCCTGCTCTAGTGTATGTTCATGGGGTTTGACCCACGTCTCTGGATATTTCTTCCTTAGGAAGACTTCTTTCTCCTCTCCACCCTGGAGTTATGTAACCTTTTTAGGCTCGCACATACGCCCTTATCTGACCGTTTTCTAGTGACCTACCGCCTGCCGCATACAAGTATTTGGGAGGTGCCCAAACCTCATTTTCGCCTTGAATTTCGCTTTTTGACTACATTTATTAATGTTGGGACGTTTGATAATATCGTTTCCAAACTCAGAACGGTGACCAGCCAATAAGGACTTTGATTTCACAGGCTACCACTCAAAAATGTCCGTTCGTCTTCATGGTCCTCATCTTTCTGTAGCAGAGGCAAACATCAAGTCACTTCCATAATATTCGTCCACCGATTACTAGTTTAGGCACCACCATGCTGTTACTGGTTCTTTCAAGGGCAGTTCAAACCTGTTTGCTCTCAACTAGCCGGTGGCTGCTAAAGAGAACGCAGTCCATTAGTGATACTTACGTTCTTTATTCAGCGTGATCCTCCACTCACTCTCGTAGTCCGGAAGTCTTGGCGGGACTTGGCAGCTTTTGGTCGGATCCATGACCACATGTGACGTTGTCCTGTCCCAAATTTAGGCTCGCGGTGTTAATATTAATCAATGTAATAATTCGGTCGTACCTCATAGTCAACACTGGATAATTTTCCGATGCAGTTGCTGTTTCTATTTGATGTCGCTCGTTGGAAGTCGGCACACCTCTTCTACCAAGTGCTTGCCGTGTCTGCTTTGAAGTAGTACCGGAGTGGGTGTGAAGGCCTTATCATTTACTGATTGACTTTGAGAGAAATACCGATGCACTGCCACCACAACTACCTCACTCTTCTCCTGACGCCTCCTACGAACAGCAACGGGGTGCATACTCTTTTGATATTCCTGTTACCAAGTGCTTGCTAAGTTTCTGTTGCCTTCACAATTTTTGCTTCAGCTTAGGGGCAGAGATATAAACCCCCTCATCTTACCTTGGAGCTCTTCATGGTGTTCTATCAGCTTTCGGGGTGGCAATCTCCATGCTTCGTGTCTCTGTGGTGGCTGGCGGTGAACGATGGTTTGCAGCACTGAAGAAAACTGCAACTATCCTTCTAACTTCGGTGGAACCGACCTAAACTTTTTTCATCAACTGTTTCTGCAGTTATGATTACGTCAAAGTTTTTAGTCTGGTACCCCCGGTGTTGGTGTCCGTCGCTGGTGGCTTCAGTCTAAAGACTGTTGTTCACTGTCTTTGCAGAATCTTGAATCCGCTTTCAAGAAGAGAAAATTTCTGTTGGCGGTATCCATCGCTCTATTCTATAACTTCAGAACCCAGGTTAGCTGATCTGGGCATCCCAAGCTGGCAGCCGTCAAATAAAGTGAGGCCACTGCTTTTGGATTCAGAGGGTGGGATCAGGCGATTCGTCGCCTCTTCTATTCCACCTATAACCATTCGTACCAACAAACGCTGTGCCTGCGGGATATCATAGGAGCATTTTCCCCCTCGAATCACAGTTACTAATTCTTGGATCTCATGGATGAACAGGTTCTCGACCCTTTCCAGGCACACACCTCTTTCGGATACTTTCCTCAGTGACAATGCCCGACTGAGTATAGTTGTTATGCCGCATAATCGGTCGATGATCGGTAAATGGGGAAGCAAGAGAAACCTTCAGGCCTCCTTTGGGAAGTTGAGGGTCATTTTTATCATAGCAGGATTCTCTGAAGTTGGTTAACTTCCCCCCGGTCCAGCGCAAATTCACCTGCTGTCAGACCTCAGCGTGCAACAGATGGCACTGCTATGCCCAAGACGTTTCTCTTCACTTAAGCATAGAGTCAGGTCACACAGGCAGATTAAGCGGGATGACGGGGTTCGATTGAGGGTCTACCTACAAATTCTCGTCTGCCACTGATGCGTTAACGCGAAGAGGCTGCAACCCCTTCCACATTACCGCCCAGTTTGGATGATATCGGGCGGCTGTGGTCACCGAAGTGGATTTAGGGTCGAGGATGGTGCGGTTGGCCTCAGAGTGCCGGTGGTCTAAATGACTTGGGGACACCTCCTGTTCTGACCGTCCGTGAAACATCACTAATTATCTATGGGTCAAGGTCCCCTCTCATAGCAGTGACAGCTTTGGACGCTCGTATTTAAGGAACAACTACTGAAAAGCTTTCTGCAATTTCACCCAAGGAGTCTGAAGATATATTGGGCTCATATTGCACAAGCTGAATGTGGCAGAACTACACACATGTGCAACACGTCGTATCAACGGCATGTCGACTTACTTCAAAAGCTGCGCCACCTCTGGCTGCAATGAGGCCATTTTTATGATAGTCATCGACACGGTCACCAGTTTCACCGAGGGCTACTTCCCGAATGTCCGACTCTTCCCCTGTGGCTTGGCCTGAAGTTCGTCCCAGATATAACAGCACAACTTGCGGTTCACTGACAGAGAAGAGTTTTCACGGTGCTGCCTGCGTTATAGATCAGACAATTCTTGGGCATCGGTATCCTAAGCGGTTCGATTAGGTTTGACTGAGACCAAGAACCTAAATCCACTGAAATTCCTCTGCGCGTGGTGCTACGACCTTAGTTACTGTCGGTTATGGGTGGTCAGCACTTATGGTAAGGGTGCACCAGGGGTTCCTTTAGAAGCGTCCATAGGTAGGCATGAAAGGCAGAGGACCGATGTTGAGAATAAAATAGGCACGACAAGTACAAACGAAAGATCTAGGCAATCAGCTGTCAGGCAGTGCGACTCATGAATTACAAAGAACTCCTGCAAGCATGTGGCCTATGAATACAACGCTACATATGCAACAATCCGAGCTGTTGATTGTCGAGTCGCTGGACCTACCACACAACTGTTGTCCAACTGTTCCAAAACAGGAGGAGACGCTTTTTTGGACCCCACTGCCTACTGCCACACAGGCTACTGCGGCCCAGCTGTCCATCCAGATAGTTATTGCAGTAACAGCTAAACCTTTCGTCTCCATCACCAAGTCCAAATCTGAAGTTTTGGTTTACTTCATTCAAGGAAGGGCTACAGTTGTTAACACCTTACGTGAAGTACCAAATACAGTAGAATGGGAGGGATTAGTCACTCATCAGAGGGGTGCATTCGTGGCCACCAGTTAGCTGGTGATCTCCAGTCGATCCAAACTTACTTCACTCATTGCTCAATCCAAAAGCTGACGAATAAGCCATTCACACCACGACTTACCCCTTTGCAGGGCCGGACCATTTATAGGGATTTGCCACTTTTGGGCAACCAACATGACTGTCCAGTCTTTGACTCTTAACACCAACTGCAGCCTATCGATTAAGCCATGCATTGGGGTCAGTGAGCTATGTGACGCGATGCTGAGGTCGAATGTCGACCAGCCAATTAAATTTAACGTCCAAATGCAGTGCATCCCAGCGTCGTGCAGCCCCTTTAGGTGAACACCTTGCAAACCTTGGTCGATAGACTTCGATCGGTTCTGGATATTACAGATAAGAGAGCTACATAGGCCACCCGTGAGTGGCCAAAGCACATGTTCATCAATATACCTAGCCTAAACCTAGTTTATCATGAAGTTTTATCCAAGGCAGGAACCTTAACTGACTCTATTTTTCGTGAGGTAATCACTAATACGAGCAAATGTGAAGACGTCACCATAACTACAGATTTAGCCCCGAGTTTTTACAGACATATTAGTCTCACAGATACACAGCTCCCGTTAGGCTTAAGTAAGGATGTTATCCTCCACCTCAATAAATCCTACCCAGATGTAACACTATACCTGGATGAAACAGCACTGCAGATATTTAACACTGTGAAAGACCTCGGAATCACTTGCTCCAGGAGTTTGACTCTTACAAAGTATGCAGATTCAATGGTTTCCAAAGGCAGAAGACTCATAGGTCTTTTATGCAGAAACATACTCAGACCTGAGACAAAACCTACACTATGCAAAGTTATGGTTCGTACGATATTAGAGCACTGCACAGTTATCTGTGGTAACACGGAAGCATCTGATAGAATTCGAGCGCAGAACATCCAGAGAAACTTTACTTGGCACCCACTTATAAGTAACGAAGGACCTCCCTTCGAAGCAAGGCACAAAGAACTAGAACTAGAATCACTCTGACCCAGACGCCTGAAGCTAAACTAACCTTACTTTTTCGCCTTTTATTTGTAAAATCTAAAACTAACCGTGCTATTACTTTTAAATCGACACCGGCATGTAGTCTGTGTAATAATAATAATAATAACAATATTTATTCCTGAATATGCAGGCACACACCATTTTTACAGGTATGAATAAGTTTATACATAAACTACATGTATTTTCATTGAAGGTAACCTCAATCTCCACCCGTTGTCACCAGAAGATATAAGTGCTGCATGTTCATATAATGGAACATCCCAGCAGAATAAGTACGCAGAAAATTTACAAGTTGGACAAACAAGACCAGGTTTGGATCTAGGCATTACAGGTATTACCTGGAGAAAAATAAAGCTTGAAGTTGATACTTTCATCGCGACAGTTTGTACTTTTTGCTCGAAATAGCGGCGAAAATTTATGAAGGAATGTATGCATGAACCGTTTACATATTGTACTACACTGATGGTTCCAGGACAAAGATTCATAATCTTGATGAACATTCTGACTGAAATCCAAATATCTTCACTTTTCTAACGCCAGCATCCAGAAGCAATAGACTTGTTCGAATGCGCCAAATGGACTGCCAGGGCACCTTGTCCGCCGTTTTCATGGGTCGTGACAGCCTTGCAGTTGGTGGGTATTGGGCTTTGCTGGTCACTTTATAATGAGTCAATCTTAGATTTTGATAATTATGGAGTTGTGGTCCAGTGAACATTTTTTATTTCTACCTGTCGTAGTTAGGTATTCAGAACGTCGTAAAACTGGTTACCATCCATGGAGGGTAGTTTCAGCGATGGTCTATTCCCTAAGTAATTAATTCTCGATGGCAACCAAGTCAACGTTTAGGACTGGACTACTTTTCTACAACGAGAAAAAACAGACAAAGCAGCAGGCAGAGAAAGCAAGAATTCCAACAAGGAGAGTGCCTTCTATGTTCACGTTTCTCCCTACCCAACTTTTCTTGCTATGGCGTTCATTGTATGTGCTTTTTCTACAGAGTACTTAAAATATAAATTCCATTCCGTCATGTAGTGTAGAATTTTTGTTTTCGACTACTGTGTTGGGTGGGGCAGAATGTGCCTTTAGTTTGAGTTGATAACTTATGGAAGTCTCCTCAACGCTTCGTATGAAAGGTCAGTGTAGGTATGGTGGCTGTCTCATTATACATTGAGAAGGTCGAGTATAGGAAATGTCGTGAAGGAAACTGTTGTTGTATTCGATGAGCCGGAAAAGTCACCAGATGATAAGAAGTTGGCCAGTAACCAACCAAATTCACAGGCTGATTCGGAGGCCCTAACTTTAGCTGGAAGTCTGCTCCACAACTGAGAGAACTTGACGGTAAATAAGTTTCGCGCAAGCAGGACTTGAACGATTCCATTGTGACGCTATGGGCGTGGTCGCGCAGATCGTAACAACTGTTGTGTTCCAACTGAAACTCATCACTGGCTGTAAAAGTGTGTTTATGTAACACATTAAAGAAGGGCGTCAGGTTAATTTTAGGTTGCTTCATCCGCAGTGTTTCTAGACTTTGGGTTCTGTATCTGCAGCTGTAGTCCCCTTTGAATTCGTGTCCTAATAATCTAGCTGTGAAACACCTTTGGACACCTCCATTTTACATTTGTCGTTTGTGCGGATACCACTCAGTATAAATGGACAGTATCGTAATTGTGGACGTACGCAAGTTTTATAGAGCAGTAACTCGACTTCTCTGAAGTGGAAGTTACTAACTATGCAACCCATCAAGATCCTACATTTGCGAGTCTGTAATGCTATCTGTTCAGAAAGTGTGAAGTCCCTTGAATACCTTAGTTTAAGATCACATACACTTTTAAGAACAGGTAGTTTCGTAGACTTAAGATGTAGTTGAATACCCACCGGCCGAGCACCAAAACATATCCAGCCACATTTGCGCATGTTGAACCGAAGTTCCCAAGCAGCGAACACACCATTCCAAAAAATAAGTATCGCTGAAAACTTCCATGCAGGTTTTTCATACCTCAATACAGCACGCTGTGGAGCAAACTCTCCGCTCCTATACGAGCACGTCTATCTCTCGGCCAGTTTCAACCATTATCTGGTGAACCCCTCCCACCTAACGATTCTCACCACTTGGTTGATGGCCAAATCACAGACGGTGATGTCATGCACAGTGGTGTTACCGGTACCCAGACTCAGGACAGACTAGAAACAATGACAAAAGTATGCAGTGCCGGAAACTAAGCGCATAGGTTAAGATCAAATCTAATAAAAGAATTGACCCAGAGTAAGCAGCAAGCAGAGTGTGACACGATTTGCAACAGTGAACTCCGTGGCTACCCCGATGTAACCTCCGCTTCTTCATAACCCAACTGAAAAATAAATCTTTTACCCCTTACTGCGAGTAAATTAACTTAGCCTATCATCACTACGACTCTTATTTCTGACATTTATCTCACCCTACTTATGTCTTGTTGACCAGCTACTCGCATACCTCCACTCTACAACACTAAAGCGAAAGTACAGTGGTCATGGTCTTCTGCAAGAAACGTTACGATTAGCAAAAGGAAAAGAAGTTTCTTTAAAATAAATTTTATGATAGTATATGTCTCGAGATTATCGGTGGCAGGTCGCAATATAATTCGAAATATAAAAGCAGCTTGACAACACGAGATGGCAGATCTGATGGTGGTGACTTATAGAAACCACCCTTATCCATGATATGCCTAGGAGTGGTTGAGGCCTTTTGACGCGCAAAGGCAGCACAACAAACACCATGAACGGCGCCGAGCACCTGGTAGCCAGTACAACAAACTCTAACCCCCAGTCAGCCATACCACCAAGGTTATCAAAGAGAGTAGAGGCTAGTGGGGAACGAGGATAGCACATGATGTAGGTCAAGTAACGACAGAATAGAAAGCTAATTTATGGCAGTATATAAAGGAAAAACAGATTCACGACAGATGGCAGATCTGATGGTGGCGACACATGGAAACCACCCTCCTCTACAAGACCTCCAAGAATGGCTGAGGCCCTTGGATGCGCGAAGACACAGCACGACAAAGACTGTGAGTAACACCGGGTGCCTGATGACCAGTGCAACAATCTCTAGCCTCATCCACGCCAGCCATATTATCACGGCTAGCAAAGAGAGTAGAGGCTAACGGAAGAAAAAGCAATGACATCACATGGCACACGTGAAGTAGTGATGGACTAAGATAATGCAGGAATGTTTAAGACGAGATGGCAGGCTTGGTGGTGGGGTCTCATGGAAACCACCCTTATCTGAGGCCATTAGACCCAGTATATGCCCTTTACCCTCCCCTCCCGTAGGACTATAATAGCTATTTTCCCCTAACCCTGTAAGAGCATGCCAAAGCTCTCACTAGTACACAAACGCGAAACAAAGTCACCATCTTCAAGCATTCGTAATACAGATTAAACTAGGATGCGAGAAGCGTACTACATAAAATTTCAAACGTATTCCACAAGTGGAACATAAAATTATTTAGCCCCTTAATCCTGGTGTCCTCTTTAGACACTCTTATCTTCTTTTCTCTTCTTTTCAGTATCGGCCTGACGAGAAAGTCCTAAGCATTAGTTCGACCAAAAAGTATCAACTTACTGGAAATCCTATTTCGTACGTGATACTGGAAACTGATATTAAAAGTATTCCACTGGCTCGCCCCCGACTTCCTCTTTCTTGAACAGCTTAACAATCAACTCACCTCCTACCAGTACCCTAAATAATACAACATAGGAAACCCCAAGCACAATGACCAGTCTCCGATTTCTGGTCCGTGACAAATGCACAGGAAATCTGGACAAACAATCAAACCCAGGAGGTCACTTTACCTAACGGCAACGCATCCATAGTAATGCTATGCAACAGATTTCTCTAGCACTTTGTTTCGTATCAATCCATCTAACGGAAGTCAATTAACAGCCAGTGTATCTCCTTGACAATGTCGCATACTTTAATGTGAAGTCTATGAAGTTTTGCACATGTGTAATATTCACTACTGTTGAACGACGATTCGTCCAGTCTTCAATTACTTGCACCGCAACAAGTTTTTTCAGTACTACCAATCTGAATTGCTGGAAAAGGTAACACTTGAAGAGTGAGAAACGCCTGAGCTCAGAAATTCACCTGGATTAAATGCTTGTATGGATACTTAATTATTCTTGAAATTATTAATGTGGGTTATTGTTGGTCAGTAGAGCTACGTACATAAGAATTGCTGTTAGAATGGACGTTTGTCTGACGAAACACTTGGTCTGCTAGATAGGTCAATCATGTCGACTACTCATAACGCCAACACCAAATGTTGCGCCGTTTGATGTGAAATAATAACTGTGATTAGGAATGACTTCAACCCAAAACGATGTGCGCGTACTGCAAAGTGATATTTTCCTGCTATTTTCACAACATTTAGACGCTTGGTGCCATAACAGAGTTTAGCGTCCTCCCTCTGTGCCATTCAAAACTGCTCAAACCCCTTATGTTTCTCTGAAATTATCAATTTGATTAGACCTGTAAACCAGCCTCTCTCATGTTAAATTCATAACTTGAGAATAAAGATATTTATTTATTGATATTGCCGCCTCAATTTCCAAGGCAACTAGTTTCACTTCTGATGCATTTATGTTTCTCTTTATCGCCCAACATGCAGACTATTATGGCGGATAATACCAACGCACTGAACACCGAGGTACACTTCGAGCTTCTATTCAACACATGCGAACTATCGTCTCTTGTCACCTAGAGATGCAAAATCACTGGGAACGAGACAATTCATCCCACACCACAAACTCTTCTAGGTGGATAGCTCCGATTCGGGGAGCAACCACAAGTGTTGGTATAAAGTGCCATTCGCACCCAAACATTTAAGTTCTTTCAGTCCTGACAACCACTCACCTGAAAACGAAACTAACAGAGTGACCTCGTATGATGCACAGACCCTGAAGTCTTATTGAATGATATGATGGTGAAACCTCTTATGTTCTTCACCTTAATATGGCAACAGCAGCTGGCCAGAAATGTATCCCTGGCCTTATTTGTTCAAACAACCCCATCTACAACATTATGGACCTCAACCATTGCCGCACTCTGCCTGACACCGGACCCAGCTTTGTGTCCGCCGCCCATCCCAGTTTAACTTGCCATCTGTAGACAGTACAAACTTATTGAATACAGACATATCTCCGGATTTATTTGTTTTCAACATTCGATATGCAATATGCTCTTATGGATTTTATGACTCACTTTTGCTCTTCACACTGAGTGATTGTACCCTCATTAATTTTCACCACTGTTGTTTGACGGTACCACTCTTATTCAGTGTTTGTGACGGGCAATATCTAAACAATTGATTACTCCAGGAGACTTTGTATGGCGCGATGATTTGCTCCTCTCGAAACTTTTACAGCTTCCATAAGGAAATAACATTTAGATGTTGCTTGTAAAAATGCCACGTGTTGGTATAATTCATTATTCGAAATATATTATTATTATTATAAATGGTGGTGAAAATCTTTGGCGGTGTTCTTGACCACCTCTAATCCATCCTAGGTAGTAGCAGTCTCCATGCTGAGTAAAAGGTCATACGCCACACACAGATGCTGGACCGTAAACTGTGTGCTAGACGTTTGGGGTCATGTGCTCATTTGTGAACAAAATGCGAACGAATATCTAGTTGTTAAGATGTAAAAGCCCCAGACAAGTAAAGAACAGGAACACTACAATCGGTTCATGCCCAGAGCTAAGATGCTGACCAGATTCCTCAAATGTTTTCATTTGAAACGTCATGAACGTGAAGGGAGGTACCATGGTAGGTTGTCTGTTCCACTGCCAATGACAACTGTGATAAGAACCAATGCATATTTCGAACACATGCCATTTTAACGCGTATTGTCTTAATGTTATCCCTCGCAGTTAAGCCGAAGAAGTTTAGAAAGAATAATTCATCGTGCCGTGTATGGTCTTCGACAGAAGGCAACTGTTCGGATATTACTGGTTGAAAATATTGGGCAAAGGCCATTTCATTGCTCAACGGCTGTGGAAATCGATGCTGGTTGAAGTGCTCAGTGTAAGCAGTGCCCTGACATCAGTGAGTCACATTGTCGGTAAAAGTACATCGCGAATCAAAGGTTGAGCAAAAGTGAAGCTCAAAACATGGTAATGTCCAGTAAATTTTTTGCTGTCTGCTGGTAACATGCGAAACTGTAGTTAAATGCAGGGATGAACGGGTATGGCGTCAAGCAGGGTGTGGCGGGTGTCTGGGTCCATGATATCGCAAACTGAGCCGTTTGAATGAGTTGAGTCAAAGATGCAATTTCATACAGATATCGTTGTCACGTTACGGCGAAGAATAAATGAGGTTTCATCGCCAAGTCATTAAATAGGGCTTCAAGGTCCGCGCTTCATAAGAGGCCACCTTCGGCCAGCTGCGTTACCAGGTGAGTAGTTGGTGGGAGCCAAAGGACCCGGATGTTTGGGCACGAACAGCATTTCTCACACGTCTCTAGGTGTAGTTCCAATTATGGCTGTGAACTTTGGGTAGCTCGTAGTCTGCGATGAGTTGTCTTCTGGCATTTGCATCTCTAGGTGATAAGAAACAATAGTTCACACATACTGAATAGAGGCTGAAAGTTTGTTTCTACTCTGAGTGTGCGTTGGTGTAATCGACGGTCACAGCCGGCACATCGGATGAGAGAGCGGAACATGGATGCATGAGAGGTGGGAGCAATTATCTTGATATCTGGGGGGAAATTTTCAAACACAAGAGTAAAATAAGAGGACACGGGAACAAAGGGCCACACAACTTAATATTGTACACAGAGAATACCTTTGGAGTTTTACTTGGTTCATTTCTCGTGTCCGAGTTTAGGCTGTATTACCAACGCCCGGAGATGGCGACCCTGTTTTTCACTTCAGAACCAGTAAAAGCTTTGGTATGTTCATGTAGGATTGGGGTGAGAGGCGGAAAGGTAGTTACGGCGGCCTCGTGGGAAGAGAGGGTGTACAGCGTACAGTAGGAGTTTAAAGGGCTTATTTTGTGATGGACAGTCTGTCTTTATCATTATTTTTGCGTTTTCTTTACCTAGGCATTGTGGTTTGTCGAGATTGTGAGCATTCTTTCTGGGATTTTAATTATATGGCACTAGCTACACGGTGTTTCATGCGTTTCTTGAAGACTCGGTTATTACCAGTATAGGTCCAGCGACCTCAGATAAAGGTGGTCACCATGACTCCCCTCATCAGGCCCGTCATCTTGCATTGTCAAATATTTTTGTATCATTTTAGCCTGTCGCTACTTTGCCCATGCCAAGTGCTACCTTTCCCTTATCCCCCTCAGCTTCCCCTGTATCTACTTACCGCAATGGTACAGATGACGCGGAAGGGGTAAGAGGTTGCCACACCAGTCATCAGGTACCCAGTGTCATTAGCAGCTTTGTTTTGCTATGTAATCGCATATCCAGAAACTTCAACCACTCTTGGCCGTCTCATAGATGAGGTTTGCATCTAATCGGCCCTCACCACCAGATCTGTCATCTTGTCACGTTTCCAAGCCGTATTTTGTTTCCGCTTGTCTTCTGACCTGTCGCCAATACACTTGTCCCACATACAATCACAGATTTTCTTCATTCAAGAAAACCTGTTTTCCCTTTGCTGACGCCAAGTTTACTCGCAGAAAGCCTGAGATCATTGCACGTTCGCTTTAATTTCATACAGTAGAGGTAGTTGGGTACTTGTTAAACAAGGTATCCCTAGAGGGCAGTCACAGACAAAGATATATAGGCGCTAGTTGTGATGGACAGGATTTGTTTATTTTGAGTCAGGTGTACAAGATTTCTTTTTCACTACTCAAGATGAAAGAGGTGTTAAATCACGAGGTCACTTAGGTTGTGAAGAAAAGGAGGTTAAATCAGGGCTGCTGCACAGTCCAGTGCTGCAAATCGTATCACTCCACACAGCGCTTCCTATCTACCCTAGTTGAGCAGTTTTGCTGGGTTTTAAGTTGACCTATGTGCCTCACTTTAGTATGAAATACATCTCTAAATTAGGCGAGAAGTTTAAATGTACAATTAAAGAAAATGCTTCAACTACCAGGTTTGTCGATAACACCTAATCCCGCAAGAAGTATCTTCAAAACTCAATATGATTGACTGAAAGATAATATAAATAATTTATTCCTGTAAAGCAAGTATACACTGGTTTGCAGGTATTATTATCCACCTGAACCAGCTTCGTAACTACAGCTAGCACAGTTTCATTGCTCTTCGAAAATCAGAGGACTTCAGTAACCATGGTTGTATCATAAAATTCTAACGGATTAGGGCTGTTCAAAAGTTTGGTAGATGGCAATGCTTGTCAAGGGTGGAGTTCACTTCAGAAATCAAAAAGAGAGGTGCAGACGGCAAATCCGGAAAGCGGTAATGAACGTAGTTTGCTTCTGATGTAGGGAAGGGTGAGGAAGTCTATGCATTGATAACAGCCAACAAAACATTTCGCTTCATTTGTTGTGCGTTTCATCTTTATGAGCCCATAGAAGAGAGAATTTCGTGGCGAATGAGATTTGTTTCATTTGTAAACAGGTATTTGTTAGAAAACGATGTGAACGAAGAAATGTCTCTTTGCAATTAGTTCTTTGTCGATGGTTCTATACTGAGGTATAGCGTTTTCAAAACGTAAAAATACATACCTGCCTAGTGGTGACATTTGTCTAATGGCTAGTTCTCAGTCTCCAAGTATCAACGGAGTGACAATCAATCAGGTAATTAGGACAATAACCAAAGCATAAATTAGCTAAAGCAAAAAGGTTTTTGAAGTTCTGAACAAGTTGTTACATAAGTAATATTTTGTATAACTGTAACTAACGGAAAATAGGCGAAAGTGAATTGTCATGTCAGAAGGTAAATTTTGGCGGTGATTAGATACAGAAGGTGGAGAAGGAGATGACCAAGACTGTAATAATAATAACAATAATATTAGAGATATTAAAAAATTGGCAGCCATCATTTTTGGGAAGAATGAAAGAAAGAGTCTCGTTTTAGGTGAGGCATACAGATAGCGAAAGCATGGAAAGAGGCCGCACAAATTTCTTTTGAGCAAGAAGACTTGGTTTGTTTAAGTAGATTCTGAGGGCTTCTGCTGTATGTACAGGGTGAATTCGTGGAGCGTGGGTGAGATTATAAGGAATTCGATAAACAGCTTTAAAGGCATTATGAACCCGGTGACCAGCATCGATCAGATGAGAGAGTATTAGGCTTCGTATCGAACTGGTTTGCCTGTAACTTAGTTTGAGGGATGATACTCGGCGATTCGACGGCCCACCTGCTCAGCTGTATGTTCAATCTAGCTAGCTCCGTAGTAGGATTTGAACTGGTAAATGCACATAGAGAAGATAGTCAGGTATTCAGTGGCCAGGTATTTACGTGACCGTTATCGGCTGACCGTAGAGTACTCAACATAACTGCCGCATTCAATGATCTTCTTGAGGCATTTGTTGGGAGGCACGTCACAAGTTCACTGATGTCGCCTCGAAATTGTAATCTCAGAAACAACTGTGTCTACGGGACAGGTATAAAACTGAGCGTTTTTTAACAAAGACACCATAGGCAGTTTGACCTTGTCGAAAGCTCGCTGGATGTGCGTCCACTGCCAAGTATGCTACCACCATTTAAGACAGAAGTTTATTAACATATTGCCCCCGATTTTCACTTTATTATGAATTTGCGAGTGATGACGCCGTAATGCTGTTATTCTAGATTGGGTTATTCAGCCTTGTTTCACAATGTTTTGCGGTCTTATGAGATGTGCCACAAATGTATGGGTATGATATGTGCGGACAGCATGCAGGAGGGGCTAAATAAAGTCATCCAAAATAGAAGCTTCATACAGTGAGACGGGTTATATCTTGATTCGAAAGAAGCAGTAAAGTTACAGATGGAATGTACTAACATTGATCGCTGGGCTAGTAAAGTGGATGCGCCTGAGAGATCACACGAAATGAGAACGGCAATAAAGTAGGTATTAGAATGTAACAGCTGGCACTGGGCTATGACAATCGTGCTACTAACTTATCGGAAAAAGATTCAAGCGAGCATATGATCTGAAGAACGCTCGCGACACGTGATCGCACTTCACTGCCGCATTCATCTTGTTATCTGTCGAAGCTAGGAAGCTCACAAAATCTACTCGCATATAGAGAAGTCTGTAGAACTGTTTAACATTGGTTGCTGGGCACCTTCAGAAACAGCTTAGATCTCCCCGCCAAACGATATTTGCATTTTCTCTTCATGAAAAGTCTTGATGTATTGCCCTTTAACAACAACTTTTCGAATCGGGCGGCATACGCGCTGAATACCACAGCTTCTTACTTTTTCCTTCCTCTGCCAACTACACAATGATCTGACGCTTCCTGGCGCTCCACCTAGCGAGACAACCGAGATTTTTATCCGGTGATCATGTGTTGTCCTTACTTACCTTTTTCAACTGCACAGAACCATCAGACTAACTTTTGGCATTAAATACCCATGTTCCTGCTATGTAAGTTGCCGTTGGGTCCGTGTATCGGTAGCGCCAGTGTACATGATATCATTTTTGGTTGTCGAAGAATAAGTGAGAATCGTTAGGTGTGAGCTCATTAGGTTACCACTGAAACTGTCCGGGGGATCGGCATGCTTGTATAGAAGGGGTAAGTTTGTTCCACAGAGTACTATGTTGCGTGGTGAAAAATGAACATCACAGTTTTCAGCTGTATTTATTTACAAGGATGGTGTGTTTGCCATCACGAAGACTATGTGTCGATTTTGGTTCAAAAGAGGTAGGAAGCTCGTTTTAGATTTGTCAAACAAAAGACGAAGAAGAGAGGTCAAGTTAGGCTACGTGCTTCGCAGCTAGAGTGATTCGGCTTCTAGTTTTTTCCACTCCACTTTGTTGGGAGGTATTCGTTGTGCATAAGCAGGCGACAAGCGAAATTTCCCTGGGTGTTCTCAACTCGGATTTCATCAGATGCTTTCATGTCACCGTAGATAACTGTGCAATGCCCTAATACTGGGCTAACCATAACTTAGTACAGTATGGGCCCTGCCTGAAATGTGAGTACGTTCCTGTCCTGAAGAACTATGAGTCTTCTGGCTTTGGAAGCCGCTAAGTCTTCGTAAGTCAGACTCCTGGGGTAAGTGATGTTGAGGTTTTTAACAGTGCTAAATATCTGCAGAGGAGTGTCACCTAAGTGTGGTGATATGTCTGGGTTGGTTTCATGGGACGTAGGATGCAAGTTTAGTTTGGGTTTAGGGGTAGCCACGAAGTCACGCTCCGTGCTGCACAGATAACGCACCTGCCTTCTTTACCTTGAAGTTTACACCCTTTTAAACAAGCAATAGTTTCTCACGGAGATCTCCGTGTCACAAGTGTCAGAGATACACCACACCCCGGCAACCACTACCACTGACAGACAGTAAATCAGAGATAACAATATAATCTCTTTCGCTTTGCTGCATATAGAGCGGGTGTTAGTCGGGCGAAAAGAAAGTGAGCCAAGAGTACGGTAGTGTCTGGATACATTTCGAAAAATTTCACCACTTTTTACGTGCCGTGTGAATACTTCGCGTTCGTCCCGCCAGCGGTGTCGCAACGATCTGTAGGACTTCTAGCAGAGAGAGACGATTCGGTACTGATTACTTCGGAAGAAGCTTGGTATTCACCACACTGTGATTGGTACAGAGACTGTTGTTCGGGGTAGAGGGCAGATGATTCCAGACCACACGAACCACTCGCATTACTGGTGGAGTTGCAGCCTAAAGGTGTCCGAAAGAGCCAAGTCCATCTGGGAGTAGCGGGAACCGATAGATTGTATGGTGTGCCTATCTGCTGACTGTTGTACACATTGTTGACATAGCCAGCATCGTATTCTTTAAATTTATCCTGGAGGGACCTATTGTTAGTCTGTTTTTGAGCAGAATATGACCCGCGTTTTGTGATATATGAGTGGGGCGCAGCGTATAGTTTGTGACTTCCATTCGGCTTGTTATCCAATAATTGTGACCGATGATGGATCTAGCCGTCGTGTGAATTGTTACTGGTTGTGGGGGTTTTGAGAAATACGGATTGCCTGGACGGTAGTTATTTGGTTCGGTATTGGGATGAACTGAGAAATAACGTCAAACACTTTTCTTAGCATGGCTTTGCGAAGGTGTCATGGCTTTTGACTGTTCGTATTGCTTTCCGTCTATTGGTTTGGATGCTGAATCGACTTTCCTGCAAACTCAGTAATCTAGATGAGTGCCCAGTGGGGTCTGTACTGGAGTATCTGATGATATTTGTAGTCATTGTCTCCTGCCTATTTGACATATATGGGTCATGTACCGGCTGATGTGGAAGTATACTGGACTGTTTAGGCGTCAGGTTTCGGATCAGTCCTCCGGCGACGGGTGCTTGTGGCCGTCACTCGGGATTCTCATAGGACGAGTAGCTCCTGGTGAGGACATAATAATTCCTTCAGTGTTCCGTTAGGTCGATGATGTAGCGCTTGGTTTGGTGGAGATTTGTGTGAGAGGGCAAATAGGGCCTAGGTCTCTACTTCCGAAGGTAATGAGATTGCTGCTCAGAGATCGTGCGCCTGTTTTTGAATGTGGCCGGTGAATTTGTTCAAACCGGCCGTTGTGATATCGGTGTAACGACCAAACGGCGATTAGTCTAGTCGGAAGGCAGTATCTGGTCCAGGATGGGCTCGAATCAACCAAAAGTACACAAGTGGTCCTTTCTGTATGGTGTGTTTGGCCTCCTTGAGTTACACGCGCCTAATATGTCCCGATGACAACAGAACACGAATGATGTGGTCATACCCGGGTTACACATACATGAAATCTACAGTACTGTTTAACCGTTACACAAAATAGAAAGAAAGGGGTACCTCAACGATGCCGCCTCGGCACTACACGATCAACCATAAATCCTTTGGTTCAAGATACAAACCTTTGTGGTAAAAGAGGTCAGCAAGCGATGAAGATTATGTTCTCATAGCAAATTGAAAATATTCACAGCAGAAAGGACCAAAAGTATCCATCTGAGAGGGTTAGATCGAACACCAGGGATGCAGTAAACAGACAGCCAAACCAAGGCCAAAACACTGATGGCCTCTTACGCCTCCCTAAGCAGATGAAAAACAGCAGTGAAAGCGAAACAGAACTTCTAGCATGTCAAGTTATGGATGAATAAACCGGATTATGCAAGACGAATGGAAATGTAGTTCTACCAAAATTGGGGAACTGACATGTACTGCTGTGAGTTTGAGCGATACCGAGGGTATGAAAACAGGACAATAAGGACATGGTCCGGTACAAAGCAAAAGGTAGAATAGTAAAGGAGAAACTAACTCAGAATATCCTCCAGGGGGGATTTTCTTATTGTTTTCCACTGTACTCGGGTTTGTAGCTTTTTTATGTAAGTAAGCTATTCTGGGGCTTTGATGTGCCACATCCCATTGTCTTGGCACAATAATCAGTTCATTTACAGATTGCGTTGCCACTGTAGATACCACAACCTGACTTCAGTTTACAACCTTCGGTATGCCTTTGCGACTACGTCCTTGACAATGTGTCAAGTCCCGTGAAAGTTTTGCACTTTTATGTGGTGTGGGTATACGGATAAGTTTATTGGCAGTACAAACTGTCTGGAGTGGTCAGAGCTATTAAATTTGAACAACGGAGGGGGGGAAATCTCCACAACCTCTTGTCATTCTTCAGAGAACATTTTACGAGCTTTTGTGCGTGAGAACTTTGGTTGTTTGATTGTCTCACACCTAAGCGCCCTATAAGGCTAGCTTTCTGGGATTTTGGTATGAGGTCCTAATAAATAAATAAGTATTTTACGCTCATATTAAGAGTTTAACATGGGAGAGGCCAGTTTGCAAGCATCATCAAATTCATAGTGGCGGAGAAATCTCCAGCAGTTGAGCTATCCTGAATGATACGAAAGGTATCGCATCAAGGTTTATCATGATATCAAAAGTTACTGCGGGTTATGAAAACAGCAGGAAAATATCACTTCACAGTACATTCAGACTGTTTATGAGCCTCGGTCGTTTCCACTCATCATTCTTTTTTCCCAATAAAGTGGCACGAAAATAGCACAATGTTCAACTTTTCCGCTACACGTGACCGAGATGCTTAACCTGGCGGCGTAGTCCCGTGCGTCGCCAGGTAAACGTTCATTTTGACGTCAGTTAACATGTTTATAGTATCGTTGGCCAATTAAAACTCACTTCATCGATTTCGGGTAGCAGGAAGCGTTAGCACAATCACATAATCCACGTGAGTATACAGGTCTTCGCATTTCCCACTCGTAGTGTGACCTTACACAGCAATGCAGATGTAATCCATTGGAATTAGTTGTTACTGTGCAAAGAAGCAGACATTTGAAGAACTATTATTCAATGGTGATGGAGTTTTACACACAGAATTCAGACTGCAGCATACAGGCCTAATCAAGGGGGCACGTTGGCTGTCAATTGTATTCTGTAAGACGGAGCCAAATAAGATAAAGTCTGAAGAAGTTTGTTCACGGGCATGTCTCACTTTGAGTTACTAGGTGGGTTTATTTCTTGGATTTAGATATTTGTCTAGATTTTCCCTGCCATTATGACCGTCCGGAAGCCTTAGATCACTTATTGTAGTTAAGTTTTTGCATATGGTAGCATCCATGATGTTGGTAAACGGGCGAGTTTGCTGTGGAACTTCTCAAAAAGTTGGAAACCAGTAGGGAAAAACTAGCAGACGAATTCTTTCAATAGCTTCTGGTATTACGCACAAAGTAGTATATTCGGTAAGCTGACATTTTTGGTGAAAAGTTTGCCCAAGATTTTCTCTTCAAACTTAGGCTGAAAAGAGAAGAGAAACGGAAAGCACGGGCAGAAACCGGAGAATGATACACCACACAAGACGAAATTGTGAGGTGAGAAGTTCCTATCTTCTTAAAGACACTCGAGCCACATGCACACTTTTATTTATGAGTACAAAATTAACTCTTATGATTCACGTAAATTTCGCACAAGTTTTTAGGTATGCCGTGTTCATCTGTGGATGCACGGGGAAAACTGGCCCCATTTCAAGGTGATACATACTTCGCTAATGCCTACTTTACTGAATACACAGCCTAAGCGAGTGGGATGGTAGTGAAACGCAGTGTGCAGTAACAATTGGGTCCATTAGGTAAAAATTACTTGGGATTGGTGATAGCCTTACTTTACACGTTTAGAGCTCCCAGTATGTTTTCATTAGCCCAGAGCGTATGTATAGTGACCAAGCGAGTGATAGACTCATCATCTATGAGCAGCTTACCACGTGAGGATCGAAAGACGGATTATGAACCTGCAGTACGCATCTCTTCAGGAAGTCTATTCCAGATGTGAGAGAACTCATTGAGGAAGAAATTACCTCTCATATTGGTCTTATAAGCCATGGTTTTGGCCAATAGTTTTTGACTATGTACACTGTGGGTAGATGTTACAACTATTTTAATTTCTAGGCCGCATGAGCGCATTTGCTCGTAAAGTAGTTCACAATAATACGCAAGATTCACTCTAAGTTACCCCTCCAGAGAGGTTCAAGTTCTAGCAAGTTGCATCCCGAGATGTAGTCAAGGCTACAGTCAACTCCTAGTGTTTTTAATGTAAAGTGGCATTGTACCTCCTTTGATCTTCAGTTTTTCATCTATTCGAAAGCTACTTAAGACAAATGAATTAGGCGGATGCATGGGTTGTAGGGTAGGACTCTTGATTCAGTACCATAAAAAATAGGAATAGTGCATCCTAGGAGTCTGCATGGCTTAGTTTTACTATGCGCTGCCCGCTCTGAGAAATTCAAGCCACCGGAATACCAAGCCCTGGATCTGAGACAGAACTAAGTTTTGGTAACAGTTGTCCAGATGCTTCGAGTATCAAGTCAGGGTTACTGTTACCACTATGGATCCATCCACATTTGTTGCTGTTGAACTGCAGAAGGGTATCAGCGCACCAAGAAGATAGCTCTTCCAGTTCATGTTAAATAGCAGTCATAGTGTCACGTAGCTCTTGGCTATAACAAGAGTAAACCACTTTTAGGTAGTCAGCCTCTGGAAAAGTGTCGCCTGTGGCAAAGCACTTGCGAACACTGTCATTGTAGATAATAAACAAAGGGGGGCCGGGAACGCTACCATGCACAACTCCACCTGTGATGTATCTCGTAGTAAACAGAACTGAAATAATTTTTGTTATTTGGGTGCGATCACTGAGAAATGATTTTAGCCAGCATAGCAGATGCAGTTGCTAGTAGCATATTATGCGAAACCATGTCAGATGCCTTCGCCATATCAAAGTACAGCACAAGGACTATTTTGTGAGCCTTAAAACTACCGGTAATGAGGTTGAAGAGGTCATAATGACAGGGAATGCATGACCTGTTTTTCCTGAAGGCGTACCGAGACCTTTATAAAATCTTCCGCAAGTAGGATATCAGGCGTAATGTCTTTTGCAACTTCCTCCATGATTCGCGATGGTACTGGGGTTATATTGATGGGTCTGTGGTTGCCGGCACTAGCCTTGTCCCCGGGTTGGTGGTATGGAATTGCAAAGCTAGTTTTCCATTCAGGTGGATACATTCCATTTTCCATGGAAAGAGTGAACAAATTAAGCGGAATCAAGGGAAGGTCCTGTCCGCTATTCCTTAGGGCTACTGCATCGACACCGTCCGTCCCCACTCCTTCTGTAGGCGTTAGGCTTTTAACAGCTTCAGCCACATTTTCGCAGGTGAATTCTACAGTCGCAAAGTGGCCCACTGGAGAGCGGCATGCTACTGATGGGAGTACGCGTCCACTTGAAGCTTGCCTCACATCTTTTGTGCTTTCCTGGTGCAACTGAATTTCGGCAATCTGGCTACGACACAGCTGCATTTTTCGCCTGCAAATCGAAGTTCTAAACATATACGTTATCCGCTAACTGTTGCTGTCATTTTTTCCGCATCTATTGGTTGCATATCCTGGTTTTCATCAATACGTAAACCTTGGTCTGGACTTCAGTGTTCTTCGCTATTTGACGGGAAGTTGTAGCATCTTACCACTTTATCTACCAGTTTACCGCGAAAGCTAAGGTTGACAGACAAACAGTAACTTTAATCTGTGTTGCAGATAAGTCTCAAATCTTGCTATTTTATCGTCAGACAATAAATTTTCGCTTCTTTATGTCTGTGCCTTGTAGCCTTTAAGTGAGCAACGTTATTGCTGCCGTAAACAAACAGTCCACAGAGCTAAAAGATCAAAAGTTTCGAACCCGTCGCCAGGGCCTCAAAATGGCTTATTTATTAATTTGGAATAAGTGACCCCCTATTATCGTGGATAAGCTCATTCCTTAGAGCAGCGTACTCAAATAGTAAAGTTCAGTCACACCTATTCCTCCCCACAGCCTATTCTGAGTGACGTCATTCAAGGTAGTGTGTTGGGGCCCTTACTCTTCCTCCGTCACATAAATAATTTTTCTAACGTGATAAAATATGGTAAACCCTACCTGTTTGCTGACGACTTAAAAATCGTGTACAGCTTTCCCCACTCATCACTAAGTTAGGGTTTTAATAGAATCCAGGAGGACCTGACGAATTTGTCCGCTTGGAGTGAAACATGGCAACTTCCACTTAGCCCTGGTAAATGCGTAATTCTGTTTCAATAATTCCTACCCAAACGTCAGTTCACATCTTGGCGATTCTGTGCTGCAATCTCATAACTCATTATGTGATTTAGGAATTAGGTATTCTCTGAACTTAACGTTTACAGAGCATGACCAGTCACTTGCCTCCAAGTACAGGCGCTCAGTTGGTCTTTTGCTTAAACACGTATGTACCACTGAGGCTAGACTGCTTTTATTCAAGGTAATGATCCGCCCAGTACTTGAACATGGTACAATCATCTTCAGCAATATGTATGCTTCGGATAGGATACTAATTGAGAATATTCAAAGAAAGTTTACCCGCTATGTACTGGGCCGTCACGAAGAGCTTGATTATGGGGGGTTTAAGAAACTAATAATTGACCCGGTCCGGCTTAAACGCCGTAAGCTCAACCTTATCCCATTTTTCCGCCTTCTGCGTGACATTACTCATGCCTGTTGCGCCCCCACTTTTAAGCCTATGTCCCCAGACAGTCCACACAATCGTGATTGTACTGTACCTGTCGAAAATAACCGCCTTAAACTTGGGTCACTATCCTTTATGATACAGTGCAGCAAGTTATAGAATAAGCTTCCACACTTTATTCGCTCTTGCATGTCCCCGTTTCAGTTTCAACGTCTACTCAACGAATTCCTTCTTTTCACGGATGCCCATAAATTTCTTCACATCCATATTATGTCCACAAATACGAAGCATAATGGAGCAATCGGCACATAACAATGGTCAAGCCATTGCGTCTACTGTGAACGTACTCAGACCTCTAAATGTTTATTGAAGCCCGGTGGTTCCTTTAATTTAGATGGCCTTACGATTGCATACAAGGGTATGAATACTGGCTCCTCTCCGTATAATGAACTTAAAGAATACTGTTCACCTCTCAAAGCCACTACGGTTAACCCTCCCAAAAAACTTAGGAACCTTATGATGAAAGGACTATGTAGTTGACTTAACATATATACACGAAAATGTACATTAAAAAAAGAATAGAAACCTCTCTCTTCTCCAAATTTGATAGCGTAGAACCGTCTGACCACTCCCGACAGTATTGGTAGCAGAGACATTCTGAACAGATGAGTAAACCAGAGACCATCAACATATTGGCTCAGGACGTCACTTACCTACAATAGCTCCACACTACATATTTTCTAGTACTCTGTACCAAGAGACCTTTTCAAATGAAACTTACTATGCATCGAATACACCTCTCGAATGATGCCGTCTATGCTAATACAAGAGATACCCGAAGTCTATGTATAAATACTGCTACTTGGGCTATTGACTGTTTCAACATCTATTTTCATCCAATACAACAAGTATTCCCAGCAGAATTAATCTATGTTACCTTTAAAAGTAACATGGTGAGCTGGAGATGCATTGATATAGCCATACACGTTAGCGACATAACAGTGGATACTTTATTTATACCCCAGATTGTATAAGTGGGTCCTTTGTGGTTAGCAAAGCCAAAAACTGAAGATCATTCTAAGTAATCAGCAAACTATGCGAAAGGACTAACAATGTCGGTTGGTTATAATGCAAACTTTTAACACTGCGCGCCTTTGATATTGATAGTGTAACCTGTCTGCGAGATGGGAGATGGAAATTCATATCCGTCTCATGAGTTTCAGCAAGTTTTGATGAGATTGTGCACACTAATGCATCGTTATGTAAATTATTTAATGCTAGATACCAGTTAGCAAACTTTCAAAGGTTATGAATTTAACGGTGCTTGTAAACTGGTATCCCTCATGTTAAGCCTGTTAAATGAAAAAATTATTTAATATTATCTAAACTTTAACACTCTGTGTACGCTGTAAAGTAATATTTCCTTGTTCATTCCACAGCTAGCAGGACCTTCGGCAGTTTTTAACTGAGTTTAATGACATTCCGTCAGTACCACACAGGGCTAAAGTCTTGTAGATATTTTGAGATGTATCAACGCGATGAAGCCTGTAAACTGGCTTCTCTCATGTTGAGATCTTTTCAACGCGAAAATAAAACATTTAACTGAAGTTCCTAAACCAGTCGCTAAATGCCTCACAAATAATGGCTGGGTTGCTGTGGACTACCTCGTTATGAAGCCACTACTGTATATCTCACGTTGTTTGAAGGCGTTTCTATTGAAGTGGTGTCAGACTTTACACCCTGTAGCTAGTTCTAAGGGCTTGTGACTCATAATTTCAGGCTTTTTGTGCACGCAGGCCTTTGACTGATTTCAGGGTATCATGAATCGCGTGCAGCGAGGAGAAATCCTTAGTGGAGTGGTACAGATTCGACGGTCATCTGAGCTTTTCGAGGCAGATGGGTGGAATGTATTCTGAGTGGCAATGTAGTTTCACCGTTTTCACAGGAACAGCAGTATCGAGACACAACTTAGCATTTCTGTAGAAAGGGATACTGTGGTTTTTAGTGAGTCAGTGGTAAAGTAGTTATCCCAAAGAGAGGACCTTGGAAGCTGTCTGAGCAGTCTTTAGTCCGTATCTTTATGGTTGCAATATTCAATAATCCATTAGGCTTGCTTACTACCCACATTTAGCTTTGGGATAAGACAACAGAATATCATTCCGTGATCGCTATTGGAAACTTCACCACTAACATAAGTAGTCACCCGGGATGATGTCATTGAAAAGTACCAAGTAGTCCAGCATGTAGTCACCGTGAGTAGGTGCGTGGTATGTCGCTTCCAACCATGGAGATTTATTGCGGCAGGTGTCTCAGTGAAGCGGACCACAACCAGCTATCCAGTTAATTTCGGGGAGATTGAAGTCACCATCATTCAATTTAAAAGTTGCACCGTATGAGGAGGCATGAACAAATGATTTAGCTGGAAGTGTACATACTTCCCCTGTTGAACATGGCGCTTGATATATGCAACCTATGAGCGCTTCGTATTTTTCACTACATAAGGTGACCCAAAGTTAGTCAGGCACTGCACTTAATATAATATCTTCGACCTTATTCGCCGTAACTTGGTTACATATACAAATGAGACAGCCACCACCACCACCTCGATTGGTGCGACAGAGAATGTATCCGTCCATGGATTAGTCTGCACCAGGATGCCAGATGGGCACCATTATTCACTTATAAGTAGTACCATCACTTTAGTGATTAGAACCATTGTACTAGGGGCAGGTACATCATTAGCTAGGAAACATGCATCAGTGAGCAACAACGTGAATAGGTTCCTATAACTGATGAACTTACCTACAATGTCAGTTACACCTATCTCATTACGTTCATCCCTACGTAGTGTGTCCATGGGTGATGTGTTGTACTTGTTGGAAGCGAACTGAGACTCCTCATCGGCTTGTGTTGATAAGACAGCGTGTGGATTTACGACATCCAAATATACTGAGTGGGACAGCTCACTTATCAACAGGTCTTTGCTCCCTGGCGATACCGCATACTGAAGTGCGTTGTTGATGGTGTAGCGTCACACACTTCCCCAAAATCAATAGCCTAGGGTTTGACGACCTTCGACATTGATGCTGACCCTGATAGTTTAACTGGACTCGCTAAGCTGAAGGCACCCGGTCAAGCATCCTCGCCATTTGGCACGCTGTGTTACGTTGCACTGCGCGTATTCGACTCTCTGGCCAGTTAGTTGGAACGCATCGGTATTTTGGCATAACCATCCAAATATACTATTCCATCCGACTACGCTATTGTGTTCTTCCTTGATCTCGTATTCGTGGGTACATAACAAGTCTGAATAATTAGTGATTGGTCTTTGCGTCTGTCAAGTTGGCACCAGGACGAATCCTAAAATAGGTACCAGTTTGGGAGATTCCAACTTTGTACCTGTGAACTGTGAGCTGGATACCAAAGGTTGTACGTAAAGTTTGGTGACCCCAAGATTCACTACGTCAAGGTATTTTAATGCGCTTGGTAGATGAGATGATGTACCTAGTCCTAAGGTCACGATCATATGAGTTGCACCCCGTTCCCTCATTCTGGTAGGGGTGATTAGACACAAGTTGGAAGTGTGCAGCAATAGTACTTGTATCATGGCCTCTCTAACTTTACATTGTGGTGGTCGAAAAATACCCTAGTTAAGCAAAGTGTAATTCTGCATCATGCCTACCAATGTCTGGTAGGTGACTCCTGGTGGCCACTGATGTGTCTACGTTCTCTGAAACTGACTCTTTTAGAAGGTAAGAATCAGTATCAACAAAATAAGACAGTAGCGTGCTTAAAAATAATGATAACTAAGTATATGAAGGGTAATAATGTTATAATAAATGCTTCTGGCGGGGAGCTAAGAATAGACATTATCTGGCTGGTATGTCAAGTTCCCCAGTATGGGACCCGAGCTCATAGCTAATGCTTAGAGCGGTTTTCCGCGGACAGCCATCAAGTGGTAACCAAGGAAGCAATGACAGGATCAGAATAGAAAATTTTGCTGCACATCCGTCTTTACGTTAACGAAACCAAAATTTAGAGGACGATAAATGAGGAAGTCGACTTGGAGAACTCCAAGACGACCCACAGCAACTAGGACTTCTTCCGCCAAGAAGCGGCTTGAACTTCGGCTGGGAAAAGTACAGCTTAGTGTACATCGGGACCCATGGGTAAGGACAGCCGGATACAAATACACTTTTAGTAACCGGAAGGATACCAAAGCGCCCGTGTAAAACGATCTGGTGACCAACTTCTGTGACACAATAAGCACCAGTTCCAGTCACAAAAATTTGGCAACAGGTGAGAATGGCATTCTTCGCCTCATGAGCAGACAGGTCGGTGCAATCAGTTCTTTCAGACAGCTTTCAAACCCTATCACAATTTTCGCGACACGATAGCACTCTTGGCGTCTCACAGGGACTACAATCTCCCAGAGAAAATATAAAGATCTGAGACAAAGACAGTCCTCAGAACAGAGAGAAAATCACACTTCGTCAAAATGGGGCACTCAAATCTACTGACCAAAGGTTATCGCATGATTTTATTATGGATTGCGGGGTCATCCAACAACAAGCGACGCTAAATATCCTACCTGTAACACAGCTATCATCATGAAGGAATCACACTAGAGTAAAACTTCAGATAGCCAACAACAGCTTCGGGTCACACTTCTCTAATCCACGAACATGTGCCTTACGGAATACTCCACCACTAGACGTAGTTACAGCCCTTTCAGTAAATTCTTTCTGAGTGTGTTGGTGGCTTGTTAGCTGCAATTAACAGGAACAGAGAATATTCATTAAACCACTTCTTAATTATCAAAATTTCAGACTTCTGGATTAAAAAGATTACCAGAAAAGTCTAACAGTTACCCTTTAAAACGTTTAGCAAACCAGGAAAGCGATGAACAAGGTGTTCTTGGCTTCCAGTTGACTATTACTATTCGGTGCTGGAGTTGAAAACTACCGATATTTTGCCTTCAGTCGTAATACGTTTGGTGCGAACTGATATGAACAAACATGAAATCCCAACTCCTGGAATCAGCGAAGTATAATGAATAATTATCTTGCATACATTCCTCCATGAAATTTTCATCACTATTCTTCAAAAAAATGTGCCAGCCACAAGGAGGGAGTTGATGGCTTGAGGCTTGATTTCTCTCCAGGCAGTAGTGTAATGTTCAGGCACAAATCATGATTTTTGTTGTTCACAGGAAGAAAATACTCCCGCTTCTCTATCTTGTCAGCCTATGAATACCTATTCTGCTGGAACGTTTCATTCTATCAACCTGAAGCACTTATGTCCTCTGGTAACAAAAAAGGTCGGGAATGAGATAATATGCTGTAAGGAAACATTTATTCCACACTGAAATTTTTTCAGACCTGTGAAAACGGCATACGCCTACATATTTAGGAACAGATTTTGTTATCATTATTATGTCGGTTCTTATAGCTCACTAGTGGCGTACGTCCTATGCCACTGACCTCACTAGCTCACCAATATTTTGCCGTTCACTACTAACTGCTTGTCTGTTTCGATTTGACCATTTGGTCCTTCGACTCCTGAAGGGTAACTGAACTCTAGCCATTTACCTTTATAAATCTGCGACATTCAGACGCGAGCGCGGAAAAGTTAATTGGTTTCAAAAAGTTCGTTGAAAGCATGATAGACTTTTGGCCTACCTTTAAAATGTGACAGTTGTTCAGATTAGCTTACTGTCTAATTGCACGACATATGAGGAACCCAAATATACCGTACTTGAAGGACAAGTCATGAACCTCGTTTACTGAATGCTGAATACGACAAATTTAATTGACACCCAGCTACCCGTCGGGCCTATGACGGCTAAAATGGCGACTGGGTGAACTCACTACATCAGAATACACCAGGGGCAAGGAACGGTTCCGCGAAACCTAGAAGCGAGTACGAAGAAATCAACCCAGCAGAGTCAACCCTATGCCGAATCTTTTGTGCCGCCACCACCGTCGCGAACCCGGCTTAACCTTATATTTCCCCGTTATTCATCTCTTCCAGTCACTTTACTTCCAATAATAACACTGCTATTTCTATTCCATAATCTGTCCTATAATCTTACTTGCCGCTTATCTCCCACATGACTCTATAATCTCACCCTGTGTTTCTGTCTTCTTACCGCTGTCATCTCTCCGAGTTCTACCTAGGTTTCTTCTTCTCCTTAGCACCACTTCCTTTCACCTAGTTTCTTCGTACTTCCTCCCCCTTGATTTCCAGTATCCACTATTGATAGTGCGAGTGTAGAAAACTGATAGTTTTTGATCTCTTGCTTCTAGTTCTTAGGGCTTCGTTTCAGTTGTCCGGTTCACTCCTGCAGTGGACCAGGAAATCCCCTCTACCTTCTTGCTTTTAGCCTCGGTGAGGTGGATGTTCCATGGGTTTGTAAGTTGTAATGTGTAGGGTGATTTGGGAGCTACTGGCTGCTGAGATGGCTAGAAAACTGTCACGACTGCTGTCTGCGTGGATAACTGAAGAAGAACAGCAAGGTAGTGGCAAAAATTGCAGAGTGAACAGGAAAAAAATAAAGGAAGAAAGAAAAAGGAGAAGAAAAGGAGGGTTGAAGAAGAGGAATAAAGGAGGGAGAAAAGTGCGTGGGAGTTGCCCGAATGCAGAAGTAGATAGCGTGGGTTTGGTTCCCACAGAAGAATTGGTAGGTAATGTGGGCGTATTACGGAGCGAGATAGTGAGTTGTAGGTAAGAGAGAGGTGAGAGTGGGCCAGTGAGATTGGTGACTCCATCAGTAGCAGTGATAGACTATGCAAGGTGACATAAATGTCTAACCATCTCTTGAATGAGCCTATTGAGGGAGCTGTAACGACATGTCGCGGCAGGGCATTCCATAAAACACATACTCTCGGGGAGAAAAAACTGGACCTGAGTATGGTGTTGGCTTTCTGGTGTTCTATCTTAATGGAGTTTCCTCATGAAGACCACAGAGTTGCAGGCAAAATTGACGTTTGTGTGGTTTGTCCAGTGAGCGATCTTGTATGCCGTAATAAGGCCACTCGTCTTCCTACCATAACCCAAGGTAAATAGGTTTAGGTGTTTTAGTTTTTCAGGATGTCTCTCCTTAGCCCCACAACTGATTTTGTTGCAGTTCTTCGCATTCTTTCAAGGAGGTTAGATTCTCTCTTGAGTGTTGGGGGGCACCATATCAAAGGCCTCCAGATGAGTCCGCACGAATGATTTTAAAATAGTGAGGAGGAGTTTGGGAGTGACGGCACCAGGCTGTCTGTGCAGAAAGTGCTGAATGGCGTTAGCTCTGGGTTGTCATATCTTTGTAGTTGGAGCTGGTGTTCGGGGTGTCGGAGAAGTTGAGCCCCAAATCTTTCTCCATAGACCCTTTGGTGATAGTGTGGTTGCCCAACATGTACTGGGAGCCGGTCGTACTTGCTTCATATTTACTGATGTGTATTACTTTGCACTTCTCCAGGTTGATGCTTAGGCCATTTTCCGACAACCAGATATCTTTTCTACACTCCTTATACAACCAGTTCGAATAACTGCCTTGTGGTAGGAGACTTGAGGAACCCATCTGCATCGCAGTCCTAGGGAGAGTCGTACAATTAACAACTAAACCCTCGTCGGGCTAACTAGAGCTACAGCAGGCGAGTGGGTAGATCTACTGCGTTGGAACCCACTCAAGACCTGTGACCATTGTGCACGACTTAGAAGCGAGAGTGAAGAAATCGATTGGTCTTCACAAGCTCGTGAAAACATATTGGATACAAGGTGGAAGCAGAAACTGGCGCGCTCCTTGAGTAGTGACGTGTTTCGCTCGTCTCTCAGCTTTTGGATTTTTCCACAATGAAAAACTCCCACTTGCAATACTCAATCTAAAAACATCGAACGTTTGCAGCACTTCTGTCCGTCCACGCACCTCACCCCTGCGCATTCGTCAGCTCACTCCTCAACAGTTGAAAATTGGCATTATTATTCCTTTGAACCAACCGGTCTACCTCCTGTCAGTGGTTCTTGGGCGTTTCAGCTGCCAAACTGCCTTAGCTCTCGGTTCTCCTCGGAGGTCATTCCCCAGGAAATATCTTTCCTGGTTATACATACGCATCTGGAGCTTACGGTTAAACTCGTTGGTCAAGAGCAGAGGATCAAGTGACAAGTGTCTGAAGGTGAGCCAACATAAATTATCTTCCCTTTTCTATTCTGTCCTTTTCCTGCATTCAGTCTTCAACCCTCTTATTGTTGTTAACTACTTGTTTTCCCAAGAAGTTTATATCATAGCGACATGTCTGCCCAAAACGCTAGGTCTGAAGCTTTGACACGGATAACGCGGTCGTGCACAACAACGGCCAGTAACACCCTAAACAACACACTAGTCTGTACTAGAAGACAAACAGAGGTAGGGCAGAACATCGAACTTCTGAAGAAGTGGCCAACCCATGTTTCTAGAATTCCAGTAGCCATCAGACAGGTGACACAGAGTAGCACTAGCCCGTCACAAACTAGTCCTATCTTGAGCAAGGATCATACCATGCCTGAACATAGAAGACGACGTAAAAGGCTTCAGAACAAGGCAGCCACAAGCAGTTCGCCACAATCCGTAGCACCTTATTCATGGAAGGAAGGCTGTATTACGACACCCGATGGCTGCAGTGTTTGCACCAAAGTTGTTTCGGTAGTCGATGAGGCATTTGCATGCAACCTGTGTCAACGATGGGTGCATTGCCACTGCGATACCAAAGTCCCCCGACAATACTATAAGCTGATGAAGAGACAACCATGCAAGTGGTTCTGGTACATCTGTCCAGAGTGCAGGAAAATGCCCGCACTCCGCACAGAAAGCCTGAAGGAGATGCTCTCCGCCACGCAAAAGCTACCAGCATCCTCGAATAAGGTAGGGTTAACACCAAAGGATAACACAGAGAGACCTGGAAACAGACCTAGAGCTCCAGCTGTGGGCACGCCATCTCGCGTGGGGACCATATTAGGTCAAGTCTCCATACCCCCACCCGGCCCCAGGGGACGTCAAGCGCATGGCCAAAGACATCGACCGCCGAAGCCTCTACGAAACCCATTCCGAACACCCCACACACCGTGACTGAGAAACAACCAGTGGAATTACTCAAACCCATTGGTAAGTCGGGCGTGCCACCCACAACGAACCCAGGTCACAGGAGGACCAACTCGATCATTTTGTTCAACGTCGATGTATCGACAGACTCATTGTTGGTCGAGAGGGAACAATTTGACAGCCGAATGTGGACCGACTACTGTCAGATGCTGGGACTCCCTCCCCTCCCTGCAACTTTGTGTCGCCTTTCTCGAGGAAGCCATGCACCCCGAGATAAGCACCCCCTTTACGTGTGTCCCTAAATACCGCCAAAGAGGCTGAAGACACACTCCTCCTCTCGCGACAACCGGACGTTGTTAATGCCTGTAAAATTCGGGCCAGGCCTGACAAGCCATGGTCAGTAAGAGAGGAGGAGAGAAAGTCAGCGGTTGGAAATCCCAACAGAAACAACACTATAGTTGTACATGGGATTCCAGAATTGCCAAGTGACAGCTCGGTCAAAGATCGGTACTTTCACGACGTCCAACAATGGCAATGGCTCTCAACCAAAGTTGGTCTCAACAGTATACCGGCCAACAGCGTCAGTAGACTGCCAAGGCCAGCGCACCTGAAGACCATACCCAATCCCAGACTACTTGCCGTCCAGTTCGACTCATATGCCTCCCTCACAGACGTTCTGCACGCATGGTATAATGCGAAAGATCGCATGGGTGGCTCAATACGTATATGTGAAAGTAAGCCTAGACCCACAAGGCAAGAGGAGAGACGGCAACCACCAAGACCTCTGGAGTCAGTGGTCGTCACACAGGCGCTGACCAGTGAGTTAGATACATCAAGTAAAGAAGCCACCACTGCTACAGCCCCCACCCAAGTTAAGAACAAAACACAAAAAAACGGAACAATGCCAGTCCTATGAGGACTGGCGAGGCTAAATTCAACCACGTAAGCGCTCATCCCGCGAAAATACACATCCAGACCTCCCTCTCATCAGGTACACTCTAATATGTATGTACAGCAACGTTAGGGGGCTAATAGGGAAGGTAGCAAAAATGAGGACGCTGCGTGAACATCAGCACTCCGACATCATATTCATCACCGAATCCTGGCTCTCATCGGACATCTCCGACGAAGAGATGCGTGTTGCTGGCATGGAACTCTTCCGCAGGGACAGGGAACATAGAGCAGGAGGGGGAGTGGCTATCTACGTAAACTCCTGTTTAAAGGCAAGGATGGTTAGCGATACGGCCTTAACCCAGCTCCCAGAGTCTCTATGGTGCTACTTCACTCTCTTCTTTATTCTCTCTTCATTCCTTTACCACTACCTTACTATTCTCTTCCAGGTACCTACACAGACAGGAGTCATGGCAGTTCTCTAAACTTCCCAGCAACCCGTAGCTCCCTAATCACTCTACAAATTACAACCTACTAACCCACAAAACATCCACCTCACCGAAGCTAAAAGCAAGAAAGCAGAGGGGATTTCCTCGTCCACTGCAGGAGTAAACCGAACAACTGGAACCAAGCCCTAAGAACTAGACGCGAGAGATCAAAAACTACTAGTTTTCTACGCTCGCACTATCAATATTGGATATTGGATATTGGACATTGGACTTCTTTCCCAGTGTTATAAAAACGCAAAGTAGATGTCGCGTAACCAATGTTAAAAGACGGATTTACTTCTCTGGCTGATCTGGTTCATGAAATTAATAATTTAATTGAAAGCCAAAAATACGAAGATGCATATAAACTTGTTCTTGGCCACTTACCTGATTCTCGGTTCCAATCATCCGATGTGTATTATGTTTGCTCTCGTCTTTGCTTAAGTATAGGTTTGCAAGATGATTTTCATCCACTTGATTTTAAGCTGATACATATTCAAGAAGTAACAGAGAACAGTATGAATTTTATATTAACTCTGGATATCGGTTTGCAAAAACGGGTTATTCATTAGACGAAAACCATCCAGGTTGTGCCAAGGTTTTACCAGTGAAGTTCTTACCTGAAAATAATAGTATCTAGCTATCCTCCTTGAAAAACAGTTATGGATTAAGGAAAAAGAAAATGGATTGAGGCATCAATTACATTGAGAGAACATTTGCTTGTAAGTCAGAACATTTTTGCAACATAATGAAAGAAATCACTTTCTCTGGAACCGACTGATTCTTTAGTTTTGCATAAAATGGGATTATGGTACGTTCGTTTTGTGTATGCTTTTGCAGTTCATAAGGTGTTTTGAAGTAGCCAGTTGGACATGGATAGAGAAGAAGGTCGCTTATGCTACATTCAAAGAAGCTCCTCAATCGTCTTATAACGAAGTATTGCAAAACACCTTATTTACATATTTTAGGCACTGAAGTACTTTGTAGCTGCTGAAGGAAGTATGTTAATCATCATATGTCCTTATAATACCTAGGAAACCATAAGTCTTCCTCACTGAATTTGTTGTATATTGCTCGTAGTTATTTTCAGTTGAAACAGTATGACATGGCTAGAAACTACCTTGAAAAATGCATAAATCACAAAAGTGAGGATGATAATGTGGAAAAGGTCTGCATTGATTCACTAATCTTATTCATTTTGATAAGGTAAGGCTTGAAGCAACGAAGTTGTTAAAAGGCCTGAGAGAGTTTTCAACCTAATAGAACTGGCCGAACAATACTGTGTTGAAATGTTTATGCGTTTTCAGTATCCACAAGAACCAGAAACGTAGTAATTGTGCACAGAAGTTCCAAATGCTTAATCAGTTTTTCTTTTAACAGATTTCCTGACAAGATGAAATGGAAATTCATTCGATTATTGTTTTGGCGTTACTCATTTTCAGTTCTCAGTAAACTAAATGCCTACAGAATTCTCATAGACTTCTTAAGATGTTTATGAAGCTAAAATGTTTCCAGGTAAAACTACACCTAGCATGTTCTGTTATTGCTCAGGCAAACTCTTATGGAAAAGTCATTTGCCTCGCCAGATAAAATGTTTTTCTAGTTCGGATAATCGAGTCTACTGAACCGTAGGACATCAGTTTTATTGCACTTAAGTTGCAGATACTATAAAAATGCTTTTCTATAAACCTTTAAGTAAAATTAACCCTTGTGTCTACCATAACGCCTACGATGTACACTTTCCTTAATACATGTAAACGAAAGTTTTCTTGTCCACACAATTTAAACTTTCTTCGAGTTCAGGTTTATGTTCTTAACTACAGGAAAATAGACCATAATTCAATCCTCTTATTTTCTGCTTCTTGTCGCCTCATCAGACATCGGTTCTAACAGATCGCTCTCAGAAGCTTGACAAAAACTTTATCTTCTCCTTCAGAGATCTCATCAGAGATCTGTAGTGGAACCAGAACCCAATGAGGCTAAAAATTAGATTTCTGTTACTTCTAAACACTAAAGTGAAAATCAAGGCAATAAAAAGTTGACCAAAGTGTGTGATCGGAAATTCAGTAACGCAGCAAACATTTGAAAAATAGGCTGACTCTGAAGCAGTGGTTTTAGTCCAGTGTATTGCATACTTGGTCTTAGCAGTAAGATCAAAAGGGAAAAGCAGTATGGTGACAACAAGTAGATTATAAGTGACGTTTAAAAGATAAGGTGAGTTTCTATTGAAATTTCCAAAAACAGCCTGACGGAACTTGTCGTAGGCAGCGGCGAAAGGAAACAGAACATATAAGTAACGAATCATGGTTTATTTTCATGCAGTCAAGAACATAAAACTTCATTTAGAGCAACTTTTAACTGTAGAAACAAGAAAAACTTACTTTTCAGATATTAGAAAAAGTGTACGTGAAGAGTAAAGTGATAGGCAGAAGCGCTAATCTTAATTTGAGGGTGTATAAAAAATATTTGCATAGTCTTCCCAAAGTACTGGATCTTATGACCAAATTACTTTTCTAGGAACTGTCCCTGTGCAGACATGAAAAACACAAAGGAAAAACACTAGTTATTCGTACTTGTAATGTACCGACGAATACGAGACCGAGAAAGAACACAACAGAGTAGTCAAGTGGTAACATTATCTTTGAGAAGTCGTGCCAAAATACTAGTGGATTCCGATCAGCTGGCTAGAGGGTCGACAAGAGTAGTGCAACATAACACGACAGCGTGGTAGATGTTGTAGACTCTTAACCACGTGCCCTATGATTAGCGAGTCCGATGAAACTATGAGGGTTAGTATCAATTATGAATCTCATCAAACCCTAGGCTATCGATTTTGGGGAACTATGTACAGTTGCAGATCACTTCCCTCTTGGTTGGCTCGTGAGGGCCCTAAGACGATACCAGCTGGAAGTAAAGACCCAGTGGTTTCATCAATAGTAAACCCCTACCGATGAGATCACTATGAGGAATACTCTCTGGTTGTCAGAAATTATTTTACGGCCTTTTTTCAAAAAAGAAAGAAGAACAATAAATTGAATAATATGCTGGTCACAATCCCTAGTATGCTTTGACGTTCCGTTTAGTGCTCGTTGCACTTGGAATAAAAGCAAAAGTCTGTAATACCACAAAAAAGTTTTGTGAGAATGGGAAATATTTATATCCTACGTGTAAGAAAAACGTGGGAAATAGGTTTGATGCTTAGTTCTATCATTTTTGAAACATGTATGACCACAAGATAGTAAAAACTGATACCAAGAAGATTAAATGTAGGCAAATTCTTGCATTCCTACTAAAAGGGGTGTCTCGAAAAAAATTTGAAAGTCAAAAATAATAGGCACACTTTCACGTACACTATTCAGTTTAGTATGTCTTTAGATAATCCGGGAATCTGACGGTTATACCCGATCGCGTTTTTGTTGTGCAGTTGACAGTTGTATCTATACTACCAAACATATCATCAGGAGTCTCTATAATTGGGCCATCTGCCGGTGGCTTATGATAGAGTTACCTTGGAAGTAACCTGGTTCCAAACCGTCGATACTAAAGGTATCTCTATGTCCGTTTCGCTCTACAATACAAGAATTTTCGTGCTGTTTGATGACTTAGAATTGTCCATCATAAGGTGGTTCAAGCAGTAGACAAACTGTATCATGGCATATGAAAACGTGTTATGTCTTATGTAAAACGGAGTGAATGAGGATATCAGTTGTTTGAGATTTAACAGGAGTAGGCCTGACTGAACGCATCGAGTTTGTAAGCCCAACCACGTAAGATGCTCTGTCAAAGTTGAAGTAGTAACTAACTCACCTGGTAAGCGAAGAGTAGCCTCGTAGACAAGGTCTGAAAAAGTGCACCCAGCATCAGGTTTCAACACGTTCGGGACCAGAGGCAGAGCTTTGGCCCACTGAAGTGGAACCTCTCAGTTTTCGATGGAAACATTCCGCTATGCCATTTGCTTGTGGATGGTAGGCTGGCGTTTGGAACCGAGTACAATCTAAAAGTTCCGTTAGAGTGTGAAATAACTTACACTCGAATTGATGCTCATGGTCCGCTGTTACGTAAGATATACATTCAAAGTTTGCGATTTGTCTTTCGACGAAGACACGAGCAACAGTTTTTGACAGTAATATCCTTAATAGGTACTGCTTTCTACCATCTCACAAAAACAATCCACGCAGATGAAAAATTAAGTGTATCCACTAGACTCTAGTAGGGGTCCCACAAAATCTATATGGATGTGCGCGAAAGGCATGTTTAGGGCTAGAAAAAAACCCAAAGAAGTTTTCATTACACTTTTGAAAAGCTCTGCATGATTGAGAATTTATATACCGCTAAAGTATCCTCAACATTTAACCAACCACATTGGATAATTTCTTCAAAGTCTTCAACTGGTATTAAAGACTTTTTCATGAGTTTGCGAGCAGACAAAATGCACGCAACTTTTCATTGTGAATATGATTACACAATAAGATTGCTGCTGACGACTGGTAAATTTGATAACACTAAATAGACGTATATAATTTACATCTAACACTAGACTATTTAACCTTTGTGTCCTGTTAGATCTATAACAGGAAATAAAACAAGACAGTACATGAAAGAAGAATCCAATGCAAACTTTATCAACAACAGATAATAGACTTATAGGTGGCAGTGTGATTAGAAAGATGAAAAAGCAAAATTACAGTAGAATAAACAGGAAAGATATTGGATACCAGAGAGAAAAGAAGTCAAAATGACCCGATTGCTAAGCTTCTCATGATGATAATTAATGGATACACCTGGGAAGAGGATGGGACAGTTTACATTGTAGTAAACCTGCAACATATGGGATAACTTAAACATGCGTTGCGTATATCAAGCTACTAACTAGTTCAACATGAATGCTGGGGATGGCAGGAACAAGCCACGTTGCAGACTGAATAATTCTTAAACTTCTGGCATAAGACATGTATTTAGATGTAGGCTGTCTGTATGAGGATATCTAAATGATCGAAATCATTGACTATAGATTCTCAGTTATATGACTGAAGTAAATCGCGAAGGAATGTCCGCGTAATCTATTTGTCATCTTCAACATTTTCAGCCATGTATATACCTCTGCTTATGCATCCTTTGTCACAGTATGCACTTTGTTAACTTCAGTATCATTCTTTTTCTATCCACTTCTTCTTTGTTTACTGATGTCATGCATGACAACCTGGATTGGTAAATTTGTGCAGAAAGTTATACACTGATTGAGGACATCAACCTAAGACTAATCCATAATCCCAGCCAGGACATGTTGTGTGGTCCAGATGGGATAAATCCCTGAATAATATCAATACTAGTGGATATCATCGCAAAACTACTAACGTGGTTGTTCCATGGGCAACTTAATCAATCAAATCACGGAGAGATTAGGAGGTCACCATCATCATTTAAGTGTTTAAACCTGACAACGGACATTTGGTGGTCAACTATTACTTGGTTAGTCTGACTACTTCAGTAGTTAGGCTCTTGACAAAATATCTTCTATTATGCAATTTTATACCTTGTCAGTGTAAGCAGGCTTTTATCCATGGAATAACACTGGTTTTGAATCAGCCACTCATCCCTAACTCGAGGGGAATAAGGTACTAACAGTAGCATGAGTCATGAAGTACTCAGTGGCGACAGTGAAGCCTCGACAGTGTCTCTCACTTGGATCTCAAGAAGAATCTGAAAATGTTTGGGACCCATAACGTAATTATGTACTGATTCAAAGAACATTTGTGGGAGAAGATAGAGAATACGGGAGAAGGGCATTTTTCTTCTCGAAGACAGGTAAAGATTGGAATGGCTCAAGGTAGGCACCTCTTTTTATCTACATGGGTGAGTTACCTAGAAAAACTGTTTCCTCCCTCCCCATGTTGAACTCTGTAGACCAAGTCACAGTTATGGGGATAAGCTTTTCCTACAGAAAAACCTGAATGCTGCAGTAGATCGAATAAGAAATGATAGAAATTAATGTTACCAGGAGTGTATTTATGCAGATAGATCATGAAGACCCAAATGAAAAATTGAGTAAAGGCATGCTGCAACCAAGAACTGAGTTCCACAGTCATGAACTTGAAATAACATCTAAATTCAGAGCAGTAGCAGCCAAAGCCTTTCTAGTCTTGTGGTCATTGCTAAGATCACTCAAGAACTTGATGAGAATAAGTTTTAGGTCTTATAACCACCATATTTTCTACGCTATCTGGATTACGGGGCACAAGCAGTGATCTCATGCGTCAAATTTGAAGCCGATAGGTTGGAGAGGGTTCAGAGGTTAGAAAAAAAGGTTTTCAAAGGGCGCTACAACCTCCATTACTTAGAAAGACTAGGCCCACTGGATCATTTTGCTCTGTCTTATCGTAGGATGAGCGGTGATTGTAATTTAAAGCGTCATGTTGTGAATGAGGATTTACATTGTAAACAATCTCAGTTATTCATCCTTCCTGGAGTTGTTCACCTCCAAAGACATTATCGAAATAACTATAA